>OY763893.1:20634469-21234469 GCA_963667165.1 Barbarea vulgaris | reverse complement strand
AGAACACAGACTCTGTATTTCCTTAAGGCAGCATTTAGGGAGAGAAAAAGCAGAGAGCCAGAAGTTAACCAGGCTATAGATGACTGATGTGATCAGCTGCAATCTTCCTGAAAATGAGAGACATTTTACTGTCCAATGATTCACCCTTACTTTTATCTTATCAATAAGAGGCGAATAGTCACCTCTCCTTAATTTCCTGTGCATCAACGGAAGACCTAGATACCTGACAGGCATTGAACCAGGCTGGAAACCATAACCAGAGAGATTGGCAGATTCCTGGAGGTTCAATCCCGCATGAAACAGAGTGGTCTTATCCTTGTTCATTTCCAGGCCTGACAGAAGGTGAAATTCGTCCATTACATCAGAGATACCATGCAGGGAAGAGGAGGTCCCGTCAAAGAAAATCATCACATCATCTGCAAACGCAAGGTGAGATATTGTCAGGTTATGCCCAAGAGGGTGATATCCTATAGAACCTGTTTCAAAACGCTTCTGCAAAAGCTCTCCAAAAACATCCATTGCCATAACAAATACAAACGGAGATAGAGGGTCTCCTTGTCTGAGTCCTCTCCTGCCCTGAAAGAAACCACAAAGATCCCCATTCACAGTGATGGAGAAAGAAGTAGTAGTGATACAGTTCTTTACCCAGTTGAGAAATTTGGGAGGGAATTCTGCTGCAGCTAGCATCTGAATAATGAACTCCCAACTGATGGAGTCAACAGCCTTTCTAAGGTCCACTTGCAGAAGTCCTCTTGGAGTGATATTTGTCATGTTGAATCCCTGTACCAATTCTGAGGCCAAAAGGACATTTTCAACCAAGAGTCTGCCTTTTACAAAAGCTGATTGAGTGTTGGAGATCATGTCAGGCAGGAGCGATTCGAGCCTCCTTGCTAGCAATTTAGATATAACTTTATAGACCACATTACAACAAGAAATATGTCTAAAATCTCTAACCCTCTCTGCTCCAGTCTTCTTAGGGACAAGAGTAATAGCAGTGCTGTTCCATTGCTTTAGGATTTTTCCTGACTTAAAAAACTCCAAGACCGCAGAAGTGAAGTCATCTCCAACTATATTCCAGGACTTTCTGAAGAACTCTCCTGTAAAACCATCCGGGCCAGGGGTCTTGTTAGGCGGAAGATCAAAGACTTCTCTCTTGATTTCCTCAGGAGTTACCATCAATTGAATCAACATCTTTGTTTCTTCAGAGCATTTAAAAGGAGTTAAAATTCTGATCTGGTCCTTGTCTTCTTCTGACAAGGGAGAGTTTCCAGATCCTAATAATCCCTTAAAGTAGTCAACACAGTGGTCTTGGATTGCTTCCAAAGGATCTATGCGCGCATTAGCGGAGTCCAACAAGTAATGGATCTGGTTAGTGGCTCGTCTTGCCGCAACAGTTCTATGAAAGAAGGCAGAGTTACAATCTCCTCCATCCATCCATTGAACCCTAGATTTTTGGTGCAAAAATCTCTCCTCTGCCTCTGCTAGAATGAGCCAAGCCTTGTGAGCCTCTTTTTCCAGTGCAGCTAGCTGAACTGATGGGTTGGAGAGAAAGCTACTCTGGCAAGAAGTCAGGAGCTGGTGAGCTTCTAACACCCTTGATTCAAGCCCTGAAAAGTGTTGCCTATTTAGGTCTCTGAGAACTCTTTTAAGCGTCTTTAGTTTCTTAGAAAGACTGAACATTGCTGATCCTGCAACCCTTGTATTTTGCCAGTGAGCTGCCACTCTAGGGAGGAAGTCTTCGTGATGGAGAAGGAAGTGGGAAACCATGAAAGGTCGCTTTGATCTTACCCCCTCAGTAAAAATGATGCTGGAAGGAACGTGATCAGAGGCGTCAAGATCCCCAAAAAATCCATAAGCTAATGGAAATTTCAGCAACCAAACATCATTGATGATAATTCTGTCTAGCTTCTTCGCAATGGGGTTCTGTTCCTGATTATTCCACCAGGTATAGACCTTACCCCTTTTAGAGATGTCAAACAGACCAGCTTGAGCCACACAGTCCCTAAACTGATTCATGCCCTGAGAAATTCTAAAACCCGATGAGGACTTCTCTGAGGGATTGAGAATTTGATTGAAATCGCCTAGGACCGCCCAAGGCTTATTCAACATGATATGATCTTGAGCCAAAACTGTTAACGCATCCCAAAGTTCCTGCCTACCTGCTTTACAATTGACTGCATACACAAAAGATATAGCCATCTCCACAGAGGAGTGAGGCATGGTGACAAGGCATGTAATCATTTGGCTTGACTTTGAGTGTATAGCCAACTTAACACTTGACTCCCAAACAACCCAAATCCGACCAAGCTCTGAAAACTCGTAATTTCCCGCAAATTTCCATCCCGGAAAGGAGGACTGTACAAATTTTTGAGACTTGTGCTCCTTCACTCTTGTCTCAATCAAACTACCAAAAGAAGGCTTATTATGCCGTAGCCATTTCTTAAAGCTCCTACGCTTAACGCGGTCATTAAATCCGCGAATGTTCCAACAGAAGGTGTCTACCATAAATACTTACTGTAGGTAGTAACTAGGCCCCTTCCCTGAGGCTACTTACTGTAGGTAGTAACTAGGCCCCTTCCCTGAGGCCTTTTGCTTCCTTATTTTCTGCTTCTATTTCTTTGACAGAACTGGTGTGAAATCAGATTCGACTTTGTGGTTAGCTTCATCAGCTGCTGAGAACTCAGACGAGGCAGAGGATAAAACTTGATGGTCAGAGTCTTGCTCTGAATCCGACGAAGAATGCATTGAGGTGCCTGAATCTGAAGATGAGACTGCAAAGGACGAAGAAGCCTTAGAAGGTAGTTTAGGAGGAGAAGCTTTCTTCCTACTGGAACTGGAAGCTTTAAGCTCCTCCAATCCTATGTCAACTACAAAATTCCTTCCCTTCTTTGGCTTAGGACTTAGAGAGACGCGGGTCTCTATTGCCTTACCTTTGCCTTTGCTATTGTCTTTATTCAAAGGGGAGGACTCATTGCCTTTGTGCTTCTTAGTAGAGACTTCCTGGTGCCTTATAGGTGGATAAGAAGCCTCTGGTTGACTCTTAGCTTTGGCTTTAGAAGTCTTCTTTGGCGAGATTCCCTTCTCTTTCCCTTTACTGAGGACCTTTTCTTTCGCGGGATACTGAACCTGCGACTTTGATTTCTCTTTGCCCTTCGGTTTCTCAAACTTCTTTCTTGTTTTTGGACAGTTTTCTTGAGCGTGAGCCTTCGATTGACAGCCTATGCACATGATAGGCGCCGATGGACAGTGTCTCAGGCTGTGACCCACACAGTGGCAATGCTTACAAATAGGAGGCAACCATGGGCAAGATACTTTGATTCTACTGATTTCTCCAGTTACAAATTGCGCATTGACTGCCTCTGGAAGCTCCTTTGTCGGGTCGATGATAGTGAGGACCTTTGCAACCTCTAGGTTAGACATATTTGCTGTAGCCGGATGCAAGCGGACTGGATGTCCAATAAGACCAGCAATATGTTCTAGACCTTCCTCGGAGAAGAAGTGAGGTGGAACATCGCGAAACTCGATCCAAACTGGGACCTCCGTAAGCTCAGGCAACAAAGGAGTGTACCCAGGAGCCCAGTCTGCCACAAACATGGTCTGTCCCTCTATTAGCCACATTCCTTGGCTTAGCACTCTAGCTCTAGCTGCTGAATTCGGAATCCTGATCAGGACTGTCCTTTCTCCAAGCTTTGAGACAGTAATATCCCTAGTTCTGTTGCTCCAAATACCATTGAAAATGGCGTGCCGAGCACCATGAGTTGGTAGGTTCCCATGAAACTGACCAATTATGAAGGAATCCCACTTGTGATGGTTCCTTTTAATGACTTCATTGGGGATTTGAACACATTGCTCACCCGATTCTAGCAAAAAAGGGGTTCCTTTCTTACTCATTTTCGTAGATGGTCCTTTGACAAGGTCTATCCACTTAGCTTTGGCCCGAGGACCAGATTCTGCCGGAAGAGATACTTCTTGAGCCGGACTTTGATCGCTATGACCAGATACTGTAGCAAGAGGCTGAATCGTAGATCCAGGCTCTGGAATCGCCGGTCCTAAGTTTCCAGCGGGAGCTTCTACCAACAGGGGACCAGAGGAGGGATTACAACCTGAGGCGGGATCTGACGAAGCTGGATCTGGCAAGCTAGTGTCGCCGGACGAAGTCGCGTGAGAGGGGAGATCTGCGGGAAGGGAGACCGAGGGGCGAGACTTAGAGGACGGCGGAGGAGGCCGCTTTGGAGGAGATTTCTTTTTTCTTCCCATCGGAGAAAGAGGCGGAGCCCGCCGTCTGGATCTTCGACGACAATCAAGAAAAGAAATGGTGCTTGTTTTTTCGCCTTCTGTCGGGAGAGAAAAAGTTACTGTTCATCTTTTGACTTTTTTTCTTCTGCTGCGACTTTGATTTCTCTTTGCCCTTCGGTTTCTCAAACTTCTTTCTTGTTTTTGGACAGTTTTCTTGAGCATTTCTTTCACACCTTTTAGGTGAAGAACTACACTAGATTTTCGCTTTAATTTCTCACCTGGTAGTGAAGATCTCGTGGTCCCTGATTCAGCAAAGGTACACCTCTGCTTTTAACCCTGTTACTGAAAATGTATTGCTTGTGTCTTCATTTAATAAGCAGAGTTGGTGGGACAAACTTCCCATCCATAAAGAAAAGCTTTTAAAGGTCAACCAGCTTACAAAATAGGAAGAAACTATGCATATAATCCCTTATGGTGAAAAAAGGGGAGGGAACTATCTCCTTTAGAGACACACCTCGAATGTCCATGGTAAGGGCTCCGACCTTTGAAAACTCAGATCTGATAAGAAGAAATGCTCTTATTCTCATAGGAATAATTACTAACTCTCGGAAGAGAATTTGGTCCTTGATACCATTCCTATCGAATCTGTGGAAGACATCCATGAGAGCTATATTTGGAAGACATCCACGAGAGCTATAGGAGCATATCTCGGCCATCGCTTATTCCAATTCAAATTTGCTACTGAGACTGACCTTTAACTGGTTTTGGATACTAGACCCTACCATGCACTTTTCAAAATGGATGATTATCATGCAGTGGTGGGAGCCAACTATTGACCACAACGTTTCCTCCCATATACCTTTTTGGATAAAGGTACATGGCATCCCTACTCACCTATGGCTCGAGAAATCTTTGAGAGTATTGGTAATGATATAGGCTTTTACAAAAAAAGTGGAGTTAACAGAGACATAATCTAGAATGCAAGTTACTATTAATAGACTGCAACCTCTGATATTTTCATCCACATTGGAATTTGAAACTGGAGATGAAGCTACCGTAATATAAGATTGAGTCTCACAATCTTATGAACACATGATCTCAAGGCTCTTCGCTTGAAATGGAGGATATATCGATGATGGAAGATGGAGGTGGAGGTTTTGATTGATTATCTCAATTGATGGTCGAAAAAACTATTTGTGTCACACAAATAGCTTAATCCGATGTTTCTAGGAATAAGGTGAATCGCACACAATATTCAAAGAAATATTCAAAGTATATTAGGATGATTCCACCAACTAAAATAAATAAGCAAAACAAAGCACAAAGCTTTAAGAGGAAAAATCTATCTTCTAGTTTTCAATAAGTCTAATAAATTACAAATCATCAAATAAATCAACATAAATGCAAAGTAAATCAAATTAATTACCAAAATCAATCAAGAATTAATTTTGAGAGATTTTTTATCAATCAACATTAATTGAGACTGCTTCTTTGTATCTAGACACTTTCTTGATATATCCATGATTGTCTTCTAGAAACTTCTTTGAATTTTGGGCTTGATTTGCATTGAACCATTTGTTGATGAGCCATGAATGTGAACCATATTTTCGAGACTGCATCACACCGCCTCCCAAGTGTATGAAAAGCAAGATAAACATTGTGAAAATGTCATAGGCTGGATCATGGAGTGAAAGACTGCCCTGAAAGTTCTCTTAGAAAATCACAAAAAGGGTTAGCCAATAAAGAATTGACAATGACAAATACCTCAGGCACCAGTCTATACACTGTTGCCAAAAAGAGATGAATATCCTAGTTAAGATGAATATCGCTCTCAAGGGCCTCTCTTATGGTCTAGAATTGAAAAGGAACAGAACCAACAGACACCAGTCTATCCACTGTTGTCATCAAGAAATCAACGCATGGCCTCATGTATATAGTATATGCGTGATAAAGCTGAGGCTGGTAGCTCCTCACGCTCTCTCCGACCAGTGCTAGAACGATTAGTTATCCACTCAAGTGTACACTCACCTAGACATAGTATAGTATATGCGTGATAAAGCTGAGGTTGGTAGCTCCTCACGCTCTCTCCGACCAGTGCTAGAACGATTAGTTATCCACTCAAGTGTACACTCACCTCGACATAGTCTGACTTTGGGAAGTGGTAGAAGAATCTCCACCAACCTACTTGATGTTGAGGTTCATTTGTATAACGCCTCGACCGCCACCATCTGTGGGCCTCCACATCCTCTCTACGCCCGTGAGCCCCACGTTCTCTCTAGGCCTGTGGGCCTCCACGTCCTCTCTAGGCCCATGGGACCCACCCTCGTCCGCCGGCCTGTTCGTTATCTCGAGATGCTCTAAAGACTTTTTTGCTGTCCCTACAAATCACCACATGATCTTTTCCCGTGTTTTGGCCTCACTCACACGGTACCGACAATTACTTCCCGGTAGGTCACCCATCATAGTGCTACTCGAGTCAAAGCACGCTTAAGTCTGGAGTTCCGATCGGATGGTTGACGGAAAAGATAAGGGCACTTTGGTGACATAGGTAGCCAAATCAAATCTCTTTAAGCCCTCATCATACACCACCATATACCAGAAACCGGGATGTTACAATCACCCCCACTCATAGAGTGCAACGAGGACGTTGTGCACCCATCGCCCTCAGGACTGTCTCCCGGGTCAGAACCGGTTTTACATAACCTAGAGCTCTGATACCACTTATAACGCCCCGACCGTCACCGTCTGTGGGCCTACACACCCTCTCTAGGCCCATGGGTCCCACCCTTGTCTGATGGTCGGTTCGTTATCTCGAGATGCTCTAAAGACTTGTGTACTGTCCCTACAAATCACCACACGATCTTTTTCCGTGTTTTGACCTCACTCACACGGTACCGACAATCACTTCCCGGTAGGTCACCCATCCTAGTGCTACTCCAGCCCAAACACGCTTAACTCTGGAGTTCTGACCGGATGGTTGACGGAAAAGAAAAGTGCACTTTGGTAACATAGGTAGCCAAATCAAATATTTTAAGCTCTCATCATGCACCACTATATACCAGAAATCGGAATGTTAGAATTTGTCCCTCACGTTTTTAGTTTGTTTTTTATTTGGTTGTTTCCATTTTATTATATCCTTAATTCAATTCAATTCCAATTACGATAAGATTAGTTAGCCAATTCTTTCTTATAAATAGGTGTTGTTAGGGTACTGTAAGACATCTTGATTATTGTTTTGAGTTTTATAAAAAAAAGCTTTTAGCCATGAGTAGAGGATTTTCGCCTTACCACTATTGCTTCCTCATCACGTTTGACGTTCTAGCAAGATATGAGCTTGAATTCTTGTTTTTTCTGGAGAACTTGATTTCTTGTTCAGTATTATAGCTTCCACTCTCTATCAACATCTCATTTAATAAAATAAAAAAGGATCACTAGCTACACAAAATTCAAAATATCACTCACTGCATGGTCACACATATATATGCAAACTAAAATAATGTGTTGATACACACACCAACAATTAGATTTGTACGATGACATTCACGAATAAATATTAGATATGTCGTCAACACCATCATCATCATTTTGTTACTTATCCGGTATACCGGTACGATGGAATCTGGCACCACGATCAACGAGCAAAACACTGACCTATACCTGTGAGCAGGAATTTCAACCTTGCCGACAAATCTATTTACGGATCTATATGCTTCTAATGCCACTTTACTTCTACATCAACTTCTAATATTCACTTTTGACTAAACTCACGACAATCAACCCACTTATATTATCTATTCTAGCACGAGTTTTAAAATAATAAAATACATCAATACATCAATCTGGTGTCCAATAGAAACTTACCAACACCATATGAGATTACAAATTACTTATAATTTTTACCAAACGTTTTCTTTTGTTTTGAATGCCACATAGTTCACTGAGATTATTTTTATATAATTCATTGACTATATTTGGCCTTGTACTCTCTCCAAATTTGATTTACGTCTTTCCCAAGCAACTCAACAAAGAAGCCATCGCTATAACCATTCCTCATCTTCTTGTTCAGCTCCGCCACAAAACCACTCCTCAAATCGTTACAATAATCCAAGAACCTCGCAGTAACGTCATAGCCCTGGTCCCACCTATCACCACCACCAGGCCCAACCCAATGACTCGGAGCATAACCCGCTTTAAGCCTCACGTAATCTGCTATCCCTTCAATAAGCCCACCCGGAGCCCGACCCGCACCGTTCCACTGCCAAGAATGGACCACTTCATGATAAACCACTCCGGTGAATTCCCTCTTTACATCTCCCGAGAAACCCGCGAGATATCCCGCGTTGAAGTGTATCTCGTTTCCTGAGTTATACGCCACGCCGTCACCGTTCTCCATGAACAGTGTTATCTTTGTAACGGACTTTCTGTCTGAAGGGTTGGTTTGTTGGAACAAACGCCACACGAAGTCGGTGGCAGATCTTAGTGATTGTTCGCCGTAGCTTACACCGCCTATTTCTCCACGGAATCTTCCTCCTCCGGTGGAATCTCCGGTGTTGTCGACAACCGAGAAGTCAACTGCATTGGCCAGTGAGACCATAAGCATTAGAGAAATAACAAGGAAGATATTAAGACACGTCATCTTTCTTATCATCTTTCCACTTTAGTTTTTGTGTTTTGTATGGTTTGTATTTTGGGCCAATGATGTGTTTAGATTTAAATGGAGCTTTTCTCTTTATAGAGAAAATAATTGGATTCATGAGAAAAATAATCAAAGTTTTGGTGACTTGGTAGTTGTACATATTTATAATGTCGGTAAGGAGAAAAAACAAATTTGAAATGAAGAGTATAGTTTTCTATTTTATTTGTTGGTATAATGATTGTACATATATTATATCACTTTAATAGTATACTATGTCAGTTTGATAAATGTAAATGTAGACTGTAGACTCTGTAGTATATGGTTTGAGTTGTAGATCATTTAGATAAATTACTAAAAATTGTATGTCTGATTCAACTAAAATTTTCTGCATGTGATTTTAGTTGTCACTAAAAATTAAAAGTTGTATGATAAAATATTTCTTCTTCTTATAAGTTAATAAAATTAATCGTATATGAAAGTAACTTGTTTTAGCGAGCAAACCAACTAGCACAATGATGAACAAAAGATCGAAGAAGTCTCGAAACACCCCTGTTGGGAGTTTCCAAAGGTACCGATGTTCAAATGTGTAATAACTACTACAAGAAAGACTGGTTGTAGGTGCGTCGATCTCATTGGCTAAATCGCCTAATATTTTGAGAGAGCAAAAGTAACTGTTTTTTCTCTCCCAAATTTTTTCTTCCAAAGATCATCTTTCATCTTCAATCTCCTTCTCTTCCACTTTTTCTGCAACGTTTGCCGGCCGGCGTCGACTCCGGCGTCGGCCGTACTCTTTCTAATTTTACTTTACATAAATTAGGTTTTATCTAAATCAAAACATCAGTTTTTGGAGATGAAAATTTGAAAAGGCACGAGTTTCGTGACTGTATATTCTTTTTCTTTGGAGAAATTTCATTGATCTTCATTACTGTTGTTTTGCGTCGTGCAAAATCCGGGCGAAATTATATTTGTACGAATCCCGTGCAAAATCCGGTTCCTGCCAAATATGTGCGAAATCCGATTTGGAAGCGGGTAGAGATTTAGGATTTTGGATTAAGGAGTATGACGTTTATCATATATAATAGTTCGTTAGATTAGACTGGGATGGAAAATGAGTCATATTTTCTAGTCTGATTTTTTCTTGGTTGTAAGTTATTTTATGTCTCTCTTCAGTAGAGTTTATGTCTCTCTTCGGTAGAGTTTGATTCCGGTGAAGTTATCATATGTGGTGGTTCTGCCGGTTTCTCTGTTATTTTGTTAAAGTCTAGGCGATAAAACAAATTATTACAGAGACAACCTTTGGATGTGGAGTTTGAAGTCTGCATGCATTGATGTTTTGAAATTTGCGAAGTTAATATCATAGTCGGATGATAGCCAAGAATCGCAATAGGTGGAGTTCGTGTACAGAGGAGGAAAATAACAGATCTTATCTGTTAGCGAGTAAGAGTCTTCTGAAAAAGGAGCATCGTCAAAATTCACTTCTTACGTTGTATCGTTCTTTAGCCTTTTTTCTAAGAAAGTATGTATATGAATGATCTCTCTGTAATCATATAAACTCTTGTTTGAGATAATAATAAAAGAGTCGTTAAAAAAAGAAAGACTGGTTGTAGAGTCGAAAAATATAATTTTTTTTTGTATGTATAAATTTTAAGCTAGGTCAAATCAGAAATTATGGGCTTTGATTTGATTTTAGTACAGTTTATAGAGTTTTTGTACAGTTTGCTTTGATTTTAGTCAAAGATAGTGATATTATATTTATAGAGTTTTATCTTTTCAGGGTCAGATACTTGATACTGAGTTATAATGTTAAAATTATAATTCGTAACATTATATTTTTTTTTATAAACTTTCTGGTTTATATTAATAATTGGGACTATTACAATAGAATAAAGATACAAGGTGTCTTAAAACGACATCGGCTTCCGGATTAAAAAATCCTGTTACAAGAGCTAAAAATAAGATTAAGGGAGAGAAGAACCTTTGAACCAGAGCTGGAGGAAGTCTTTGAATAGCTTACGGTGATGTCTAGCGGAGCAGACGTTGCGAATGATCCTGTCAAGGCCTACATAGAGATTTTCAACTGGTGTGCGAATTCCCGAGAAGTGTCTTGCATTTCGTTCTTGCCACAATGTGTAGACAACTGCGTGAGCCGCTACCAATCTTAAAGAAGTGTATGATCTATCTGAAGTGGGAGACCTGAGCCAAGTCAAGAACACAAACCATGTTTCGAACCCCAAGAATGTTGTCTGCAACTTTGTTAAACACCATCTCCACAAATCATAATTGTAGGGAAATCTTAGAAACAAATGATCCCTCGTTTCACCATAAATCTCACAGAGGAAGCACGTATCATCCACAACTACTCCCCAAGATATCAGCCGAGAAAGGGTTGGTAATCTGTCAAGGCAAGACATCCACATGGTAAAGGAATGCTTGGGGACAGATCCAGAAAACCAAACCTGGGGGTACCAGACCACCTCTTGCTGAACTGGTTGTAACATCTTCCAAGTATGGGCAAAGATGAACTTATCATGCGGAATCCCTGTTGGAGAGTCCCAAAGGTATAGATCATTCTGGTTTTCCAGAAGTTGAACCGAGGTCAAGTGAGTAAATAGGAGCTCTGCATTTTGGCTTCTAGCTCTTCTAAATTCCATCCATCTCTTGAGCGAGCTTGAGAGACTTTGGAATTGAGAGGCAAACCAAGTAATTTGTGATCATCTTCTCCTAAGAAAGTGTACAACTACTGGCCAAAGGGAGTCCATCTGTCATACCAAAACGAGCAATCCTTTCCGTTTCCTATCTCACATGATAGGAAATCTTTAGCCAAATTTCGAAGCTTAAGGAGTTGTTTCCACATTGAGGAACCATGACTAGTAGAAGAAAGCCTCCAAAAGCAACTTCTCCTTAGCTTATACCTTCTACACCATGCAACCCAAAGGGAGCCCGAAGAAGAGAACAATAACCAAATAAGCTTAAGACCATACACTATATTCCACAGTTTTAGGTTTGTAAGTCCTAGACCACCTTCCTTTTTTGGTAAACAAACTTGGGTCTAACTCACCTTTGCTTGCTTTGGGATCTCTGATGAGCCTGACCAGAGGAATCTCCTACACAACTTGTTGAGGTCCTTAATAAACCTAGCCGGCAAGATAAAAGCCGCACACCAATACCCAATAATGCTTTGAATCACGGAGGTCAACAATTGTAGCCTCCATGCGTAAGAAAGGTGCTTGATGTGCCAGGAATGCATCCTACTTCTAACTCTATGTACAAGGGGCTCACAGTCAGCTCTAGTTAGAGCGCTCGGCAGCAGCGGTAACCCTAAATATCGCACTGGAAGGGTACCCAAAGGGAAGCCAAACTGACTGTTACGTTGTCTTGTTCCATTAACTGAGTAGCAGAACCAGCCAAGAATAAGGAGGTTTTGTTTCGGTTCATGATCAACCCTGACAGTGAAGAAAAATAGTCTAGGAGGTTTACAATAGCCTGGAGAGACTCATGTTTGCCATCATAGAAAACCATCACATCATCTGCAAAAATAAGGTGAAAGACATTGGGGTTCTTTTCTTTTGGATGGTATCCAATATGTCCTGCCTGAAATCTCACATCCAATAACCTCGAAAAAATATCCATTCCAATGACAAATAAGTACAAAGATAAAGGGTCACCTTGGTGAAAGCCCTTCTTCCCTTTAAAATATCCACAAAGCTCCCCGTTGACTGACACTGAAAATCTGGTAGTGCTTAAACAATTCTTGATCCAGCCTATGTATTTTCGAGG
This sequence comes from Barbarea vulgaris, assembly GCA_963667165.1. NCBI lineage: Eukaryota > Viridiplantae > Streptophyta > Magnoliopsida > Brassicales > Brassicaceae > Barbarea > Barbarea vulgaris. The sequence continues at coordinate 21,221,820 of OY763893.1, read as the reverse complement.
GAATTTTGTTGCTTTTAAGATGTCCATGATAAAACTCCATTCGATTGAATCAAAAGCTTTTTGCAAATCAATCTTGAGCATACCTCTTTGCGAGATTCCCGACTTGTTGTACACTTGGACGAGTTCAGATGCCAGTAAAACATTCTCCACAATTTGTCTCTTCTTAATAAAAGCTGTTTGGTTTTCCTGGATCATGTTTGGTAAGAGATCTTGCAACCTTCTTGCTATAAGCTTCGCAATAACTTTATAGATGGCATTCAGACATGGAATAGGCGTATAGTCCACTAGTCTCTCTGCATTTGTCACCTTTGGAATCATGGAGATAGCTGTAGAGTTGCAGCTTGGTTCCATTCTACATGAGGTGAAGAAATCTAGGACAGCTTTTGATACATCCAAACCAACAATCTCCCAGCAGCGTTTGAAGAATTCACCTATGAAACCATCAGGCCTAGGTGATTTGTCTGAGGGTAAGGCAAAAAACTCTGCTTTTATTTCCTCTAGGCTGAACAACCTTTCAAGGGAAGAAGATTGTGCCTCAGAGCAGCGGAAATGATGGATAGATTGAATGCATGGTACTAAGCTGATTGAAGGATGACTAGACGATCCAAAAAGGGAAGCATAGTAATCCACACATGTCTCCTTAATATCCGAGTATTCAGTAACTAAAGTTTCATTTTGCAGCCGCAGCTTTTGATGCCATTTATGGAGGTACGAACAGCCAAGCTTCTGTGAAAGAAAGTTGTGTTCTGATCACCATCTTCAACCCATTGCAACCTTGATTTTTGTCGAAGAAATGTTTCCTCAGCCTTAGCAAGCTTCTTCCATTTGGCAAAAGTTGTGTGTTCTCTCTGAGCTGCCACAGAAGATGGTGATGAAAGAATTTCTCCTTGAGCTGATTTTAGGTCAGCCAAATCCTCTCTGACTCTGCTCTTAATACCTGAGTAGGCTGATCGATTGAGGTCTCGTAGCTTACCTTTAAGGCGCTTTAGTTTTTGTCCAATCTGAAGAAGAGGAGAAGTAGCTGGTTGAGAAAGCGGTTCCTCCCAAGATTCTTTAACCACTTCCATAAATCTGGGATGCTGGAGAAAATGCTGGTTAAACTTAAAGGGTCTTGGAGTAGGGTCTAGGAATCGAAGACATCAGACATCATGATCCGAGAAAAGTGGTTCTTCAAAAGTGATGAGAACATTCTGAAAATTGAAGAGCCAGTGATCATTTCCCAAAGCTCTATCTAGTTTCTCAGCAATTGGGTTATCTCGCTGATGATTCCACCAAGTGAAAATTGGACCCTGAAAAGGAAAATCAACAAGGCCACAAGAATTAAAACAAGCTTGCAACTCTCTACTACCTCCTGAAAAAACCTCAAATTCCTCTCCATTGGAATGTTCTTCTGAGAAGAGTGTCTGATTAAAGTCACCTTGTACAGGCCATAGATGAGATCTTAGTGGGGAGTTAGAAGCCATATCACAGAGCTCTTCCCATAAGAGTTACCTTTCGTGCCTAAGGTTTGCTCCATATACAAAGGTTGTGGTAAACTGAATCTCTTTATCTGGCCAAGAGAATCCACAGGTTATTTGTTGCCTTGATTTAGAGTAAACCGTAACCATCACAGATGGATTCCAGACAACCCAAATCCTTCCCAAATGTGAGTGCTCATAGTTGGAAATCATTCTCCACCCTGGTAAAATGTTGTTCAGAACACGATTCACATTCTGTTCCAAAACGTGTGTCTCTTGCAGACATCCAAAAAACGGTCGATGTTGTCGGCACCAATCTTTAAACCTCTGCTGCTTATCTGGATCATTGATCCCTCTTACGTTCCAACAGAAACTCAGCATGACAAAAAAAATGAGGTTTTGTATTATTTATTTGTGGAGGCGAGAGCCTCCCAAAAAGCCTCTATTGAGACCACGAGCCATTAAAATTTGCCTTTGGTTCTTCCACTTCTTCTTTTGCTTATAAATAACCAAGGTGAAACCATCAGAAATCAACCCCTCAGAATCTTCTAAGGGTTTATTTTCATAAGAGGCTGAGAAATTAGCCAAAGTGGCTAAGTGAGGATCCACTGGGGTATCTACATTCATAGGGATGATTGCTTTAACTGTCGGTTGAGGGTCAGGCTGAGAAGATGGCTGATTTAATTTTAGAAAACCCTCTCTCTGTTCAGCATCACTCGGTTCAGCAACCCTCAAAATAGAAGAGCAGTTCTTACCAGCTATCGGAACACTCTGATCAACAGTACTCAATTTAGAAGTGGTAGTTACATGCCTCCAGTTCAGCTTCTGATGATTCTTCCTTCCTGCAAATGGTTCGACAACCACCTTTGTGGGGCCTTTTGAGGAGCTTGCTACCGAATTGGGATGTATCGTTCGATCAGCTTCTGATGATTCGTAACATAACAACATGTATCGTTCGATCGATTATATTAACTCGGCCCATTTGACTGGTGAAATATTGCGACTTTGGTCTTGTTACATCGTCTACTCCAGCTATGTCATGTTACCGCCCGCTTCCATACGTCCTAACGTCATCTAATACAGTTTTCTTATCCAAAAAGCTATATATCCAAAATATGCATCTTGTTAGAAAATGAATGATTATCCATTTACTTACACCGACGTACATTGACCGACCTAGTACCTCTATAAATATGTATTACCTTTTTGTGCAAAATTAGAAGTAGAGTGAATTGAGATATCACTTTTTTTCTTTCCGCACGTGTTTCACCTCTCTCACTTTCAATAGCAATACACATATCACATACATATCACTTTTATTTTAATAATTTTATAACACGTTTCCAGCACGAGTAACCTCTATATCCCAGATACAAACAAGTTTATACCAGATCAAATCTTTGAGGTAATATTTAAATTATGTCTAAATTATTTTAAACTTATATATTTATGGGTTGATAGGCGCTGCCTTCCCCAAACCGATCGTTAGATAGGCTCTGCCTTCACGATCATGATCATATGGTAGAGTATGATCATATGGATGGCTCTGCCTCCTCCAAAAACTATGTTTAATACATGTCTTTATTATATTTATGGAGTAGAAGGTTATACCTCCTCCTTGATCTAATGGATGGCTCTGCCTCCTCCACAATCATATGGATGGCTCTATCTCCTGAAGGATTGTGTTTAATTCATGCTTTTATTATGTTTTATGATATTTATATTTATATCTTTCAGTTATTTATTTATACGTTTTTCATTAAGCTTACGGGATATTGTTTTATTATATAGTTATCGTGTCGAATTTGGCAAAGCTTAATATCCCTGCTCTTGATGCTTTTGGGAAAAATTATTTATCATGGGCTTTAGATGCTAAAATATATCTAAAATCAAAGGATTTGCTTAAAACCATCGAACCGTCGAAAACGACGACAGATGAAAAAAATCAAAAGCCATGGTATTTTTACGTCATCACCTCCATGATGGTCTAAAACATGAATACATCATGAAAGAGGATCTCACAGATCTTTGGCAATGCCTCAAAGATAGGTTTTATCACCAAAAATATGTGATCTTACCAAAAGCCAAACATGAATGGCTAAATCTGCGGTTTCAGGATTATAAAACTGTAAGTGAGTATAATTCCGCTATGTTCAGAATCACTTTAAAGATGATATTATGTGGAGAGAATGTTTATGATATGATCGAGAAAACTTTCCAAATATTTTATCCTACAAATGTAGTCCTGCAGCAACAGTATCGAACAAGAAATTATTCTCGATACTCCGACTTAATGCAAGTCCTTTAAGTTGCTGAAAAAATTAATGAGCTCGTGATGATGAACCATCAAACTCGTCCAACTGGATCAGCTCCACTGCCTGAAGTGAATGTTGCTTCATCTAGTTTTAATAATTGGCAAGGACAAGGACGTGGACGCGGCCGAGGACGTGGACGCGGCCGAGGTCGTGGTCGTGGTCGTGGAAGAGGTGGTGGACAAGGAAGAGGAAGGAGTTCCCATCTTAATAATTTCAACGCTGGAAAATCAAACAAAAACCTTCATGTGAATGATGGTAGCCGCGTTGTGAAAAAGCAAAGTGAAAATATTTGTTATAGATGCGGAATGAAAGGGCATTGGTATCAAACATGTCGTATACCAAAACATCTGGCCGATCTATATCAAGCATCCCAAAAGGAAAAGGAAAAGGATGGTGAGGCCAACCTCATCTCTGATGAGCCTGGACCTTCCTTTCATGGCTTAGAAGATGAATATCCTCTCGATATTACAGATTTCCTTGTTGATAGTGGCAACGGGAAATAGAGAGATCAAGAGACATGATATCGCTATTTTTGTATCATATTAATAATGTTTTTAAGTTTTTGAATAATGGTTTAGCTGTAATATATTGTAACTCATGTTTTTATTATCTTGTTGTAAAATAGTAGCTGTTATAAAATAACTTTTATAAGTTTATGTCTTTTACTATAATAATGCATATAAATAATTTATTTCAGAAAATGTCAAATTTTGAGATTGAGGACGAAGATATATGTCTAGCAGACAGTGCTACGACTCATACAATACTCAAAGATGAAAAATATTTCTCTTCTCTCAAAATAAAAGACTCTGCTGGAAGCGTGAGTACTATTTCTGGAAATGCAAAGATTATCATAGGTTCTGGAAGAGCAAGTTTCTTAATGCCAAAGGGAACGAAATTTGAAATAAATGATGCATTATATTCCCCTAAGTCTCATAGAAACTTGATAAGTTTCAGAGATATCCGAAGTAATGGATATCATATAGAGATTATGAATAAAAATGACATTGAATATCTTTGCATTATAAAAGGGAGGAAACATATATTGGAAGAGCTGTCAATGTTATTATCTGGCTTATATTGCACAAAGATTCACATAGTCGCATCATATGCCACATAATATTCTAATACATTTAAAGTTTGGCATGAAAGACTTGGACATCCTGGTTCAGTCATGATGCGAAAAATTGTGTAAAATTCTAATGGCCACCCACTGAAAAACCAGAAGATTTTTCAATCTTGTGAGTTTTCATGTGATGCATGTTCTCAAGAAAAACTCATCATTCGGCCATCTCCAGCCAAAATTGGGAATGAATCTCCAGAATTCTTAGAGAGAATACATGGTGATATATGTGGTCCTATCTATCCAGGTAACGCCCGTGTTCCGGAAAATGGAAATTTCGGAAAATTATAACCGGGATTTATGCGTAGATTTTCTGAAAAATATTTCCGGGAATTTCTGGGGTAATTTGGAAGTTACACGCATTTTTCCCGTAAGGGGTGTTCGGAATCGATTTAGGAGTTTGGGGTCAGTTTGTGAATTTTCGGGAATTCAGGGACCCAAATCCTAAATTAACACCCGTGTTCCGAAAGATGGAAATTTTGGAATTATATACAGGATTTTTGGGAAGAATCTCTGAGAAATATTTCTGGGAATTTTCGGAGTAATTTAGAAGTTACACCGTATTGTTCCCGTAGGGGTGTTCGGTGTGAATTTGGAAGTTTGGGGTCAATTTGTGAACTTTTGAGAGTTCAAGGACCAGACCCTAAATATTTGAAGCCGAATAATCAGCCCCCACTTTCTTCTAGAAGCCACCAACCATTTCCACCAAAGCTGTCTCCATCCTTCTCCACTAGGATCACCCACCTATGCACCACCTTTTGACAAAGCAATCAGATTTCTCCACAAAAGCCACCCACTCCTTTCCTCCTTCAGAAAATCTGCCGACACTTGATTCAAAGAAAGAGAGAAAGAGAGAAAGAGAGAAAAGAGAGAGAGAGAGAGGGAGAAGGAGAGAAGAGAGAATGCTAAGTTTGTCTTGAGACAAAGAAGAGGAGTTAAGGTGAGCTTGGTGGCTGTGTGTGGGCGTGGAGAGTAAGAGAGGAGTGAGCTTGGTGCTGTGTGTGTGTGCTGGCGTGGAGAGCCAGAGAGGGAGTTGAGGGTGATTGAAGAGAAGAGGAGAGTGGGGGTGTTGGTGGTTGTTCCGTGAGTGAGAAGGAAAAAGAGGTTCGACCTAGCAAATCGTTTCCAAAGGTAACGAAATTTTGTGGAGTTGTAGTTAAGTGTTATATCTAGATGTACCAATTTGCAGAATTGGATTTGAGTTAATATTCTGAAAGGTATTCACGTTTCCGTGAGGCGCTCTGTTTCAGACGCGAACCGGACCAACGTGGATTCAGAGAACAATCGCGAGTTCGTCTGTGGTCGGATCATCACGAAACTTTGAGGTTAGCTTCAGGACATTTAGGGGTTGAGTTTCAACGGTGAAATTGCGATTTCAACGGTTAGATGTGAATTCGTGACTCAATCTTTAAGGCTGATTATTTCTGTTATTTTCCAATTTTGCAGAATTTTGTCATAAAAGTTTCTGCATTTGGTTAAGGTGAGTGCATGACCATGAGCTTATTTAAGCGATTGGATTGTTTAATGTGTTTTCATGAATTAGGCCGTAAGATCTCATGGGAGATCTAGATCGAGTGTTTCTTGAGATGGTTGATTTATTGTCGGTAATTTCGTGTTAAATATGTTGAATAATTTTAATCGTTTGTGTGTATAGCTCGTAGATGGGAGGATTGCCTCACTAAGTATTTGTTGAAATACTTATGCATCTCATTTTATTTGATGCAGAAAAAGAATAGGTGTGATCGTGGAATCATGGCGGAGAAGAGGGGATGATCTAGGCTTGTTGGGTCGTTATTTAAGTATTTGTTTTAATGTTAAATTATCATAAAATACTATTAAGTTATGTGTGAATAAATAACCCGAAGGATAAAAGATTTAACGATCACAAGTCCGGATTCTTGTTTATCAAGAACCGTAATAGACAACAGAAATTGTCTATGTAAGCCAAGGTGGCTATACAGACCAACTTCGACTCTCAACTCAAGTCGTCGTATTCTGGAAAGATCAACGATCTAATATCCTTACGGATAAATAATTTAAATGTTTAAGTGTGGTATTTTATTTATGGAGTTAAATAATTAAAATACATGGATAATTGCATTGTTAATTGAATTGGGAAAATTAATTATTATTTATAGGAATAATAATTAATTAATTAATAATGGATAAAAAAAAATGAGGGCGGTCGTTTCAATTTGGTATCAGAGCAATTACGGCTCTAGGACGGGTTTAGGAAAATTAAATTGGGTTTAATTTAATTTTTGGTACGGTGATGCATGGGCAAACCGTTAGTGAATTGATTATGTGAGTTAATCAATTGTTTGGGTATGGAGTTTTAGATCATCCTCTTCGAGCCTTTAAAGAGATTCCACGGTAAGTTGTTTGGTTTTCTGTTTGGTGTCCGGTTTGGGTTGGTTTAACCAGTAAACCGGAATAAAATAATTTAATTGAGGAATTACGGATATTAAATTAACTCAGGACCATGGATTGGTTGAATTAGGAGATTAACCATGATTTAATTTTGGAAATTAAATATGGATTTAATCTTTGATCGGTTAAATTTAAACCATGGCAGTTCGCATCTGTGGTTGAGCCGGCTTCTGTGATTGTTTGGTTTGATCGAGGAAACAACTAATTGACTAAGATGGCTAAAAGAGGTAAAGGCCGTGGTCGTGGTACCGTTAGGGGTAGGGGTCGCGGTCAGAGGATCACGAGGGCTCCAGTGGTTGCGGAGAGAGTGACACAGAGTGTCACGGATGAGCAGGTCGGGAACTCGTATACGGATCAGGTTAGGACAGAGGGTGTGGCCGGTGTTGGTGCCGGTGTTGCTGGAGGTCCAGCGGGTGCTGCGGGTGTGGCAGCAGGTGTAGCTCCGGCCCAAGGAGATCCCATTGCGAATTTCTTGGCCTTGCTCCAGTAGTACCACCGGTAGCTGAGGTACAGCCAAGGGTTGTGGTTGCACCAGAGCCCCCATCATACCTCAAGATGATGGAACAGCTACAGAGGATTGGCACGGGATTCTTTAGGGGTGGTGCCAAACCTGAGGAGGCAGATGAGTGGAGGATGCGGATGGAGCGGAACTTCCGTTCGATTAGGTGTCCAGAGGGATACCATGTGGATCTCGCAGTCCACTATCTGGAGGGCGATGCACATCTCTGGTGGAGAGGTGTTGCGGCCCGGAGGGTCCAAGCAGAGATGTCTTGGGAGGATTTTATGGTGGAGTTTAACTCCAAGTACTTTCCCCAAGAGGCATTGGACCGGATGGAGACACGGTTCCTAGAGCTGGCTCAAGGGAACCGGTCGGTCTGTGAATATGAGGCGGAATTTAACCGTCTCAGAGTGTATGGAGGCCATATCCTGGATGATGAGCGGGTCCAGGTGAGGCGGTTCATGAGGGGTCTTCGGGCCGAATTGAGGAACCAATACCTAATACGATCGTTTGACATGGTTGTGGAACTGGTAGAGAAGGCCGCGTTAATTGAGGAGAATCTGAGAGGTGAGGTTGTGGCAATCAGCCCAATTCCTCAGGCAAGGAAGCCTCCACATCAGTCCGGTCCTAGCAGGGGCGGTAAGCCGATGCAGGGACAAAAGCGGAAGTGGGAAGGTCCTTCCAAGGGGAACCCAGGTGGTTCGGGATGCTTCCGATGCGGAAGCAAGGACCATAGGATTGCGGATTGCACCCAGAAAGGTGGAGCAAACGGTGATCCTCGGGTGTGTTACCACTGTAAAGAGGCAGGGCATATTAGGCCGAAATGCCCCAGGTTGCAGCAGGGAGCGGTAGCGGCGGCTCCGACAGATAGGCGGGCTGCAGTGGCACCTAGGATATACACTATGGTGGAGTCGGGAGAGCCGAGCTCCAAACTGATCACTGGTAAATTTCTAGACTTACTCGAGTTAAATTCTTGTTTGTTCAAGTTATTTGCCTAGTAAGAATATGTTAGGGTTCTTAGCATATGAAAGTTATGTAGGGACCTTAATCGTGGGAGGGGTTAAATCTCACGTTCTATTCGATTCTGGAGCATCGCATTGTTTCGTTACTCCAGAATTGGCGGAGAGGTGCGGCATCCAGGGCAATCCGGGTGAGCACTTGGGGTTAGTTAAGGTCGCTGGAGGGAAGTTTCTGAGCAGTCATGGTCGGGTTAAGAACGTGGATGTTCAGGTGGCCGAGGAGTCTATACCAGCGGATTTGATCATCTGTTCCGTGGAACTGTATGATGTTATCTTGGGTATGGATTGGCTGGGAAGGTTCAGAGCGCATCTGGACTGCCACCGGGGACGTGTTGTGTTCGAAAGAGAGAAAGGAAGGTTGGTCTATCAGGGAGTGAGACCCACAACCGGGAGTCTCGTGATCTCGGCAATGCAAGCTGAGAAAATGATCGAGTAGGGTTGTGAAGCCTACCTGGCGACGATTAATACCCCAGAGACTGTTGGAGAAGTTGCGGTTCGGGATATTCCTATTGTACGGGAGTTCGAGGATGTGTTTCAGTCGTTGCAGGGATTACCACCGTCTCGGTCTGATCCTTTCACGATTGAACTGGAACCAGGCACAAGTCCAATATCTAAGGCTCCGTACAGGATGGCTCCAGCCTAGATGGCAGAGCTGAAGAAGCAGCTGGAAGAGTTGTTGGATAAGGGGTTTATCCGTCCGAGCAGTTCACCGTGGGGAGCACCGGTGCTGTTCGTGAAGAAAAAGGATGGGAGTTTCCTGTTGTGTATCGACTACCGGGGACTTAACCGAGTCACAGTGAAGAATCGGTATCCTCTCCCGCGGATCGATGAATTGTTGGATCAGTTGAGAGGGGCTACCTGATTCTCCAAGATTGACTTGGCGTCAGGATACCATCAAATTCCTATCGATGAGGTGGATATCCGGAAGACGGCCTTCAGGACAAGATATGGGCATTACGAGTTTATGGTGATGCCATTTGGATTGACGAATGCACCAGCGGCGTTCATGAGATTGATGAACGGAGTGTTCCAAGAGTATCTGGACGAGTCCGTAATCATCTTTATAGATGATATACTGGTGTATTCGAAGAGTCCTGAGGAGCATGAGGTCCATTTAAGGAATGCTCTGGAGAAGTTGCGGGAACAGAAGTTGTTCGCTAAGTTGAGCAAGTGCAGCTTCTGGCAACGGGAGATTGGATTCTTGGGTCATATTGTCTCCGAGAAGGGGGTATCAGTTGACCCAGAAAAGATTAAGGCCATCAGGGAGTGGCCTAGGCCGAGGAACGCCACTGAGATCAGGAGTTTTCTTGGTCTAGCGGACTACTATCGGAGATTTGTCAATGGGTTCGCAAGTATAGCTCGGTCCATGACAAAGTTGACGGGAAAAGATGTTCCGTTTGTGTGGACTTCAGAGTGTGAGGAGAGTTTTACGAACCTGAAGACGATGTTGACAAGTACACCAGTTCTGGCTTTACCGGAGCCGGGTGAGCCTTTTGTGGTGTACACGGACGCTTCGAGATTGGGTCTGGGTTGCGTTCTGATGCAACAAGGGAAGGTTATTGCTTATGCTTCCCGACAGTTGAGGAAGCACGAGAGCAACTATCCAACCCATGACCTGGAGATGGCTGCAGTAGTTTTTGCCTTAAAGATTTGGAGGTCTTATCTTTATGGAGGGAAGGTTCAGGTGTTTACAGATCATAAGAACCTGAAGTATATTTTCACGCAGCCAGAATTGAATTTGAGGCAGAGGAGTTGGATGGAGTTGGTGGCAGATTATGATTTGGAAATAGCCTACCATCCCGGAAAGGTAAACTTAGTTGCAGATGCGCTGAGTCGCAAGCGGGTAGCTTCGGCTAGTGAACGGGACATGGAGTCCTTGGTGAGCGAGATTAGCACCTTGAGGTTGTGTGCTATATCTCAGGAACCGTTGGGTTTGGAGGCAGCGAATCAGGCGGATCTTTTGAGCAGGGTTCGGATTGCTCAGGAAAAAGATGAAGGTCTGATTAAGGCTTCCCAGGATGAGGGATCAGAATATCAGGTCTCTGCGAATGGGACTATTCTGGTGAATGGGCGGGTATGTGTACCCAAGGATGAGGATCTGAGACGAGAGATCCTGAGTGAGGCCCATGCGAGTATGTTTTCGATTAATCCAGGGGCGACCAAGATGTACCGGGATTTAAAAAGGTATTATCATTGGGTCGGGATGAAGAAAGATGTGGCTAATTGGGTTGCGGCTTGTGACGTATGCCAGTTAGTGAAGGCTGAGCATCAGGTTCCGACCGGGTTGTTGCGGAGTTTACCCATTCCGGAGTGGAAGTGGGATATGATTACGATGGATTTCGTGGTCGGCTTGCCCGTCTCTAGGACCAAGGATGCTATTTGGATCATTGTTGATCGTTTGACCAATTCAGCACATTTTCTGGCCATTAAAAAGACCGATGGAGCTGCGGTATTGGCTAAGAAGTATGTCAATGAGATTGTGAGACTTCATGGGGTACCTGTGAGTATAGTGTCGGACCGTGATTCCAAGTTCACTTTGGTGTTTTGGAAGGCCTTTCAGGCGGAGATGGGCACTAAGGTACACCTGAGTACGGCCTATCACCCTCAGACAGATGGACAATCCGAGAGGACAATCCAAACTCTCGAGGATCTGCTGAGGATGTGTGTGCTTGACTGGGGAGGTCATTGGGTGGACTACCTGAACTTGGTAGAGTTTACCTATAATAATAGCTATCAGGCGAGTATCGGAATGGCTCCATATGAGGCGCTGTATGGGAGGCCATGTGGTACACCATTATGCTGGACCCAAGTGGGGGAGAGGAGCATGTTTGGTGCAGATTTTGTTCAGGAAACTACGGAGAAGATCCGGGTTTTGAAGCTGAACATGAAAGAAGCGCAGGATCGGCAAAAGAGTTATGCCGATAAGAGGAGGAAAGACCTTGAGTTTGAGGTGAGAGATAAAGTATATCTTAAGATGGCTATGTTGCGGGGGCCCAATAGGTCCATTACGGAGACTAAGTTGAGTCCGAGGTATATGGGACCTTTCAGGATTGTTGAGCGGGTTGGACAAGTTGCGTATCGGTTGGAGTTACCCGAGGTTATGCGAGCATTTCACAAGGTTTTCCATGTGTCAATGCTGAAGAGGTGCTTGCATAAGGATGATGAGGTCATAGCTAGGATTCCGTCAGATCTTCAGCTTAATATGACCTTAGAGGCAAGACCGATAAGGATTCTCGAGAAGAGAGTCAAGCAGGATCGTAGGAAAAAGGTTCTGATGGTCAGGGTCTTGTGGGATTGTGACGGGGTTGAGGAGGAGACTTGGGAACCGGAGGCGAGGATGAAAGCAAAGTTCAAGAAGTGGTTTGAGAAGCAAACAGAGGCTTGAGCTTTCATCGATGGTTCCCAGTTTTGAATTAGTATTGATGAACATTATGTATTCGTTTTGGGTTGTAAACGATTAATACATTATGTTGTTTCTCCTTAATAAGAAGAGAAGTTCTTATTTTCGATGGCCAATGTTGTCATGAGTTTTAAGTGAACATGAGGTTCAGAAAAGAGTTTTTATGTGGATTTAAAAACTTGAGCTATAATCGGAAAAAGATTATGTGAGTGCCCTGAATGACGGGGTATGTGGTGAGATAACCTGAGTAGAGGTTATGGAGAAGATGACATTCCGGGTTTGGAATGAGTGTGATGCCGGCATTACCTTGCGAGGTTGTATGCGGATCACGGGAGGTAGTTCAGTCGGGAGTGCTTATAGACGTATTATGGGTCATGGTTGCTCAAAGGACGGGTTGGTCCTGTACAACTCTAGAGAGGATGGATATTTCCTCTGATACCCATAACTCTTAAGACTTGGTGTCTTAGAGTGGAGTGGTATGGTACAACTCTAGAGAGGATGGATATTTCCTCTGATACCATAACTCTTAAGACTAGGGGTCTTAGAGTGGAGTGGTATGAGTGTGATATAGAGAGCTTATAAGGAATTTGTGGCCTGAGAGCGGAGTGGTATGGATACCCATAACTCTTAAGACTTGGTGTCTTAGAGTGGGAGTGGTATGAGTGTGATACCGAGAGCTCATAAGGACTTTGTGGCCTGAGAGCGGAGTGGTATGGATACCCATAACTTTTAAGACTTGGTGTCTTAGAGTGGAGGGGTATGAGTTAGAGTTGTGAGCAATGACCTATGATCAGAGTCTTAAGCTAGTGACTGAACGTTGACCTCGGAGGTCAATAGTGTTTGATCTCGGGACTGGTCAAGTGTGACCACTGTTTTATGAGGAGTGCGGTTGAGTCCATTGGGAATGGACTGCGGCGTTAGATTCGAGGACGAATCTATGTTAGTGGGGGAGAATTGTAACGCCCGTGTTCCAGAAAATGGAAATTTCAGAAAATTATAACCGGGATTTATGCGTAGATTTTCTGGAAAATATTTCCGGGAATTTCTGGGGTAATTTGGAAGTTACACGCATTTTTCCCGTAAGGGGTGTTCGGAATCGATTTAGGAGTTTGGGGTCAGTTTGTGAATTTTCGGGAATTCAGGGACCCAAATCCTAAATTAACACCCGTGTTCCGAAAGATGGAAATTTCGGAATTATATCCGGGATTTTTGGGAAGAATCTCTGGGAAATATTTCCGGGAATTTTCGGAGTAATTTAGAAGTTACACCGTATTGTTCCCGTAGGGGTGTTCGGTGTGAATTTTGAAGTTTGGGGTCAATTTGAGAACTTTTGAGAGTTCAAGGACCATACCCTAAATATTTGAAGCCGAATAATCAGCCCCCACTTTCTTCTAGAAGCCACCAACCATTTCCACCAAAGCTGTCTCCATCCTTCTCCACTAGGGTCACCCACCTATGCACCACCTTTTGACAAAGCAATCAGATTTCTCCACAAAAGCCACCCACTCCTTTCCTCCTTCAGAAAATCTGCCGACACTTGATTCAAAGAAAGAGAGAAAGAGAGAAAGAGAGAAAAGAGAGAGAGAGAGAGGGAGAAGGAGAGAAGAGAGAAGGCTAAGTTTGTCTTGAGACAAAGAAGAGGAGTTAAGGTGAGCTTGGTGGCTGTGTGTGGGCGTGGAGAGTAAGAGAGGAGTGAGCTTGGTGCTGTGTGTGTGTGCTGGCGTGGAGAGCCAGAGAGGGAGTTGAGGGTGATTGAAGAGAAGAGGAGAGTGGGGGTGTTGGTGGTTGTTCCGTGAGTGAGAAGGAAAAAGAGGTTCGACCTAGCAAATCGTTTCCAAAGGTAACAAAAATTTGTGGCGTTGTAGTTAAGTCTTATATCTAGATGTACCAATTTTCAGAATTGGATTTGAGTTAATATTCTGAAAGTTATTCATGTTTCCGTGAGGCGCTCTGTTTCATACGCGAACCGGACCAACGTGGATTCAGAGAACAATCGCGAGTTCGTCTGTGGTCGGATCATCACAAAACTTTGAGGTTAGCTTCAGGACATTTAGGGGTTGAGTTTCAACGGTGGGATTGAGATTTCAACGGTTAGATGTGAATTCGTGACTCAATCTTTAAGGCTGATTGTTTCTGTTATTTTCCAATTTTTCAGAATTTTGTCATAAAAGTTTATGCATTTGGTTAAGGTGAGTGCATGACCATGAGCTTATTTAAGCGATTGGATTGTTTAATGTGTTTTCATGAATTATGCCGTAAGATCTCATGGGAGATCTAGATCGAGTGTTTCTTGAGATGATTGATTTATTGTTGGTAATTTCGTGTTAAATATGTTGAATAATTTTAATCATTTGTGTGTATAGCTCGTAGATGGGAGGATTGCCCCACTAAGTATTTGTTGAAATACTTATGCATCTCATTTTATTTGATGCAGAAAAAGAATAGGTGTGATCGTGGAATCATGGCGGAGAAGAGGGGATGATCTAGGCTTGTCGGGTCGTTATTTAAGTATTTGTTTTAATGTTAAATTATCATAAAATACTATTAAGTTATGTGTGAATAAATAACCCGAAGGATAAAAAATTTAACGATCACAAGTCCGGATTCTTGTTTATCAAGAACCGTAATAGACAACAGAAATTGTCTATGTAAGCCAAGGTGGCTATACAGACCAACTTCGACTCTCAACTCAAGTCGTCGTATTCTGGAAAGATCAACGATCTAATATCCTTACGGATAAATAATTTAAATGTTTAAGTGTGGTATTTTATTTATGGAGTTAAATAATTAAAATACATGGATAATTGCATTGTTAATTGAATTGGGAAAATTAATTATTATTTATGGGAATAATAATTAATTAATTAATAATTGATAAAAACAAAAAAACGAGGGCGGTCGTTTCAATCCATCATGCGGGCCGTTTCAATATTTTATGGTATTAATTGACGCATCTAGCAGATGGTCACATGTGTGTCTATTGACAACACGAAATATGACTTTCGCAAAATTCATTGCCCAAATAATCAGGTTAAAGGCACAATTTCCTGATTATGCCATAAAGAAAGTCAGGCTTGATAATGCTGGTGAATTTACTTCACAAGCCTTTAATGACTATTGTATGTCAATGGGAATCGATGTTGAGCATCCGGTTCTTCACGTTCATACACAAAATGGCATGGATGAATCTCTGATTAAACGGCTGCAAATAATTGCTAGACCCTTAATATTGAGAACGAAACTCTCAATTTCTAAATGGGGTCATGCATATATGGGGTCATGCATATATGGGGTCATGCAATCTTGCATGCTGCAGCATTGGTCCAGATACGACCAAGTGTTCAAAATGCATATTCCCCTTTACAGGTAACATCTGGTCAAGAACCAAATATTTCTCATCTCCGTATCTTTGGATGTGCGGTTTATGTTCCTATAGCCCCATCGCAAAGAAAAAAAATGGGGCCACAAAGGAGATTGGGTGTATACATCGGTTATGTATCACCGAGTATAATTAGATATCTTGAACCGCGAACTGGTGATATGTTTACGGCACGTTTTGCCGATTTCCACTTTTAAAAAGATGAATTTCCATCGTTAGGGGGAGAAATTAAACATACCAAAAGATATTACATGGTTTACACCATCTTTGGTACATCTTTATCTTCCTACTAAAGAAAGCAAAATGGAAGTACAAAAGATTGTACATTTACAAAATATGGCAAATCAATTACCAGATGCATTCACATATACAAAAAGGGTGACAAAGTCTTATATCCCCGCTGCAAATGCCCCATCAAGAGTTGAAATTCCAAATAAAGAACTTGATGCGAGTAAAGCAAATGAACCAAAAGTTCAGTTGAAACGCGGGAGGCCAATGGGCTCTAAAAACAAAAATCCCCGAAAGAAAAAGAAAATGGGAGAAGAAAATGAAAAGGTTATAGAGGAACCAGATAAAGAAGAAAGTCCCCAGGGTGAAGATAATACAGAAAAGTATGAGATCTCCTGATATGTCTCTATTTTACACCATTTTAGATGACATTTCTCATATAGATTCTTATGTTTTCCTTGCATTATTAGAGTCCAGGTGCATCATTTGCATATCAATCTTGTTTCTTAGGTGTTTGAAGTGAATCATGATTCAAAGGACATAACTTGAATCTAATTTCTTGCTTAGGGAGTTAAAATGCTTGTTCATGGATTTCCATAGACACATTCGAGTTATCGTATACCTATTTTACCACCCTTGTTAACTCGAATGGCCATCTTCATCTTTAAGATGGTTTTCCCACCTTCACCCTAACCATTTTCTTTCAAACCATGCGTTGATTTTGATTGAGTGAGGTCTCTTGTGTGCTTTCATTTGAAAAATCCCTAGAGAAGGTGATCGACAAGTCCTCTCTTCCATTAGACTAAGAATGTAATTATAGCTTAGGAATGGTTAGTGATCTTTGATGGGAAATAGTCATTAGAATGAAGGACAAGTGTGGAAAGCCCGAAAAAGAGTCTTGTATATTTAAAAGCTTCTAGAGAACACCTAAGAAAAGAAATAGTTGCTCAAATGTGAAAAAGAAAAGAAAAATAGATAGTGCTTCCTCCCTATAGTTGAAAAGTTCATAAAAGGAAAGAGAGAGCACCAAAAAAAAAAAAAAAAAAAAAGGAAGGGGAAAAGAATGATTAAAGATCAATGAGCATGTGTTTATATATGAAAAATTTCTCTAGTTAGCCAAAAAAGGAAAATAAGATACTCGAGTTAAAGTCCTTATAAAGATCGAAGCTCATTGTTTGAGTGTCTAGGAGTTTTGGGATAAAATGTTCAAGGCATTGTTTAGACATAGGGATTGAGGTTCATAATTTAAATGTCTAAGAGTTTTGGGGAATAAGATGTTCAAGTCATGAGATAGACATAGATAAATAGATGAAGACATGAGAATGGGTAGGATCATGGAAGAGAGTCTTGTACCAACATTTGGTCACATTCTCCATTGCTTTTGCGAAGTGACTTGCATTTTGTTTAGAGATAAACCACAAACACCATTGAACCTTCTCTTTTCCATATTTAAACCTTTGTTATACCTAGCCAAATGAACTTGATTGATACTCCCTTAGCAAGACCGCACTTAATAGCTAAATGAATGTGAAGAGTTGTATTGAGATTGATTGCAAGTTTGATTTGGTTTCGAGTATGATTAGAGAGTTGGATTGGTATGATTATGGCGAAGTACGAGAGAGTAATGTGTTAAGTTATGCATTGTTTAACTTTGTTCAAGGACTTCGCGTTGAATCCATTCTTGAACTTTATGGTTTTGAATCCCCGTTTTTGAAACTCTTTTCTTTGCTAATCTCTTGTAGTTTGCTTGAGGACAAGCAAGAGATAGTTTGGGGGAGTTGATATGTCTCTATTTTACACCATTTTAGATGATATTTCTCATATAGATTCTTATGTTTTCCTTGCATTATTAGATTCTAGGTGCATCATTTGCATATCAATCTTGTTTCTTAGGTGTTTGAAGTGAATCATGATTCAAAGGAGAAACATGGAGTCAAAAGAACCAAAAGTGAAACATTTGATGAAATGTTGGAGAGCCGCGGCATGGTGTAGCGGCATGAAGACGGTCGATGGCACTCAGTGGCATGGTGTAGCGGTGTGGTGCAAGTCAAATGATAGATCCGCAAAAATCTGAGGGTTGTAGCGGCATGGCGTAGCGGCTTGGTACTGACCGGTGGCTCATCGCGGCGTGGTGTAGCGGTGAGATGATGACCGATGGCTTGTAGCGGCATGGTGTAGCGGCCAAATGCACGTCGATGGGCCATCGTGAGGAAGTGTACCTGCCAGATGCACCCAGGGAAGACAAACCCGAGTTTCATTAAGCTTCTAAACCAAGTCCAATCCGGTTTAACCCAAGTTTAATTAGTTTCATTTCAGATTTTATCTAGTTGGTTAGATGTTAAACCAACCTCTTACCTTCTACTATATAAGTTAATTTACCCTAATTGTGAGGGTTATGCTTATTTTTCTTAAGATCTCTCTTAGCCCCCTTAAGCTTTTGCTAAGGGTCTTTGTATGAATTTGAGATTTTTAAGTATCAAATCTTCTTTCTATCTTTAAATCTTTCATCTATTCATCTTCTAGTTATGATTATGCAAATATCAAACCAATGGATTTGTGTTTCCATAACTATGAGTGAGTAGTCTTTTAGATGAGTTAAGGGTTGGTTGATTTTGATGATTTGATGGGTTGAAGATGATGTTTAGGATTAGATTCTATGTTATTCCTTCATTTAGGTGGTTAGTAATGCTAGATTAGACTTGTAATTGAGAAATCTAGATCATAGCATTTTCATGCCCACAAGGTGTTTGATAAAATGCTTGAAAGAAACCTAAGTGAGCTTTTCATTCCTTACCTATGAGAATAGTTGACTAGGATGATTTGTGGTTGGATTAGACTTGAATCTTAATGCTCAATGATCATTTTAATTGCTAATGGGAATTATTGTTGATTGAATGATTGTTGAAGAGTTCATTGCCATGAAAGTGGATTGATCTATTTGTTGATCCTTTAGCCTAGGATATTGTTCATAATATGTTCTTGCATCATCAAAGTTCATCATCTCATCTTAATCATTGCCATTCCCAAGACTCATCGTCTTTTATCATTTGATTTCGAACCGTTTTTATCGCTTTCATTTAGTTTAAATTTGGTTTCTAAAACAAATCTTTATATAGCTTAGATTGTTGCATAGACTTGCATTCCTAGTGTAGCTAGTTCTTGCTTTCCTTGTGGATCGATCCCTAAAGTGCTTCAACGTGCTAAGGGTATTTGATAACCCGAGACCATAAAAACCTCTTTATCATCTCCATTAACTATGCCCAAGATGGAAAGTTATGGGCTAGAAATGAAATTGATATGAAAATAGAATATTTTCCTTTTCTGTATCTAAAGAGGTTGATCATGAAAATGATGATCCCGATCTAAGGTTCGTATTAGAATGTCAGAAAAGACATGATTGGGAGAACTGGAAAAGTGTCATGCAAATTGAATTGTTCTCCCTCAATAAAATAAATTTCTTTGGACGAGTGGTCACTACATCTGATGATGTCAAACCTGTAGGGTGCAAATGGGTTTTCGTGAGAAAAAGAAATAAGAAAAATAAAATTACACGATATAAAGCCTGACTTGTTGCACAAGGTTTTTCTCAAAGATCAGGAGTTGATTATGAAGAAACATATTCCCCGATCATGGATGCAATTACATTCAGGTACTTAATGAGCCTAACTGCATCTAGAAATCTAGATATGTACCTTATGGATGTAGTGACAGCATATTTATATGGATCACTGAATAATGATATATATATATATGAAAATCTCAGAAGGATTCAAAATTCCCGAGGCACTAGACTCAAAGTCTAGAGACATATGTGCGGTCAAGGTACAGCGATCACTTTACGGATTAAAACAATCCGGACGCATGTGGTACAATCGCTTAAGCGAATACCTATTTAAGAAAGGGTATGTAAATAATGAAATATGCCCTTGCGTCTTTATTAAGAAATTTTCATCGGGATTTGTGATCATTGCTGTATACGTTGATGATCTAAACATAATTGGAACTCAAAAGGAGATTAATGATGCAAAAACTCATATGAAAGAAGAGTTCGAAATGAAAGATCTTGGAAAGACCAAATTTTGTCTTGGACTCCAGATAGAGCATTTTCAAGATGGAATATTTGTGCATCAATCAAATTATATTAAAAGAATCATAAAACGCTTTTACATGGATAAAGCGACTCCTTTGAGTACTCCAATGGTTAATAGATCTGTGAATATTGAGAAAGATCCATTCAGACCTTGTGAAGATAACGAAGAAATACTTGGTTCCGAAGTACTTTATATGAGTGTTATCGGTGGATTTATGTATCTTGCAAACTGTACAAGACCAAATATAGCATTTGCTACTAATCTGCTCGCGAGATACAATTCATCTCCTACACGGAGACATTGGAATGGTATCAAGCATATTTTCCGTTATCTTCAAGGCACAATGGACTTAGGATTATTTTATCCTAGAAAATCCGAGTTTGGTCTAGTTGGTTTTGCAGATGCAGGTTACTCATCATATCTGCATAAGGCTCGATCTCAAACCGGATATATGTTTTCAAAATTGGAGGAACTGCAATCTCATGGCGTTCGCAGAAACAGACATTAGTCGCTACTTCCTCAAACCATGCAGAAACTATTGCCCTCTATGAAGCCTGTAGAGAATGTGTCTGGCTCAGATATATAATTTGTCATATAGAAGAAGCAAGTGGAGTAACTACAACCAAAGAACCGACAATCATTCATGAAGATAATGTTGCATGTGTCGCTCAAATTAAGGAAGGTTTTATCAAGAGCGATAGAACGAAGCATATTCCCCCAAGATTTTTCTCTTATACTCAAGAACTCGAGAAGAATCAAGAAGTTGATATTCAGTACATTCGTTCAAGCGATAACGCAACAGATCTCTTTAAAAAGGCGTTTCCTACTACAACATTCAGAAAGCAAATCTATAGAATCAGAATGCGTCATCTACGAGATTTATAAGGAAAAGACTATACCTATCTTTTTCAGGAAGAGATTACGTTACTGTATTCTTTTTTCCTTGTCATGGTTTTTGTCCTACTGGGTTTTTCCATTATGAGGTTTTTAACGAGACAGTACGTAATACATCATTATGGATAATTAAGAGAGGAGTGTTAGAAAATGAATGATTATCTATTTATTTACACCGACGTACATTGACCGACCTAGTAACTTTATAAATATGTATTACCTTTTTGTGCAAAATTAAAAGTAGAGTGAATTGAGAAATCACTTTTTCTCTTTCTGCACGTCTTTCACCTCTCTCATTTCAATAGCAATACATATCACATACATATTACTTTTATTTTAATAATTTTATAACACATTTTCATTAGTCATTTATTTTTTCTTTTTTAAGTCAAGTTTGACTCACTTAAGTTTTTATACTATGACTTGGTCAAAAATTCTATTATTGCATACACTTACTTCTAATTAAAGATATCGTGTATTTGTCAAACCCCCTATAACATCACCTATCAAATTCTTGCCTTTCCAAAAAATATATATATTATTTTTTTACTATATATGTTTTATATGGATTGGTAAATACTTTTTGCATTTATAGAAATTTATCTTTAAAATTTAAAATTATTATATTTATATTCAATTATTAGTCGATTAAAATTAAAACCCGTGGATGTATAAATTTAGTTGTTCTAGTTATCAACTTTTATTTTCTCTGAATTCAGTTCTTCTTAATTACTCTTAATTACTCTCAGTTACTCTTATGTTTATTAATCACTCCGTAAACTATTTTAATCATATCAATTAACTATTGAGAAACACTTCAATTTGTTCATTTTCCCGTGGATTTTACGTTAGTATTTTTAAATAATAAAGAAAACTTTATGGACAATATCAAGAAAGTGTTTTTTTATTTGACCAAGATAACTACTAAGATTGTTCTGAAGCATTCGATCCTACACCACTTAATAATTTAATAAATGTTATCAACTGACGTCTAACTGTTACATTTTATAAAATTGGACAAAGATCACGTGTCTACTTTCTACAGTGCAAACATCAAAATAAAATAAAGAAACTATCTAACACTAAAACAAATCGATTTTTTATTACTAAACTTGAGAATGGTGTTGAAGTACCCCTGTCAAGCGGGTCAATCCGCAACCCGCGATCCGTCCTGCAACGGGTTCTACTCAATTTTTGATCCGTATCAACCCGCAACCCGCGATCAGCCAAACAAAAAACACTTTAACCGCATCCGCCCCGCTTAAATTTGCGGGTACCCGCGGATAACCCGTAAATAATTAAATAAAAATAAAAAAATTAATTTTTAATTTTTTTTAGTAAAATTAATATTTATTAATAATTTTTTGTATTAAAAACATAAATTCCTAATTTAAAAATAAAATAAAATAATAATTTGGATAAAAATATATATTTTTATAATATTTTTATATTTTAACTATTAAAATAAATTAATTAATTAAATTTTTTTTTTTTTTGAAATACGGATACCCGCAAACCCGCTTTAAAAAATTTGATGATCCGCACCCGCCCCGCTAAAAAATATTTTGACCCGCAACCGTAACCAGTAATTTGAAAAAACTAAAATTCGACCCGCACCCGCCCCGCGGCAGGTCTAACGGGGCGGGATCCGCGGGTTTCTGATTAAATTGACAGGCCTATGTGGAAGTCCAAAATTCAATATTCAATAAGCTAAACCTAATCGATTTTGTTTTACTCTATTTTTTTACTATTTAATATTCATGTTTCAATTTGATTTTTACTCAAATATTTCTTCTCCACCGTGTAGGAAGCTGTATCACGTGATCAAGAGTCCTAATATGCTGAAGCTCAGCCATTGATGAAGATTTATCACTCAATCCTTGTACAAAGCCTACAATGTCTCCCTTTTCAGCTCTTGAACATTTCCAAGCAATTGTTAGAGATCCAACTTCATTGAGTACACTTCAGCAGTTCTATTCACTCTGCTTTGTATTTTGACTTGTCATAACTCCATTTTTAGGACTATCAGCTTGTAAATGGCCAAATCCTTGTCTATCAAAGCATTGCTTCTTCATATTAACATCTATAGGTGCTGGTTTAGTCTCAATATGTGTCTTCGTTCTACAACTCCCAACTTCACCCTCATAAACTCTTATGAGATTCAAAGAAGTATCAGTATTATGGGATAAGGTATAACGTTTGTTTCTTACCTCTTGTGTTTCTTCTCCACCGTGTAAGAAGCTGTATCACGTGATCAAGAGCCCTAATAGGATGAAGCTCAGCCATTGATGAAGATTTATCACTCAATCCTTGTACAAAGCCTACAATGTCTCCCTTTTCAGCTCTTGAACATTGCCAAACAATTGTTAGAGATCTAATTTTATTGAGTACACTTCAGCAGTTCTATTCACTCTCCTTTGTATTTTGACTTGTTATAATATAATTTTTGTTAAAATTTAAGACAATTAAAAAAATCATTAATATAACAAAAAATTGGATTTAACGTAAGAAATTTAATTTAAGAATTTGATTTAGTGTAAGACAAAAACACAAAAAATAAATAAATAAAAAAATCGGTTATCTATAGATACACCTAAAATCTGCCGACTTTTTCTCGATTACTCTATTCATATTTCAAATTTTTTAGTTAGTTTAAACGGATTTTCGGATTCGGGTTGGGGTGGAGTTTTTAGCCCTCGAGCCTTCTTTGCGCCGTCTTCCTCATAGAAGCCGCCGGGTTGACCCCGAAGGCCACCGTAACATGCCTATCAACGAGCAAACACTGACTTATACTTCAACAAACTAATATAATCGATTGAACAACATATGTTATAATATTGTGAATTATAATTTTGACATATCTCGATCTCTCGTGAAAATAACAGAACTTTGTATTATAAGATCAGAGCAAGATTATTAAAGTTATAATACAAATACATCAATACGTATTATCTGTTTTACAATAGAGATTACAAATCACTTTTATTGTTTATTAAACGTTTTATTTTATTTTGAGTACCATATTATTATTCTTTGAGATTATTATAATTATTATATTTTGTAAGTCATTGACCATATTTGGCCTTGTACTCTCTCCAAAGTTGATTCACGTCTTTCCCAAGCAACTCAACGAAGAAGCCATCACTATAACCACTTCTCATCTTCTTGTTCAGCTCCGCCACAAACCCATTCCTCAGACCGTTACAATAATCCAAGAACCTCGCCGTGACGTCATAACCCTGGTCCCACCTATTACCACCACCAGGACCAACCCAATGACTCGGAGCATAACCCGCTTTAAGCCTCACGTAATCTGCTATCCCTTCAATAAGCCCACCCGGAGCCCGACCCGCACCGTTCCACTGCCAAGAATGGACCACTTCATGATAAACCACTCCGGTGAATTCCCTCTTTACATCTCCCGAGAAACCCGCGAGATATCCCGCGTTGAAGTGTATCTCGTTTCCTGAGTTATACGCCACGCCGTCACCGTTCTCCATGAACAGTGTTATCTTTGTAACGGACTTTCTGTCCGAAGGGTTGGTTTGTTGGAACACACGCCACACGAAGTCGGTGGCAGATCTTAGTGACTGTGTGCCGTAGCTTACGCCGCCTATTTCTCCACGGAATCTTCTTCCTCCGGCGGAATCTCCGGTGTTGTCAACAACCGAGAAGTCAACTGCGTTCACCAGTGAGACCATGAGCATCAGAGAGATAACATGGAAAAATTTGTGACACGTCATCTTTTTTATCATCTTCTACTTTTGTTTATGTTTTTGTATGGTTTGTATTTTGGGACAATGATCTGCTTTAGATTTAGATGGAGCTCTTTTATAGAGAAAATAATTGGATTTATAGAGAACATAATCAAAATTTTGGTTAATCGAAGACTTTTTCTTTGGTAGTGTCCCACAATTTAAGTGTTGCGCAAATATGACATGGTAGTTGTACATATTTTAATGTCTGTGAGGGAAAACAAACAACTTTGAAATGAAGAAAATAGTTTTCTATTTATTTGTTGGTAGAAACTTAGGTCACCCCCTTGATTGATGAGATAGTGCAAGATACCGTCCAATTGTGTATTAATTTGGTTTAAAGTTGTTACAATGAGTGATTATAACTTGTGCATAACCATTTAATGTTGTGTGACTTACATTCGATAATTCATCCGTCATTATTATTATTTTTGTAGGGTTTCGAGTCTTTAGACAATACTCCGTCCGTTTTTTATTAGTTGTCGTTTAAGGTTGTGTCACACTTATTAAGAAAACTATTGATTTTTTTATTTTACCCTAAATCAATGTTGATTTAGTTTAATTTCATTGGTCAAAACATTAATACAAGAAAGATAAAACTGAAAATTTGATTAAACATTTGCATCGAAAACATAAAACAAAATATAATTTAAAACTAGTTTTAACTTCTAAAACGACATGTAATATGAAACCGAGGAAATACTTAATAGGTATTCGAAGTGTAACTAATATTTCTCCTTACATACCTACTTGATTTATGACACATAGCATATTAATTAGACCTCAAGTTAGCTAAATAAATGTTCGGTTTGCACTTCCGTGAAAACTAATTATTTCCTCTATCCATATCATATTATTCCAACGACTTGGTCGGTATTTGTTATATTGGGCTAGAAAAAAGACCCAAAATGTTTGCTGGTACTATGATGATGAGTACCAATGCCATTTACTCTCGGATAGGTGTCACCTTCTGACTCGTCCACTGGGACGAGCATGCCTGCTAGAGATTACAAAATGTATAATGAACTGAAAGGTTCCTGATTGCAGCTGTGCACAGAGACATATTGGATCTTCTAAAGCCATCCTTTTGTACCCATATCTCAAGCAAACAACATGGATCCATCCACGTTTGGCTCAGTTTTTTTTATTCATTTTTGTCTTTTTTTTTGTAGTTCTATTTTTGATCAGTTTTCTCTCTTTTCACTTGTTTTGGTTCATTATCTGTAAATAACTTTGTTAATTTAGCAAGATATCTCAAATATATAACACAAACATACCTATATGCATTAAACTTTCAACACCAATATCAATGATTACAAATAATTGCAAATGCTGATTTATTTACTCAGCAAAACGTTTAATTTTATTTTAAATACCAGATAACTCATTGAGATTATTATATTTTGTTCATTCATTGAGCATACTTGGCCTTGTACTCTCTCCAGAGCTGATTCACGTCTTTCCCTAGCAACTCAACAAAGAAGCCATCGCTATAACCATTCCTCATCATCTTGTTCAGCTCCGCCACAAACCCACTCCTCAAATCGTTACAATAATCCAAGAACCTCGCAGTAACGTCATAGCCCTGGTGCCACCTATCACCACCACCAGGACCAACCCAATGACTCGGAGCATAACCCGCTTTAAGTCTCACGTAATCTGCTATCCCTTCAATAAGCACACCTGGACCATTCCACTGCCAAGAATGGACCACTTCATGATAAACCACCCCAGTAATTTCCCTCCTTACATCTCCCGAGAAACCCGCGAGATATCCCGCGTTAAAGTGTATCTCGTTTCCCGTGTGTTGGAACCAATTTTTGGACTAAACAAATGGACCTTGTATTGGGCATTTGTGTTATGCAAATTGGTTAAAAAGTGAATGAGAAAAGCCTATTGGTTATTAAATTAGTAACTTGTAAAATGTCTCACATTGCTTGCAAGTTGTGTTTTGAAGTGCTATAAATATAGTCACACTCATTCATTTGTTTAAATGATTATGGAAACAGGAAAGGGGGACCACACGCGCGCGCCGCCGCCGCCGCCGGCTCGGCACGGCACGGGCTTGAGCAATTGGACCGAAGGTCCATCAAAGACTTGCGGTTTTTAAAACCATTCCCTCCCTACGGCTATATAAACAGCCTTTCTCTCCATCTTCAAGACACACGTTTTGAAATCTGCAAAACAACAACAACAATCTCTCTGTGTTTTTTTTTACAGTAAGTATTCCGAGAGTATCGCAGTTATATCAGTTCGTTAGAATCGTTGTTCGAGTGCTTGCGAAAACGATTGTTAGTGGTTTCATCCTGGGACTCTTGATGCTATAAAAAACCCGTCGCACTGCGGGAGATTCTTAGAGTTAAGGAAAGAGATTTCGTATCTCGACTCCACTCTCTGTTTTGATCTCTTCCCTTAACGTCTTTCTTATCGCAATTCTTCTCCAATCTTGTAGTGTACCAATTTCGGTCCTACACCGTGTTATACGCCACTCCGTCACCGTTCTCCATGAACAGTGTTATCTTGTCAATGGATTTTCTATCTGAAGGGTTGGTTTGTTGGAACAAACGCAACACGAAGTCCGTCGCAGATCTTAGTGACTGTTCGCCGTAGCTTACGCCGCCTATTTCTCCACGGAATCTTCTTCCTCCAGTGGAATCTCCGGTGTTGTCGACAACTGAGAAGTCTTGTGCGTTTATCAGTGAGACCGTTAGAATTAGTGAGATTACAAGGAGGATTTTGTGACACGTCATCTTCTTTTTTTTTTTTTTTTTCTCTGGATTGTAGTTTGGGGGACAATGATTTGTTTAGATTTAGATGTAGCTTTTATAGAGAAAAAAAAATGGATTTACGAGGAAAAAATCCATCGAGATTAATCAATGAAGACTTTTTCTTCGGTAGTGTTCACAATCGTTTACTACATTTTAATGCCGGTCAAGAGAAGAAACACAAAGAATAAAATGAAGGGAATACTTTTCTATTTTACTAGAAATAAAAAATCAAGTGTGGAAACTATCAATAATGCCTAAACTCAAACATTTTATTTGGCATATTTTATTGAAGATCATTGGAACGACAACAATATTAAATACACGTGGTATAAGGATAGACAAAAAAAATATCAACGATGTTATGGGAATGATGAATCAATTAATTATCTACTAATTACTTGTCTTATTTCTCCAAATGTGGAGATTATTACAATTGCCGTTTATGTTTCAATTTATGCCAATATTTAATGTTGAGGAAAATATCAAAAAAATTCTCAAATTGCAAAATGACATGAATTTAACAAAGGCACACAAATTTATACCATTCTGGATTATGTGGAGGATATGGAAATCAAATAATGATTTATTATTTAATAAAAAAATAATTATTTCAAAAAAGAATATTGATCTTGCTAACTCGGATGTTTATGAATAGATTCAAAATAATAACTCACCAAAACAAGAAGCTATACTACACCAGTCTAAAGCGTGGACATGTCCGACTAAAGATTGGTTCAAATGTAATTATGATGCTTCTTACAATCAAGCAAATAATCAAGCTTTTAGTGGATGGATTCTTGGTGATAAAAATGGATTATCAAAATTTTGGGGTTCTTCAAACCTTAATTATACATCATCTCCTTTAGAAGTTGATTGTAAAACCTTATTAGTAGCACTCCAAATGGTTTGGAGTAAAAGTTACCAAAAAAAAATGTTTTGAAGGTGATTGTCAGATTTTAGTTAAGGCCGTAAGTGATTATGTAGAAGTTTCAATTCTGAATATCTGCAAAGATATTAAAACATGGAAAAGCAAATTCGAGGAAATACGATTCGCACACGTATCAAGAAGCAATAACGAAACAACATATCTACTTGCTAGAAATGGTCTTCCAAATCGCATTTTCTTTTCAAATTGTATTTATCCATCTGTTTGGTTAACAAATTGTACTATGACTTTATTTCTTCAAATTAATATAATTTATTCGCCGAAAAAAAAAAAAACTTTTCTGTTTTACTCTGTGTGTTTATAATCTTGTTGGTGGAAATTTAAGTCATCGCCTCAAATAAAATAAAAAAACTAAGATAAAGGAAAAAACAAAGAAAAGGTTTGTTACTAACTCACTTTTACTTTTTACAAATTTTGAGATTGTTAATACATCTATTTTAATGTTTAGTCGACGAGTTAGTTGACTGTGTATGTTTTTAGTTAAATTTCTCAGACTTTTTGTAGGTTTTGTTTAACCTTTTTTTATTTTATGTGGTAAAATAGATTTCAAAAAGTTATAGGCCTGTTTATATGCATATTTTAAAAAAATTTAGAATTATAAATTTATAAGCCCCAATTTTATGTGTATTTAAAAAATTTCTAATAGTAGCATTAAATTTAAAACTATATTTTAAATTTTTCTTTATAAAATTATTTTTCTAATCTAACTTTTTTAGACCGTTCCACTTCCACATGCTAAAAGATAGTAATGCATGTCATTTAGATTGTTAGTTCAAATCTAATATTCAGTGTAAAGTAGTTATAGAGAAGTCACGAATCACGTCTATAGTTTGGGCCATGTCAAAAAATGATTTCTCGAGGGACATATAGTCTAGAGTTCGAGATAGATTGCTCAAAATTGATCGAGATGTCAGAGGTCTTTGTTGAATGGCCTGTCTTCTGTAGCTTTGTTGAACGACTTTAAATATTTTCGAGATCTTTTATTTTATTTTTGCAAGTAATTTATAAGGTTGATTGTTTAGCTCGTAAAATACAAAAATAGATGTATTATTTTGTTGCTGTAAACTTTTCTTAACGATCATGGAGGGTTCTATGTTAATTTAAATATATGGTTGAAGAAAAAGTGATTAGGCGTAAGACGGTGCAAGTAGACTCGGGCGACTTTAATGAACTTGGAGATTAGTCACTACAGAATTTTCAAACGAGGAAAGTGTAATTCACTGTACAGTTTTTCTTATAAAAAAATTAAGGTAAAGAAAAATAAAAAAGTGATAAACCCACTAATAGCCCAGATCAAATGTGAATAACAGAAGGGTACAAATTAGCCCTGGGTGTTCGGATAAATCGGATTAATCAGAACTCGGATTTTAAGACTTTTGAAAGTAGTTCCGATTTGAACCAAAAAAATAGGTTTATTCGGATCGGATGCAATTTTAATCGGATCGGATTAGTGCATATAAATCAATTCCGAATACAAATGGAGAGTTGCATAGATCAGATATAACAATCCGAATATGACCAAAAACATACAGTTTGGAGTTTCATCATCCAAATCCAAAAAAAATAAAACATTGAAACTTTAAACAAACACGAAATCTTTGTTAAATAAGACATTTGCAACCACAATATCTAATTAGATTTAAAAACCCCAATTTGAAAATCGCGAAGTTTCATTTTTCCAATTTAAGAAAATCAAACCATTGAAAGTTAAAACGAACACTTAATCTTTGTTAAATAACACATCTACAACTCCAATACCTAATTAGATATGAAAACCCCTAATTTAAAAAATTGAAATCGCGATTAGGGTTTGAAAAACCTACCCGAAAATCATTTATGAGAAACTGAGAACAAAGTGAAAAAAACTAAGTGAGGAGATGATGAAATAATGAAGATTTGATGCCTATTTCAGGTTTGAATCGAGAAGATTAGGAAAAGAAACGAAGAACAAGCTTTCTCTCGGTTTGAGAAATGAGAGAAGAAATGAGAAAAATGATTATTGAATCGTGAAACAAAAACTTGTAATGCGTTTTGATGTTATTGGTTCAGATAGCTGGTTTAGGATAACTAAATCGGTTTATCATCGGTTATCGATTACCGATCCGATCCGAAAACCGACTTCTAATTATTTTCCTCCAAATCGGTTCACTTAACTGTTTCGATTGTCCAAAACTTTTTTTTTATGATCGTTTCAAAATTCCGATTAAACCGAACCATAAGCTAGTACAGATTGTGAACACAGCAGATTACGAATATAAAGTTTCAAATTTCCTTACTTTCGTATGTGTCTTTAGCAACTAGAATGTGGGATGTCAGTAGAAATATATGCATACAATGCATACGTAATTCTATATGTTTACAAAATGCAATAAATTCATCTAAAAATACTTTGTTTATCAGAGATAGTTATATCTATTTAACAACATTTTGGTGTCATGATTAATAGATTTAAGATATATTCTAATTGATCAAATTAGAAAAAACATTAAGAATAATCTTAGATAAATAATTATATAATCTATTCCAATCTAACAACCTAACAATCAATCAACATGAAATCTCCTTAGAAAACCCAAAACCTAATGAAAAGATTTACTCACACATGCATAGAAAATACATGATACCTAAAACATGATAATAGAATTGCAAAAGGTTACAAAAATAAGAACAATGTTTAAAACTGAGTAGAGAGGTAGACTTTATGGACATTATCAAGAAAGTGTTTTAATTTGACCAAGATCAACGAGCAAACACTGTTACACTGACCCCACTTGTATTGTTATACTTCTACATCAACTCCGAATATTATCTTTGACTAAACACACAACAATGGACCCCACTTGTATCATATATTCTACGGGAACTTAGACTTTTCATCCTCATTCAATTTAGGGAGAATTACTAGAATAATACTAATTTTTGTTTTAATTGCTAATTTAACATAGAAAAAATTAGTGTTAAATGAGTTATTTTGATTACAAAAATACCCTTAAGACCATGAGTAAAAAAAAGGCTTTACGAAAATGCTATCATGAATTAATTCCACATCAAGATTTTTTTCGATGACATAAAAATCTACAGCATAAATCTACGATTCGACGTTGTCGCAGATTTTTTAGAACGGTAGATTTAAAGTTTTATCGCAGATTTACTTTGTAGATTTATTTTATTCCGTAAATTTGCTTCAAAGATTTAATTTGTACCGTAGATTTATATGCCTTAGTTGTAGTAGATTTTTGAATTCATCATAGATATTTTAGCCTCCGTAGATTTATTTTCTGAAACTCATAAAGAGACAGTAGATTTTCCCATTTTCAAAAGTTGTTAGAATTTATACGACAGATTTATTTTTTTTACTGTAGATTTATTTTGCAGACTTTTATTTTCATCGTAGATTTTAAAATTTAGTTATAGCAGAGGTTTGTTTCACATGCTAGTGGCCGCAGATTTTATGACCAAAGTTTAATTGCTAGATTAGCCTTTTAGTTACCGCAGATTTTTTTTGCTTTATCGCAGAATTATTGTTCCTGAAAACGTCAAAGATTAGATGCAATTCTCTTTACCGCAGATATTATTATTATTAGAATAGTATATTTAGTGACTGCAGAGTTATTGTGGTAGACTTATTGCAGCAATGTTACCGCAAAGTTTTAACCGTAGATTTATTTAAATGACATCGCAGATTTTCATATTTTACTAATGACGAAAATTGGAAAAAATTTCTAAAAAAAACGCATACCCACGAAATAATTAGGGTTTTTACAGCCCCTTCTTCTTCTTCCTCAATCATTCTTTCAGTTTTCAACCGTAATCTCCAACTTATTCATTTTCATGATATTTCATCTTATTCTTTCTCTATTTGCTTCTCATCTATCTCATCTCTTCTTGTGATTCTTTCCTTCAAAGATTCTACTATGGAGAGGATAATCCTTGTATCTGGAAATTGGATGTTTAAAAATAAAAGATGGTTGTTTGTTGTTGATAGCAAGAGTGGCGACGGCGCGAGATGAACGGCAACGGCGAGATTTATACGGCGATGAGGATTGAAGAAAATTCTTCAGCGGCGATGAGATTTTTTTAATGTATGTCGGGTTAGGGTTTTTTTTTTTTGGGAAATAAGGTTTAAGTTATCTAATTTATTTTTAAAACAAATTAATTTTAATAAAAATTTTAATTTTTATTTGTTTTTTCTAATTTTAATTCATAATGGCAATCTTGTGAATAGTAGAATTCATATTAATTTATTTGTATTTTTACAAAAGATTAGTATTATACTAGTAAACTCTTTTTTTAGGGTGTTAATCTAGTAATTAATTCAAAAAGTAGTATTATTCTAGGTAAATTTTATTTCAATTTAAATATAAATTCCTAAGGGTAAGTTTTAGACTTTTACTTGTAAAATAATACAAATATATCAATACGCACATGTTTTCCAATGGAAACTTACCACACCAAATGAGATTACAAATTACTTCTTTTTTTCTCTATATAACTCACTTATTCTCTAATAAATTTCAAAATTTTAAATTTTTCCTTTTAATTATTTTCATGTATAAAAATAATAAAATGAATTTTTCGAAATTGATAATTCCACACAAATTTTATCATAAATATATTTAAAATTTATGTAACTAAATTCTTTTATACTTAAATAATTTTAAAATAAATAAAATAAAAACTTTAAATCTACTTTAAACTTACTTTATGTCCATAATACCAAAATTATCATTTCTAATTAATAAATATTTTTGAAATTTTTTTATCAAAAATTATCATTTTAATTAATTATTCTCTTTTAATTCTTATTTATAATTAAAACTGCAATATTCAACATTTATTTTTATTTCAAATATTTTATTAAGTTAAGAATAAAGATTTTTAAAAAACTTAAAAATCATTACAAAAGTCTGACAAATATTAGGAAAGTTTGGTAGATGTCCACATAGTCTACCATATGTTCGCAAAGTTTGCCATATGTTTGCAGTGTCTACCAAATGCTCGAAAATCTGTCAAATGATCGCAAAATCTGCCAAATGCTCGCAGACTCTGTCAAATACTAGCGAACTATGCCAAATGTTCGAAGACTATGCCAAATATCCGCAGAGTCTGCCAATTATTCAGAATAGTCTGCCAAATAATGGCAGAGTCTGCAAAATATTATGTATAATCTGTCAAATTTTTGCAGAGTCTGCCAAATATATGCAAACTGCAATGGGTGTCAATTATTCTGTAGAGTCTGCCAGATATCAGCAAAATCCGCCAGATTTTCGCAAAGTCTGTTAGTTACTCTGCAGAGTCAGTTTTTATAATTCTTCAACACTCAAATTTGATTAATAAATACAGAAATTTCCTTGAAAACCTGTCGACCCATTTATTTGTTGGTAGAAACTTAAGTCATCCCATTGAAAAAACTAGTATCTGCTATGAATAAGAGAAAGTGGGAGAGAATTGTGTGTTTTATTCCATCAATAATATAGAGTATATATAGGGATACAAGATTTGAAGAGAAAGTGTAACTTGAGGAGGAAGTACACTTGGGGATCAAGGTAAAATATTGTAGAACATGGGCCTATAATGGGCATCCATCTAATGGGTTCATAACAGTATTGGTGTGTAACTATTTACTAACTTACTATAATTCTACGATATTTGAGTTTGTTAATACTATCTTATATAATAAAGTAAGAATTTTTTTTCTAAGAACCTCTGAGACGCTGACACGTCTTACTTACAATCTATTTTCTAACTTTTTCTGAGACACTGACACGTGTCAACTACAACCTTTTTCTAACTTTTCTTAATTTCTTATTTTTTTCTAACTCAACTCAATAAAACAAAATTAAAAATTCCTATCTTCTTAAATATTTTTTATCTTATACTAACTAAAACAAAAAAATAATTAAATATTATAATCTTATATAATAAAGTAAAGTTTTTTTTCTAAGAAGCTCTGAGACGCTGACATGTGTCACTTACGATCCATTTTCTAACTCTTTCTGAGACGCTGACACGTGTCAACTATAATCTTTATCTAACCTTTCTTAATTTTTTATTTTTTTCTAACTCAACCCAAAAAACAAAATTAAAAACTCCTATCTTCTTAAATATTTTTTATCTTGTACTAACTAAAAATAATAATTAAATATTAGAATCTTATATAATAAAGTAAGATTTTTTTTTCTGAGAAGCTCTGAGATGCTGACACGTCTCACTTACAACCCATTTTCTAACTCTTTTTGAGATGCTGACATGTGTCAACTACAACCTTTTTTCTAATTTTTCTTAATTTCTTATTTTTTTCTAACTCAACCCAAAAAAACTAAATTAAAAATTCCTATCTTCTTAAATATTTTTTAATCTTATACTAACTAAAACAAAAATAATAATTAAATATTAGAATATTTATATATGTTTTAATTTATTTTTTGATGATATTTTAATTTCTCGTAAAAGACATAATTGTTTTGATTTTGAAATTTTTCATAAAAGACATGATTTTTAATGTATAATTTATTGCTGAATTTATATAATACATAATGAAAATCATTAATTAAATAACTAAAAATGACTTAAATATGCAACTATATAACAACAGTGGCTTGATAAGTGCAATTGGTAACCCTAAGTGTCTCTAATGCTCAACTCCAAATACAAATATATATATATATATATATCATTATTAACTCCAACTATAAATTTTTAATTCTAAATATCTGGCAAATATTTGGTAAAGACATCTAAAGTTTTTTCTGGTATTATTAACGTCCATTGGTGACAACGCATAATTATTCTCGCCAGAATGACCAAATCTATAAGTACATACTTATATATTTTTATCTGGTGTTATTAATGTCCATTGGTGACAATGCATAATTATTCTCGACAGAATGATCAAATCCGTAAATACCTACTCATGTTATCCTTAATTGGTGTATCTTTATTTTTTTTATCTTTATTTTTTTGGGTAAGCAAGAAAGACAAAGAAGAAGGACAATATGTTGATGAAGTTCAAGACACATAGGGAAATTCTAATATTATTATTACTATAAGATTATTTAGAAGAAAATTTTTTTATATAAAAAAAGATTAATTATTTTAATAAGTATATTTTTATATTACCTACATAAAATTAAAGCCCACCATTAGGTAGACTCAAACATATATAATTATTTAAAAATATGTAATGATAGCGCTATTATTATTGGCATCAATGTTTGATGTTAGTATATTAGCTACCTAATAAAATCTAACATTGAATTAATCCAGACATCTATTCGATTAGTTTATTAAGTACACATATTTAACATAAATATAATAAAAATAAAAATAAACTAAATCTACTTCTATATAATTTAATTTTTTTTCATTTCTTTGACTACTTTAAAACTATTACTTCTTAACATAAGTGATTTGTGTAGCTCTGAAAACATATTTTTTAATTCATTGGTGAAAGCTTTTCTTTTCATCATTTTTTGGGTGAAATTACTTTATGATAAAAAATTAAATTAAAATTAAAATTTAGAGATGAACAATTTAACTACAAAAGAAAAATCTACACAATTTAATCGCTAATTTTCATCATTTACCTTTTTTAAGTTGGTTTCTTCAAAACAAGTATTTAGTTTTTGAAAATATATAAATTACTTACTATTAATAACGAAATTGTGTAATATTAAATATTTAAAATAATCAATTTAAATTAAAAGTAACTAAACATATTTCAATATATATTAAGTTATAAAATATTACATATTTCATTATATTAACTTCAAACCCATGCAATGCATGGTACATTCCCTAGTATATTTATATATATTAGCCAACGAGTAATTCAACTGTAAATGTAGACTGTAATATATGTTGAATTCATACCTTTATTTTAAAATAGGCGACAACATATCCCAACTAACTAATAAATTGAATTTCAAACCTCTAATTTAGGTTTTTAGCAAAATTACTATATATTTTCCACGTAGACGCCATGTAAGATACGACATGAATGTCATATCATACTTCTGATGATGTGGCATCTACATCACAAATTTTGTTTTTTTTCAATCTTCTATATTTCTTTCAATTTCAAAATTTTGAAAGTTTAATATATTTATACTTATATGCATATATAAAAATCATATTTATCTTCCATACATTTTCCAAAAATCCCATACTATCTCTCTCTTCTTCAGCCATTAAAATTCATCGGAAAACAAAAATGATTTCTCGTAATTTTTAAATCATATATATATATATATATATATTTGAAGTTGCATTGTTTTGTTTTGAAATACACAATTAAAAATCTTTGATAAAACGATAACATTTTAGGATTTAAATATATATATATATATATATATAATTTTATTTTTTTCCATGAAAGTATGAAACCATCATTTTATTTTTCTTATCTTTCCCTCATAGTTGTTTCTCTTTAATTTTGATGGTTCTTGATTTAGTGGTGTTAGTATGTTTGTGTGAAAATTTATGATTTATCATTTGTTATGAAGGCAGTGAAATTTTTTGTGAGGATACAATTACGAGAAATAATTTATTTTTTGATGAGGTTTTACGGATGAAGCAGAGAGATAGTATGAGATTTTCATATTCGCAAATTGCATTGAACATAAATATGATTTTTATATATGCATATAGGTATA
Source organism: Barbarea vulgaris (assembly GCA_963667165.1). Lineage (NCBI taxonomy): Eukaryota > Viridiplantae > Streptophyta > Magnoliopsida > Brassicales > Brassicaceae > Barbarea > Barbarea vulgaris. The sequence goes on along the minus strand of OY763893.1, from coordinate 21,184,862 downwards.
ATATATAAAAATCTTTAAAATTTTGAAACGGACAAAAGAGATAGAAAATTGTTATTTAAAAAAAAAAAAATATTGTGAAATGGATGTCATGTCATCATAAGTGTGATGTGGCATCCATGTCGTATCTTACGTGGAGTACACGTGGATAACAATTGGTGATTTTGCTAAAAGTCTAAATTGGAGGTTTGAAATTCAAATAATTCATTAGTTGGGATATATTTTTGCCTACTTTAAATGAATGTATGAATTCAACATAGTGATATTTTTGAGGTATGTAAAATCCGGCTTTAGTTCATATCAATTTTATAGTACACTAGGTTATATAGATAAATTACTAACAATTGTTTTAGCCGATTCGAAAACCGGAGAGCAAAACAACTTGCACAATGATGAACAAAAGATCAAAGGTGTTTCGAAACACCCTTGTTGGGAGCTTCCAAAGATACTGATTTTCAAGGGAGTAACTACTACAAGAAAGACTAGTTGGAGAGTCAGAAAATAAAAATTATGTTTATGTTCTTAGTTATAATGAATTGAAAATATTAGAGGAGCAAGATGTGTATCTTGCGGATAAAGTATTGTGGACCGTTAGAGTTCGTTTATGAAGTAAATCCCTTGTAACCCAAACCAGAGAATATTTTTAGAATCTTATTGTGATAAGGATTAAGTTATTTAGATATATCATAAGATTTAGACAAATCTCATCTCTAGTTGAGATAGAGATAAATCTTGTGTATATATAGAGTTGTAAGTCATTCAATAATCAACAACACAAACGCAAACCATCTTCTAAATTTAACATGGTATCAGAGCCTTAGATCCAAACCTAGAGGATCAGGGTTAAAACTTCCACATTAAAAATTGGCTCTTATCTTGGATCCAAACCTAGTGACCTTATCTTTAACATTGTATCAGAGCCTCATTTGTTGACCCAAGTAGGGTGGCCCAAAAAGGGTTTATTGTCGGTCCTAGAGTGGGATTCAGGTCAAGATGGGCCGATAAGAGGCATAATCTCGAGGGGACATGTTAGGATCACACATTGGAAGTTGAAAGGGATCAACACTAGTATATAATAGATATGGGCCAATCCACTCATTGCCAATTGATTTTGAGTTGGAAACCCATAAACTTTAACATAGTATTAAAACCTTCGATCGAAACATAGTGGATCAGGGTTAAAACTTCCCTATTAAAAATATTGTGATCTTCACTTTAAAAAGAAAGATCATGAGTACTTTAGTCATTTGTTGGTAATGATGAAAAGAGTCTGAAGATACCAACGATAAAGATGATGACCACGTTGGCTTCTCAAAATTATTAATTAATAAATCATCTCCATTATAGTTATAAAAAATAATTGATTTTATTTTAAAAATATTGATTTATTCTCAAAATTATTAGTCAATATTTAAGATTAATTTAGTCAAACAACATTAATTTTTTAAAAAAATGAGAAGGTATTTTTCAAATTGAAAAACATATATAGAATATTTTTCAAAAAGCCCTATTTAATATGGTATCAGAGCCAATATAGCTTAACTTATCCGCCTTTCTCCTTCTTCTTTTTCTCTGAAATTTTTCTTCTTCTTCCTTCTCGTGTTTCTCTCTGTTTAGCTTGTCTAAGTTCTGTTTCGTTTTTCTATACTCTGTTTCTGTGCAAGAGATCTCTTCCTTGTGTTATTTATATTCTCTCGATGGCTTCAGACTCCACTGCTGAACGTACATCAGTCTTCAATGCGCAAAACCCGCAAAGCACTTTGTTATCTGTTAACATGTCAAGCGTAACCAAGCTCACCACACAAAACTATCTCATGTGGCGAAGTCAGGTTCGTGCTCTGCATGAGGGCCATGAACTTCAACAATTCATTGATTCCTCCGCCGACGCACCAGCCTCCACTGTTATTGTTGACAGTGTCGCTGCTCCAAATCTTGTTTATGCTCCTTGGCGTCGGCAGGATCGTCTTCTATAAAGCTCCATGATTGGTGCTCTTACTCTGTCGGTTCAATCTCTCGTCTCTACAACTACAACAACGAAGGACGTCTGGGATAGTCAACTGGCAATCCATCTCCCGGCCACGTTCGTCAACTCAACGACCAACTTAGAACGTGTGTTAATGGGAAGAAATCAATCAGTGAGTATCTTCGCCTAATGAAAGCTAAATCCGATGATCTCGCGCTTCTAGGCAAGCCTCTTGATCCGGAAGATCACATGGAGCAGATCTTTGCGGGTTTGGGTGAAGAGTACAAACCAGAAATCGATGCCATCAATGGACGTGATCATCCCATCTCCTACACTGAACTCTATGAGCGTCTGCTGAATCGCGAAGCAATGCTTCTGTGTAGCGACACATCTTCTGTTTCTCCAATAGTAGCTAATGCTGCTGACAACCGCTCACGACAGCCACCTTGATCCACCAACGCCAATCAGCACCACTTTAACAACGTCTCTTCCCAGCCACGTTCCTACAACAACAATCATCAACCTAGGTTCAACAAGCCATATCTCGGAAAATGCCAAGTGTGTGGTGTACAAGGGCATAGCGCCAAATATTGTCATCCTCCTCCAACAGTCAATACAACTCATCTAATTGATTGTGTAATTACTATGTATATTATGTTTTCCTATTGTAAGAGATCTCTCTCTTAGCATATGAACTCAGTCTGAGTAATGAATAAAATCATCTATTCCATATATTCAATATTAATAATTAAATTTATTGTATGAGTTTACTTTTAAGCTTATAATATCTCAGAGTTTTTAATAGATTCTTTTTGGCTTCTTTTAATACGGGGGAGTTGGAGTTTGGTTATAGTTTAACCATTACAAACAAAGTTTAATTATAGTTTAACCATTACAAACAAATTATTTGGAAAGCTCAAGTTTGTATGTCACTTTAGTCCAATTATAGACTGTCCAAGTCAAAGATAATTGTTTATGGAGCTGCAGAATTTGCGCCCATGAGATGTTGCTAGAGTTTTTACCAAGACATAGACGAGCTGAAGTTCCACCGCTACTTTCAAGATCAAAGTTTATCCGAGATTGTCTAAGCGTTATTTCCAACACCGAAGAGTCTGTTGACTTGTTTTGTTTGTCATCGACAAGTTGTCCACGACATACGTGTTCCGTTTTGTGATTGCATAGTTTGTATTTCGCGTACCACGTTTGTCGTGCGGGAGAGTATTAGAGGTGCAAGATGTGTATTTTGCGAATAAAGTATTGTGGACCGTTATAGAGTCCGTTTATGAAATGAACCCCGTGAAGCACAAACCAAAGAATATTTTAGAATTCTATTATGATAAAGATTAAGTTATTTAGATATAGCATAAGATTTTGATAAATCGTATTTCTAATTGAGATCGAGATAACTCTTGTATATATAGAGTTGTAAGTCATTCTTTTTTTTTTCTTTTTTTGTCACTCAAATTCATTCATGCTTAAACGATTACAAAGGGATAAGCATTATCGGACACAACCCGATATGCAAGCCTAAAGGCCAAACTTAAAGCAATGAAACTAAAACAGCTAGAGGATAGAGACACAAACTTATGAAAGTTTGATAAATTGTTAACAAGAAAGTCGGAGGGTTTGAAACTTCTCGATCCTGAAAAGAATCCTGGTCTCACGACACTATAACATGTTAACTGAAGGGTAGTCACTGCATCTTCTGCATAGTGTGACTTTGAAGAAACATCCACACCAATAGGTATCACTGAAACAAACCCCTCTACATCTTTTGATCTCGATGAGACCGCCACAAAGGATACCAAATTGGTTAGGTGCATAACAATCATTCTTGGTTTACCAACCGGACAAGTAAAAACTCTCATATAGAGAGAACATAATGGAAGTAGAATTCTCTCTTTAACAGAGGATGAAATAAAGGATCTCTCCCAGAGGGAGGAAAGGAGTAAAAGATCTTCCTCATGAGCAGAGGAGAAGTACAAAGACATTCTCTTATCATGAGAACAAATCACCGAGAGGCAACACGCATTGAATAACATCAAACTCAGGAAGATGCTCGAAAGATACAGAGGAATAGTGATACGAGAATGGATAGCATCCAGGATGGAATGCTGATGGCCGAGGAAATGCTAGACCCGGTCGAGGAAACGAAGGAGCTGGTCGAGAAGATGCTGGAACTGGTCGAGAAGGAAGTCACGGATGAGCCATGTGGTGTTAAGATGCGTCCTCGTTCGGCCAAGGAAGTGCTAGTTGGTTCTAATATTCGTTCTAAGACTAAGGGACTCATTCACAGAATTGGAACATTGCTACGTCAAGCTTTGGTTCAGAGGGGTCACTCGGACGTATATGATACCGCGGCCACGTCGGTCTTGGTTCATGTCCGGGATGATTAGTGTCAAGCCCTATGGCTCACCTACACTCTTTTTCCCTTGCCTTTGGTTTTTCCCAAGTGGTTTTCCAAAGGAAGGTTTTTAATGAGGTTCGTGGTCCATAGGCTCATCGTTGCTTGGTACTAATCCGACCTAGTCCGGCCTTCTCGAGATTGTTTGGCGCGGACCGTTATCCTCTTATCTTTCTATCTTTATTTCTATTTTAGTTATTTGAATTTTAAACTTATGTCTGAGTGTTTTATGCGTGTGAGACTTTAGTTGTGTGTTTGTTTGAGGTGGTCTTTGGTGAGTTTCCGAGGCATGTCTCGAAACTCACCGAGCATTAACTCCATGCGCTCCTCCTCTCTTCTCCTCTTCGTCTCCTCTCTTCTTTATATCCTCTGAGACTGTAATTCTTAACCATCTTTTTATTAAAAATTATCTTTTCTCTTTTTCTCTTTCGAGTGATTCGAATTAGAAACCCAAAAACAATTCTAGTGATTAGATTGTTCGAACCAGACTTATCAAGAGGCCTTCCGCATCCTCTCGTGGCATCTATCCTTCCATCCAACTCTAGATCAGCTTGCTGCTCAAGCCTGGAGTCTAAACTTGTCACCTTAACTTCCCAATGAGTGATTGGGACACGATTCTCCACCCAGAATCGTATCAAGTGGTATCAGAGCAACATTGAGAAGTTAAATGATTTTCGTACCAACTTGTGTGAATTTTAGTTAAATATTGGCTTGTGATAAAATCGTGAAATCAATTGGATCGGAACCGATTTTGAGTTTAGTATTTGTTAAAATTGGTTTGAGAATTTTTGGATATGTTTTGATAATTTTTCGAGATCATTTTCTGAAAAAAGTCGCGTTCAGTGTTCATCAGATGAAATTGAATACCAAGAGTCATTTTCGTGTTTTTAAGTATTAGAACCGATTTGATTATCAAAAGGACTCTTTACTGGTGTATTCTTGTGTGTTGTTTCAGGAAAAGGATGTCTGATCACAGTGGAGCCAGCCGCAACAACAATCAACTCCTAATCGATGCTCTCACGGCAAAGATGGCTCGATTGATGGATGAAAGATTCAATGTTCTGCAGGAGCAAATTCTTCCAGAGATGATTCGTGATGATAGAGGATCTCAAGGAGCTAATACAGCAAGAAATGGTGAGGAAAACGTTCAACAAGCAAGGCAACAAGAAGAAGTTCTAAGGGATCCCCGGGAAATTAATCAAAGACCGTGATGTGATCATGGATAGCTCACAAAAGCAGCTTGAGGCCGAGGATGCTTTAGCAGTATCAAGTGGACCGATGACAAGATCAAGAGTTAAGGAGCTCGGTAATGCAATCACCACATTACTCACTCAAGTTCAACCGTCTATAATTCAGCTCGGAAACATGGAGAATAAAATTGTCTTGGTTGCTCGAGTGGACTAATAAACGGGTGATTCGTTTGTACTCTTTTTCCTAGCCTTTGTTTTTTTCCCACTGGGTTTTCCAAAGGAAGGTTTTAATGAGGCAAATGGGTCACTCTAATCCACCTAGTCCACTAGAGTCCACAAGACAAGTCCAAGTCCAAGTTCAATAGTTTGGGAGTGTGTTTGCTGAAGTTTCAAGCCCAAAGAAGAATAAATTCAGCCAGCCCAAATAAATATTTATCTGATTCAAATCAGTCAAAGAAGAGGAGAAGTTGGCGTGGGAAAGTCCAAGAGTTCATCCAAAAATTAGTTAATAATGTCTTAATTTTCTGTGCTAATTTATTGTCTGCTTTTACTTCATCTTTTCTTTAAAACTTCCGATTGTGAGGAGAATAGGATTCAGACTTCTTTTTATTAAAATTTGAGAGTGATTTTCTCTTGTGTTCTTGAAGAACAAATCTCGATTGTTGGTGAGTAATATCCTTCAATCAAAATCGAATCAAGGTGTGTCATATCCGCGATTCAAACCTTGGCGTTTTCAAGTGTGTCATATCTTGGAAAATTCATTGAGGAAATATCCAAGGTCTTCCACAACCTTGGTGTGATCCATTCATTCCACCACTATCCATCTATCCATTCCTTTCAATCTACCCCTCGAAAGTGCCGATTCTAGGGAGGATCATATCAAGTGGTATCAGAGCACACTTTCGGGATCGGTATTTGTATCTATCATCTTTTGATCTTAGACTTTTCATTTCTCTCTTGTCTTTCTATTCTAGTTGATTGGATCAATCATTTGGGGGATTAGTCGAATTAATTTTTATTTTGATCATAATTTCTTGTTGATCCCTATTTTTTTGGATCTAGTTTTACCTAAGTTGTTAATAGAAAAAAAAAAGAAAAAAAAAGAAAAATAAAAAAAAAGGACTTGATCGGACCAAAAGAGTGAAAAAAAAAAAAAAAAAAATTTTAAAAATTATTAATCAGTCCGAAAATACACTACAGGAAATAAGGGTTTTAATAGCACAACATTATAGCGTTTTTTATTTTTATGCTATAATTGAGTATAGAGAAACTTTAGATAGCGTTTCGCAAAAGGTAAACGCTATGGTAAGTTGAGCGCGAAAAATTATTTCGGAGTGGCGCTTAGTGTTGGTTCTATTATAGCATAGGTAAACTTAAAACGCTATTGTAGGATAACCCGGGGCATTTGCCTCTAAAATGGGGAAAAAAAAAGAAAAAAACATGAGATAAAAAAAGAAAATGAGTAAAACAGTTTTCTTTTTCTCGATCTCGTCTCTCTCTCGTCTCTCTCTCGTCTCTCTTCATCTCTGAAAGTTGAAATCTGAAACACCATAGATCCCAATTAGCTTGATTCTTCCATTATCGATCCCGCTCAGTCTAATCCCTCTCATATCGATCGCCTAATTTGATACATAAGGTAAAAAATATGTATGGGTTTTCGTTTTTCTAAACGATTTAGTTTTTATTTCGTGTTGGGTTTGCTCTGTTTCAGTTGTTTCTGAAGTAATTGGGTTTTGGATTGATGTTTGTATGATTGGAATCGATTTCTTCTTATGTGAGTTTGGTGTTCGACTTTCAATTTGTGTTTTTGCCTAATTTTTGTCTGCGTTTAGATCTGTCTGAAGCTAATTTGGTTTCCTAGCTTTTGTGAGTATAATCTTTGGTATGGAATTGACTCAGTTTTGTCTGATTGTTGTTGAGAATCGGGTTTATATAAGTTCTTATTTACTGTCTTGTTTGTGTGATGCATAGATTCAGAAAAGTTTATACCTATACATAAAAATCAATTCTTGTGTCTCTAGTTTTATAAGCTTAATTCGATTTTTGCTGCTGCTCTCTGGTCATTACCAGTTGCTGATGATATTTTCTTGACTTGTAGTTGGATTTGCGGATCTGTAGGCTCTGTAGCTGTTCAGTACAAGAACTACAAGGTATTTACGGCTTTGTAGCTTCCAGTAAAGATGAGTTGTGTTGTTGTAATGATTCTGATAATCCATGTTGTTGTTTTGTTTGCAGATTCTTGATTCATAATCTTCAAACTTCTTGTCCGTTCCTACCTTGTTCTTTGACTTGTGTAAGATATTATTTCTTTACCTTTTTGTTATACATTTTGCGTATGATGTGAGTGTCTGATCATTAAAGTTATTATGATAATGTATGTATAAATTGGTGGTGGAGATTGGGTCGTATTGGTCTAATATGGACAAGGCATGGGCTTGGCTTCCAAGGTATGCATCTCTCAGTTACTTTCATAGGTGGTTTCATTTATAGTGATTCTGAACTTTGGTTTTTTTCTTAAATTATTATATTAGGAATAGCCTTGAGTATGAGACTGGAGCAAAGAATTTTGTGTATGGAGCATCAAGTAGTGTGGGTAATCCTGCAGAGATTCTCTGTCCATGTGTCGATTGTCGGAATGTTTGCCATCAGCTACTAGATACTATAGTGGATCATCTTGTGATGAGAGGTATGGATTTGAAGTACAAGAGGAATCCATGTTGGTTTAATCATGGGGACAGGAGAGAGAGAACATCTGCAGATGTTCCAACTTCAGAGGAAGAGGCTTATGACTTGATAAGGACAGCTTATTTTGAGTCTGAAGTTGGTGATGAACATCCATCTGAGGCGTATACTACAGAAGAAGCAGAGTTTAGGGAAAAGTTAGAGGATGCTGAAACTGCACTATACTCAACCTGTCACAAGTATAACAAGGTTTCTGCAATAACGGTTCTTTACAACATCAAAGTGAAGAGTGGGATGTCAGAGAACTTCTTTGATCAGCTATTGACAACAATTAAAGACATGTTGCCAGAAGATAATGTGCTTCCAAAGTCCACTGCTGAGATGAAAACGTTCTTGAAGGTTTTTGGGTTTGGTTACGATGCCATACACGCATGCAAGAACGACTGTATGCTGTATCGGAAACAGTATGCTCAGATGGAAAGCTGCCCTAGATGTACTGCATCAAGATGGGAAATAGATAAACACAGTGGTGAGGAAAAGAAAGGCATTCCTGCAAAGGTCCTTCGGTATTTTCCTATCAAAGACAGATTGAAGAGGATGTTTAGATCAAAAAGAAAGGCTGAGGATGTGCGTTGGCATTCCAACAATGGTAGTGAAGATGGTGTAATGCGACATCCGGTGGACTCTATTACCTGGTCACGTGTGAATAATAGGTGGCCAGAGTTTGCTGCAGAACCAAGAAACCTTCGACTCGGTCTTTCTACAGATGGAATGAACCCCTTTTCGATGCAGAACACCAAATATAGTGTATGGCCAGTCTTATTAGTGAACTATAACATGCCTCCAACAATGTGTATGAAGTCCGAGAACATCATGTTGAGTTTGTTGATCCCTGGTCCAACTGCACCAAGCAACAACATCGATGTTTATTTAGCACCGCTGATAGATGATTTGATTGATTTATGGAATGAAGGTATTGAGGTTTATGACTCATTTTTGGAAGAGAAATTTACACTAAGGGCTATGTTGTTGTGGAGTATCAGTGACTATCCAGCATTGGGGACATTGTCTGGATGTAAAGTTAAGGGGAAACAAGCCTGTAACGTTTGTGGCAGATGCACAAGGCACAACCGTTGCTTGGCCTAATGAGAAGATAGTCTATCTCTGAACAATTTGTTGTTGAACAATTTAATTTGTGTTTTATCCTTTATGTCGAACAATTTGTTGTTGTACATGTCGAACACTTTGTTGTTGTAAGTGTCGAACACTTTGTGTTTTCTTTTATTACATGCACTTGACTTTGTTTTCTCATGTTCCTAATTATATGTTATCTCTTTTTTTTTTTTTTTGGTAATCCTTATATGTTATCTCTTGCCAAACATTAAACACAAAAAGGAAGCCCATTTTAATTGGAAATGATTTTAAAGTTTTTAAATATTTAAATAATTTTTGATTATTCTAAAAAAAAAAGTTAAAAAATAAAAGTAAATATACACAAATATAGCCAAATAGCTCAAAAAGACATAAATATTTAATTATAATATTAATAATTATATAAATAATAACAAAGCTATAAATTTAAAGAGTTTAGGGTTTAGGGTTTAGTGTTTAAAATGTATGATTTAGGTTTTTCGATTATATTTGTTTCAAATAGTAATAATATTAATTATAACAAATAATAACATCAATAATATTCATTTTTAAAAATTGTTTAGGGTTTAGGGTTTAGGATTTAGGGTTTAGGGTTTAGGGTTTAGGGTTTAGAGTTTAGGGTTTAGTGTTTTTAGCTAATATTAATGATATAAAGTCTACTATTATAACATAAATGAATTTTCTATATCATTTTGTTAATTATAACATCATTAATGTGTTTCAACAATATGATTTACACAATAAGAAGATTAGGGTACATGTATTATATGGCAATCATATGTGTTACCTTTAAATTTCTAGAAACTTTGCAAAATATTTTTTTAAAATTGCGAAAAAATTATCTAATCTTGTAAATAACTCATAATCATATTAATTCATCAATATATAATTTTTAAAAAATTATATAAATAGTAAAAACACATTTTTATGCCTTTAAACAAAATAAGCCAATCATATTGTTTCACTCGGATTGCTGATGTGGCGAGATCTTAGCCCTTCATTGCATCTAATACATGATCATTTTACTCAATCCAATCAAAAAACAATACTCGGATACATGACGTGGCGACATCTCATCCTTTGAAAGGATTTGGCGGCTGACTGTTTAAGAAAATCTCAGCCGTTCATCGCCCAACAAAGGCTTTCTCTTCAACCTTTACCTCGAAATCGACTGAAAGAAAATTAGGTCTTCTCTTCGCTGATTCAGAAAAAAATCCTCGCATCTCCGACTCGAATCAGAGAGAACCAAAGAGGAAGACGAAGAGTTACGATTCACGCTTCAAACCTCGGTGGTGTTTACGCTTTCTCAACCTTCTCTTCTCGATAGAGTTATATGCTTCTCCCCTTTTCCTCATATCTCGCTTTATCGATTCTTTGATTGATTATTTTTCAGGTAATAGAAGATCTGCGATTAACTAATCAGGCCCCAGAGCGACCTGTTAAGGTTTTCACTTTTTCCTCTCTTGATTTCACTTCTTTTGATTTCGCAGAGTTTAGACTTCTTAGGATGCAATATGGTTGTTGATTTAAGTATCTGATTTCAATCTCTATGTATGAAGTTTAGACATGAAAATGGTGATTTTAATTACCCTGAGTAGTCAAATGAACAACATTCATTTGAAATCCAGATTAGTTTAAGCTTGATTCTTATTTGGAATCCAGATTAGTTTGAGCTTGATTCTTATTTGGAATCCAGCGTTGTTGAATTTATGATTTTTCCTATTGCTGCATAATTGATTGTTTCTGGGTTGACTTCGTTTACATGTTAGCTATCTGTGGGAATGATGCTCTTCGGGAACTGTCTTCACCTGGAAAGAGTGGAAGCTTTTTAAATTTAACTCCAGATGACAGATTTATGGTTAAGACGGTGAAGAAATCAGAAGTCAAGGTTAGTCGTTGGCTCTTTTCTTGACTTCTTGTGTAGTTGGTGAATCCCTTTGTATTTTTCTTTCTTTGCTTTCACTTTACATTCTTAATCATATAGTCCACTAACTGTGGTTAGCTAAAGAAATTTGACCTGAAGTTTTTGTTTTTCTTTATCTATCCAGGTGCTTCTACGAATGCTTCCAAGTATGCCATTATGAAAATACACTTGTGACTATGTTCTACGGTGTGCATTGTATCAAGCCTGTTGGTGGCCAGAAGGTTTGTGTTGATATCTCACTTCTAACTCTTTCTTTCCAATGGACAATTTCCTAATGTTCTTTGCCATCTTACCAGACTCGGTTTATTGTCATGGGGAAGTGGAGGAAAACTATAATGAAGGTGGCTCTGGTTACCAATTTTGCTAAAGAGGCTCACATCAAGCTTTTTTATGGGCTGAAACAAGTGATGAAGATCCATGGGCCAATAATTAGGAAAATGAACAAATTTTTTGTATTTTCTTTATCTAATATTTTGTAAAGAAACAAAGTTGTATGTATTTTCTTATTTTTTAACAAATTTAGTATAAAAATACGTATAAAATACTCCTTTGTACAATACATCATTGGTATAAAATGTATAATTTAATAGTACAAAATACTTGTATATCACCTTTTTAAAATTGAATAAAAAAATGTATTTATACTACAAGAACGCTATCTATACAAAATTATACGTATTTTATACTTTCATACAAATGCTATCTATACATATGCTATCTATATAGAACGTAAGAAAACGCTATCTATAACCATATATTAAATGCTATTGTAATTCATAATAGAATTAGTAAACTATATATATAGCAAAACCGCTGTGTATAAAATAGGTACCATAGCATAAGGAAAAACCGCTATGTAAAGTGTCGGACCTATTATAACGGCCACCTAGATAGCGTTTCTAATAACGCTATAGTAGCTTTAGATAGCGTTTTTCGGCCGCTAAGAATACCTTCATTTCCTGTAGTGTATAATTAGCTTAGGGGGAGTTTTATTTTCTAATTTTAACTCCTTATTTTTCTGATCTTTGATCTGTTCTTATTTATTTAAAAAAAAAAAAACTAAACTCTTTCCTTTCTATCTCAATTCAATTGATTCGAATTTGTGTTTTTGGAGTTGTTCATCCGATTTGATCAGTTTTGTTCCAAACGAACCATTGAGGAAATCGCTGAGGGAGAACATTTTGAGTGCTGAGTGATTGAGTGAATAAAAAGGAGAGAAACACTTGTGAGGATCGATTTTTTTTTTACTAACGTTTGTTAAGTGTGCAGGGAAAACAAAGTCAATATGTCTAATCATTCCAGCGAAGAAGAAGTGAACACCAACCAAGCTCGAAGAGGAAGAAATAACACTCTGGATATGCAAACTCTTATGGTAGAGATGAGGCGTATGGTGAGAGAAGAGATGGGTGCAGTCAATGAAAGGATTGACACGATTCAAGAGTCCGTTAATCAAAGACTATTGCCGAATGCTGCTGCTAGAAGAAGAAGAGCCCGACCTCAAGAAGAAGCTGATGAGGATGACTTGGATTATTACAGCAGAGGTAGCCAAGCTTCTAATCGAAGTGAAAGAAGACCGAGACGAGAAAGAGAAGCTAGGGGTCGAAATGAAGACAATCTCAGTGGACTTAAGTTGAAGATACCACCATTTCATGGGAAAATGATCTGGATGTCTACTTGGAGTGGGAGAAGAAAATTGAGCTCGTGTTTGATTGTCAAAATTATTCGGAGCAAAAGAAAGTTCAAGTAGCGGCAACGGAGTTTTATGATTACGCAATTAATTGGTGGGATCAGATTGTGACGAGTTGAAGACATAACCGAGAACCGCCCGTAGTTACTTGGGAAGAGTTGAAAAATCTGATGAGAAAAAGATTTGTTCCAAGCCACTATCATCGAGAGTTGCATCAAAAGCTTAGGCGTCTAACTCAAGGAAGTAAGAGTGTGGAGGATTATTATCAAGAGATGGAGTCTCTTATGCTTAAGGCCGATATAGAGGAAGATGTTGAGGCAACAATGGCCAGGTTTTTGAGTGGTTTAGCTCGTGATATTCAAGATAGGATGGAGCTTCAAACTTATAACGATTTGGAAGAAATGCTTCATAAGGCTGTGTTGGTTGAACAGCAAACTAAGAGGAGAAGTACTTCTAAACTTCCCTATGGAGCTGGAGCGGCTAACACTAGGACAAGTTACAGCCGGGAGGATAGGACCGTTACCAAGCCAAAACCGGATCCTAAGCCCTACGCCAATGCTGAAGACGCCAAGGGTAAAGCTGTAGCTACTTCGTCTAGAAATCGGGACGTTAAGTGTTTCAAGTATCAAGGGAGAGGACACTACGCCAACGAGTGCACCAACAAGAGAGCTATGATTCTATTGGATAATGGCGAGATTGAAACTGAGGAGGAAAAGCTTGAAAGTGATGGTGAAACTGAGGATGAGGACATAGAGTTACCAGCCATTGGAGAATTATTGGTAACAAGACGTTCTTTGAGTATTCAAATTAAAGATACTGTCCAAGAGCAGCGGAGAATTTGTTTCACACGAGATGTTTGGTACAAGGTAAGGTTTGCAGCCTTATTATTGATGGTGGAAGCTGTACTAATGTGGCTAGTGAAACAATGGTGAAGAAGTTAGGGCTGGAAGTTATGAAGCATCCGAAACCTTTTAAGCTTCAATGGCTTAATGATGCTGGTGAAATGAACGTGAGCAGCCAAGTATTGGTCCCTTTAACCATAGGCAAGTATGAGGACGAAATTCTATGTGATATTTTACCTATGGAAGCCGGCCATATACTACTTGGGAGACCATGGCAGTTTGATAGGAGGGTCTTACATGATGGATTTACTAACCGGTACTCTTTTGAGTTCAATGGCCGAAAGACGATACTGGCTCCTTTGGCGCCACATGAGGTTCATCAAGACCAACTTAAGCTGAAGCACCAAGAAAAAACCATTGAGAGAGAACCCCTAAACACGCCACCTCAAAACAAAAACGAGAGTTTGAGAAAAACCAAGAAAAAGGCTTGTGAGAGTAAACCCGTGAGGCATTCAAATTTCTTTGTGAGGTCTAATGAGGTTAAGAGAGCTTTATTCTCTCAACAACCCGTTCTTTTATTTATTTACAAGGAAACTTTGCTGAACCTTACTAACCCCGTACCGGAGTTGCTGAGTAAAGTCTCTTCTATCTTGCAGGATTTTGAAGACGTCTTTCCGGAGGAAAACCCTAAGGGATTGCCGCCTATGCGTGGGATTGAGCACCAGATTGATTTCGTACCAGGAGCTTCACTTCCTAACAGGCCAGCATACCGAACCAACCCGGTAGAGACTAAGGAGCTTCAAAAGCAAGTGAGTGAGCTGATGGACAAAGGATACATACGAGAGAGCATGAGCCCTTGTGCTGTTCCGGTGCTGCTTGTTCCGAAGAAGGATGGGACTTGGAGGATGTGTATTGATTGTCGAGCCATCAACAATATCACTGTAAAGTATCGCCACCCTATTCTTCGTTTAGATGATATGTTAGATGAGCTGCATGGTTCTAACATATTTTCGAAAATTGATCTTAAAAGTGGATACCATCAAATTAGGATGAAAGAGGGTGACGAATGGAAAACTGCGTTTAAAACGAAACATGGCTTGTATGAATGGTTAGTTATGCCATTTGGATTAACCAACGCACCTAGTACTTTCATGAGATTGATGAATCATGTTTTAAGGAGCTTCATTGGAATTTTTGTTGTTGTTTACTTTGATGATATCTTAGTTTACAGCAAAAATTTAGAAGAGCATGTTAATCATCTGGAAGCAGTTTTGATGGTACTTAGAAAAGAGGAACTTTATGCTAATCTTAAGAAATGCACTTTTTGTACGGATAACCTTGTGTTTCTAGGTTTTGTCATAAGTGCAGATGGCATCAAAGTGGACGAAGAAAAGGTTCGAGCTGTCCGAGAATGGCCCAGTCCGAAAACCGTAGGAGAAGTGAGAAGTTTCCATGGACTAGCGGGATTCTATCGGAGATTTGTGAAGGACTTCAGTACCATAGCTGCTCCTCTCACTGAAGTGATCAAGAAAAATGTCGGATTTAAATGGGAAAAGGCACAAGAAGAAGCGTTCCAAGCATTAAAGGATAAACTCACCAACGCCCCACTTCTATCTTTACCGAATTTTCTTAAAACTTTTGAAATAGAGTGTGATGCATCTGGTGTAGGTATTGGAGCTGTCTTGATGCAAGAGAAGAAGCCAATTGCCTTTTTCAGTGAGAAGCTTGGAGGAGCTACGTTAAACTATCCAACCTACGACAAGGAGTTGTACGCGCTTGTCCGAGCATTGCAAACATGGCAGCACTACCTCTGGCCGAAGGAGTTTGTCATTCATACTGACCACGAGTCCTTGAAGCATTTAAAGGGCCAGCAAAAGCTCAACAAGAGGCATGCTAGGTGGGTAGAATTCATCGAAACATTTCCTTATGTGATCAAGTACAAACAAGGTAAAGAAAATATAGTTGCTGATGCCTTATCTCGAAGGTACGCCTTGATTTCTACTTTGGATGCTAAGCTATTGGGATTTGAACACCTTAAAGATCTCTATCAAACTGATTCTGATTTTCAAGAGATTTTTAAATCGTGTGAAAGGTTTGCCTTGGGAAAATATTTTAGGCATGATGGGTTTCTTTTTTATGAAAATCGATTATGTTTGCCTAATTGTTCTGTGAGAGATTTGCTAGTTAGGGAAGCACATGGAGGAGGCTTGATGGGGCATTTTGGGATCGCCAAGACTTTAAAAGTAATGCAAGAGCACTTCTACTGGCCGCAAATGAAAAGAGACGTCGAAAGAATTTGTGGGAGATGTGCCACGTGCAAACAAGCCAAATCAAAGGTACAGTCTCAAGGTATGTACACGCCTTTGCCTATTCCTGATCATCCTTGGACTGACATTTCTATGGATTTTGTGCTTGGATTACCTAGAACTAGGACTGGAAAAGACTCAATCTTTGTTGTTGTTGATAGGTTCTCCAAAATGGCGCATTTTCTTGCTTGTCATAAAACTAATGATGCTTCTCATATAGCTGACTTGTTCTTTAAAGAAATAGTTCGTTTGCATGGAATGCCTAGGACTATAGTCAGTGATAGGGACACAAAGTTCTTGAGTTATTTTTGGAAAACGCTTTGGTCTAAGCTAGGCACTAAGTTGCTGTTCTCAACTACTTATCATCCTCAATCCGACGGTCAAACTGAAGTAGTTAATAGAACTTTGTCTACATTGCTGCGTGCCTTGATTAAAAAGAACTTAAAAACTTGGGAAGAATGCTTACCACATGTTGAATTTGCTTATAATCGATCAGTGCATTCCGCCACCAAGTTTTCTCCTTTTGAAATTGTTTACGGCTTTAATCCTTTATCTCCTTTGGATCTAACCCCATTGCCTTTGAGTGAAAGAGCAAGCCTGGATGGGAAAAAAGAAAGCTGAACTTGTTAAACAGATTCACGAGAAAGCAAAGCGCAACATCGAGGAGAAGACAAAGATGTACGCCAAACAAGCTAACAAGGGCAGGCGCAAGATGATCTTTGAAGAGGGAGACCACGTTTGGATTCATCTAAGGAAGGAGAGATTTCCGGCTGAGAGGAAGTCTAAGTTAATGCCTAGAATTGACGGTCCATTTCGAGTCACAAAGAGGATCAACGATAATGCTTACCAACTCGATCTCCAAGGTAAGTACAATGTGAGTTCAAGCTTTAACGTTGCTGACTTAATCCATTTTATTGCAGATGTTCCAGATTTGAGGACAAATCCTTTTCAAGAGGGAGGGGATGATGTGATCATGGATAGCTCACAAAAGCAGCTTGAGGCCGAGGATGCTTTAGCAGTATCAAGTGGACCGATGACAAGATCAAGAGTTAAGGAGCTCGGTAATGCAATCACCACATTACTCACTCAAGTTCAACCGTCTATAATTCAGCTCGGAAACATGGAGAATAAAATTGTCTTGGTTGCTCGAGTGGACTAATAAACGGGTGATTCGTTTGTACTCTTTTTCCTAGCCTTTGGTTTTTTCCCACTGGGTTTTCCAAAGGAAGGTTTTAATGAGGCAAATGGGTCACTCTAATCCACCTAGTCCACTAGAGTCCACAAGACAAGTCCAAGTCCAAGTTCAATAGTTTGGGAGTGTGTTTGCTGAAGTTTCAAGCCCAAAGAAGAATAAATTCAGCCAGCCCAAATAAATATTTATCTGATTCAAATCAGTCAAAGAAGAGGAGAAGTTGGCGTGGGAAAGTCCAAGAGTTCATCCAAAAATTAGTTAATAATGTCTTAATTTTCTGTGCTAATTTATTGTCTGCTTTTACTTCATTTTTCTTTAAAACTTCCGATTGTGAGGAGAATAGGATTCAGACTTCTTTTTATTAAAATTTGAGAGTGATTTTCTCTTGTGTTCTTGAAGAACAAATCTCGATTGTTGGTGAGTAATATCCTTCAATCAAAATCGAATCAAGGTGTGTCATATCCACGATTCAAACCTTGGCGTTTTCAAGTGTGTCATATCTTGGAAAATTCATTGAGGAAATATCCAAGGTCTTCCACAACCTTGGTGTGATCCATTCATTCCACCACTATCCATCTATCCATTCCTTTCAATCTACCCCTCGAAAGTGCCGATTCTAGGGAGGATCATATCAGACCGCTTCCAAGAGAACATGGAGATTTTGAAGCAGAGGATTATTACAGTGGCTCTTCTCGTGGCAGTCATAGGAGGCACATGCATTTGAGGAATGAGAGGTACCAACCCCAGGATGGCTTTGGAGGACTCAAGCTACGTATACCTTCTTTTCAAGGGAAAAATGATCCGAGTGCTTACTTGGAATGGGAAAAGAAGATTGAGTTGGTGTTTGATTGTCAACATTACACTGAGGTGAACCGAGTTAAAGTTGCAGCTACTGAGTTCACTGACTATGCTCTAAGTTGGTGGGATCAGTTGGTTACGTCTAGAAGAAGAAACCAAGAGTATCCGGTTTCTACTTGGAATGAGATGAAAACTATCATGAGGAAACGTTTTGTACCTAGCTACTACTACCGTGAGTTGCATAACCAGCTTAGGAGACTTGTGCAAGGTAGTAAGGGTGTTGAGGAGTACTATCAGGAGATGGAAACATTGTTGATACAAGCTGATGTTCAAGAGGATCGAGAGGCTACTATGTCAAGGTTTCTAGGAGGCTTGCAGCGTGATATACAAGACCGTTTGGAGATGCAGCCTCATGTTGATCTACAGGAAATGCTACACCAAGCTATACTCATTGAACAACAGCTTAAGAGAAGAGGACCTATACGGACTCAGTTTGGAGCTGGAGGTAGTAGTTACACAAGAGGTTATCCGAGAGAAAAGAAGCCGAGGGTACCAAGTGAAAGCAAGCAGCCGGCTATTTCAAACTCTGAAGCAAGAACTTATGGAGATAAAGGAAAAACTGAATCCAGAACCAGAAGAATCAAGTGCTACAAGTGTCAATGAATGGGACACTATGCGAGTGAGTGTACCAACAAAAGGATAATGGTTCTAAAGGATAACAGCGAGTATGAATCCGAGGATGAGCAACCAGAAGCTAAGCAGCTTGAAGATGAGAATGTTGAGTTACCAGCTAAGGGAGAGTTGCTAGTATCAGTAAGGACGCTCAGCATACAGTCTAAGTCCGAAGAGCAAGAATAAAGAGCTAACTTGTTTCACACGCGATGCTTTGTCAAAGGAAAAGTATGCAGCCTTATCATTGACGGTGGGAGTTGTACAAATGTGGCTAGTGAAACAATGGTTAAGAAGCTGGGATTGGAGATTAAGAAGCATCCAAAGCCTTATGATCTTCAGTGGCTTAGCAAGGATGGAGAAATGAAAGTGAAACATCAAGTGGAGGTTCCTATAGTCATCGGGAAATATGCAGACGAAATTTTGTGTGATATTCTACCTATGGAAGCTGGACATATTCTGCTTGGGTGGCCGTGGCAATCTGACAGGAAGGTAGTTCATGATGGCTTCACCAACCGGCATACGTTCGAGTTCAAAGGAAGGAAGACCACTCTAGTGCCGATGTCACCACATGAATTTTATCTTGATCAAGTTCGACTCCAAGGCAAACAGGAACTGAGCAAGAAAGCCAATCATTTCGCTATGGCTAGGATAAGTGAAAGAAACAAACCTTGGGCTGAACCAAACTATTTTGGACTTGATGACGATTTTACTTGTTCAGTTAACCTTACACCGGTGCCACCGAGTGAGTCTGAATCTTTGCAGGTTATAGGTAAAGGACCAAGACAGGAGGATCAGTTCTACCACTACAGTGTGCCTCTAGTACCAAACAAAGTTCCACCATCTGGCCAAGACAAGGAAGCACCAACGGAACAAAATGAAGTCTTCAAGGAGTATCCCTCCGATTTGAGTGCCAAATACTTTGCTTATGATGGCGAGAAGACTCTATATATGTTTCAAGTCAAGGAAGAGAGCCAGACCCGTGCAACCATCCAAGTCCAGTCCACAGACATTCCAGACTTAACAGGATTTCTTAAACTCTTTAAAATAGTTTCTAATGGTTTTAAATCGATGATAGTACAACCCGGTCCTGTTGTAGATTTCCTATCGTCTAATCGGGATTTTACTTATTATTGTGTTATGACAGGATCAAAGGACAGGGCTAAGGCTTGCAAGGAACAGACGTTTGAAATGAAGAACATAAACTCAACTAATGAAACCAAGCGTCACAGAGTCTTTGTTCTAGACTACTTCCGTGATACAAAGCTTGGAACCAAGGGAGATCTTTGGAAAGTGTTCAGCTCCTCTGAAACTCCAGGACGTGAACCATGTTCTCCACTCACCTACCGCCCTTATGCCAAACCACTCCCTAAGCTTTCTCCTTACCTTTCTCTTATTTTTAAATATTGGTATGGTTTTATCCGTTTTCTACTCTTTTGGAAAACTAACGTGGCGTTGTTCTTGGCAGGTATTCTGGATTTGAGGACAAATCCTTTTCAACTAGGGGAGCATGATACAAGAATGGATAGCATCCAGGATGGAACGCTGATGGCCGAGTGATACGATTCTGGGTGGAGAATCGTGTCCCAATCTCTCACCGGGAAGCTAAGATGCCAAGTTTAGACTCCAGGCTTGAGCAGCAAGCGGTTCTGGAGATGATGGAACGAGAGACGCCACGAGAGGTTGTGTAAGACCTCTTGATAAGTCTGGTTCGAACAATCTAATCACTAGAATTGTTCTCAAGTTTCTAATTCGAATCACTCGAAAGAGAAAACAAGGATCTATCAAGAAAAGAGATTTTTGATTAAAAAGATAGATGAGTAAAACACTAGAGTCTCAGAGACATATAAAGAAGAGAAGACGAAGAGGAGAAGAGAAGAGAGAGAGAAGAGCGTGTTTACGAGACATGCCTCGGTAAACAACAAGTCGAAACAAAGCAGAAACTTAAATGTAGAGTTTGAAATTAAAATCAGAGAATAAGAGGATATGGGCCACGCCTAAAATGTCTTGATAGTGGGCCTAAGTGTGGATCGGACTAGAGGTGGCATAGATGACGCATGAGCCACAAGCCTCGTTAAAAACCTTATCTCGGAAAACCACTTGGGAAAAACCAGAGATGAAGGAAAAGAGTGCAAGTGGATCATACGGCCATGCTCTAGCCATCTCGAGTGTGTATCTTGACCGGTGTGGCCTTGACACAACCACTAATACTCGAGTGATCCTCTTGAGTCTTTGCCGGATGTAGCAAGACTCCATTATCGTAGTGTAACTTCTTGATCCGTAACAATTCTTGACTCCTAAAGCTGCTTTCCTAGCTCCTTTTGCTCTTGGCTCGAACACCACTCCTTGTGCATCACCATCTCCAAGTCCTTGTGTCTTGATGCTTCCTAGGATCGTATCACCGAGGAAATGCTAGACCCGGTCGAGGAAACGAAGGAGCTGGTCGAGAAGATGCTGGAACTGGTCGAGAAGGAAGTCACGGATGAGCCATGTGGTGTTAAGATGCGTCCTTGTTTGGCCAAGGAAGTGCTAGTTGGTTCTAATATTCGTTCTAAGACTAAGGGACTCATTCACAGAATTGGAACATTGCTACGTCAAGCTTTGGTTCAGAGGGGTCACTCGGACGTATATGATACCGTGGCCACGTCGGTCTTGGTTCATGTCCGGGATGATTAGTGTCAAGCCCTATGGCTCACCTACACTCTTTTTCCCTTGCCTTTGGTTTTTCCCAAGTGGTTTTCCAAAGGAAGGTTTTAAATGAGGTTCGTGGTCCATAGGTTCATCGTTGCTTGGTGCTAATCCGACCTAGTCCGGCCTTCTCGAGATTGTTTGGCGCGGACCGTTATCCTCTTATCTTTCTATCTTTATTTCTATTTTAGTTATTTGAATTTTAAACTTATGTCTGAGTGTTTTATGCGTGTGAGACTTTAGTTGTGTGTTTGTTTGAGTTGGTCTTTGGTGAGTTTCCGAGGCATGTCTCGAAACTCACCGAGCATTAACTCCATGCGCTCCTCCTCTCTTCTCCTCTTCGTCTCCTCTCTTCTTTATATCCTCTGAGACTCTTATGTAATTCTTAACCATCTTTTTATTAAAAATTATCTTTTCTCTTTTTCTCTTTCGAGTGATTCGAATTAGAAACCCAAGAACAATTCTAGTGATTAGATTGTTCGAACCAGACTTATCAAGAGGCCTTCCGCATCCTCTCGTGGTGTCTATCCTTCCACCAAACTCTAGATCAGCTTGCTGCTCAAGCCTGGAGTCTAAACTTGTCACCTTAACTTCCCAGTGAGTGATTGGGACACGATTCTCCACCCAGAATCGTATCAAATAGACGGGGCAGAATCACCAGCCAAATTGATCCTCCACAAAGATGAAATCGAGAGCACCGGTGAGTGAGGGTGGTTGTCGCGGCTGCTGCAGAAACAGACGATGGAAGCCCTAACGTGAAATTTCAATTGGAGAATATTCTGGCAGACCAACTTAAACCCAATGCACCAATAAATGGGCTTTAAGCTGTTAAAACTTGTTGGACCAAACAGAGAGGTCGAGGCCCATGCTACCCAACTTGAACCGAAAATGGACCAGGCCCAAATAGAACTCTTCTCCTGCATTCGAGTTCGCCCTAGAGCGATACAGCTCTAGAGAAATCGATGACGGCTGCCGGAGGTGAGAATTTTTTTTAACAAAGAGGCCGAGGAGGAGATGGAGAAGGACACCCGACTCGTAATCCACAATAATGAGACTCCTCCATCCCGATCTAGAGTCCACCGAGCTTCCAGCGACGCCTGGAGATGAACAAGAGAAGAGGTCGAGGATGAAAGAGTATGAATGTTTATATCAAAGCACGAGGTTGAAAGCTTGAACGCACATGGCCTTTCTTCAGCGAGACAAATCTTCGGCTGAACCTGGGAAATTATCTTCCCTAAAAGGGAGAAGGATCTTCGGGTGTTAAGAAATGAGCCCGAGAAAATTTCACCGGTTAGAGATCCGGTGATAGTTCTCCGACAAACTTTGGTGAGAGTCAAGCTTCCGAAAGAACAAATAAGAGACCAGAAAAGAGAAACAAGAAGGAAATTGAGGAAACAAACATAAGAGAAAAAAAATGAGAAAATTTCCCGACGCCGGCAAGCCAAAGCTTCACCGGCGCCGGAGAGTAGCATCGCAAAGGTTGCCTCGGGATTCGTGGCTGGGAGTGTTTGGAGTAGAGAGTGAAGCTGTTTATTCGTTTGGATTCCTGGGATGTTTTTTCGGTAAGTCATTCATTATTAACAACACAAACACAAACCATTCTCTAAAAGTTAACAGAAAACATATAACTTTTTGTGTTTTTTTCGGATAGAAAGAAAACAATTTACTGATAAGTATGGTATGCTTTGATTTTAATCAAATGTGATATTGTATTTACAGACTTTATCTTTTAAGGGTCAGATACTTGATACGGATCAGATCATGGGGTGGTAACACGACCCATATGATTGGTGAGATGTTGTATGATCCCATTCAATCGCGTATTAATTTGGGAAAAAGGTTGTTGCACTGAGTTATTTACTGTGGTGTGGCTTACATTTCATCTGTCATCTATCTACTTAAATAAACTATTAAAAAACACTCAATCTTAGAGAGTGTTTCCAAACACTATTTAAGTTAATATAAAAAAAAAATATTGTATCTTTGTATCCAAACACACATTTCCATCTTTTTCTTTTTCCTCTTCATCATTTATTTTCTTATCTAATATTGCAATATTGTAGTATGAATTATAATTCTCTTATCACATTTGTTAGAAATTATTATGTTTTTTCAATATTCCACATCCGCTGAAAAATATGAGTAATACTCCATAGTCATATTATAAAAAATTAATAAAATGATTCCAAATACGAATGAACAAAAAGCTTGACTTATCAAACATACAAATTAAAAAAAAAAAGTTATGTTTAATCTGATTTTTTATTTCAATAAATTTAAACTACTAAAAATAGTTAAACTCTTAAAAGGTTTCAAATATTTTAAATATTTAAATTTTATAAGAATTTTAATATATTATAAATATAGATTTAAACTCTATAAAACATTTAATGTATTAATATATTTAAACTATATAAAGAGTTTAACTAATATTATATTAATATTAGTTAAACTCTATGAAAAAAAGAATTCACTAAATTGTAATTTGAGAATGATATTTAGAAAAATAATATATATGTGTTAGTTAGTTATTATTAAACGTACTAAAGATATTCTATTTTTTAATACACTAAGAATAGAAATGATATTCAAAATAATCTAAAACAATGATCAGCGGGTTGGTAAAATATCTACATGGATATTTCGTTATCTTACTCTGTCTCTTACCCGCTGAACTAAATTAATCAAATCTAAAACATGTAATTATATAAAAAGAATTGCGTACAAGACGGAAAGTTTTCGACGGATACGGAACATGACAGGTTTTCGTCCTATAATGGACATGTCTAAGAGAAGTGTTAGATAAAAAATCATAAAATATAAATATAGAATATATCTTCAATATTAAAACTACTTACGAAAAATTTAAAATGTGTTTAAAATAAATAGGTTTAGAATTACATTCTCTTCAAGTTTAAATTGCAATAATTTTAAATTACTATTAAAAAGACCCAAACTTAGAGGGTGTTTCCAAACACTATTCAAATTAATAATAATAAAAAAGAAATAATTGTATCTTTGTATCCAAACACATATTTCCATCTTTTCATTTTTCCTCTTCATCATTTATTTCCTTATCTAATATTGTAATATTGTAGTATGAATTATAATTCTCCTATCACTTTTGTAAGAAATTATTGTGTTTTTTCAATATTCCACATCCGTTGAAAAATATGAGTAATAGTCCAAACTCCATAGTCATATTATAAAAAATTAATAAAATGATTCCAAATACGAATGAACAGAAAGCTTGACTTATCATACATAAAAATTAAAAAAAAATCTATTTAATTTGATTCTTTAGTTCAATAAATTTAAACTATTAACAATATTTAAACTCTTAAAAGGTTTCAAATATTTTAAATATTTAAATTTTATTAGAATTTTAATATATTATAAATATAGATTTAAACTCTATAAAAAATTTAATATATATTAATATATTTAAAATTTTTATAAAGATTTTAAAATATTAATATTATTTAAACTCTATAAAAAAGAATTCACTAAATTGTAATTTGAGAATGACATTTAGAAAACTAATTTATATGTGTTAGTTAGTTATTATTAAACGTACTAAATATATTCTATTTTTTAATACACTAAGAATAGAAATGATATTCAAAATAATCTAAAACAATGATTAGCGGGTTGGTAAAATCTCTACACGGATATTTTGTTATCTTACTCAGTTTCTTACCCGCTGAACTAAATTAATCAAATAAAAAACATGTAATTATATAAAAAGAATTGCGTACAAAATGGAAAGTTTCCGACGGATACGGGACATGGCAGGTTTTTGTCCTATAATGGACATGTCTAAGAGAAGTGTTAGATAAATAATCATAAAATATAAATATAGTATATATCTTTAATATTAAAACTACTTACAAAAAATTTAATGTGTTTAAAATAAATAGGTTTAGAATTACATTCTCTCAAGTTTAAATTGTAATGAGGATATTTATTTAAAAGTTATAGAAATTAATTATACATAAGATTGACAAAATTGTATTGGTTTTCAATTAGTTAGGAATATTTTCAAATTCCTATTAATTTAATATCGAATTCGGTAGGATTTGCTCTAAATTGTTTCAGTGAGAGTAAAAAGTATTATTCATTTGGTGTAGGTTTGATTCAAATAACATAAATTTGATATTGTTACATGGAAATAACATAACTTCATGTTTAAAGCATATTAAATATATTATAAATAATAAAGAAATAAAATATAAAAAAAAAACACTACAAAAATATATTAACGAAAAAAATAAAAATATTTATAAATATTATAAAAATAAACAAGTTGCGACACATCATCATCATCACATATTAATAAAGACCTCAAATTAGCTAAGACCATCTCCCATATTCCCTCATTTTGAGGGAAAACATCAAAAAAAGAGGGAAATCACTCTCCAATGGTACATCAAATTGAGTGAAAAGTGAGATTATGAATAGTACTGCATCATATTTGAGGGAATAATATTTACAAAACTCATATTTTCTCTCAAAATGATGTACCGGATTGCAGCTGCGCACATAGACATATTGGATTTTATAAAGCCATCCCTAATCTCAGACCCGCCTACGGATATTTGTCACCCCTCGACGGAGAATCCTACAGGCGATGTAGTAGTACATATTGCCGGCCAAACCGTTACATATCATATATCTGAGTCATTTTCTCTCTTTTAAATCATGTTTAACCCACTTATTAGTCTTTTTATAAATACCATGTTACAAACCTACACCATATTTTTGTATTTTATGCTCTAATTATTGATATCGAATTTTACGTATCGTTCCTTTTATGTTATACTTGTAAGATCGCAAAAATCTAGATACGAAAACCGCGAATAAATAAAAAAATTACGAAAGAAGAACGATGAGAAAAACGATTTTATGAAACCGAAGAAGTGGAGTCGAGATAATATATTTCCTTAATTCTTTAAATCGTCCATAGTGTGACGGTTTGCTACGATTCAGAATCCCAGGATACAATCACTTAAGAGACCGTATTCTCGACACTAGAATAACGGAATGTGCGAACAAGATAACTACGCTATACTCTCGAGACACTTTCATATTTATGGAGAAAGATTGATGGAGTTTTTATGTAGGAAAATTAGTTTAGTTCATGGAAGGAGAAAGAAAATGACTTGGCTTATATAGCCAAAGCTCAAGGTCTATGCATTCATGAGGAGGAATAATGTGACCTTAATGATATTTGACTCTCTTGTCAATGTGGTCACTTCATGAGCTTTGATTTTTGTTAAATATCAATTAATTGAACAGATATTTGTTGAATTAATCAACAATATAACTTGAACATATTTAGCAAAAATCTGAATAATTATTTGGGTTATAGGTCCATTACTCAAATCCTAAAACTCATCTTTCAAACCTAGTCCGACTCGACATGACACGGAACTCATGTTCGGTATGGGTTTCTCTTTTAACTTCCAAAGTGTGAAATTTCCCATTTAAAATTAACTTCATTATTGACAAATTACTACACTAAGTTATAGTGTTTATTTCAAGGAATCCAACTTATTTTTTTCTGATCAATTCGACGACCTGAAAAGTATTCAAAAAATATTTGGTTCCATTTGTCTAAAAATAGATTCCAACAATACTAGCCCAAGATTTTTTCAAGTATTTTTGGAATTTGGTTTAGTTTTTTTTTTATATCTGATAATATATATATAGGAAATGTCAAAGGATAACCGTAGTATTACACACGCTAAAAGCTCCAAAAACATAGTCCACATGTTCCTACTAACAAAGTCGGGATCATGAGGAGACAAATGCCAATATATTATGAAAAATATTAAAACAACTAAAATGAGATTATACTAACTACAACATTTAAAATTTAAACATTTTAATTAAGTGGTGATGGTTTAGTAGTTCCATTTGAGGAATGAGTGCTATGTTGGTCTAGGGCAGAGATCGATTCTCCTAAAGCGTGCAATTATCTAAATCACTTCATTGGTAAAGTCGAAAATAGTGACATGTTTTACGCCCATTAGAAAATCCAATGAGTGACTAATCAATGATTATATTCACTTTGGAAGATTAGATGGATCGTAAAAAGGTGCGGAACCTCCTGATTAATAAATAAAAATAAAAAGAACTTCAAACACTAGTCCAGGTAGACATCTCCATAAAATAGTCAATGTACAACAGCAATTTATGCTTTTCTTGTTCTTCCTTGATGTACGTAGACTTCAGAAATAAAGAAATTTGTGTTTAGGACACAAATGGGAATAATTTTTTGTTCACGAGACAGATGCTTATAACACTGGGATATCGTTTAGTATTTTTTTTTTTTTTTTGATAAAGAAACTAAAGTTAAAATCGCTTAGTTATTCAAATATTTATTTGTATTAGTTATATTTTTTTTATTTTTGATCAATTTTCCCTGTCTTCACTTGTTTTGTTTCATTATATGTAAATAACTTCGTTTATTTTAGCAAGAGATTCCAAATAACACAAACACACCACCAATATATGTTTTTAGCTAGAGATTCCAAATAACACAAACACACCGATATTTATTTCTGTTTTGCAATTGAACATACAACACCATACACAACCATAAGAGATAACAAATAATTGCAAATGCTGATTTATATATTTTGTAAACGTTTTATTTTATATATATATGTATATATTCATTGACCATACTTGGCCTTGTACTCTCTCCAGAGTTGATTCACATCTTTCCCAAGCAACTCAACAAAGAAACCATCACTATAACCACTCCTCATCTTCTTATTCAACTCCGCCACAAAACCATTCCTCAAATCGTTACAATAATCCAAGAACCTCATAGTAACTTCATAACCTTCGTCCCACTTATCACCACGACCAGGCCCCGCCCAGTAACTAGGAATGTAACCCGCTTTAAGCCTCACGAAATCCGCTATTCCTTCAACAAGCCCGCTCGGAGCATTGCCCGCACCATTCCACTGCCAAGAATGAACCACCTCGTGATAAACCACCCCGGTAAATTCTCTCCTTATATCTCCCGAGAAACTCGCTAGATGTCCCACGTTGAAGTGTATCACGTCTTGTGAGCTATACGCGATGCCGTTTCCATTCTCCATGACCATTGAGATCTTTCGACTGTCGTCCCTTCTGTCCGAAGGGTTGTTTTGTTGGAACAAACGCCACGTGAACTCAGTCGCAGCCCTCAGTGATTGTATGCCGTAGTTTATACCGCCGATCTCTTCCCTGAATTTCCTTCCGCCGGGGGAGTCGCCAGTGTTGTCAACGACTGAGTAGTCAACTGCATGGACCAATGAGACCGTAAAAATTAGTGAGATTACAAGGAAGATTTTGTGACACGTCATTTTTTTTCTTTTTTTTTTCTTTTTTATCTTGATTTGTAGTTTGGGACAATGATTTGTTTAGATTTAGATGTAGCTTTTATAGAGAAAAAAAAATGGATTTACTAGAAAAATCATCGAGGTTGGTCAATGAAGACTTTTTCTTCGGTAGTGTTTCACAATTGTTTACGACCTGGTCTTTACACATTTTAATGCCGGTCAAGAGAAAACACCAAAAAAAAAAATGGAGGGAATACTTTTCTATTTTACTCTTACGTGTTTATAATGTTGTTGATGGAAATTTAAGTCATCTCGCCTCAGATAAAATTAAAAAGCTAAGATCGGTTTGTTACTAACTAACTTATGTACTTACGAAATTTGAGATTGTTAATATATCTATTTAATTTTTAGTCGATGAGTTATTATTGACTGTGTATGTTATTAGTTATAGTTCCTCGCACGAACCGTCTCAACCTATTTGTAAGTTCTGTTAATTTTTTGTATATTAAATAAATATATATTTTATGTGGTAAAATAGCTTTAAAAAATATAGGTTCATTTATATGTATATTTTTTTTAAAATAGAGTTATAGGTCTTAATTTATGTTTATTTAAAATTTCTTAAAATTATAAACTTTAATTTAAATATATGTTTAAAAAAATTCAAATCGGAGCCATGTTCGACCACCCCATTTTCACATGCTAAAAGATGGTCCCCGATGTCACTTAGATTGTTAGGTCACTTTTAACATTCAATGTTGATTAGTTACAGAGAAGTCACAAATCTTATACTCCGATCTCTCTAATTGCTTAAGCTTGGGCCCATCACCCTTAATATGCTAGGAGTTCACGCTTGTGACTTGTGAGTTTCAGGCTTGGAGAAAACCTCAACTGTCACATACTTGAGTTTCAGAGGATATAAACCAATCAGCCGAGCTAAGCATACGACGAAGATGCCAAGTGGATTGCTCTTAGAAGGCATCCGACTCCACCATGTGTTTGGAATTTATATAAAGTCGGATAATAGTAGAGGGCTACTAGAAGCAAAGTGTCAAAGAAAGAGTTTGTCTCCCATGTTGGAAGCTTTAGTCGGATATCGCAGCTCTCTGCTTAATAGCCCCCTATATCTAGTTTTTTGAACGAGTTCCAATTTTTTGGAATCAGTTTTATTTTATTTTATTTCTCGCAATTTAAATTACAAATATGATTGTTTGGCTCCAAAAATACAAAATCTTTGTATGGATTTTGACATTTTGTTGCTGTAAACTTTTCTTCTCGATGGAAAGTTCTATGTTGATTTAAAAATATGGTTGAAGAAAAAGTGATGAGGCGTACAAGACGGTGCAAGTAGACTCAACCGACTATAATAAACTTGGACATTTATCTCTCGACTGGTTTAAACGCAGTGGTTGCGGTTGTGGGTGCGAGAGTTTGCGGAAGCGGGCGGTTGCGGTTATAAACGTTATTAAGCGATTTACACGACTGGTTTAAAAATTAAAAACAGATGCATTTGCGAAAAATTTCTGACTGGTCGATAGCGGTTGCGGTTGCGGTTTAGTATTAAATATATGAAATATACTTATAACATATAATTTGTATAAGAAAAAAAATTGTATTAATATAATAAAATTTAGTTATAAATAAATTATAGAATAATTAAGGTTAAAAATATTTTTTATATATAAAATATTTTTTTATAAAGTATTTAAGATTTTAATATCATAATATTTGATAAGAGATATAAAATTTTGTTTTTAAAATTTTTTTTATAAATTTTTATTAGTATTATAGATTAATAAAAATAGAAAAAAAAATTAACCAATCGCAACCGCACGCAACCGCAAACGTTATCTGGAAGGAACTTTTGAAATAGAGGAATTATAAGCGGTTCGAAGCGATTTATAGCGATTTGCATGATTGGTGTAAAATGCTTGCACCCGCAACCGCCCGTAAACGTAGTGTTTGCGGATAGTTGCGGATGAACCAATCAAGCCTTTAGTCACACTACATAATTTTCAAACAAGGAAAAGAAAGTGTAATTCGCGATATAAATTTGAAGGCCCACGAATAGCCCAGAGAATAAATGTGAGTAACAGTAGGATGCAGATTGAGAACATGGCAGGTAGGCATCAACTTGGTTAGTTATTGATTGATGAAAGAGAGAACAAAACTTTTGGTGGGTACAAATTCTTTTTCGATATTGTTTCATTCTTGATTTCCATATCTGTGTCAAAATAGATCTAAGTCCGCGGGTTTAACTTAGCCTGATCCGCCATGGTACTGATATAAACATAAAAATATTAGGTCCGTTAAAAGGTGGGTCTCGCTAACAAACCCATACGAATTGCAGGTTTAGCGGGTTAAGCTCGCAGATTGGCAGATCGGCCTGCGTATTGCAATTAGTTAATAAAAATAAATATATTATATATATAAATTAATATTGTATATAATTATGAAAATATAATATGTAAAATATATGATAATATAAAGAATTTTAAAGTATAAAAATTATAATATTTACAAGAAAAGTGATATTTAAAGTAATTTTAAATTTTAAAACTGTTAATTTTTATTTTTAAAAATAAATTTTAATTTTAATAACTGTTAAAATATGAAGATTAAACCCGCGGACCGACCCGCTAATCCGCTGGACTTAGCGAAATAGGCTTAGACATAACTTTCTCATCCGTGGGTCTAGCAGGCTGATCCATCGTGATCCAAAAACAAATATTGCTTTTCAAGGACATGCCCTGATGGTTGCGGGCCAATCCGCTAATCCGTTGGGCTTAGTGGGACAGGTCTGGACATAATTTTCTCTCCGGTGAATCTAGCAAACTGGCTCGTCACGCACCAAAAAAAAAAAATTATCCATCGCATGCATGCATAGATGGACGCATACTAGCCCGTTTGACATCTCTAGTTCAAATTTGTATGCTAATTTATTATTTTTAAGTTCAAATTTGTATGCTAATTTATTATTTTTATTTGATTTTTTTATTTACTATTTGTACTGTGTGTTTTTTTATTCATTGAATTGTTTGCAATTTTAACTAATAATATTTTTTTTACTGTTTGCACTTTGCTTAATTGTATATATATGTATATTATTATTATTTTTGAAAATTTTCATATATATAACTTAAGATATTTCAATTATCAAAAAGATTTCAATAGTCCTTGTTGGGCTTTCAGGAGCCTAAATTAACTTTTCATTAGTATGATATTGTTCGCTTTGGATCCAAGTGGTCAAGTTCTCACGGATTTGTTTTTACACTTTTTTCCAAAAGACCTCATACTAACTGGTGCTGCACTTGACTTATATATTAGACAATTACTTTCTAATCTTCCCATGTGGAACTTTCTATTTAAACATATCTTATCCTTAATCGATTTTTTAAAGACATCTTTGGATTTAAGCTATTGCAGTCCTTGATGGAACTTCAGCATTGGGCCTCGTACAAACCCATGTGTTGCTTTAATGGACAAACAGAGAACCCTCAGCACCTCGGACGGCGTAGGATCCTTGGCCAACAGCTTCCAAACACGACCAACAGATTAACCTCAGTATAAAATTGACAACATTTATGCTTTTGATCATCTTTAGCTTTTTCGAGTTTTGGTATTTTAGTTACTTTTTAGACTATTTATTTGATTAATATTATTAACAGATATAGCAAATAATTAATAAACTCCTATAACTTAGTAATTATAAAAATAGAAACAATATGGCTACAAGTATTTTTCGTATGCGTGCAGTCGCTAATCTGTGACCGTGGCCATTTATCCTAAGGTCTTTTTCGTGACAGTTATCAAAATATTGGTTGCTAATCCGTAAAAATCGTAGCTACTTCTATAACGACTTGTCACTTCCTTCCATTGCGACTGTCATGCACTAACCTGTTTTAGCCATTGATATTTCTTAGCCATACTCAGCTACTGTTACTTTTGTGGCTATATCAGTGTTAAAGGTATGTAAATAACATGTGACCTCTTCACACCTAGTTGGCCACATATTACCATTGACTAAATTTGTGACCATCCCAAGGGCCGGATTTGAGCATTGCGAGGCGAAACATTTGTTTAAGACTCTATTTTTTTTTTGAACCCTCGTTTTTTTTTGTTATGTATATACATCAATAAATATATATATATATATATATATATATATATATATATATATATTCAACAATAATAAAAATTTTAAGTGTATATTTTTAAAATAAAAAAAAAAAGGAAAACAAAAAATAAAACCAAACATATTTTATGGATATTTAAAACTACGTTTATGTTTCATTAGGTTTGTAAAAAGCTCTCATTTTTTATTTTGTTTATGATCGCTAATTCCGCGTTTTCTTGTAATGGCTAGGACTGTAAAGAAAATTTAATTTCATTGATCATCTTACTTAAACGTACAATGCAAACTCTTTATAGAAGAAAACATAAGATAAATCATAAATGGTCCACAAAAATAAATAAAGATACATAGCTTGTAATGCTAGCCAAAAGGGCCTAACCATAAAATTAAATATCAATCTCAACTGGATATCTATCCATACAGTCATCCCATGGACTGTTAGGTGAAGGCTTAACGTTGCGCAGAGCCACCCAAACTGAACTGTTACACTTAAAACCAGATCCCAAAGCAATTTGCCAAATCCTATCTCCTTCCTTCATCCTTCCTTTAGCTTCAATGTAAGCCAACTCATACCAGATTGAGCTTGAAGAAGTATTACCAAACCTGTGTAGTGTCATTCTTGATGCTTCAACATGTAATGGAGACAGCTTAAGATTCTTCTCTAGCTCATCTATTAGAGCTCTTCCACCAGCATGGATGCAGAAATGCTCAAAAGCAAGCCTAAAATCTGGCGTATAATTCCTTAACTCTGGCTTAAAATACTTCTTCTTGACAAATGTAACAAAGAAGGCAAGCTTCTCCTTTAATGGTAGAACAAGTGGACCCAAAGTAGCAATATTGATCTTAAGTGTCCTTGCAGCCACCATAGGTAGATTCTTTGTCAAGGTAACTCCAATGATGCCATCTTCATCTTCTTCTTGTGTTGCACACTCGAAGGACCTATCATCGGATCCGGTATGAATCCTTACCGTGTGAACAAGCTCGTATTTCGCGCGTCTACGGTCTCTAGATCTGTTGGAAAGCAGAACCGCAGCACCACCAACTCGGAACAAACAGTTTGTAACTAGCATTGACTTGTTTTTCCCCAAGTACAAATTCTGAGTTATGTTCTCAGTGCTTACTACAATAGCATAAGTGTTCCTATGAACTTGTAATAACCCTTTTGCCACATCAACAGCTATAACTCCAGCACTACAACCCATTCCTCCAAGATTCAAACTCTTGATGTTATCTCTGAGTTTGTACTTGTTCACAATCGTGGAAGCAAGTGATGGAGTTGGATTAAACGTGCTAGAATTAACCACCAATATACCAATATCACCAGGCTTTACACCGGTATTGCGAAAAAGATTATCAAGAGCTCCGAATATTACTTGTTCTGTCTCTTTACGTGAAGCCGCCATGTCTTGCTTAAGGGGAAAGCAAGTAAAACCTTCGGGGATGTAGGTTTCTTGACCAAGACCGGAACGTTCAAGAATCTTCTCTTGGAAGTCAACTAAATAGTCACTCTCTTTGCTCTTCCAACACATACCTGCTTCTCTTGCACGTCTCGCGTATCCCATTAGGGTTTGGATACTGACCTTGAGATGAGACGGTGGGAGGTAGCAAGCAAAATCCACAAGGTAAACGGGTTTGGGTCGGGTTGACATGTAAAGGGCCAACACAAGAACGACAAGAAATGAGAGGAGAGTTATGGTTTGGAGGTTGTTTTGTGTATGGTGGATGAAGAAGTTTTGGAGATCTTCTAAGTTGATCTTAAACCCTTTCATGGCTAATACTGCCATTAATGAGATGAAGAAGATCTTGAAGAAGATCATCTTTATGTTCTTCATTGAAGATTACCTAAGAGTAGAAAGGAGAGGAAAACAAAAATGTCTTGTTAAGTTTTTACTCTTTGGTTCTATTTTGAGTTCTAGTTGGGTCGGTTTACATATATAGAAATTGGAGTGTGAATATAGAGAAGTGATGACCAAACGAATTAAATACTCTTTCTCCTTTTTGAATAATGAGCCAAGATTGCCATTCTTTTTCTTTTATTTTGGTTCTTCACAAATGAAGAAAAAAATAAGAACACACCTAAATCCGAGAAAGAAGGAAATACTCGGCACTTATATTTTATACTTAAAACATGAATTTAAGCACTTAACTATATATACTTTCTGGGCATTAGATTGCATGTTCTTTGAATATTACACACAAAAGAAATTATGTACTTTGTCTTTGTGTTTTTTTTTTAATCCAGGACAGATAAATATTAATAATCTTCATGGTTAAGATATTATATATATATATAAGTAAAATAAAAAATAAAATAAAAATAAAAAGCCGCACCTATTATTTGTCGTGTATCTTTAAATTATTACCAAAGAAACAGTGAATGTTTAGATAATGCAATATTTATGGAGTAGCTACCCCCATTCATGAGTAATAAATACGATTGACGAAACAAGCAACTACCTCATTTTACTGCTGTACGTATAATTGTAACTATCTGCTTCAGATTTCGTAAACATGCCATTACAAGATAACATGGCCATTTATCTTTAAAATAAAAAAATGAAGAATGAAGAATATTTATTTCTGATTTATAATATTAATTAAGATACATTTGTGTGATTTTTAATTGTAAATTATGATTAATTATTACTTGTTTGAGTTAACATTTATTTTGTCAAGTTATTTGAATTATTTCCTTTATGGAGAAAAAAAATATTTTCTGCAAGATATTGTGATATTTTTGCAAGTATTCGTTCTTCTATATATTGTGAAGATCGTCCTTGTTCAAAGAACACACAGAATCACTTTCAAAACGGAAAAAACAGAGAACAAACCTTTTACATTCGTTTGTGATGTGTGAGTTTGGGAGAGATCACCTTGAGAAGATATTGCTGGCATCTGCAAGAAGAAGACAGACATGATTAAAGGAGAATAAATTTGAATTACTTGTATTATCCTTTAGTTCATATGTTCAGATAAATGTATTAGAATTGTGTAAAATTTATAGTCTATCTTGTACTTCTTAAAGTGATATAATAAACTTGTTTGCAGCCGTGGACTAGTGGTTGGTTTGAAAGAGAACCAACCAATACCACGTTAAATCTTGGATCATCTCATCTTTGCTCTATTGTTTAATTTATCGCTTCCGCACTTTATTTATAAATTCAATTATCTAGTCTCTAGAAAATTTCAAATAAGGATAAAAAGAAGAAATCAATCCAACCATCAATAATATATTCGCCCATTATTGTGTTTAAATTGCTAAATTTGATTAAGGATGTAATTGCTATTAGATTTTAAAATCGGTTATTGTGACCTTGTGAAGTGGTTTATTGTTTCATTGAATTTATTACTCAAGTCAAAATTTTATTTATATAATAAAAACAAAAAAAGAGAAAGAACAAAGTTAGATTGTTAAACAAGAAAAAAAAAGAAAGCATAATATATATGTGTAAAAAATAGAGACTGATGAATTCAATTGCTGTGAAATATATTTTGTATCAGGTTATGGTGGCACATAGAATATGATCAAACATGATGTAGATGTCACTGAAAACAAATTTATGCTTTTTATTAATGATTTAACAATGAATGTTTGCAAAGTAATGATTCAAAATGGTTAAGAAGGCTATGGTGACACATATATAGATCATGATTAAACATGATGTAGATGTCAATGAAAACAATTCTATACTATTTATTAATGATTTAACAACGAATGTTTGCAAAGTAATTATTCAACTCCATAAGAAAATAGATGATTTGACTTTTGTATGCTACTCAAGCAATATATATATTCTTGTACATTTTTCACATTTTCATTTACAAACTTTCTTCGATTTAGTGCTAGCCAGATACTACCATAGTATCTATATCTTAGTATAATAGGTTGATAACTCCATATAATCTTGGAAGTGCCATAATGGACTGTTCTAGTTTTGCAAGGCATATTACTGATATGATATTGCTTGAAAGATATATCCAGATCTTGTAATACTGAAAACTATCATATATTTTAGATCATTGTAATACTGAAAACTATTATATATTTTGCAATTAACCTCATTCAGAATAAAACATATAAGTGCCAAAGAACATGTGATCAGAAAATGCAATCCAAAATTAGTTTCCGGATCTGTCATTGAGACGTAATATGGTGGCTTTACTTCTCGTTTAATTTCACCATGAACAAGAACTCACAAAAATAAATAAAAAATAAACATAGATCGAGAAAAAATACAATAGAACCAATAAAACAGAACCAATGAATCACTGTTTTAACAAACCAATAGAATCAACTCTAAAATACTATTTAACCATTTCAGGTAAGTGTCACAAAACAAGCTCAAAATATTAGTAGTCATACAAGATATAAGATAGTTTAGCAATTCCATAAATTAGGGTTGCATAAAAGATAAATTATTCAATATCACCAGCCTACAGACTCAACTAGACCAAAACATCTTTTATGGGCATTCCAAATAATATTTTCATTATTAAAAAAAAAAAAAAAATAGGTTAAACTTTATCCAAAAAAAAAAGAATGGGGTTAGATGGCTGGGCGCTGGGCAGATCTCGATGGCCATGTAGGAGGCAGTGATATGGTTGGGGAAAAAGTAGTTGCTTTTGATTAAAAATAAAATTTGTCGTTAATTATAAATAATTAAATAATAATTCACCTAAACATCGGATCAACTAATCAAATAGTACATCCTTTAACAAGACAAACACTAATAAAAATAGTATTTCAAAATTTAAAATACTTCTGACCAAAAAAAAATTAATCAAAAAAAAAAAAAAAAATTGTGGAAATAGCAAATGTTGACCTATTGTAGATCCTGAAATTTTGTTTTTCAATTTGTATTGTAAAAAACTTGAAATAAAAAGGAAGTGTCAAATTTAAAATTCTGTTTTACCATTAAAACAAAAAAAGTAATTCAAAATCCTACTAATAATTCACAGTATTCATTCGAGTAAACATATCATCTCTAAGTTGCAATCCATTATTTTTCAAGGATTTACATTTTAATAGGATTTCAAAATTAATGTTATGTAGTTCAAATACATGAAAGTAACTTTTGTTAGTTTCTTCGATCATTTGAAGTTTTTTTTTTTTTTGAAGATGGAAAGCAGAAGAATGACAGGGGATAAAGTTATTAAAAAAAAAAAAGTTATTTCTGTACAAATGATGATGACATGCGATTAGCTATTTTTGTGTAAATGAATAGTTTTTTTTTTTTTTTTTTGAATTAATATTTATTGTATACTAGCCATATGTATTATATGGTCGGTCATAAATACTATAGGACCATTGATAGATATATTTTATTATCTTACCTTTTTACGTATTGAGATATATAATTTATTAGTTCAATAATATCGGTGTATTGAAAATAGTTTACTTACGAATAAAAAGGAAATAATTTACTTTATTTGCTGCCAATAATGCTCAATGTATGTTGATAAAGACATTACGTGTGACGTACGTCTGGGATTAAAAAAAAAAATTACCAAAAGCATAGTACAAAGTTAGGTATCATGTTATAAAAACCTATAATACAGGTTTAAGTCACCTGAGTGCTATCCAGAGAAAATGGAGCCTCCTAGTCCTAGATGTCCGGGACTCGACACAGCTTTCAATAACATCTAACAAAAGCGTTTAATTTTTTTTTATTTTTTTTTTTTTTTTTTTTTTTTTTAACTCGGGTGATCCGGTTCAACGGACACCATGAGATCCGAGTCAGGTCACGGAAATATTTACTTCCTAGCTGATTCTCGCATCAACGGGTCATGAGATCCAACTAATCTCCGTGGAACCACTAGACCACCACTTGGTTAAAGAGTTTAATTAAATCTTCTTCAACTGTATTTTGTTAAGATGTTAGGTTAACGTTGATTGGTTTTAATGATTCTTTTAATGCGAAGGAACAATGAATATCTTATCTATTCTTAAAATCTAGTGCTGCATATCTTTATCTTCTTTTTTTGGAGGTGAACTTTGGAGTGCGAGTCATGTAACACATGGACATTGTCTCGTCAAAAGCGTTTACGGTGAGGTCAATTAATTATTTAAAATTGTTAAAATATTTTTGTGCAATGGGTCCAACGCGTTGTCTACTGGCAAAGTACTCTTATAACTTTGATATAAATATTATATCTCCTAGGACTTCTCGTAAGGGAGCCATAATCACGACCACCCATATCTATAGTAAATGCTCTCCCGTGCAATAGGACGCAAGCATGCTCTGCCGATCAAGTAGAAAATAAGCAAAGACCATTCAGCATTGTTACATAACAGTAAACACTATAAGGCATAACCGCTGCAAGCACATTGTCGGCATTTTCTAATCCTACGACTAGGAGAACTCGAACCTGGCTATGAATAAAACCAGACCCGGCTTTAAGGTAAATTTGGGAAAGCATAGGCGCCAAATATTATAAAATATTTAGGGGCATCAATTTAAATGATTCGTCAATTTAAATGATTCGTCAAAATATCCATAATTATCCGGTCGAATAGCGATTTTTTAAATAAAATTTATCCATTTGGGTGATAATTTTAACTATCCGATCCTATCTTTATCCGTTATTACCGACTCTTATATTAAAAGCTATACTTTGCATAGTAGTTTCAAAACCCTAACTATCTTTATCCGAGTCTTACCCGCTACTATCCTACCCTATACCCTTAATGGCTAGGCCTAGGTTGTAGTAATCTTCTTCTTCCTCTTTTTTTTTTGGGTTATAGTACTCTTACTTTGGCAAGAGGGGTAGGTTCTATTTCTCTTTTGTGATTTGAAAGTTTTTTTGATAACTTTTTACATGAAAATTATGTGGTGGATGTATAGTGGGCCTGAGCAATGTTAAAGAGAGTCCTCTTTAATAGTTATTATTTTTACATTATATTTGTGTTTTATAATATATGATATTTAATTTGTAAAAAATTTAAAAGAAAAAATGTAATGGCTAATTCTATTTTCTTTATGTAATTCTGATTTATTTTGTATTACTTGGTTTCAATATACTGCCTCTGTATTATAAAGATTAATTTTCTGAGGTTTTGTTCTTGTATCAGAAATTAAGATTGATTTTCTATAATAGATTTAATGCATTTTTATTTTCAACATCAATTAATTATTTAATGCTTTTAATATTTGGTGTAATTATAGTTATTGGAAAAAGATAAATAGAGTAAATAGCAACTTAAAATTAACTTTTTACTATTTTTCAAGAACATTTTTTGTTTTTAATATTGGTAAAAACCTCATAAAATTAATCTTTTCTGATACAGAGGGAGTATTTAATTTTGACAATTTTACACTCAACATGTATTTTAATGAAAATATATATAAGATTTAGAATCAATTTAATTACAATATTTATAGTTTTTTAACTCTAAAAAAAAGTAATGACAGTAATTTATTGCCGCTTTAGACACCCAAAACTCTAAGATATTTTATCAAAAAAAAAAAAAAAAAACTCTAAGATACATGATAGCTATTCTTCTATAAATACTCACTAGCCACATTTCAAACAAGAAAGATGTGGATCTTTTGACTTAATAAAACTATCATTTTCTTTTTCTTTTTTCTTTTGGATTTAATGTCAAGATCTTATACTTCCTTTCTTAAAAATTTTGATTACAAACTATGCTGCATACTAAGCTACAGAAAGCAAAAGCTAGCTAATCTAATGGAACTACGAAGATAGAACCAACAAAATTACAACGGGAAAGAAACACAACCAAAGTAAACTTTAAGGAGAGACGGAGAGCGCGAACTCAAAACCGGGTAGGATAGGAGGCGATCCCTGAGAGCTCGATCAAGTGTGAAACGGAGAGCAGAGAAACTCCAGGATTGTTTATCTATTTACAACACATACATGCATAAAAGAGAAGCGAGCTACTCATGCAACTGCAAGGAGGATAAGTTTTGCTCAGTCTGTCTCATCCTCAATAGATACTTTTGACATTCCATCACAGGTAACATCTCTATTCCATTTATCCCTCTGAAAAACTTCTATTCCATACAACCATGCCATTTTTTTTAGAATTTCACATCTACAAGCCGTACATGAACACCAAGTAAGACTAAGCTAGTTTGCGAATCACTTATCATGCGCTCACTAGGAATCCAACAACTACGATGTTCTCCACTAACAAACAGAATTAACTATTTGATGGATCCCAAAAGCCCATTTCACACGCTTCTTTAATTCACCCTTCCGTTTGGGCTTAGTCTAACAAGTATGATGATGGTCGTTCGGGTAACTTCAATGTTCATTCTTTGAAGACACACAAAACAAGGAATATTTCATATTTCAAAGAGATTTAATTCAAGGACCCTCCAAGAAATTTAGTGTACACTTAGGAAAATGATTATAATTAGCAAACTGTTAAAAAAATAATCTAAAATATACAAATAGTATAGCATTTGTCTACTAATGATGGATTTATCATTTTGGTTATTTTGTAACCAGGAAGATGGGCTCAGAAGAGCTCAAAGGAGTTGCTTTACCAATTACCACATTACTTAAACTCCCACTGCTTGTAACCAGGAATAAAGCCTACTGCTTGTAAAAATTCTAGATGCAATTCAGAATGTGAGACATGGATCCTGCTTTGTTGGACCCGGTTATACGTAGAGGTTGACGAAATATTCGGCCTTATCCGGACAAACTCCAAGAGACGGATACATCAACATATCTAAGTACATTAACGAAGGGCTCTGGGAGCCGCCATACATGGCTTTTTTTCTGGTGTTGTTTATTATGAAATAAACGTATATAACATAGTAAACATAGTGTCTCGTTTAGATTTTGATACACTCATGTTTTAATCCGATAAACTAACTGTAAGTGCACATTTCCGTAGAGGCGGTGGTTCGGTCTCGGCAGGTTTTTCTGCACCCGTGAAAGCTGATTCCCATAGCTTCCTTTGCTTGGGATTGGCGGCTAGAGGCGGCTTCTCTGGGTGTCCGTAAAAGTTCTCGTGCCGCCGGGTGCCGTTTAATCCGTTGTAACGGTCTCGTTTTCGCGTTAGTCTTCAAAGAAGCTGTAGGTGTGCTCGTAATTTAAGGTTTTGGGGAGGACTTCGGGTCGGGTATGCTCGTGGCAACAAG
The DNA here is from genome assembly GCA_963667165.1 of Barbarea vulgaris. Taxonomy (NCBI): domain Eukaryota; kingdom Viridiplantae; phylum Streptophyta; class Magnoliopsida; order Brassicales; family Brassicaceae; genus Barbarea; species Barbarea vulgaris. The sequence continues at coordinate 21,142,780 of OY763893.1, read as the reverse complement.
GATGAGGTCTCGGGTTCTTTGGAGTCGTGTCAATCACGCGGATGTCCGAGTGTCACTGCTCGAAATCAGTTTTTATTTTTCGGTGTTCTTCTGGATTGTTTCTCGCACTAGTTTTCTCTTTTGTGTTTTTGTCCGTTTGTTTGTACTTTTTGTATTCGTAGTCTTTATCGTAAATTTGTTTTTCTGCTTTTTTAGTTCTCTTTGTAACGCTGTAAAAAACCTTAAAAATGTTATAATTACTTAACATTTTACCCAAGAAAAAAAAAACTGTAAATGCACAGTAGTAGAATAAATGGGAATAAACATGATTGAGTTAGAGAGACCAAGATCTAATAAAGAGTTTAAAAGAATATTTAGGACAAAAATCAGGTTACACAATTAATTGTTTGCTAAAAATTAAGCAAGTAAATAAATAAAGTAAACGAGAATCCAATCTTCTATACTATATAAAAGTTAAAGCTATAGTGTTTTGAAGACGACGTCCACATAGGATTTAAAAAACGCGATGCTATTGGTCCACGTCAATGTTTAACATAAATTCTCGTGGTAATTTAACAAAATCTTTAAAAAGAAAAAATCGATATCTCCCAAAAACTAAAAAAGAAAAATCATCGCCAAAATAGGAAACAAGATAATAGAAATTACTCAAAATATTAAATTTAGTATATAAGAAAAGTTATGCCTTAATTTCTTATTAACCAACAAAATAAAAGAAACTACTCAAAATAATAAGTTTCCTTAATTTTTTATTAATGAATAATTAAGAATAATATTTTTTCATAACTTTATATTTTCCTGATAATTAATATAAAAATTATTTAATATAAAAATACTAAAGAAGAAAAATAAATATGTGCCTATAAAATAAAGACAATTGGTCGTATAATAGTTTTGAATCCTTATTTTAATCTTAAGTAGTATATTGTATATAGATAAAGGAGAAAAAAGAAATAAAGAATAAGCTTTAGAGAAAATCTCCAAAAAATTAGGAAGAAGAAGAATGATAGAAACCCAAAAGACAAAAAGAAAAAACAATATGACAAATCCAAAAACGTTTAAGAAAGAAAGAGATAATAAAAGTGTTATAGGAATAACTCATGCTTAAGAAAAAGATCATCACCGGCAAAAAAATAATAAAATATATTAAGTACATATCTATTTGTATTTGAAACTTGAAAATGGAAAAAATTTTAGAAAATTTACAAAATAAATAAAAATTAAAAGAAGCATAACTTTTAGTGTAACTTTAAGAACCAAGCGAACGATATATATATATATATAAATGAAAAAAAAATTTCGTCTATGTAAATAGATTTGAATTGGAAAATAAAAGGGAAACTAAATACAAATATGAGACAAAAATCATATTTGAATAAGTTTAGAATTTAAGAGAACAGAAAAAAGGAAAGTAAAGTCAAAAGATGGCAAAACAAAATCTTATAAAATAGAAAACAAGAAGGAAAAACAAAATATTGCATTATAAATATATTGAATGCAAAAAATATTATATACATACTTCCTATGATAAGATTTAGGAAAGAGATTCGGTAAAGAAATATGAAAAAATCGTCAAAAATATGCCACAATATATATGCTCAAAATCATGTTTATAATTGGAAAATGATCAACTATATATATAATCTTACAAAAATGATTTATTCCTTTAAAACTTACACATTAAAAATATATAATAAATTATCAAAAAAATAAAAACATAATATTATACCAAATTTTAATAATTGACTATTATAATCAATTTATTTTTTTATATATACATAACTATAGTTTTCCAAATTATGTAATTTTAATTGCAATAGTAGACTTAATTATACTTTACAAATTTAGGGTTTAAAGTCACTAAAATTTGTTTTCAAAAAGTTAGTCTATATTATTATCATCTCTTATATAAAACTAATATTTTTATAAATGATAGATCACACATAATTTTTACGAAAAGTATATTAAAATATCTACACGTAGCGTGGATCCAAGACCTAGAATAATAGAAATAGAAAACAAAATAATAGAAATTACTCAAAATATTAAATTTATTATATAAGACAAATTATGTCTTAATTTCTTATTAAGCAACAAAATAAAAAAAACTACTCAAAATAATGAGTTTACTTAATTTTTTATTAATGAATAATTAAAAAAAGAAAAAAAAGAAAAAAAAATGAAAAAAAATGAAAAAAAATGAGGAAAAAAAAGAAAGAAAGAATAAGCCCTAGAGAAAATCTCAGAAAAAATGAGGAAGAAGAAGAATGATAGAAACCACAGTGGCAAAAACGGAAAGCTATATGACAAATCCAAAAACATTTAAGAAAGAAAGAGATAATAAAAGTGTTAGAAGAATAAATCTATACTATATAAAAGTTGAAGTTATAGTGTTCTTAACGCGTTCACATAGGATTTAAGAAACACAATGCTATTGGTCCACGCCAATATTTAACATAATTGATATCTGCCAAATACTTAAACGCGATTCTACTGGTCCACATCAATATTTATCATAAATCGATATCTTCCAAAAACTTAAGAAAAAAAGAAAAAAAGAAGAAAAAATCGATATCTTCCAAAAAATTAAAAGAAAAATCATCGTCAATCTAGGCATAAGGAAATCATGCCAGTTTAGTATGTTTTTAATTAATAATTAATATATAATCAAGCTTAAAAAAATTTGAGTTTGTAATAAAAAAAATTACAAAAAAAAAACAATATCTGCCAAAAACTTAAAAGAAAAATCATCGTCAATATAGGCATAAGAAAATCATGCCATTTTAGTATGTTTTTAATTAAAAATTAATTTAATTAATATATAATCAAGGTTTAAGAAAATTTGAGTTTGTAATAAAAAAAAAAAAATTCTACAAACAAAAACAAGAAACTTACTATATTCTAAAATATGATTATCGGGTATTTTACTTAGTTTATCGGGTATTCTTTAAATCTCACACAAGAACTATGTCACCTTCAGCTTCTTCCTCTTCTCCTAAACAACTTCCTTGTGTGGTTTTTAATGATTCAACCATTCTTAAATACCTTTTCAAATACATTGCAAAGGGGTTGATAAATAAACCATTATGATAGAAAAAGGTCCTACAACAGTTCAAAAGCTCATTAATCCATCTGTCTTGACAACAACACGTTACATATAGAGCTACATATGATCTCAAGCAAGTGCTCTGTAGGGAAGATATTGAGAGAACAATGTTCACAGCCTGGATGGAAAAAAACCATGAAACTGAAGAGGCTCAACAATTAACTTATTTAGAATTTTCAACAAGATTTACTTGAATCACAATAAAATCTAGACTGAACGACGAAAGGGAAAAATAATAGTAAGAATAGTCAACATTCACCCGACAGCAGAAGAGTTATATTATCTAAGGATATTAATCAATAAACTAAAAAGACCAAGAAGTTTCAGCGAAATCCTAACATTCAATGGTAAAATATATCCAGAATTCAAATCAGTATGCTATGCTAGAGGTCTACTAGATTCTGATTCTGAATGACATGATGCAATGGTGAAACAAGAACAAATCAAGTGGATAACAAAGAAGCAGAGACATTTGGTGTCGTCCATAGTGATACATCATATGACGACGGTGACGCAGTTGGCAATTACCACAAAGAAAAATGTTTCCGTAAATAATAAGTTGGATGCTACACAACACCGACTTCATCAAATTCCCATCACTCCTCAATGTTTTTCCCATGAATATTTTAGTATTTTTTACCTTAGTTGTTTGGTTTTAAAACTTTTATTGCTTTTGGATACTACATCACAACCTCATAAAATTTCCATCGCTTTTCTATTTTTTTCCATTAATACTTTAATAGCTTTAACCTTAGTTGTTTGATTTTAAAACTTTTATTGCTTTTGAGATATAGTTTTATCAGGAAATTTTTCTTTCTGCTCCCACATAATTGTACGTTGATGCATACTTCCACTAACGCATTAACTTCACAATAATTTGTGTAAGTCAAATAGAAACAATTTTTTATTTCTTCCAGATACATATTATAAGTACACGAAACAAAGCTACTCTACTACAAAATATAAAATGATTTTAAGTTACGAAAATAATTAATTTCATTAATTAGTACAATTTGTATAAGGAAAGAATAACAAATTCGTATTTACTCCCAAATACAGAATAAAAATACACCAAAACAATTTTAAAATAAAATAATAAATTACTATTAATTTACCATTAATAAAATTTACTATAACTTACTATTAACATATTCGTATTTACTCCCAAAATGATAAATAATTATTAAATTTTTTGCTCATTGCTACTTTGAAATAGAAAAAATAAGTACTGTAAATTTTAATTGATAATTTACAAAACAATAAAAAAATTTACAATTGCCAAAAAAATTGACAACGTAAAGGAGACTTTCTTCGAAAAAGTAAAATTTACAATTGCCAACATAGAAAAATAAGTTAATGTCGTTAGTATAGAAAAATCTGAGTTTTAACTTCCAATTACTAACAAAAAAGAAAACTACTAAAAAAAAAAAAAAAAAAAAAAAACAATCATAAAGCTTTAAGAAAATTTGTGTTTATAATTTTTTTAAAAAAAGATTGACAACGTAATAGAAAAGTTCCACAACGAACAGTTTTGGTATTGATTTAGTATTATAACTAAGAAGATCATACCAAATTTTTAAATAATATGACATAGTAAATAAAAAAAATACATGATATTATAATATATTTAAAACCAAAATTAATCTTAAAATCTATTATATATATATATATATTAATTTTATAAAAAATTATATAGATAATACAAAAAATTAATAAAAACATAAATGTTTAAAATTAGTAAAAAGAAAATATTATACAACCCGTCGTAATATTATACTTGATGTTCCGTTAATTTAAATTCAATTAAATTTAGTTTTTTTTTACTACTTAATACATTGATAAAACATAAAAAAATATTTCAAATCAATCGATATAAACATATCCGCGCGTAGCGCGGATCACAGACCTAGTCATGCTTAAAAAAAGATCATTACTGGCAATAGAAGTAATAAAATATATTATGTACATGTGTATTTGTAGTTGAAACTTGAAAATGGAAAAAAAAATTAATAAAAATTAAAAGAAACATAATATTTTTTATTGTACTTGCTATTTGTAAACTTTAATAACCAAGCTAACGATATATATAAATGAAGAGAAAATCTCCTCTATGTAAATAGATTTGAATTAGAAAATAAAAGGAAAACTAAATACAAATATGAAACAAAAATCATATTTGACTAAGTTTGGAAATTAAAAGAACAAAAAAAAAAGGAAACTAATGTCACAAGATGGCAAAAAAAAAAAATTTCTATAAAATAGAAAACAAGAAGAAAAACAAAATATTGCATGATTGAATGCAAAAAATATCATATACAAACTTCGTATGATAAAATTTAAGAAAGAGATTTGGTAAAGAAATATGAAAAAATCGTCAAAAATATGACAAAATATATATGCTCAAAATCATGTTTATAATTAGAAAATGATCTTACTATATATATATATATATATATATATAAAATCTTACAAAAATGATTTATTCTTTTAAAACTTACACATTAAAAACATATGATAAATTATCAAAAAATAAAAACATACTATTATACCAAATTTTAATAATTGACTATCATAATCAATGCTTGGGAAATTTGCAGAACATATGCTTGTATTATGCTATTTTGCGGTTATTAATCAAATCCAATATGTAAAGCTGCAATTATTTTTGTATAAATCTCATGACTCTCAAAGGAGAAAGATACTTGCACTAACAGTCTAACAACAACAATAATTATCTAATCTTTTTGGCTATTGTCTATATAAAAGAGAATGCGGTACAAAAAAACACATGATCCAGAAGCCTACTTAGAACTTTTTTCCCCCTTTTTCTTCTCTTTAGCTGCCGTGTTAATTGCGGTTTTAGCAAGTGATGATGGCTTCATGGCGCTCTTGGGGTTAAGAGCTTGTCTGATCTTGAAAACTATCCATGCTGTTCCAAGAGCATTCCTGGCTTCTCCAACCCCATCATTTGTCGCTTGTGCTATCTTTGCTCCATATCTACAAATCACATCAAAAACATTAACCATCCAAACAATATAAGATTGAAACCACCATATTCTTTTTCAAATTACTTACTTGTGATCGACTTTTTCAGTAGGATATAGTTGAAGATGCTTTCATAGCGTCCATTCCAGCTATTTCAACAGCATCATAAACCTTGTCTGTTAAAACAACATCCAATATATATCAGAAGAAGCAGTCTCCAACAAATAATAATCATGATCATGAAGAAAGATCTAAGTAACTTAGTGGATCCATCAAGTGTTGCAAAAAACAATTCTCCAGGAAGAAGACCAAATAGTTTCTTCCCAGCTTTGCTCTTTATCACAGAACTTGAGAAGAAGCTAGAAACTTTTATAACACCCGAGAGCACACCATTCGCCACTTACTCTGTCATTTTCGTCATCTTCTTTACTCTTTTACATATGTATAACTGATAACCTCAAAAAGAAATGAAAACACATCATCCCAAGAGTCTAGAACCTTGAGTTGATAACACAATCTCAAAGATAAAGAATTGAACATTGTACCTTTTGAGGCGTCTCAAAGTTACATGAATATCTTATCGCTCCTTCTGTGCATTTATAAATCAACCTTTAGTCATATAATTACATTACAAATGTTTAATTCATAGAATTTCCTAGCTGAATTGCTGCAGAGAGCTCTGATTCTGTAGTAAGCAGATATATTCTTGTTCTTAACCTCGTCCAGCATTACACAGAGAACAACAACATTGTCTATGGCCTGATTTTCCAAAAAATCAATCTAATAAATAAAACGATAACTTTAATAACATCCACAAGCAAATACAAACCGCTTATTAAGGAAATTGCTTGGTGAAGAAAAACGTTGTTATCAACAACAAGAATCATAGGAAAGGACAAATGAGCAGCTAAAGTATCGCAAGACTTGCAGGAAAAAGCGTAGATAAGTCTCTCTCACTTGCTGTTGCGAGAAAGAGTAAAAATTTACAATAACGAATAAAACTAAAAAGTACTCGGAAGGAAGAAGAAACATAGAGAGAAGAGAGCAGAGATTGAACAAATACCTTTTGGATTCTACCTCCTTTGGTTTTCTTAATATAAGAGCTGGTGATTGCTGCTTTGATATGCAAAACCGTTCAGGCAAAGACAAAGCTCATTTGATTGTGAATCAGGGAGTTGTGTCGTTTTTACAGATTCAATAATAGCAGCCACTGTCACACTCACACAAAAACCAGCCAATGAATTAACACCTTATTTCAACAAATAGTCTCTCAAATTCCATAAACGCAAGAGACCATGCCCAAATCAAATATTATAATGTCTCTGTGCTAGTCCACTGAGGGTGATATAATGTTAGACTATACATTACAAAGTGCAGTGACATAGGGATCACTCCAAGTTCATATCCACATAAATACTGAGCAACATAATGTGTCAACAGCAAACTTTTGATAGTAATTACCATACCATATAGCAGCAAAGAAGTCTTCACAAGTCATAGAGATCAATTTCAGTCTACCATATCAGCTAACATGCTAACAACTATGCTTTTTAATAATCTTAAGCTCAATCCTACATGTTTTTGGGGATTTCAGTTTCGGAGTCTTTTGAGAAGTGATGCATGCAGTATTTTGTTATATAGAGTCCAAATCTGAAACCCTTCACTCTAATCTAAATGTGTTTGTAGAGAGACCAAAGTATGACTATTGACAAACCAAATGATTAACAGTACTAATTAAACTAAAAATCATGAAAGTAGAGTAAAATGAAATTTTAGTGGTTTCTGATCTGAAGAGACATTAATAGGGAGCTCAAATTCTTTATGATGAGTAAGTCATCTTGTAAGTAGTTATGAATTTACTGCTCAAGAAATAGAAAACAAAAGATGAGAGATGAAAGGGCTTGGATGGCTTCTTTGCTCAGCAATTCAAAAGATCCTACCGAGTATTTCTTCTGCAGAGAACCAATTGAGTGTTACCAAAAACAAAATGAAATTTTATCAGACAAAGACTTGACAGACCATAGTATCTAACAACTTGCCGGAGAAAAAATAATGCCCATTTCAAGATTCCAGCTACTACTACAGAACTGTGTCCTCCAAGATTTACAAACATAGCTTTTAAATTTAGATCTGGGAAGCTCTTACATTCAGATAGACATAAATCGAGATCAAGCAGACAAATGGTTCGATCCAGAGACCACTGATCTAAGAAAAGTTTGAGGCTTTGAGTCTTGTGTTTCAAGAATGAACAAGATCGGAAAAAAAATCAGATGTAACATAACAAAAGGGATGGTGTGATGAGTAATTACAATCTGCTGGAGAGATGTAGAGGATACAGCAGCGCATGCACAAATGAAACCTTTAGCATTAACTTTGACATCCCAACACCAATGAGCACAACCATAAGAAAAGCTTTCATTTCTTTAGAGATGAAAAATAGACTTGAGACAAAGACTAAAAATTTATTAGCACCACCACCACCACCACCACCACCACCACCACCACCACCACTGATAAATGGTTTTTACACCGGTTTATCAAGTAAACCTTTTGTGCGTAGCACTTAAGGGTCGATTCCACGGAGAAACAAGAATAGCACACCAAAAATACAAGCTTCAATTCAATCTAAGCACATAGAAATCAAGAGTTTAAGTAGCAATATTCAAAATAAAACGATAAGATAAACGAGAAAACAATTAAAATGATTTGAAACTTTAGATAATGAAAACAAGCTTTCGGGATAGAGGGATTTAACTTAGGGTGACTAATTGTGAACTAGTGGAGCATCTAACAACTTAAACAAGCTAATCCTTAGGCCTTAAACACTAAACTTGATTAATTCATTTCCATGACATTAATCACTACTCTAATCACACAATCATCAATCACTTCCGTTAGCAATTATGTAACCAAAGAGCATTAATAACAAGTCTAACTAACCACCTAACATCTTAATCAATCATTCCCATGAGCTAAGCATGCTAAGCACTTAATAAGATCAATCAAGCATTTTGTCGAACACCTTGTGGGCGTGAAAATGTCAATCTTCTAAATCAACTTGATCAAGACTAATCTAGCATTAGGAACTCCTAATAAGCAAGGATCTATCATAAACTAAACCTATACTCCACTAATCAACTCTCAATCACCCTAAATCTTCCTCAACCCTCAAGCTTTAAAAGACTACTCACTCTTAGCCATGAAAACACAAAAGAAATGGATTGTTCTTTGCATAATCATAAGTAAAAGATGAATAGAAAGAAAGATTAAGCAAGATTGATTCTCAAAATCTCAAAGGTTCATACAAAGTTTTCCAAAGAGAAACCTTAAGGTGGCTAAGAACAATCCTAAAACAAAAGCATCCCCCTCTCCCTAACTAGGTTTAGAGTATTTATAGGGAGAGCTCTTAAATTGGTTCAATACATAACCAACAATTAATCAAGTCTGGTTTAAAACGAAAATAGAGTAATCAGATCCGGTTCGCCGGGTGCTCTAAGCCGCTGGTTTTGGCCGCTGCTGGTCTCGGGCACACGAAGCCGATGGATCAACCCGCCATAGTGTAGCGGGCACATCATCTCGCCAGAGTATCCCGCTGGCTCGTAGCGGGTCCTTGATCCCGCCAGTTCATCTCGCCAGGATGCCGGGAAGTTTTGGAGACGTCTCAGCGGGTTCACGATCCCGCCGGTTCATCCCCCTGGCTCGTAGCGGGTTCACGATCCCAATGAAACATGTCGCTGGCTGGCTCCGAGTTTGCCAATGCTTCCTCTTGTGTCCTTCTTGCTCATTCCATCATCCTTGTTGCTCATTCACTTCAAAACCTATAACACAAAGGGAAAATGCAAAACATGCACCTAGAGACACTAGAATGAATGCCAAATGACATAGAAAACATTGGCGATGCAACTAAAATGCATATAAAATCCCAATATATCAACTCCCCCTAACTTATCTCTTGCTTGTCCTCAAGCAAAATACAAGAGACAAGCCGGGGAAGAGGTTCAAGATGGGGGTTCATAACCTTTAAAAGACCTACCAAGCTATCAACACCATATTCCCAAATAATGAACCGAGCAAAACTTAAACGACCCCTTAATCAACTATCCTCCTTGACACTTCTCGCAACTTCAATTTTTTACTCTAAGAAGGAACTCAGAACATCCACAAGCAATCATGTTCAACAACTCTTTATTATTCAATTTAAAGGGTAATAGCGTGAAGTCTCGCTAAGGGAGTGTCAATTGATCTCAATCGGCTTGGTGAGAAAGGTTAAATGAATGAGATGGTTTCTTGTATTTAATGGGGTTTTCTCAAATAAACAAGGAATGTTAGACATTAGGCAAAAGCTATCTAAGAAAGGAAACAATTTATGCATACAAGTTCAACCTCCATTGTTCTACCCAATTCTAGGATTTAAACGTCTAAGTCACACCCAATCCCAATCCTCAAATATAGAGGCTTTAAACCCACAAATCTTTCCTTTTGAGTCTCAACTAAACTCAAACCATTTTCATTCCCCTTACTAAGCTCCCTATGGTTTTTTTTTTTTTTTTTTTTTTTTTTTTTTTTTTTTTTTTCATACCAATGACTCTCCTTTTTGCTTTTGCTATTCTCCTTGGCTTCTCTATTCTTATTCTCTTATTTTCTTGTCAAGATTTCTTTCTTTTCATTTCTTTTAGAGGAAGCTTTCAAGGCATACTTTTAATTGCTAGAGCCATAATTACTTTTATTATCGATCCCTAGAGCTTTTCTTTTCTTATCCATTTCCACAATCTCTTCTTCTTTACCCAACACCTATTCTAATATCAACAACAAGACTATCAAGTTTCTCTTTATTCCCATCCTAGGCGCTAACTCTTAAGATCTTAGAGATTAGCTCATAACGGAGGTCAAGCCTTGTCGTTCCCGATACTCTCAAGATTTTGCCCATGTTAACATTATCAAGACGAAAAAGAGGCCTCACTCAAGCAAATCAACGTAGGTTAGAAAGAAAGGTTTAAGGTGAATGGTGTGGGACTATCCTAAAGATGAGTATAGCTACTTGAGTTAACATGAGAGTGGCAAAAAGGGATAAGATAACTCAAGCATTATTTATTAGGACCATGAGAAACGAATTTCGACCCCCTAAGCGAGACAATTAATGTTCAAATTAGGTTCCATAAGATAGAGTTGAGGACAATCAAACAAGCTTCAATCAAGAGTTCCAACTTTCAAGCGAAGAGATCAAAGTGTAAAAAAATTCAAGCTTTTCAAGGATCGAACAAGCACTACAAAGACATTATCTAAGGCATCGCGTTTCAAGCTAGGAATTGATCCATTAAAGGTAAGTTTAATCATTACCCCCTATGCACATGCAAAATGCAAACCTATATGCGTCTAGACTCGATCTTAAAAGCTATATACAAATGCAAATGTACACAACTCTTCTTTTTTTTTTTTTTTTAGGTTTTTCTATGCAAATAAGTGTATGCATGAGACTTAAATATGCAAAATTAAAAATAAGAACTCAAAACACAAGATTAGTAGATTGGTCTCTCCCCCAAACTTATTTCACACCGTCCCGGTGTGAGAATAGTCTTGAGAAAGAAACCAACGCAACACACTACATAATACAAAAACTTAAAGCGATAATATTCACAAAGGGAATAAGGAGTACCTAGTACCATGAGGAGGATGAGAAGGAGTAAGACTTGTTACTCGAGTATTGAGGTGGTGTAGGCGACCGTCTAGCTCTTCTTTTCTTCCTTTGGCGGGGATGATAGGACGATGCTCTTGGAGGCTCTGGTATATTCATATGAGAACTTGACACTTCTTGGAATGAGTGTCTCACTCCCATGTCTTCGTCCAAGTTCTCTCCCACATTCGCTTCTTCTCCTTCTTCTTTTGTCTTTAGGAGCTACTTCTTCCTCACTATCGGAGCTTGTAAATTCCTCTTCAATTCGTTCCATACCACTATCCTCCATTTCATACTCAACCCGCTCAACCTCTTTCCCTTTACTCTTTCTAGTTTGTTGTTGAGTTTGAAGCTTGGACGTTTGAGAGCATTTTTTTTCTTGCGTTGTGCTTTTCTTTTTGCTTGCCTCCGCTACGGTTAGCTTTGACTTTGTCATTGTGTTCTGGGAGTGCCGGCGGTTTGACGAAACCGAAGGAGGGAGCCGGAATTACGTGGCGATCACGCGATCCCGCCAGAGTATCCCGCCGGCTCGTATCGAACACGCGATCCCGCCAGAGTATCTCGCCAGGATGCCGGGAAGTTTTGAAGATGTCTCGGCGGGTTCATCATCCCGCCAGTTCATCCCGCCGGCATGTAGCTGGTTCACGATCCCGCCGGAGCTGCCCGCTGGTCTGTCTCGATCTCCCGCGAGTTGTCTTAGTATCCCGAACTCCAATTCGCATCTTTGGGACTCAACCTGTTACTCGAAACAAAGAAAATGCAAATAGTTACTCAAAATAAAACGAAATATGTAGAAGGATAACATGAGATTGCCTCTCAAGCGCGCTCGTTTAAAGTCTCGAGCTCCACTTTCCATGGTTTTTAGGCGGACGAAGGATCCGAGAAAGAAACCGTGGTTCCTTTCTCGATGGTATCATTAGCCAAGTATGGCTTCAACCTTTGGCCGTTTACCACAAATTCTCCTCCCGTCTTGTCCCATAATACCAAAGCTCCATATGGTCTCAATTCTTTAATCTTGAAAGGACCCAACCAACGAGACTTTAGCTTCCCCGGAAATAACTTCAGGCGTGAGTTGAACAATAACACTTGATCATCAACTTTGAAGTCTCTTGGGATGATTTTCTTGTCATGGAAAGCCTTGGTCTTCTCCTTGTAGACCCGTGAACTCTCATAAGCATCAAGACGAATCTCATCTAACTCATTCAATTGAATCAACCGCTTCTCTTGAGCTGTCTTGATGTCAAACTTGAGAAGTTTTACAGCCCACATAGCTTTGTATTCTAACTCCACGGGTAAATGACAAGCTTTCCCGTAGAGCAAGTTGAACGGAGTTGTGCCGATAGGAGTCTTAAAAGCTGTTCTATAGGCCCAAAGCGCATCATCAAGCTTCATAGACCAGTCCTTCCGAGTTGTTCCTACTGTTTTCTCCAATATTGCTTTGATCTCTCGGTTGGAGATCTCCACTTGTCCACTTGTTTGAGGGTGGTAAGGGGTTGCGACTTTGTGTTTCACGCCATGCTTCTTTAGAAGGTTCTCGAAAACCTTGTTGATGAAATGAGAACCGCCATCACTTATTACAACTCTTGGTACACCAAACCTCGGAGATATGATGCTCTTGAACATTTTCAACACAACCTTTGCATCGTTTGTTGGGCTTGCTATCGCTTCAACCCACTTTGAGACATAGTCGACCACTACAAGGATGTATTGGTTGCCATAGGAAGAGGGAAAAGGTCCCATAAAGTCGATTCCCCATACATCAAATATTTCCACTTCAAAGATAGGGTTTTGTGGCATCTCGTTCCGTTTACTTATGTTCCCTTTTCTTTGACACGGGTCACACCTTGACACGAACTCATTCGCATCCTTGAACATCGTGGGCCACCAAAATCCCGCTTGGAGGGCTTTTTGGACTGTCTTAAAAGTGGCGAAATGACCTCCAATTGATGCACCATGGCATAGCAACAAGATACCCTCAACTTCTTCTTCCGCAACACACCTTCTATACAGATTATCCTTGCAGAGCGTATACAAATACGGTTTGTCCTAGTAGTAACGATTCACATCTTTAAAGAACTTTTTCCTTTGATATCCTTCAAGCTGAGGTGGCTCTTTTTCACATACCAAGTAGTTCACGTAGTCCGCATACCAAGGTAGTTTCTTATTCAAACTCATCATTTCCTCAAGCTTCTTACCCGTCTTGTTACCCTCCAGTATGAGTCTAACAGCCATCAATTGTTCCTCGGGCATGGAGTCATCAATAGGTAAACCGTCTTCAACCCTTAATCTAGATAAGTGATCCGCAACACCATTCTCAATCCCTTTCTTGTCTTTGATCTCTAAGTCAAACTCTTGTAGAAGTAGAATCCAACGGAGAAGTCTTGGCTTTGCATCCTTCTTGACCAACAAATGCCGCAAGGCCGCATGATCCGTGTGTACAATCACTTTTGAACCAACCAAATAGGAACGAAACTTCTCAAAGGCAAAGACGATAGCCAAGAGTTCCTTTTCCGTCGTTGCATACTTAACTTGGGCACTATCTAGCGTTCGGCTCGCATAGTAGATAACATGGAGCTTCTTATCTTTCTTTTGACCCAAAACTGCTCCTACCGCAAAGTCACTAGCATCACACATTACTTCAAAGGGCAAGTTCCAATCCGGCGGTTGCACAATTGGAGCACTAACTAACTCCTTCTTGATCCTTGGAAACGCTTCAAGACACTCCTCGTCAAACACAAATTCAGCTTCTTTGCACAAAAGCCTTGTCAATGGCCTAGCTATCGATGAGAAATCTTTTATGAAGCGCCTATAGAACCCGGCATGGCCTAAGAAACTCCGAATGTCCTTAACAGTCTTTGGAGGCTCTAGGCTTGTCATTACCTCTATCTTGGCTTTGTCAACCTCAATGCCTTTTTCCGATATTCGATGCCCAAGCACAATCCCATCCCGAACCATGAAGTGACACTTCTCCCAGTTCAACACAAGATTCGTCTCCTCACAACGCCTCAAGACCCTACAAAGATTCAAAAGACAAGAAGCAAACGAATCTCCATAGACGGAGAAGTCATCCATAAATACCTCAACCACACTCTCTATTAAGTCCGAGAAGATCGACATCATGCACCTTTGAAAGGTTGCGGGTGCATTACAAAGCCCAAATGGCATCCTTCGATATGCAAAGGTACCATAAGGGCATGTAAATGTCGTTTTTTCTTGGTCATTTGGGTGAATAGGTATTTGAAAGAAGCCCGAATAACCGTCAAGGAAGCAATAGTGAGTGTGGTTCGCTAATCTTTCTAACATTTGGTCTATGAATGGAAGCGGAAAATGGTCTTTTCTAGATGCGGCATTCAATTTTCGGTAATCTATACACATTCTATGTCCCGTTATGGTTCTAGTGGGAATCAACTCATCTTTATCATTTTTAATTACCGTGACTCCACCCTTTTTCGGTACAACGTGTACCGGGGAAACCCATGTGCTATCCGAGATTGGGTAAATTATTCCCGCATCCAAGAGTTTGAGGATCTCTTTCCGTACAACATCTCTAAGGTTTGGGTTCAACCGCCTTTGATGTTCTACGGAAGTCATTGACTCATTCTCAAGGTGGATCCTTTGCATACAAAGGGTTTCCGAGATTCCCTTTATATCATCAAGTGAATATCCTATGGCTTTCCTAAACTTCTTCAATTCTCCTAAAAGGGTGGAAGTCTCTAAATCACTAAATTCATCATTAATGATAACCGGATAAGTAGAGTTTGTTCCGAGAAATGCGTACCTTAGCCCTTTTGGGAGCGGTTTTAGGTCTACCTTTGGAGCTTTGAGTTCACTCCAATCTCCATTGATGCTAGCTCCATCCTTGTTCGCGTCTTCAACCTCAACCAAACTCCCATTATGCACAACTCTATCCAACTCTAAGAATGTGGTGTCTTGACTAGAAGCCTTATGTGAGTTCAATATCTTCTCATAGCCCAAACTATCACTCTCAAGTAGACCAAACGTGCCTTGCTTCACCGTTAGAGCGCTTTGGAGAGAGTCCTCTAAGGCGATCTCCTCTAAGAGCTCATCCGCAAGTGCGTCCATTTCCTCGATCCAAAACACTTTGCCCTCCATAGTCGGCTTCTTCATAAGCCTTTGAATGTCAAACTTGAGAATCTCATCCCCCAATTGTAGGTTAACTTTTCCCTTTCGCACATCAATCATAGCTCCCACGGTGGCTAGAAATGGCCTACCAAAAATCAAAGGATCTTGTGGTTCCTCATCCATTTCTAGAACAACAAAGTCCGTGAGGATCTCAAAGTTCCCAATGACTACCATTAGATCTTCTAGTAGACCAATAGGGTGTCGAACCGACCTATCCACAAGCACAAGAGATATTCTACACGGTTTGAAACGTGTGAATCCTAGTCGTTTTGCGACCGTAAGGGGCATCAAACTCACACTAGCACCAAGATCAACTAGACACTTTATGAATGAAAAAGGGCCTAGTGTACAAGGAAGGTTGAAACTACCGGGATCATTGAGCTTCTTAGAGATAACCTTTCGTTGGATGATCGCGCTACATTCTTGAGTCAACACCACCATGCCTTCTAAAGCCTTTGCTTTCTCTTTTACCGCGTCCTTTAGGAATTTGTTATAGTGTGGAACCAACCAAAAGGCATCTATGATAGGCATAGCAATACTCACATCGCTCATTTGTTTATCAAACATAGCACGATATTTCTCCATAAGTTGTTTCTTGAAACGGCCCGGGAAAGGAAGTTTTGGTTCATACGGTGGAGGCACAAATGCGGCTTCTTTAACCTTATTCTCACTAGATTCACTTGTACACTTCCCTTTTCCTTTGTCTTCCCGTTCAATTCCCTTTTCAACCGTACCCTCTTTAAAACCAACACAACTCTTTTCTTTAGCATCCAAATACTCATCACCATCTAACTCCACCACCTCCCTCTCTTTATCCACAATGTCCTCATTGTCTATCACAAGAGGTTCTCTAGATGGAAGCTCCTTTCTGCTTCTAAGAGTAATAGCATTTATGTACTCTTTGGGGTTAGGTTCCGGTTTACCCGGTAAAGAACCCATCGGTCTCTTAGAATTTTGGGCAACTTGGTTGTCCAAAGATTTCACGTGTGAAGCTAAACTCTCAAACTTAGCATTCAAAGCATTGTAAGCTCCATCCACACCATCTATCCGCTTGTTAATTATAGAGATACAAAGAGCATAGTGACTGAGAAACACACAAAAAAAAAACAAGAAAAAAACTAAAATTTCAACTGCTTAGGATTAGAAGGCTTTTTTATTTAAATTTCGTTTGATTTGGTTCCTTTTATTTTATTCTTCAAAGATTCTTCAGCTTAGGTTTAAGAAGGCTACACAAAAAAGTAAACATTGTTCAGACATTCAGAAAATTTAATTATAATATACTACCTTAAAAAAAATTAAGAAGATTACCTCTTTAATGAGTTGTGGTGCTAATGCTTCTGCTTTAGTTTCGGACGAAAGGGTTCATGAACCATTCTGGTTTGTAACAAAAGAATATGTATCCCATCATTAATCCAAAGGCAATACCAGGAATGAATCCAATTGCAGCTGCTATCCAACTTATCACCTCTTCTTCATCTTCCTCTGGCTCTGGTGTTAAAGATTGATGCGATGTTTTCGCATGGATGTCTACACAAACTTCGTCAAGTGAAGGGCCATAAAGTCCTAGGTTGTACCCGAAAGAAGAGCAAGGCTGCCTTCGAAACTGAGTGCCCCCTGGAACTAGACCTACAAGCTGGTTATGAGAGAAATTCATTTAGGAAATGAACGAGAGCTTCCCTAGGTCTTGTGGAATTTCTCCTGAAAGTTTGTTGATAGAATCGAGTGGGTTGAAGTGAATGTGAAAGCTAGTGGCTAGTATCGACGTGGAAGAGGAGTCAGTAGCTGAGTTGGCCTAAGCCTCTAAAGTATTAAGAGGGTCATCTCATATCTTATTATTATTAGGTTTCCAAGTGAATTAGTATTTAAGAGCATAGTCATTGTATTGAACGATTATCTTTGATGATTAAACAAGTAATGGATTGATTTCCACATTTCTTTCTCTCTAAGTTCTCTTCTCATCTCACTCTTCCTCTATTCCTTCTCTATTTCTTTAGATTAATTTTGGATGTTATCAATTGGTGCTTTCATTGAGAGTGTTATGGCTCCTCAACAGACTCAAGCTGCTCAACCTGTTAGTTTGCCCACCGTCACAGATCTAGACGCGAAAATCAATCAGCTCGCCGAGGAGCTCAGATCTTCTATTAAGCAACTCACCGATTCGAATCAGCTCATCATGGAACGCCACGAAGAAATGATGCAGTTTTTCCATGACAAGCTGGAGAGTTCTCGAACGCCGACGGCTCGGCAAACTCAAGCCACGAGATCTGCTCCTGTAGTGATGAAGAACCCAGAACCTCCTTTGGCTATCGTGGCAACAACAACTCCTGCGTTCCAGCAACATCAAGCAGAAGGATTTGTACAGCTAAAACCAGTGGAAAACTCAGAAACTCACTTGAGGAATTCTGTCGAACACCTGGTGGGCAATACATCTCTTGAAACTTTTTCACCAGAAAACTCAACAACAAGGACAAATCTCAAAGAAAGAAGATTGAGGGTGAAGCGCAAAACCTTCAAAACAGTAAGAAAGCGAAGGAAGGCAAGAGAACGTGACCAAATCTTCTACGTCAAGGACTTCTCGTTATACAGTGGTAATTTAGGTCAGTCAGTACGAAATGGTTCTTTTGGTGGTGATTTTAGTCCATGGAAGTCCTCAAATCGAAGTATCTACGATGATAGGATCATTATAAGGCTGAGAAGAGATCCGAATTCTAGGACTTAGTTTACTAGAGAAGTGAAATTGCTGGGAAATAATGATGTTGTTGAGGATAATGAGTGGAGCTATCGCGAGCATAGTTCGGATGGTGCTAATCGAAGAGATCCTAATGCCAACATTCAGCTTCCAATGTCACAAACAAGAATGGGAGCTGAGAGGAGAGCACATGGAGTGGATCTGGAGAATGGAAGAGGATGTGTTAGGACAGGCCAAAGGGTGTATGTCTACTGAAAGTGAATTTCATTGGCTACCAAATCAAACAGAAAATGAACAGACAGAAGCTAAGTTGGGCCGATGCTCAGATGAGGAATTGAGAAAGTGGTTGTATCAGTTTGAAGCTTACTTCATCGAGAATAATGTGCCCGAGAATGAGAGATTGGACCTAGTATCTTCTCAATTGGTTGGAGGCACAGGCCTATGGATTAAGAGCCTTTGGAATAATAGTTCTCCTACCAATTGAGTTTAAGTGGATGATTCAACAAGAAACAAAGGAAGAATCTGCAAGATTGACAACAAGCCAATCAAGATTTCTGGAAATTCATCAAGAAGGAACTGTGGCAGAATACATGAAAAGGTTTGAAGCTCTTAGTCTCAATTCGATTAGTTTGCCGGGAAGGTATTTAGAGGATGTGTTTCTGCAAGGCTTAAAGCCTCACTTGCAATCTTCAATACGACAGCTTAAACCAAACGGGATTATACATATGATGGATTTAGCGCAATGGCTTGATGAAGGAAAGGAGCTCTCACATGGTAATGGTGGTATGAAACCAATAACTAGTGCTGTGCGGATGAGTGAGCTGTCAAATTCGCGAAGGGAAAATACCGTGATGGGACACCAAAGGGCACAAGAAGAGCTGCGTAGTCTGATTGTGGAGACAAGGCAGATGATAGGCAACAAGGAGGATAAAAGGCTGAAAGTTATGGGATCGATTCTGGGGTATAATGTAGTGGTGCTTATTGATTCGGGAGCGACAAATAATTTTATTTCAGAGAAGCTAGCTGTTAGTATCAAGCTGCCAATACTCGTCTCAAATCCAATTCCAGTGTCTATGGTACCGGGACAACAAATGCAGAGCAAAGGAAGTTGTCATAAGATCAGTTTGTTGGTTCAAGAGGTAGAGATCTTAGAAGACTACTTGGTACTAGACATGATTCAAACTGATGCTGAATTAATTTTGGGTTACAATTGGCTAGCCAAACTAGGAGAGACGAGTGTTGATTGGGAAGAAAAAACAATGCCTTTCTATCATGGTAACACTTGGGTAACAATTGGTAATCAGGGCAAAGACAAGGGGCCAAGTGACACGGAGCTGGGTTATCACATTGAGGACAATGTGAGTCTTCAAAGGGAGAGTAAGGTAATAGACAGATTGTTAGAGGAAAAATGGAAGAAGAATGTTAAGGATGTACAAAAGGATGGCTTTTGGGTGGAGAGTAAGGCACTCTTAAGTTGTGGGGCTGCTAGAGAAAAGGGGTGTCAAGGGACCAGTAATGCTGTAGCAACTAAGATGAGTCAACAGGCTGAAACTACTAAGAACCATTGTCGTTGGTGGCTGAAAAATGGAGAAGAAGCAAGATGGAGTACAAAATGTGACGATAACAATGAGTTTATTAAAGATGTAAGTTGTGAGTCGAATTCTAGGAACTGTCATTGGAATGTTCCACCTTGGGAAAACAGACACCAAACCGGAAGACGCCTACAAGGTATAGAAGCTACCTTTACGGTCCAGCAGGCCTTAGAGTTTACTGGTGTGGTTTTCATTTTGGGAATTGAAGAGAGTAAAGAAGGAAAGGGCGAGCTAAGTAGTCATGTTCCTCCTCATCAAGCTACAGGATTTCACCTTGAGGACAAGGTGAGTCTTTCAGGAGGCGGTATTGATAGAATCGAGTGGGTTGAAGTGAATGTGAAAGCTAGTGGCTAGTATCGACGTGGAAGAGGAGTCAGTAGCTGAGTTGGCCTAAGCCTCTAAAGTATTAAGAGGGTCATCTCATATCTTATTATTATTAGGTTTCCAAGTGAATTAGTATTTAAGAGCATAGTCATTGTATTGAACGATTATCTTTGACGATCAAACAAGTAATGGATTGATTTCCACATTTCTTTCTCTCTAAGTTCTCTTCTCATCTCACTCTTCCTCTATTCCTTCTCTATTTCTTTAGATTAATTTTGGATGTTATCATTTGTTTTGCGAAACGTCGAGTGATTCAAGCTCTCCAAGGTTTCCCATTGATGATGGGATGTGGCCAGAGAAAGCATTGTTTGACAAGTTGAGCACACGAAGCTCTTTCAGTAGACCAATAGACTTTGGAATCTCTCCTTCAAATTTGTTTCCTGAAAAGTCGATTGCTGTGTAGATTTTTAGGATACGTTCCAACTTCATCTCCACTCCTTTATTCATCAAAACCATTGAATCACTGTAATAGTCTGTAATACCCATGTACCCTCCGTTAGACTGGTCTTCATTTTTTTCCAGTAAGCACATTGCAGTCCAATTCACAAAGCAATCTGATGGCAAAGTTCCGCTGAAGTGATTACTGGATATATCGATGATACGCAACTTAGAAAATCCAGTTTGCTGTATTGGTCCATGGAATGCATTGGATCGAAGAACTAGAACTTGTAGCTTTTGTAGAGAATTTAACCAGAAAGGAAATGTGTCATTGATTTTGTTGCTTTCCACATTCACAACTTCAAGAGAAGAGATACGGACAAAAGATCTTGGCAGCTTTCCCACTAGGTTGTTGTGGCCAATGTCAAGCGACTTTACACTTGCAGATATATTCTCTGGAAGACCTCCACTAAGATGGTTCTTTCTAAGATTTAGAACTTGAAGAGTATTACTGAAATTTCCCATGCAATGAGGGATTGAACCATTGAATTTGTTGTTGGATAAATCAAGAATGGTTAATGAGCCAAACGCACATATAAATGATGGAATAGTTCCAGTGAAATTGTTGTTGGCTCCAAAGAAGTATTCCATAGATGGTTGTAGGGCAGAGGGTACTCCTGGTTTCGTTGATCTTTCGAAACTGATGAATGTGTTGTTGGAAAGGTTCACGTACATCAAATCTGGGAGCGTCCATAACCAACCAGGAACTTGGCCTTTGATTTCGTTGTTGGAAATATCTAAAAACCCCAGTTTGTGTTGGGTTCTAATGATCTCTAGGAACTCAGTGAGACTGCATCTTGACAGGTTAAAACTCCATAACAATGGAGGATCTGAAACTGAATTCTTCTTTGTGGCTGAAACATGGTTGCCTGAGATATCTAATGTATTGAGTGACTTGAAACATGATAAGATACCATTCAAGTCAATCGTAGTGGTGGTGTTCAAATTGGATATGTAAAGATAAGATAGCAACTTGAGATGGGAGAAAATGCTAAAGTTAAGTGACCCTTGGGTGTTGAAATGGGAAAGGTCAAGTGAGTAAAGGTTTACTAATTTGGAGATGGATTTCGGGATTGGCCCTTTAAAGTTGTTATTGCCAAGTCCTAACCAATCTAGCTTAGATGATGAAGATATATTCCCAAACTCAAGAGTGCCGTTGAGTAGGTTATCTGTCAAATCAATAGAAGTCAAAGAGGGAATGGTAAAGAGAGAAGAAGGAAGAGTTCCAGTGAAAGCGTTGTGATCTGCATAAAAGTACTTCAAGTTGGGAAGTGAGCTACTAGTGTTAGGCGGAGAAGCGTGCCTGCGAACTGATTATAGGAGATTGATAGGGAAGACAGATTTGTTAGATTTAGTAGTATAAGGGGAAATTTACCACTAAACTTGTTGCCTCCAATAGATAAGCTGACCAACTGGTTCAATCTGCCAAAAGAAGATGGGAGTTCACCAACGAAATTGTTTCGGGAGAGATGGAGATTGGTGAGATTAGAGAGGTTTCCAAGTGATGATGGGATTTCACCACTAAAATTATTTCTAGAGAGGCCGAGAGTGGTGAGATGAGAGAGGTTTTCAAGTGAAGTTGGGAATTGACCAGAGAAATAGTTCATTTTGAGAATAAGATGAGTAAAATTAAAAAGCTTTCCAAGTGAAGATGGGATTTCACCACTAAAATTATTATTTGAAAGGTAAAGAGTAGTAAGATGAGAGAGATTTCCAAGTGAAGATGGGATTTCACCGTTGAAATTATTATATGAAAGGTTGAGAGTGGTGAGATGTGAGAGGTTTCCAAGTGAAGATGGGATTTCACCACTAAAATTATTTACCATAAGGTCGAGAGCACGAAGGTTATGAAGCCTAAAAATAGCACTTTTGGAATTGAGCTGGCCATGGAGGCAGCTGTGGTCAAGTTTCAGCTCGGTCACATCACCGGAATTGGTATCGCATTTGATACCATCCCATGAGCAACAGTCACTGTTATTAGCCCATGACTCCGTCTTCGGAAAGCCATATAAACTAGAGGTTCTTGGGTCCGAAGAACAAGGCTTTTGAATCTCTAACTCGTTCATGAACTGGAGAATTGCATCTCTTTGTTCGGGATGACACAAATGTCTAGTTGGATCCCCAAACACATCTGGAAACTTAAAAGTGAAAAAGAAGAGAAAAGAAAGAGTAATATGAATGAGACTGATTGAGTTCGAAGAGTGTTTCATCTTCTTTTTAAGTGTTAGTACTTTCTTGAATACTATCAATAATGAAAACCTAAGAAAATGGAAATTGTGATGATACTATGGTTTCAATGTCATCTGTTTATATAAAGAAAAAAATACTCAGCCTTACGTTGGATGCATTTACCAAAGTCTTCTCCAATATCTCTATCTGATCACAATTGTCAGTTGACTTGTAAGTTGTATCATCTGTATTCGTCCAATTCAGTGGCTCTACTGCTTCATTTGTTGACTAGTCCACATTCTATAAGTTTTTAAAAATTGTCAATCTGAAATCCCCACCACATTTAATATTTGCCAATCTTTCTGTATTCTTCTTTTTGAGGTCAATTGTCAATAATTGACTTTGACATGTCACACTAATTGTCTAAATTTGTGGCGATTGATTTAGTTTTTCGTTTAATTGGATCATTTTGCTCTGTTGTCGAACCATTTAGAGAGATGTCTAGACCAAAGAAAGTTTCTGCATTGGACAACATAACTGATAAGTCGTGTCTTTTATAAGATGATCTAGTTACATCTAGAAGATATCAAAAGATATCGTAAATATTCTTATGTGAATATATTAGTTAATATTGTATCAATCTAGATTAGGTAATATCTTCATTGTATGTAACATAACCTTTAATATTATGATTTATGGGAGTCGATAATATACAGTAGAACCTCTATAAATTAATACTCGATAAATTAATAAACATTATAAAATAATAAAATCTTCTGGTCCTGAGTCGGGCCAATGTAAAATTTAACAAAATTCGATAAGATAATAAGATAATAATTTTTTAAAATTCCTATGTAAATATATTGTCCCATTACACTACAAGAAAGCAGCCGGAAAACTGAAAGAATTGGCCCGAAAAACGACGGTAAAACGACGGATTTCCGACGAAATTGCATTTTTTAAGTCGTCGGAAATCCGTCGGAAATCCGTCAGAAATTCCGACGGATTTCCGACTGACTTCTGACCGTCGGAAATCCGTCGGATATCCGTCAGAAATTCCGACGGCTTTCCGACTGACTTCGGACCGTCGGAAATCCGTCGGATATCCGTCGGATATCCGTCAGACAATTCCGACGGATTTCCGACGGATAGAACCACCGGCCATTTCCGACGGATTTCCGACGGAATAGTCGGCGATCGTCGGAAATCCGTCGGAAAATATGAACGTTGAAAGAGCCGTTGGTATCGCAGGTTACCGTTGTATGGTACCGTTGCATTCCGACGGAATTCCGACGGATTTTCGACGGAAGCGAGTTTATAAATATGTTTCCACACTCTTCATTTCATTTTACTCCAATTCCATCTCTCTCTCTATTTTCTTATGATATTCATGCGATTATAAACAAAAAAAAGTGGAAAGATATGTCTAGATATTTTCGATCATGGATGGACGAACCAATGATGAATTCGGAGACGAACCTCTTAAACGAGGAATATGCACGAGGCATAGTCGAGTTCATGAAATTGGCTGGAAATCAACCGCGTGTACTTAAATCAGGTAAGTTGAAATGTCCATGTTCAATTTGTAGAAATTCTCGTAATGTTGCGGTAGAGATAGTTTGCAATCACTTGTATACCAATGGATTTACGCCGGGTTATAAGATTTGGTATCTACATGGGGAAACAAATTATGATCATGGTAGTAGTAGTAGTGGACCAACAGTCTCGGAATTTGTAGGAGATAGAACGGAAGTAGATGTAGGTGTAGGCACCGTAGAGATGGTAAATGATGCGTTTAGAGAGAATGTACAGTATGGCAGTGAAGAGAGAGATAGGTTTGAAGAACCTAATTTAGAAGCAGGAAGATTTTTTGATATGTTAGACGCATCAAAGCAGCCACTTTATAAGGGGTGTAGAGAAGGTCATTCGCCTTTATCATCTGCCACTAGACTGATGACGATTAAGACGGACCACAATTTGTCAGAGGAGTGTGTTGATGCGATAACAGACTGGGCGAAAGATTTATTGCCTGAAGATAATCTTTTACCCGCATCGTACTACGAGGTACAGAAACTTGTAGCTGGTCTTGGTTTGCCGTATAAGGTGATAGATGTGTGCATCGATAATTGTATGCTATATTGGAGAGAAGATGAAAACCGTAACAGCTGTCGATTTTGTCGCAAACCGCGGTATCAGGAAACGAGTGGTCGAGTTCCAATTCCATATAAACGTATGTGGTATTTACCAATAACAGATAGATTGAAGAGGTTATATACATCTCAGCGTACGGCAGAGCCAATGAGATGGCATGGAGAGCATCGTCAAGATGGAGATATTACACATCCTTCAGACGCAGAGGCGTAGAAACATTTTCAGTCTACCTATCCGGATTTTGCGTACGAGCGCCGGAATGTGTACCTCGGGTTATGCACAGATGGTTTTAACCCATTTGGGAAGCATGGAAGGAAGTATTCGTTGTGGCCTGTAATTGTAACTCCTTACAATTTGCCTCCATCTCTGTGTATGCGTCGAGAGTTTTTGTTTCTCTCCATTCTTGTTCCTGGCCCAGATCATCCGAAGAGATCACTCGATGTATTCCTCCAGCCATTGATTTATGAGTTACAAATGCTATGGGAGCATGGTGCTGAAGCCTACGATGTTTCATGCCAACAAAATTTTAACATGCGTGCGGTTCTTATGTGGACCATAAGCGATTTTCCAGCATATGGTATGTTATCTGGATGGACAACTCATGGGAGATTATCATGCCCGTATTGCCAAGACAACACTGATGCATTCCAACTTAGGAACGGAAGAAAGAGTTGTTGGTTTGATTGTCATAGAAGGTTTCTACCGAGTGATCATCCGTATCGTCGGTCTAGAACATTGTTTACGAAGTCTAAGAAAGTGTTTGATGCGCCACCTCCTGAGATAGACGGATATACTTTATTAGAACAATTGAGAGATTTTGGTGCTGATAGGACTCCTGACTGTGGGGGTAATGGCCATGAAGTTGTGTACGGTGCCGGTGAAGTTCATAACTGGCACAAGAAGAGTATTTTTTGGGATCTGCCTTACTGGAAGACCCATTTATTGCGGCACAATCTAGATGTGATGCACGTTGAGAAAAACTTCTTTGAGAACATCATGAACACTGTCTTAAACGTCAAAGGGAAGACGAAAGACAATATCAAATCTAGATTAGACTTGACCGATATTTGCGATAGGGCTTTTCTTGAAGTTCAGCCGGATGGTAAATACATATTTCCTCCGTACGGGTTGCAAGGAGATAAGAAAAGGGAATTTTTTTGATTGGATTCGCGATGATGTCAAATTCACTGATGGGTACGCATCAAATCTGCGTAATTGCATAGATTATGGAGAAGGGAAATTTACAGGAATGAAGAGTCATGATTGTCATGTTGTGATGCAGCGACTTCTTCCTTTCGCTTTTGCCCATCTTCTTGATCCAGATGTCTACCAAGCAATTGCAGGAGTTGGTTCTTTCTTTCGAGATTTATGCACAAGAACACTTACTGTTGACGGAATCCGAAACTTAGAGGTCAATATCCCCGTGATCCTTTGTAACCTTGAAAAGATATTTCCGCCATCTTTTTTTGATGTGATGGAACATCTTCCTATCCACCTCCCACGAGAAGTTGCACTAGGAGGTCCAGTTCAATACCGTTGGATGTATCCTTTTGAGCGGTATATGTTTCATCTGAAGAAAAAGGTTAAAAATTTAAGTAAAGTAGAGGGATCTATTGTCGCACAGAGCCTCAACGAAGAAGCGTCACAGTTTGCTGAATATTACTTCCCATCCGAAGTTCGTACAAAGAGTAGACGTCCTGGTCGCCATGATGATCGTAATGAGAGAGCGATTTATCCTATCGTAGTTCCTGAGTTGTTTTCCCAAGTTGGGCGAGTGAGTGGAAAAAGCAAGACACGCACATTATCACAACAAGAGTTTAAACACTTGCATAAGTATATCCTAACAAATTGTGAGGAAATTGCTGAATATGAAAGGTAAAAAACTTTATTTATGACAATGTATATATATATTCGAATATATTATATTTAATTTATTAACTTTCATACAAATGTGGTTTTCGTACAGGATTTACATGGCATTAATACGCGGGTGGTTTGTGGATAAGTCAGAAGAAGAGCTTCAACAACATAAGGAGGAAGATTTTATGACTTGGTTTAGGGAATTTTACGTAAGATTTAACAAAACCCTATTATTTTCAAATAAGTGTCAATGTCATTTATGTTAATTGCGGTTAATTTTTACAATGAACTACGGTTTGGCTTGATCCCGATATGGGTACGTAGGCAGCTCTAATCGAGCGCAGCTATTTTACAAAAATAATTTATTCATTTTTTACAATATTCAAATACAAAATAAATGTTATAAAATAAATATGTATCAATTTAAAAACATGTTTTAAATCATATAATGTGAATATTTAAATCAAAAATGTGAATGTAAATTTAAAAACATATTTTAAATCATATAATGTAAAAACATGTTTAAAAACATGTTTAAATCATATAATGTAAATTTTTTATAATGTGAATGTTTTAACAATAAATATTGACTTTTTCGGATTCAAATAAATATGTTGATTATAGGATTTATTTTGGATTTGAACATATATATATATATATATATCTCTTTTGATATTTAACCAATTACTAAACATGGTTCAATGGTTTAAACTGTATAAACTATCCTAGAGGGCTGCAGTTCGACCCTCACGAGTTCCAAAATAAATAAACTTTTTTCCGACGGATTGAAGATATTTTCTAGTTAGTAAATTCCGACGGATTTCCGACGGCTATTCCGTCGGAAATCCGTCGGAAATCCGTCGGAATACGCGGATAAATAAACCAGATACACGTGTTCGTTTTTAAGGTTTGTCTGACAAAAGGAAATTCCGTCGGAAAATTCTGTTTATAAGCTTCATCTTCTCCGCGAGCTCAGACGAAAAAACTTAGTAAATTCGTTAGAGTTTGTAAATTTTAGGTTTTCTAAGTTAGATTTAGGTTTGGAATGTTAGATTTAGGTTTGGAATGTTAGATTTAGGTTTTTAATGTTAGTTTTAAGTTATATATGTTAGTTTTAGGTTTGGAATGTTAGTTTTAAGTTTTGGAATGTTAGATTTAGTTTTTGTGATGTTAGATATGGGTTTTGAATATTAGTTTTAGGTTTGGAATCTTATATTTAGATTTTAGAATGTTTGATTTAGGTTTTCAAAGTTAGATTTTAAGTTTGGTTTGTATATTGAATGAATTTTAAGAAATTTGTGAATTTAGAATTTTAGAATGTTATAGATTTAGGTTTTGAAAGTTAGTTTTAGGATAAAAATGTTATATTTAGATTTTGCAATGTTAGATTTAAGGTTTTCAATGTTAGATTTAGGTTTATAATGATAGTTTTAGGATAAAATTGTTAGATTTATATTTTGGAATGTTAGATTTAAGTTTTGAATGTTAGATTTAGGTTTAGAATTTTAGTTTTAGGATACTAATGTTAGATTTAGGTTTTGTAATTAGATTTAGGTTTGAAATGTTTCTTTTAGATTTCTAATGTTTAGTTTTAGGTTTGGAATGTTAGATTTAGATTTATAATAATGTTATATTAAGATTTTGGAATGTTAGATTTAAGTTTTGAATGTTAGATTTAGGTTTGAAATTTTAGTTTTAGGATAATAATGTTAGATTTAGGTTTTGTAATTAGATTTAGGTTTGAAATGTTTCTTTTAGATTTCTAATGTTTAGTTTTAGGTTTGAAATGTTAGATTTAGATTTATAATAATGTTATATTAAGATTTTCGAATGTTAGATTTAAGTTTTGAATGTTAGATTTAGGTTTGGAATTTTAGTTTTAGGATAATAATGTTAGATTTAGGTTTTGTAATTAGATTTAGGTTTGAAATGTTTCTTTTAGGTTTCTAATGTTTAGTTTTAGGTTTGGAATATTAGATTTAGATTTATAATAATGTTATATTAAGATTTTTGAATGTTAGATTTAAGTTTTGAATGTTAGATTTAGGTTTGGAATTTTAGTTTTAGGATAATAATGTTAGATTTAGGTTTTGTAATTAGATTTAGGTTTGAAATGTTTATTTTAGGTTTCTATAATGTTTAGTTTTAGGTTTGGAATGTTAGATTTAGATTTTGGTTTTTAATGTTAGTTTAAGGTTTGTAATGTTAGTTTTAGGATAAAATTATTAGATTTATATTTTGGAATGTTAGATTTAGGTTTTCAATTAACATAATTTAAGTTTGGAATTTTAGTTATATTAAGATTTTCGAATGTTAGATTTAAGTTTTGAATGTTATAGATTTAAGTTTGGAATTTTAGATTTAGGATAATAATGTTAGATTTAGGTTTTGTAATTAGATTTAGGTTTGAAATGTTTATTTTAGGTTTCTATAATGTTTAGTTTTAGGTTTGGAATGTTAGATTTAGATTTTGGTTTCTAATGTTAGTTTAAGGTTTGAAATCTTATATTTAGATTTTCGATTGTTAGATTTAAACTTTGATTTGTATATTTATATAGGATATTTGTAAATTTCCTTTTTTTTTGGTTTTTCAATATTTGAGAATTAATTTTTTAATTTTTGAATTTTTAATTATATAAAATATGAATTTTGTAATTGTTTTAAATTATTATTATTAATATTTATTTCATTTCTATATTTTTAAATATTTATTAAATTATTTTGGATTTTAAATTTTTTTTTAATTAAAATTCGGAATATATAATTATTTATTAAATAATTTTTTTTTTTATTATAATTTAGCCAATCCGTCGGAAATCCGTCGGAAATATCCCGACGGATTTCCGACGGCTTATATTCCGACGGATTTCCGACGGAATGATGAAACGACTAAACCGACGGATTTCCGACGGTTTGACGGAACCGGAAAACCGACGGATTCCCGACGACTTGCCGGAACACGTAAACCGACGGATTCCCGACGGCTCGCCGGAACACGTAAACCGACGGATTCCCGACGGCTCGCCGGAACACGTAAACCGATGGATTTGCGAGGGCGTGCCGAAACCGGAAAACCGACGGATTTCCGACAGATTTCTGATTCATATTATCCGTCGGAAATCCGTCGGAAATACCGACGGATTTCCGACGGATTTCCCATTTCCGACGAGATAGAAGCGACGGACGAATCCGTCGGAAATCCGTCGGTATTGGCCAATTCCGACGGATTCCCGACGGATTCGTCCGTCAGTTTCTCGCCAGTTTTCTTGTAGTGTTAGTATTGTAAATTAATAATCACATGTATATGATATATATTAATATATATATATATGTTTATAATATTTATATGTATATAGAAGAAAATATACTAATGTATGGTTGTAGTGTGTTTTAGAGTTTGTATCAAAAAATTATTGTGTTATTTCAAATTATTGAATTGTAGTATTTTCTATAACCTTCTTATTAATAGTCAAAAATTACATATATTTTAATACTTGTGTAAATATATCATTATATTTGTATAGTCTTCTAAATTATTATAGTGGGACAACTAACGTCATTGATCATAAAATTTAATTTATGTTTATCATTTGCATAAGCGAACACATGAGTATTTTTGTTACTTATCGTCAAAAAATATTTTTTCTTCTAAATATTAAATGTTTTAGTCAAAATTACAAATTTATAGCACCAAAAACATTAATTTTATTTAGCATAAATTATTGCAACTTATAGTTTTATGAAATTTTAAGATACAATCTTAAATGATGAATAAATTGAAGGTAGCATTTCTATAAATTAATAATTATTAATTTATATCAGTATAAATTAATAAAATATCAAAGTCCCAACATTATTAATTTATAGAGGTTTTACTGTACTTCCAACTCATATCTCTCATATTACATTATCATCTTAGTGCTTCCAGCCAAAAGAATCCTTAAACGAATTAGTCTTTCATCCATGAGATATTGTTAATTCAGTTCTTGGGATTTGTCTGTGTCTATAAACAACTTAAAGTATGTAAACATGGTGCTAAGCTTCTCAGGTGAAGTTTGAATTTGGTAATTAAGATAGTCAGAATTTAACAACATGAGACACTTTATTTAATAACACTCAAAAGGTTCTTTTTTCTTAAGTCTGTAACTTTGTTAAGCCCAAGATCAATGTGAGGCTGCTCCCACCTGGAAGATGTGTCTCGGTCGTTATATACCATAATTACGAAGTGTTCTTCATGTACATCTTTTAGATATCTCTTCATCTTAATTCGCCACCACATTTATTCATTTGTTAGTCCCCTATTTCTTTTTTCCAACGTTGCCA
Organism: Barbarea vulgaris; assembly: GCA_963667165.1. Classification (NCBI taxonomy): domain Eukaryota; kingdom Viridiplantae; phylum Streptophyta; class Magnoliopsida; order Brassicales; family Brassicaceae; genus Barbarea; species Barbarea vulgaris. Next base: position 21,111,272 of record OY763893.1, on the reverse strand, counting down.
TAGGATAATACAATACACGTAAAGATATTGTCAATTCCCTTGTGCTTCGGGTTCAATTCTCCATTTGTACGGAGAGGCATTCTTTTAATACGAATAGACTAAATGCTGACTCCGGGTACCGAAGGAGATTACGGGCCAAAAGTGCGGAACTCTTGCAGTTTATCGAAAAGAAAAATAAACAGAAGAAGAAAAGATGTTGTCAATTGGTTACACTAAACAAAACAACATATACGATCATCACAAACAACTGTATCCCTCTTTTTTGTGTTTTAAAGAAAACGTGGATGCATAACATTGTTATGATTATCAGTTTCCACAAAGGCAATATCAACAAACCTGAACTACGTTACCAACAAACTACGATATGCTATAACTAACAGTGACCAGAACCAGGAAAGAAATTGTAACGCCCGTGTTCCAAAAAAATGGAAATTTCAGAATTATATCCGGGATTTATGCGGAGAATCTCTGGAAAATATTTCCGGAAAATTTTGGAGTAACTTAAAAGTTACACCGCATTTTTCCCGTAGGGGTGTTCGGAATCGATTTGGAAGTTTGGGGTCAGTTTGTGGACTTTTGGGAATTCAGGGACCCAAACCATAAATAAATCAAGCTGAATTTTTCAGCACCTACCATTATATTTCCACTTACCTTCTCCACCAGCAGCCTCCACTTTCCAAAAAGTCATCCACTTCCTCCCTACAAAGCAGCCTACATTCTCCACTAAAGCCACTAACACCTCCACCACCCCATTTCTCCTTCAGAATTGCCGACACTTCAGTTCAGAGAGAGAGAGAGAGAGAGAGAGAGAGAGAGAGAGAGAGAGAGAGAGAGAGAGAGAGAGAGAGAGAGAGAGAGAGAGAGAGAGAGAGAGAGAGAGAGAGAGAGAGAGAGAGAGAGAGAAAGAGAGAGAGAGAGAGAGAGAGAGAGAAAGGGTGAGGAGAGAGGCTCTGATCAGAAGTTTTAGAGAAGGAGAGAAGAGTGAGGGTTGGAGAGCTGTTTCGTGAGTGAGAAGGAAAAAGGGGTTCGACCTAGCAAATCGTTTCCAAAGGTAACGAAAATTTGTGGAGTTGTAGTTAAATCTTATATCTAGATGTACCAATTTGCGAAATTGGATTTGAGTTAATATTCTAAAAGTTATTCACGTTTCCGTGAGGCGCTCTGTTTCAGACGCGATCGGGACCAACGTGGATTCAAAGAACAATCGCGAGTCCGTCTGTGGTCGGATCATCACGAAACTTTGAGGTTAGCTTCAGGATATTTAGGGGTTGAGTTTCAACTGTGGGATTGAGATTTCAACGGTTAGTCGTTGATTTATTTATGTATTGAGTTGAGACATATTTTCTATAGAATAATCCCACGAGTTGTATTGTTTGGTTGGGCAAACGAGCTCGGTTTGAGCTTAAACTCTGAAGGAATCTTGAGAACTTATGGATATAAGTCTCAGACTATGGAGAACTGTTGTTGGTGTGTGAAAGGTTGTGTCGTGTTGAGTGTGATTTTGGATGTGGTGTAGGTGGGTGTCGAGGAAGAGTTTGACGCAAAGGAGGGAGCCATCGTTGGGTTGTGTTGTTGGTTTCCTTGTCTGGGAAATTATCCTTAATCTGATGTGAGTGCATGACCGTAAGCTTATCTAAGCGGTTTAATTATTTGATGTGGTTTTCATGAAATAGGCCGTGTATGATCTCGGGTGGATCTAGATCAAGTGTTTCTTGAGATGGTTGATTGTTTCGGTATTTTTTTGTTTAGCTATGTTAAATATTTTAACTCACTTGTATGTATAGCTTGTAAATGGGAGGATTGCCTCACTAAGTATTTGTCGAAATACTTATGCATCTCTTTATTTGATGCAGAAAAAGAATAGTTGTGACCGTGGAATCAAGGCAAGGAAGAGGGGATGATCTAAAACTCGGTTGTTGTTTAATTGTTTTCGGTTATGAAGGAATTGTGGGTTTAGAACTTTTGAATAAAAATCTAGTGGATTTAATTTGTGAGTGTATTTGTTAAATGCTAGATTATTTTTAAAATACTATTAATGATTGAGAGTTTATTAAATTATGTGTAGTTAATTTTATGGCGTTTATGCAAATTTATTTATTGCTGGAGTTAGTTAATTAATATGCATGAGTAATTGAATTTTTAATTGATTGGAAAGTAATTAATATTTATAAGAATATTAATTAATTAATAAAAAAAATATTTCGGGTGCGGTCGTCTCAGTTTGGTATCAGAGCGATTACGGTTTTAGGACGGGTTAGAAAAATTAAATTGGATTTGATTTAATTTTGGTGCTATGTGAAGCATGAGTAAACCGTTATTGAATTGATTATGTGAGTTAGTCAATTGTTTGGGCATGGAGTTTTAGATCATCCTCTTCGAGCCTTTAATGAGATTCCACGGTAAGTTGTTTCGTTTCTGTTGGTTGTTTGTGTTACTCAATTGTTTGTTGTGATTAGTTAAATGGCTCGGTGGAATTTGTCTTTTGGGGCTGAAGTTTTAATCACATTATATTTTTATGTGGTTTAAGCTGTGGTGTCCGGTTTGGGTCAGTTTAATCAGTGAACCGGATTAAAATAATTTAATTGAGGAATTACTTATATTAAATTAAATCGGGACCATGGGAATGGTTGGGTTAGGAGATTAACCATGATTTAATTTTGGGTTATTAAATATGGATATTATCTTCGATCGGTTAATCTAGACCGTGGAAGTTCGAGTCTGTTGTTGAGCCGGCTTCTGTGGTTGTAAGGTTTGATCGAGGAGTCAACTTTTGGACTAAGATGGCTAAAAGAGGTAGAGGTCTTGGTCGTGGTATCGGTGGGGGAAGGGGTCGCGGTCGGAGGAACGTGAGGGCTCTGGTGGTTGAGGAGAGTGTGACACAGAGTGTTACATTCGAGCAGGTCGGGAACTCGCATACGGATCGGGTTGGGACGGAGGGTGTGGCCGGTGTTGGTGCCGGTGTTTCTGGAGTTCCAGCGGGTGCTGCGGGTGTGGCAGCAGGTGTAGCTCCGGCCCAAGAGGATCCTATTGCGAATTTCTTGGCTTTGCTATTGGAGTGGTTACCGGAAAGGGTACCAGTGCAGGCTCCAGTTGTACCACCGGTAGTTGAGGTGCAACCAAGGGTTGTGGTTGCGGAAGAGCTCCCATCATACCTCAAGATGATGGAGCAGTTGCAGAGGATAGGCACAAGATTCTTTCAGGGTGGTGCCAAGCCTGAAGAGGCAGATGAGTGGAAGATGCGGATGGAGCGGAATTTCTGTTCGATCAGGTGTCCAGAGGGATATCAAGTGGATCTCGCAGTCCACTATCTGGAGGGTGACGCACATCTCTGGTGGAGAGGTGTTGCGGCCCGGAGGGTACAAGCAGAGATGTCTTGGGAGGATTTTGTGGTGGAGTTTAACTCCAAGTATTTTCCCCAAGAGGCATTGGACCGGTTGGACAGAAGGTTTCTAGGGTCGACTCAAGGGAACCGATCGGTTCGTGAGTATGAGGCGGAGTTTAACCGTCTCAGGGTGTATGGAGGTCATATCCTGGATGATGAGCAGGCCCAGGTGAGGCGGTTTTTGATAGGTCTTCGGGCCGAGTTGAGGAACCAGTGCCTAATAAGATCGTTTGACACGGTTGTAGAATTGGTAGAGAAGGCCGCGTTGATTGAGGAGGGCCTGAGAGACGTGGGTGTGGTAGTCAGCCCAATTCTTCAGGCAAGGAGGCCTCCACATCAGTCCGGTCCTAGCAAGGGCGATAAGCCGGTGCATGGACAGAAGCGGAAGTGTGAGGGTCCTTCCAAGGGTAACCAAGGTGGTCAGGGATGCTTTGGATGCGGAAGCAAGGACCATAGGATTGCGAGTTGCCCCCAGAAGGGTAGAGCGATCGGGGTTACTCGGGTGTGTTACCACTGTAATGAGCCAGGGCGTATCAAGCCAAAATGTCCCAGGTTGCAGTAGGGAGTGGTGGCGGCGGCACCGACAGATAGGCGGGCTACAGTGACACCGAGGGTATACACCATGGTGGAGTCGGGAGAGCCGAGTTCCAAACCGATCACTGGTAAATTTTAAACTTACTCGAGTTAAATTCTTGTTTGTTAAAAGTTATTTCCTTATAAGATTGTGTTAGGGTTCTTAGCATATGAAAGTTATGTAGGGACCTTAATCGTGGGAGGGATTGAATCTCACGTTCTATTTGATTCTGGAGCATCGCATTGTTTCGTTACTCCAGAATTGGCAGAGAGGTGTGGCATCCGGGGTAATCCGGGTGAGCACTTGGGGTTGGTTAATGTCGCTGGAGGGAAGTTTTTGAGTAGTCTTGGTCGGGTTAAGAACGTAGATGTTCGGGTGGCCGAGGAGTCTATGCCAGCAGATTTAATCATCTGCTCCGTGGAGCTGTATGATGTCATCTTGGGTATGGATTGGCTGGAAAAGTTCAGAGCGCATCTGGATTGCCACCGGGGACGTGTCGTGTTCGAAAGAGAAAAAGGAAGGTTGGTCTATCAGGGGGTGAGACCTACAACCGGGAGTCTCGTGATCTCTGCAATGCAAGCTGAGAAAATGATCGAGCGAGGTGGTGAAGCTTATCTGGCGACTATTAATACCCCAGAGATTGTTGGAGACGCTGCGGTTCGGGATATTCAGGTTGTGCGGGAGTTCGAGGACGTTTCTCAGTCGTTGCAAGGGTTACCAACGTCTCGGTCTGATCCTTTCACGATTGAGCTAGAACCAGGCACGAAGCCGATATCTAAGGCTCCGTACAGGATGGCTCCAGCAGAGATGGCAGAGCTGAAGAAGCAGCTGGAAGAGTTGTTGGATAAGGGTTTTATCCGTCCGAGCAGTTCACCGTGGGGAGCGCCAGTGCTGTTTGTGAAAAAAAAAGATGGGAGTTTCCTTTTGTGTATCGTTTACCGGGGGCTTAACCGAGTCACAGTGAAGAATCGGTATCCTCTTCCGCGTATCGATGAGCTATTGGATCAGCTGAGAGGGGCTACTTGGTTCTCCAAGATTGTCTTGGCGTCAGGCTACCATCAGATTCCTATTGACGAGAAGGATATCCGGAAGACGGCTTTCAGGACAAGATACGGGCACTACGAGTTTGTGGTGATGCCGTTTGGGTTGACGAATGCACCAGCGGCGTTCATGAGATTGATGAACGGAGTGTTCCAAGAGTATCTGGATGAGTCCGTGATCATTTTTATAGATGATATATTGGTGTATTCGAAGAGTCCTGAAGAGCACGAAGTCCATTTAAGGAATGTTCTGGAGAAGTTGCGGGAACAGAAGTTGTTTGCTAAGTTGAGCAAGTGCAGTTTCTGGCAGCGAGAGATTGGATTCTTGGGTCATATTGTCTCCGAGAAGGGGGTTTCAGTTGACCCAGAAAAGATTAAGGCTATCAGAGAGTGGCCTAGGCCGAGGAATGCCACTGAGATCAGGAGTTTTCTTGGTCTAGCGGGCTATTATCGGAGATTTGTCAACGGGTTCATGAGTATGGCTCAGTCTATGACAAAGCTGACAGGAAAAGATGTTCCGTTTGTGTGGTCTCCAGAGTGTGAGGAAAGCTTTGCGAACCTGAAGTCGATGTTGACGAGTACACCAGTTTTGGCTTTACCAGAGCCGAGTGAGCCTTTTGTGGTGTATACGGACGCTTTGAGATTGGGTCTTGGTTGCGTGTTGATGCAACAAGGGAAGGTTATTGCTTATGCTTCCCATCAGTTGAGGAAGCACGAGAGCAACTATCCTACCAATGACCTTGAGATGGCTGCAGTGGTTTTTGCCTTGAAGATTTGGAGATCTTATCTTTATGGCGGGAAGGTACAGGTGTTTACAGATCATAAAAGCCTGAAGTACATTTTTACACAGCAAGAATTGAATTTGAGGCAGAGGCGTTGATACGATACTGAGAGGCTTTAAGGACTTGGAGCAAGGAGCTTGGATCATACGTAGAGCAAAGGACAAGCCTGGAGCTAATGGAGCAAAGAAAGCATCAAATGGCTACAAGACTCGTCCCTGGACCGAGAGAAATCAACAAACACTCCGAGCTACACCACATTCGGTTTTAGTTCAAGCAAGTCACTCGGACTCATGTGGTATTGAAACGACCGCACCCGAAATTTTTATTTTTTTAAAAAAATAATTAATATTCCTATAAATATTAATTACTACCCCAAACAAATATTATTCAACTACTCATGAATAATAAATACTCACTCCAACAATAAAATACAATTTCATTGCTCAACCGGAAGAATATTGGATCAATTGATCTTTCCAGAATACGACGACTTGAGTTGAGAGTCGAAGTTGGTCTGTATAGCCACCTTGGCTTTCATAGACATTTTCTGTTGTCTATAACGGTTCTTGATAAACAAGAATCCGGACTTGAGATCGTTAGACCTTTTATCCTTAATAGTATTTATCCATAAAATTCACCAATTTAATCCATAAATACTAGACCAAACAAAATCCTCTATAACAGAAAAACTCTTAAACAAACAACGAGTTTAGATCATCCCCTCTTCCTCGCCTTGATTCCACGGACACACAAACTCTTTTTCTGCATCAAATAAAAGAGATGCATAAGTATTTCAATAAATACTTAGTGAGGCAATCCTCCCATCTACAAGCTATACACACAAACGATTTAAAGTATTTAATATAGTTAAACACGAAAATACCGAAACAAATCAACCATCTCAAGAAACACTCGATCTAGATCCACCCGAGATCATACACGGCCTATTTCATGAAAACCACATCAAACAATCAAATCGCTTAGATAAGCTTATGGTCATGCACTCACCTTTAGCCACGCACGGAAATTCCTAAAACTTCCCGGAATGAATAGACCCTCAATCCCCCAACCGCGTGCCTAAAAATAAACAAATAAGGAAATCTTAAGACTCAAGAAACCAAAAAGCACAAAATGGTCGACCAGATCGACCAGATCGATCGATCCTGGTCAGGATCGATCGATCCCACCGAGCGAGCACTCTCCAGATCGATCGATCCTGGCCAGGATTGATCGATCCAAAGCTGCCGAGAGTAAACTAGATCGACCAAACGAGACGAGATCGATCGATCCTGACCGGATCGATCGATCTACAGCCAGACCGAACAGCACAAACACTCCTACAACACCCACACGCCTCACCGTGACGATGCCAAACACACCACAACACCGCCGAGGCCCCAACACGACCTACTCATTGATTGCTCGAGTATTTAACCCGATACACTTAACCGCTAGGTAGTATATACAGGGTCGATCCACAAGAACCAATGGTACTCTAAGGATTTACGAGAGTCGAAATTAGCTAGAGCGAAATGGTTGGTTGGTTTTGTAAGCATGTAAATAAAAATACGGGAATTTAAACGGTAAACTTTGCGATTTAAAAACATTGGGCTAAAGGGCTTTTAGGATATCAATGACAAATGAAAATATGAAGTATGGGGTTTAATAATTAAGAACCATTCTTGAACATGAACACAAGTTTAGACTAACCTTCTTTCAAAGCATTAATCACTAAACTTGACTACTCGATTACTAAACTTTCGTTTGAAATCTCCTAACCAAATTCGCATTAACAAACAAGTTCACTAAGTTCACAATGATGATCTAGCTTTAACTTTCGTTGGCTAGAGATACAAAGCTCAATTCATATTATTCAAGCCTTCTATAAACACTTTTGATGCATAGAACAACTTAAAATCAAGATTAGAGTGATCAGTCCTAATCTAGCATTAAGATCATATGAATTGAAGAATCTATGGATTATAAACCCCAAACAACAATCATATCACTAAATCATTGAATCTCCTTTAGAACCCTAAAACCCAATTGATGAACTACTCACACATATTAACCAGATCAACACAAAGATTTATAGAAAACATGATATATTATTGAAATAAGCAAGAAAAGTTATAAGAATTCTTCTCTAGAACAATGGATTGGATCTTGTTTCTTCAAGTTTTTCAGAGCTCAAGAGAGTTTCTGAAGTCTAAAAAGTGTGTAATAATTGCCTCCCAATGGCAGAAAATCGAGTCAAAGAGGAAAAGACGAAGTTGGTTTGATGTCTCAATCATGTGGGTCTTGGGCGGCTGTCATGTGGATCGATCGATCCATTAGGAGGATCGATCGATCCGTCTTAGATCGGTCGATCCAAGACGAGTTGGTCGATCTGTGAATTGTCCGGCATTTTGATAATTTGCAAGTGGATCGATCGATCCAAATGGATCGATCGATCCATGTTCCCATCGCCCTTTTTGCTCCTTTGTTCCTTCCTTTTGATCCTTGAACTCTCATATTCACTTCTTTAACCTACAAAATATGAATGCAAATGCAAATATGCATCTAATAACCTAAATATAGAATGTGAATGCATGAAACTAATACTAAATAATTCTTACAAACTCTAAAAATACAAAACAATTCTTAGGACTTCTAGAATGCAACATAACACAAAGATTCTAACCTTAAAAATATGAAAACAATCCTAAATGATGTACTAAAGTGAGAATATAGATACAAAATGAAATATATTATTCATGCAAATCTTAAGGATGGATATCACTCATCAATCACGAACACCACAACGGCGCCACCAACAACAACTCTCGGTTAGACCAATAGTCCACCGTCACGGAGTCACGCATAAGCACCCTCCGCAACCAACACCGACTATGTTGCCACGTCTCGGTCTCCCAACGTCACCCCCGTGACCCACACAACTCTGCTCCTCTCTCCAAACCAACACAAACAACAAGATACAAATCAAAGAAGGAACAGAACCTTACCCTAACTATCGGAGATGACAAAGGATGCGGGAGAGCTTCGAAGCTTCACCGCCACGGCAACCTCCGATTCCTTCACCTCTTGCCTCTCACACCCACACAGCCTCTAGGCTCACCACTCTCTTGCTCTCCACGCCCACACACAGCCACAAGACTCCCCCTCACTTGCTCTCCACACCTCAAACCAATCAAGACTCACCCTCTCTCTTTGACTCAACAAACTCAGCCTCCCTCTCACTCTCTCACTCTCTTTCTCTTTTCCTCTGAAGTGAAGTGTCGGCAAATAACACAAGAAATGGTGAGTGGAGATAGTGGAGTAGGGCTGCTTTGTAGGGAATGTGGAGGATGGTGGAGCTGCTTGTGGAAAATAGGTGTGGAGAGGGGGGTAACTCTAGAGGTTTAGGCTGCTAGTGGAAAGGGGTTGGTGAAGATCTGATTTAATCAGATTAGAATTAATTAGGGTCTAGTCCTTGAACTCCCAAAAGTTCACAAACTGACCCCAAACTTCCCAAAACGATTCCGAACACCCCCTACGGGAAAATGCGGTGTAACTTTTAAGTTACTCCAAAATCTCCCGGAAATATTTTCCAGAGATTCTCCGCATAAATCCCGGATATAATTCCGAAATTTCCATTTTTCGGAACACGGGCGTTACAGGTATCACGTCCTCCCTGGTCTTGGTTCACGTCCGAGATGACTAGAGTCAAGCCCTATGGCTCACTTACACTCTTTTTCCCTTGCCTTCGGTTTTTCCCAAGTGGTTTTCCGGGGAAGGTTTTTAATGAGGTTCGTGGTCCATAGGTTCGTCTATGCTTGGCTCTAGTCCGACTTCACCCAGGCCCATTATGAGATTATTGGCGTGGCCCTTACCTCTTTTCTATCTATCTATTTGTATTTTTACTCATCTGAATTTAAACTTAAGTATGTGTGTTTATTTTCTAGTCTGCATGTGAGTTTACGAGGCATGTCTCGTAACTCGCCTAGCATTTACTCTCGTCCTCTCTTCTCCTCTTCGTCTCCTTCTCTTTATATCTCTCTGAGACTCTATTGTTTTACTCATCTATCTTTTTAATCAAAAATCTCTTTTCTTGATAGATCCTTGTTTTATCTTTCGAGTGATTCGAATTAGAAGCTCGAGAACAATTCTAGTGATTAGATTGTTCGAACCAGACTTATCAAGAGGCCTTCCGCATCCTCTCGTGGCGTCTATCCTCCCACCCAAAACTCCAGAACAGCTGGCTGCTCAAGCCTGGAGTCTAAACTTGTCATCTTAACTTCCCAGTGAGAGATTGGGACACGATTCTCCACCCAGAATCGTATCAAGTGGTATCAGAGCAACATTGAGAAAGTGGTTTTTGCCCCAACTTGTTCGAATTTTAATTAAATATTGGCTCGTGAAAAAATCGTGAAACAATTTGGATCGGAACCGATTTTGAGTCTAGTATTTGTTAAAATTGGTTTGAGAATTTTTGGATATGTTTTGATGATTTTTCGAGATCATTTTCTGAAAACAGTCGTTGTCAGTGTTCATCAGATGAAATTGAATACCAAGAGTCATTTTCGTGTTCTTATGATTTAGGACCAATTTGATTATCAAAAGGACTCTTTACTGGTTTATTGTTGTGTTGATTTTCAGGCAGAGATGGCCGATATTGATGAGGAAACACTCAGCAACCACGACAAGCTTCTTAATGAAGCGTTAACAGCAAGGATCGATCAAATGAAGAATGGTGAAATCAAATCACTTCGTCAAGGGCATGTACCAGATCTTAGCAGTGATACTAGAGGACAACCAAGAAGAGAGTCACTCATATCTAGAAGAACTTTGAGTTTGCAGTCCAAGACCGAAGAGCAAGAGCAACGAGAAAATCTGTTTCATTCACGGTGTCATGTTCTATGGAAAGTTTGCAGCCTTGTTATCGATGGAGGTAGCTGTACTAATGTGGCAAGTGAATATATGGTTGAGAAGCTTGGATTGAAGGTCATGGATCACCCAAAACCGTATCATATTCAGTGGCTCAATGAAAGTGGAGAAATGAAAGTCAAGCATCAAGTTGTTGTGCCTATTGTTATTGGAGGTTACAAGGACGAAATACTCTGTGATGTGTTGCCTATGGAAGCAGGTCATATACTCCTTGGAAGACCATGGCAATTTGATAGAAGAGTTAAGCATGAGGGATTCACTAATAGATACTCTTTTGAGTTCAAGGGAAGAAAAACCGTCTTAGTTCCGATGACACCTCAAGAAATTTACCAAGATCAGATTCGGTTAAGACAAGAGCTGAGACCATAGCTAATAGAGAGAGTGAGAACGTCATCAACAACATCATGAACAAGGAAGAACCACCAGAATTACTACAACAAGCTCCAAGCCGAGAAACGCTTAAAGAAGCAACAACCCGTGCATTAGAAGGATTCATCCAAGCTGAAGCAGTTCTGGTCCACGATCAATCACCTATAGCTGGTCATAGTATTTTGACTAATGAGAAACCACCAGATGCTTCACAACCAATCAAGACCCGAGGTAACTATCTAGACTACCAAAGACGAATGAGAGCTAACTTGCTGTCTCTTGGTGCAGATTGTACAATTGGGAGTTCAATACCTTTTCATGGAAGAAAGGCTATTGTTGTTTCTTTGCCGCCTCATGAGGTATATCCTGATCAGAATCGTTTAAAGGGTAAGCAAGAAGGTAATGAAGCTTGTTTCTTTGCTATGGCTGGCAAGGTTGAAGAAACTAAACCTTTTGATTTATCTAAAGCATTTGTTTATAATGATAAAATGTCTTTTGCCACTAACTTTGCACCGGTGCCACCGAGTGAGTTTACCAAACTTTTGCAGGACGTATCCATTGGTAAAGATCATCGGAAGCTACAGCTAGATCACTCATACCACCACGATGAAACTCTATTTTATGTTGAAGTATTTCATGCTAGAGCTAAGGAAAAAGAAGAGCCCCCGGATCCAACATCATTTCCATTTACCGTGATAACTACAAACACCGAACATGCCAAGGACCTTATGCAGGTAAGTATCTTTTCATCTCGATTTGTTTCTCATGATTTAAGGACTGTGAGTACGAGTTTAGTATATCCAGAGATCATTGAGAAGAGTTTAGGGCTATTGAAAGAATTTTTGGAATAAAACTCTTGTCTTAGGACTCACGTAAAAGAGGAAAATGATAAGTATAAGCATGTAGTCCGAAATGAGACTTGTTTAATTGTTTATAAAGACTCCATGACTTTGATAACACACTTGCTCTTTGCCAAAGGCGTTGATAACATTGCAGGTACAAAACAGGAGCCACCGGACATGGAAGTTCTCTCGTCCAATTTCATTGCGAGGACTGGAATTGGAGTGGTTTTGACAAAGGCGCTGAAATCTGTTCTCGTGGAAATGGCTAAGAAAGAAAAGATGGGAGCTCTCGAAGACAGCAACTATGATGCAGAACATCTCTTGAACATCTATGACAACATCAACCATCCACTTGATCTTCGAGGTAAGTTTTATATGTTCTTAAACTTTGATGATTTTAACTTGGCGTTTTTTGTGGCAGGTCCAAACGGATTTGAGGACAAATCCTTTTCAACTGGTGGAGCATGATACGATACAGAGAGGCTCTAAGTACTTGGAGCAAGGAGCTTGGATCATATGTAGAGCAAAGGACAAGCCTGGAGCTAATGGAGCAAAGAAAGCATCAAATGGCTACAAGACTCGTCCCTGGACCGAGAGAAATCAACAAACACTCCGAGCTACACCACATTCGGTTTTAGTTCAAGCAAGTCACTCGGACTCATGTGGTATCACGTCCTCCCTGGTCTTGGTTCACGTCCGAGATGACTAGAGTCAAGCCCTATGGCTCACTTACACTCTTTTTCCCTTGCCTTCGGTTTTTCCCAAGTGGTTTTCCGGGGAAGGTTTTTAATGAGGTTCGTGGTCCATAGGTTTGTCTATGCTTGGCTCTAGTCCGACTTCACCCAGGCCCATTATGAGATTATTGGCGCGGCCCTTACCTCTTTTCTATCTATCTATTTGTATTTTTACTCATCTGAATTTAAACTTAAGTATGTGTGTTTATTTTCTAGTCTGCATGTGAGTTTACGAGGCATGTCTCATAACTCGCCTAGCATTTACTCTCCTCCTCTCTTCTCCTCTTCGTCTCCTTCTCTTTATATCTCTCTGAGACTCTATTGTTTTACTCATCTATCTTTTTAATCAAAAATCTCTTTTCTTGATAGATCCTTGTTTTCTCTTTCGAGTGATTCGAATTAGAAGCTTGAGAACAATTCTAGTGATTAGATTGTTCGAACCAGACTTATCAAGAGGCCTTCCGCATCCTCTCGTGGCGTCTATCCTCCCACCCAAAACTCCAGAACAGCTTGCTGCTCAAGCCTGGAGTCTAAACTTGTCATCTTAATTTCCCAATGAGAGATTGGGACACGATACTCCACCCAGAATCGTATCAGGCGTTGGATGGAGTTAGTGGCAGATTATGATCTGGAGATAGCCTACCATCCCGGAAAGGCAAATTTGGTTGCATATGCGTTGAGTCGCAAGCGGGTAGCTTCGGCTAGTGAGCGGGACATGGAGTCCTTGGTGAGCGAGGTTAGCACATTGAGGTTGTGTGCTACATCTCAGGAACCATTAGGCCTGGAGGCAGCGAATCAGACGGATCTTTTGAGTAGGGTTCCGATGGCTCAGGAAAAAGATGAAGGTCTGATTAAGGCTTCCGGGGATGTGGGATCAGAATATCAGGTCTCCGCGAATGGGACTATTCTGGTGCATGGGCGGGTATGTGTACCCAAGGATGAGGATCTGAGACGAGAGATCCTGAGTGAGGCCCATGCGAGTATGTTTTCGATTCATCCAGGGGCGACCAAGATGTACCGGGACTTAAAAAGGTATTATAATTGGGTTGGGATGAAGAAAGATGTGGCTAACTGGGTTGCGGCTTGTGATGTATGCCAGTTAGTGAAGGCTGAACATCAGGTTCCGAGCGGGTTGTTGCGGAGTTTACCCATTCCGGAGTGGAAGTGGGATATGATTACGATGGATTTCATGGTCGGCTTGCCCGTCTCGCGGACCAAGGATGCTATTTGGGTCATTGTTGATCGTTAGACCAAGTCAGCACATTTCCTGGCCATTAAGAAGACCGATGGAGCTACGGTGTTGGCTAAGAAGTATGTCAATGAGATTGTGAGGCTTCATGGGGTACCTGTGAGTATAGTCTAAGACCGTGATTCCAAGTTCACTTCGGTGTTTTGGAAGGCCTTTCAGGCTGAGATGGGCACTAAGGTACACATGAGTACGGCCTATCACCCTCAGACAGATGGACAGTCCGAGAGGACCATCCAGACTCTCGAGGATTTGCTGAGGATGTGTGTGCTTGACTGGGGAGGTCATTGGGTGGACCACCTGAACTTGGTAGAGTTTGCTTATAATAATAGTTACCAGGCGAGTATCGGGATGGCTCCATATGAGGCGCTGTATGGGAAGCCATGTCGTACACCATTATGCTGCACCCAAGTGGGGGGAGAGGAGCATGTTTGGTGCAGATTTTGTTCAGGAAACTACGGAGAAGATCCGGGTTTTGAAACTGAACATGAAAGAAGCGCAGGATCGGCAAAAGAGTTATGCCGATAAGAGGAGGAAAGACCTCGAGTTTAAGGTGGGAGATAGTGTGTATCTTAAGATGGCTATGTTGCGGGGTCCTAATAGGTCCATTACAGAGACTAAGTTGAGTCCGAGGTATATGGGACCGTTCAGGATTGTTGAGCGGGTTGGACCGGTTGTGTATCGGTTGGAGTTACCCGAGGTTATGCGAGCGTTTCACAAGGTTTTTCATGTGTCAATGCTGAAGAAGTGCTTGCATAAGGATGATGAGGTTATAGCTAAGATTTCGTCAGATCTTCAGCTTAATATGACCTTAGAGGCAAGACCAGTAAGGATCCTCGAGAAGAGAGTCAAGCAGGATCGTAGGAAGAAAGTTCCGGTTATAAGGGTCTTGTGGGATTGTGACGGGGTTGAGGAGGATACTTGGGAACCAGAGGCGAGGATGAAAGCAAAGTTCGAGAAGTGGTTCGAGAAACAATCAGAGACTTGAGCTTTCATCGATGGTTCCCAGTTTCGAGTTATTATTGTTGAACATTATGTATTTGTTTTGGTGTTGTAAACGATTAATACATTATGTTTCCTTTCATTAATAAAATGAGTAGTTCTTATTGTTGATGGTCAGTGTTGCCATGAGTTTTAAATGAACATGAGGTTCTGAAAAGAGTTTTTATGTGGATTTAAAAACTTGGGTTATAATCGGGAAAAGATTATGTGGGTACCCTGAGTGACGGGGTATGTGGTGAGATAACCTGAGTAGTGGTTATGGAAAAGATGATATTCCGGGTTTGGAATGAGTGTGATGCCGGTATTACCTTGCGAGGTCGTATGCGGATCACGGGAGGTAGTTCAGTCGGGAGTGTTTATACACGTATTGTGGGTCATGGTTGCTCAAAGGACGGTTTGGTCCTGTATAACTCTAGGGAGGATGGTGATACGATTCTGGGTGGAGAATCGTGTCCCAATCTCTCACTGGGAAGTTAAGATGATAAGTTTAGACTCCAGGCTTGAACAGCAAGCTGATCTAGAGTTGGATGGGAGGATAGACGCCATGAGAGGATGCGGAAGGCCTCTTGATAAGTCTGGTTCGAACAATCTAATCACTAGAATTGTTCTTGGGTTTCTGATTCGAATCACTCGAAAGAGAAAAGATAATTTTATTAAAAAGATGGTTAAGAAATAACATAGAGTCTCAGAGAATATAAAGAAGAGAGGAGACGAAGAGGAGAAGAGAGGAGGAGCGTAGGGAGTTAATGCTCGGTGAGTTTCGAGACATGCCTCGGAAACTCACCAAAGACCAACTCAAAATAAACACACAACTGAAGTCTCACGCAAATAAAACTCACAGACATAAGTTTAAATTCAAATAACTAAAATAGAAATAAAGATAGATAGAAAAGAGGATAACGGTCCGAGCCAAACAATCTCGAGACGGCCGGACTAGGTGATAACACCATATTTTGCATATTTTTAAGGCATATTTTCATAGTTTTTCATTTCCACTTTGTATAGTTTTGAGAGTTTTCCATGCATTTGAGTCTCATTTTGTTTTAACTTGAATTTTAGAGTCCTAGGTTGTATATATAGGTTTTTGCATATTTTTTGAGTCAGTTTAGGTAAATGGAAGACTTGGAGGCTTGGAGTTTGGATGAGGGATCATTTGGAAGAAAATACAAGAAACGATGTTTCGGAACCAATCCATAGGGTCTGAAAAATCTGCTTATATGAATGCCTTACATCGAGATTCAGCTCCAGAACCCTTCATAGAAGTTATAGGAAATTGAGTTAGCTTTCCAATGGAGGTGGTCTCGAGTGATTTGGGGTCAGCGGTGAATGAGATACATCTAATTTAGTGGGACGCGGTCTGGTGCAGCGGCGTGAAGAACAAGGACGAGAAATAACAAAACTATGTGATCGGTCAACAACCGATCACCATGACCGATCAACTTCACCCTGATCGGTAAGCAAACGATCCCGAAGGACGCACGGCAAAAATGAGAGGCAGATGGATCGGTCAGCAACCGATCACCATGACCGATCAAGATTGCAGCGATCGGTCCGCAACCGATCACCATGACCGATCAAGATTGCAGCGATCGGTCAGCAACCAATCACCATGACCGATCGCCGACACCTTTTAGTGCGAGTGCTTTCTCTTTAAAGGCAACTTTTCCCATTGTAAAAGGGACACACGGATTTTTTAGATCTAAGAACTTTTCTCTCTGCTTTTTTCCTGTTATTCTTCAGCTTTTCTTCATCTCTTTTCATCATTTGAACTTATGTTTTGAATCTTTTGTTGAATCTTTTTATAAAATCATCATTATGTCATCATTCTCTATCTTTTCCATGGTTTACTTTTGTATTTTGAGCATGTGTGAGTAGTTGACTTTTGGGCTGTTGGTTTGGTAGTTCTAGGATGCTTTGATGGTTGTTTGTGATGTTTGATGGTTGATTTATGTTTATGTTCATGTATAGAATGATTTTAATGCTTGAAATGAACTTGGAAAGGTGATTTCTCGATCTTTGACCGTTTCAAACCCGGAAGGTGTTTAGAAACGCCCAGAATTTTCTATGATTGCTTTCCTTATTCTTTGCCAATGGAAATTGAGTTTTAAGATAGGATTGATGATAGAAATGAGTTGGTGTTCATTGTTTATAAATCATTCGGTTGCAATTGGGAGATTAGCTTAATCGATTGTTTTGTAAAAGGACTAGTATCATGGGAGTGAGCTAGTCTATTCTCATAACTCATATTTTAGCATTCTCATTGATTGACCATTCATTTCGTCGTTTGCTAGGCCATCATTCATCCTTGTCGTTATGCCACGCCAATAGCCCATATTTACGTTTTAGGTTGTTAGTCTTTTGCATTCTACTTCCTTTTGCTTTGCTTTGCATTGTTTAGTTTGAATTACATTGTTAGTCGTATTTTAGGAATCAAGAACCATTTTATTTTGCTTAGATTAATCGAACTTGTGTATTCCTAGTGTGTTGGTTCATTGCTCTCCGTGGATTCGATCTCTAAGTACTCAACGTACAAGGGTTATTTGATAGCCCCGAGACCCGAAAATCTCGTATATCAAATTGGCGCCGTTGCCGGGGAGCAATAGCAATTAGCCATTAGGATTTCATTTTTGGTTGAGACTAAGCTTTCTTTATTTTGTTTTATTTCTTTTGTGATTACTAACTTTCTTTCAAGTGTTTGTTCTTTTTGCAAGGCACAATCACAAGAGAGAAAGCATGGCTTCAGAATTGATTTCAATGTTGAAATTAATGCTAGAAGCTCAACAAAGAGAGATGGCTTGGGACCCTACAAGTCATCATGGTTTTGAAAGCTCATCCACTTATCAAGAAGGTTTTCCTAATGGATACTCTACTCAAGAGTACCAAGGTGAATATGGTGGATACTCATCTCAAGAGTATCAATATGGGCATGGTGAAGGATACATGGAGCATGAACAAGAGTATCATGAGTATCAATCTTGGAACATGGAGCATGAACAAAAGGCAACATACTCTTCCCAAATCTCAGATAAGGAAGAGATCTTCATCATGTTGAAGTTGGCATTGGAAAAACAAGAAGAATTCAACGAGAGCATAAAGAATTGGCGCACCAATGTTGGAGGTTGGTCTCAAGATGCTCAAGTTGTTGAGTCAACACATGTGGAGTCCATAAAAATCGAACTTACACAATGGATCGACGAAGAAGAAGAAGGAATGGTTGAGGAAACTTTTGAAGATCCTTGTGAAGATGGTTTAGTTGTTGAGTGCATAGAGATCACAAGAGAGAGCACAACCCAAAATGAGCTCTCAACCATAGAAGAGATGCAACAACATGATTCCAAACAAGAGTCATATGGAGAAACATTTATGGAGGAACAAGAGATTATCATTGAAGAAGCCTCCGAAGAGAATGAAAAAGAAGAATCTCCAATGACACAACAGTTCGACAAGCACCTTGGCATACTCCCCACCACACCATTGAGCTTTCGTGGTCCAAGGAAGATCTCTTTCGAGGTGAATGCTCAAATCAAAGATGAATTCCAACAAGGAGCTGAAGAGTTTATAAAGGAATTTGAATTGCTTCTTGGATGCACGGTTGGCGAGAATCTTGTGATAAGATATGATGAAGAAGAAGAAGTTAAACCTGTGGCAATCAAGAGTTATTTAACCAAGAGTAATGAGGTAAAAGTAGACGTGGTTGGAAAACAATCTGAGGATCATTGTGAAGGTGTTTTTGTTGTTGAATACATTTGCGACAAACATCTTGGTATAATCTCCACCAATGAAATTAGCATTCATGAACCGAGGAAGACTCCATTTGAGGAGATTAGGATGAACGAGTTTAGGGGATGGTTCTACGATGAGTATGATTCCGGTGATCCAAGTTCAACCTTCACTCCCACCCAAACCAATATCCATCGTCAAGCTTAAGCGACGTTAAACGAGCCATTGGGGACTCCCCCAATTCTATCCTTTATATATACTTTTATATATATATGTGTGAGTGTGATTTTATTTTTATTTTTGTGTGAGTGTGATTTTACAAGGTGTTGGTGAGTAGTCAAGGCGTTCTCCGCAAACCAATCTCGGAAAAAGAACCTAAATGCATTCATTCCACATGCTCCACTTCAAGGTAACACAGCTAATCCATTTGTACATATTCTTTAATTTGCATTTTTACACTCTCTTTCGATTCATCTCACACCGAGACGGTGTGATTTAAGTCCGGGGGAGAGGTCATTGTTATTTAACATTGTGTATTTTGTCTTATTTTCGTTATTTTGAGTCTCACGCATTCACATATATTGCATATAAAAAAAAAAAAAATTAAAAAAAAAAAAAAAAAAAAAAAAACGAAAATCATATAGTTTTGCATCATTGAATTTTGTTATTTAGGATTGAGTCTAAAAGCATATAGGATTGCATAATGCATAGGGGACAATGATAGAAACCACTATAAGTTTTGCTTGAACAAATTTTTGAAACTTGTACACTCTTGGTTTGATCTCTCTACTCTTAACTCATTGTCTTCTAATTGCTTGTTCAATTTAAAATCAACCCCTTTAATATCGGACTTAAATGAATTTAATCTTCTCGCTTATGGGCTTGTGATACAGAACTATGGTTCAAAGAAAACACTCGGGTTATCTTATCCACTTTTGCCACTCTCTAGTAACCCGAGTGGCCATCCTCATATTTAGAATGGTTCCCTACCTTTCACCTTACCCATTTTATTTTTGACCACTCGTTGTTTGATTGAGTGAGGCCTTTTTCTTGATAATGCTATTGTGTGTAAAATCTTGTAAGTATCGGGAACGACAAAGGTTAGCTTTCATTTTTAGCTAGTCTAAGTTGTTCAAAGAAAATGGCTAGCATTAGGATGAGGTTCAATGGGAAAATGGTAGTTGGTCTCGGAATTATGATCAAGAAATAAAAAAAAAATTGAGATGGGAAATGAGAGTCAAGGAACCCTTGGTTAAGCAAATTCTAGAGAAGTACTTAAAAGAAAGACCCTAGGAAAGGAGAAGAAAAATAATCTCCATGTTTGAAAAAAAAAAAAGATAGAACAATAAGTTGAGGGTCAAGTAAAAATAAAAATGTTCTCTAGAAGTTTGATGTTTTGGAAAAAGAAAAGGAAGTTCGATTTGGCCAAAAGAATATTGGAGGTTTAATGTGCTTCAAAGAAGTAATAAGAACAAGAAATGAAATCACCATTCGGGTAGAATGCTTTGCTAGGAGGGTAGAACAATGTGAGTTAAGCTTTGTATGCATAAATTGTTTCTAGTCTTCCTTGCTTTTGCATAACATATAGCATTCCATTTTCTTGAGAGTGAGTCACTTAAAAATAAAATAAACCTCCTTGCACTCATATTTACTTGTGCTAAAAGCCTTTTCTCCCAAACCGATTGGATTTGATCACTTGCCCATTTGTGAGATCACACCTTGAGAAAGAGTAAATGAATGTGAGGGTTGGTTGCAAAGAGAACTTGTAAGCATAAGGCATTGTTGTTAAGAGAAAAGATTAGGAGTTGCGATAAGCCTTGAATGAGTTAGAGTGAATTAATTGTTTGTTTTTGCAACTTGTAAAATTTCGGTTTTGAGTCCCCGCTTTCAAACCTCTCTTTCGGTTTGTCTTCTCTTGTTTTCTTGCGGACAAGCAAAAGGCAAGTCCGGGGGAGTTGATAACACCATATTTTGCATATTTTTAAGGCATATTTTCATAGTTTTTCATTTCCACTTTGTATAGTTTTGAGAGTTTTCCATGCATTTGAGTCTCATTTTGTTTTAACTTGAATTTTAGAGTCCTAGGTTGTATATATAGGTTTTTGCATATTTTTTGAGTCAGTTTAGGTAAATGGAAGACTTGGAGGCTTGGAGTTTGGATGAGGGATCATTTGGAAGAAAATACAAGAAACGATGTTTCGGAACCAATCCATAGGGTCTGAAAAATCTGCTTATATGAATGCCTTACATCGAGATTCAGCTCCAGAACCCTTCATAGAAGTTATAGGAAATTGAGTTAGCTTTCCAATGGAGGTGGTCTCGAGTGATTTGGGTCAGCGGTGAATGAGATACACCTAATTTAGTGGGACGCGGTCTGGTGCAGCGGCGTGAAGAACAAGGACGAGAAATAACAAAACTATGTGATCGGTCAACAACCGATCACTATGACCGATCAACTTCACCCTGATCGGTAAGCAAACGATCCCGAAGGACGCACGGCAAAAATGAGAGGCAGATGGATCGGTCAGCAACCGATCACCATGACCGATCAAGATTGCAGCGATCGGTCCGCAACCGATCACCATGACCGATCAAGATTGCAGCGATCGGTCAGCAACCAATCACCATGACCGATCGTCGACACCTTTTAGTGCGAGTGCTTTCTCTTTAAAGGCAACTTTTCCCATTGTAAAAGGGACACACGGATTTTTTAGATCTAAGAACTTTTCTCTCTGCTTTTTTCCTGTTATTCTTCAGCTTTTCTTCATCTCTTTTCATCATTTGAACTTATGTTTTGAATCTTTTGTTGAATCTTTTTATAAAATCATCATTATGTCATCATTCTCTATCTTTTCCATGGTTTACTTTTGTATTTTGAGCATGTGTGAGTAGTTGACTTTTGGGCTGTTGGTTTGGTAGTTCTAGGATGCTTTGATGGTTGTTTGTGATGTTTGATGGTTGATTTATGTTTATGTTCATGTATAGAATGATTTTAATGCTTGAAATGAACTTGGAAAGGTGATTTCTCGATCTTTGACCGTTTCAAACCCGGAAGGTGTTTAGAAACGCCCAGAATTTTCTATGATTGCTTTCCTTATTCTTTGCCAATGGAAATTGAGTTTTAAGATAGGATTGATGATAGAAATGAGTTGGTGTTCATTGTTTATAAATCATTCGGTTGCAATTGGGAGATTAGCTTAATCGATTGTTTTGTAAAAGGACTAGTATCATGGGAGTGAGCTAGTCTATTCTCATAACTCATATTTTAGCATTCTCATTGATTGACCATTCATTTCGTCGTTTGCTAGGCCATCATTCATCCTTGTCGTTATGCCACGCCAATAGCCCATATTTACGTTTTAGGTTGTTAGTCTTTTGCATTCTACTTCCTTTTGCTTTGCTTTGCATTGTTTAGTTTGAATTACATTGTTAGTCGTATTTTAGGAATCAAGAACCATTTTATTTTGCTTAGATTAATCGAACTTGTGTATTCCTAGTGTGTTGGTTCATTGCTCTCCGTGGATTCGATCTCTAAGTACTCAACGTACAAGGGTTATTTGATAGCCCCGAGACCCGAAAATCTCGTATATCAAATTGGCGCCGTTGCCGGGGAGCAATAGCAATTAGCCATTAGGATTTCATTTTTGGTTGAGACTAAGCTTTCTTTATTTTGTTTTATTTCTTTTGTGATTACTAACTTTCTTTCAAGTGTTTGTTCTTTTTGCAAGGCACAATCACAAGAGAGAAAGCATGGCTTCAGAATTGATTTCAATGTTGAAATTAATGCTAGAAGCTCAACAAAGAGAGATGGCTTGGGACCCTACAAGTCATCATGGTTTTGAAAGCTCATCCACTTATCAAGAAGGTTTTCCTAATGGATACTCTACTCAAGAGTACCAAGGTGAATATGGTGGATACTCATCTCAAGAGTATCAATATGGGCATGGTGAAGGATACATGGAGCATGAACAAGAGTATCATGAGTATCAATCTTGGAACATGGAGCATGAACAAAAGGCAACATACTCTTCCCAAATCTCAGATAAGGAAGAGATCTTCATCATGTTGAAGTTGGCATTGGAAAAACAAGAAGAATTCAACGAGAGCATAAAGAATTGGCGCACCAATGTTGGAGGTTGGTCTCAAGATGCTCAAGTTGTTGAGTCAACACATGTGGAGTCCATAAAAATCGAACTTACACAATGGATCGACGAAGAAGAAGAAGGAATGGTTGAGGAAACTTTTGAAGATCCTTGTGAAGATGGTTTAGTTGTTGAGTGCATAGAGATCACAAGAGAGAGCACAACCCAAAATGAGCTCTCAACCATAGAAGAGATGCAACAACATGATTCCAAACAAGAGTCATATGGAGAAACATTTATGGAGGAACAAGAGATTATCATTGAAGAAGCCTCCGAAGAGAATGAAAAAGAAGAATCTCCAATGACACAACAGTTCGACAAGCACCTTGGCATACTCCCCACCACACCATTGAGCTTTCGTGGTCCAAGGAAGATCTCTTTCGAGGTGAATGCTCAAATCAAAGATGAATTCCAACAAGGAGCTGAAGAGTTTATAAAGGAATTTGAATTGCTTCTTGGATGCACGGTTGGCGAGAATCTTGTGATAAGATATGATGAAGAAGAAGAAGTTAAACCCGTGGCAATCAAGAGTTATTTAACCAAGAGTAATGAGGTAAAAGTAGACGTGGTTGGAAAACAATCTGAGGATCATTGTGAAGGTGTTTTTGTTGTTGAATACATTTGCGACAAACATCTTGGTATAATCTCCACCAATGAAATTAGCATTCATGAACCGAGGAAGACTCCATTTGAGGAGATTAGGATGAACGAGTTTAGGGGATGGTTCTACGATGAGTATGATTCCGGTGATCCAAGTTCAACCTTCACTCCCACCCAAACCAATATCCATCGTCAAGCTTAAGCGACGTTAAACGAGCCATTGGGGACTCCCCCAATTCTATCCTTTATATATACTTTTATATATATATGTGTGAGTGTGATTTTATTTTTATTTTTGTGTGAGTGTGATTTTACAAGGTGTTGGTGAGTAGTCAAGGCGTTCTCCGCAAACCAATCTCGGAAAAAGAACCTAAATGCATTCATTCCACATGCTCCACTTCAAGGTAACACAGCTAATCCATTTGTACATATTCTTTAATTTGCATTTTTACACTCTCTTTCGATTCATCTCACACCGAGACGGTGTGATTTAAGTCCGGGGGAGAGGTCATTGTTATTTAACATTGTGTATTTTGTCTTATTTTCGTTATTTTGAGTCTCACGCATTCACATATATTGCATATAAAAAAAAAAAAAATTAAAAAAAAAAAAAAAAAAAAAAAAACGAAAATCATATAGTTTTGCATCATTGAATTTTGTTATTTAGGATTGAGTCTAAAAGCATATAGGATTGCATAATGCATAGGGGACAATGATAGAAACCACTATAAGTTTTGCTTGAACAAATTTTTGAAACTTGTACACTCTTGGTTTGATCTCTCTACTCTTAACTCATTGTCTTCTAATTGCTTGTTCAATTTAAAATCAACCCCTTTAATATCGGACTTAAATGAATTTAATCTTCTCGCTTATGGGCTTGTGATACAGAACTATGGTTCAAAGAAAACACTCGGGTTATCTTATCCACTTTTGCCACTCTCTAGTAACCCGAGTGGCCATCCTCATATTTAGAATGGTTCCCTACCTTTCACCTTACCCATTTTATTTTTGACCACTCGTTGTTTGATTGAGTGAGGCCTTTTTCTTGATAATGCTATTGTGTGTAAAATCTTGTAAGTATCGGGAACGACAAAGGTTAGCTTTCATTTTTAGCTAGTCTAAGTTGTTCAAAGAAAATGGCTAGCATTAGGATGAGGTTCAATGGGAAAATGGTAGTTGGTCTCGGAATTATGATCAAGAAATAAAAAAAAAATTGAGATGGGAAATGAGAGTCAAGGAACCCTTGGTTAAGCAAATTCTAGAGAAGTACTTAAAAGAAAGACCCTAGGAAAGGAGAAGAAAAATAATCTCCATGTTTGAAAAAAAAAAAAGATAGAACAATAAGTTGAGGGTCAAGTAAAAATAAAAATGTTCTCTAGAAGTTTGATGTTTTGGAAAAAGAAAAGGAAGTTCGATTTGGCCAAAAGAATATTGGAGGTTTAATGTGCTTCAAAGAAGTAATAAGAACAAGAAATGAAATCACCATTCGGGTAGAATGCTTTGCTAGGAGGGTAGAACAATGTGAGTTAAGCTTTGTATGCATAAATTGTTTCTAGTCTTCCTTGCTTTTGCATAACATATAGCATTCCATTTTCTTGAGAGTGAGTCACTTAAAAATAAAATAAACCTCCTTGCACTCATATTTACTTGTGCTAAAAGCCTTTTCTCCCAAACCGATTGGATTTGATCACTTGCCCATTTGTGAGATCACACCTTGAGAAAGAGTAAATGAATGTGAGGGTTGGTTGCAAAGAGAACTTGTAAGCATAAGGCATTGTTGTTAAGAGAAAAGATTAGGAGTTGCGATAAGCCTTGAATGAGTTAGAGTGAATTAATTGTTTGTTTTTGCAACTTGTAAAATTTCGGTTTTGAGTCCCCGCTTTCAAACCTCTCTTTCGGTTTGTCTTCTCTTGTTTTCTTGCGGACAAGCAAAAGGCAAGTCCGGGGGAGTTGATAACACCATATTTTGCATATTTTTAAGGCATATTTTCATAGTTTTTCATTTCCACTTTGTATAGTTTTGAGAGTTTTCCATGCATTTGAGTCTCATTTTGTTTTAACTTGAATTTTAGAGTCCTAGGTTGTATATATAGGTTTTTGCATATTTTTTGAGTCAGTTTAGGTAAATGGAAGACTTGGAGGCTTGGAGTTTGGATGAGGGATCATTTGGAAGAAAATACAAGAAACGATGTTTCGGAACCAATCCATAGGGTCTGAAAAATCTGCTTATATGAATGCCTTACATCGAGATTCAGCTCCAGAATCCTTCATAGAGGTTATAGGAAATTGAGTTAGCTTTCTAATGGAGGTGGTCTCGAGTGATTTGGGTCAGCGGTGAATGAGATACACCTAATTTAGTGGGACGCGGTCTGGTGCAGCGGCGTGAAGAACAAGGACGAGAAATAACAAAACTATGTGATCGGTCAACAACCGATCACCATGACCGATCAAGATTGCAGTGATCGGTCAGCAACCGATCACCATGACCGATCAAGATTGCAGCGATCGGTCAGCAACCAATCACCATGACCGATCGCCGACACCTTTTAGTGCGAGTGCTTTCTCTTTAAAGGCAACTTTTCCCATTGTAAAAGGGACACACGGATTTTTTAGATCTAAGAACTTTTCTCTCTGCTTTTTTCCTGTTATTCTTCAGCTTTTCTTCATCTCTTTTCATCATTTGAACTTATGTTTTGAATCTTTTGTTGAATCTTTTTATAAAATCATCATTATGTCATCATTCTCTATCTTTTCCATGGTTTACTTTTGTATTTTGAGCATGTGTGAGTAGTTGACTTTTGGGCTGTTGGTTTGGTAGTTCTAGGATGCTTTGATGGTTGTTTGTGATGTTTGATGGTTGATTTATGTTTATGTTCATGTATAGAATGATTTTAATGCTTGAAATGAACTTGGAAAGGTGATTTCTCGATCTTTGACCGTTTCAAACCCGGAAGGTGTTTAGAAACGCCCAGAATTTTCTATGCTTGCTTTCCTTATTCTTTGCCAATGGAAATTGAGTTTTAAGATAGGATTGATGATAGAAATGAGTTGGTGTTCATTGTTTATAAATCATTCGGTTGCAATTGGGAGATTAGCTTAATCGATTGTTTTGTAAAAGGACTAGTATCATGGGAGTGAGCTAGTCTATTCTCATAACTCATATTTTAGCATTCTCATTGATTGACCATTCATTTCGTCGTTTGCTAGGCCATCATTCATCCTTGTCGTTATGCCACGCCAATAGCCCATATTTACGTTTTAGGTTGTTAGTCTTTTGCATTCTACTTCCTTTTGCTTTGCTTTGCATTGTTTAGTTTGAATTACATTGTTAGTCGTATTTTAGGAATCAAGAACCATTTTATTTTGCTTAGATTAATCGAACTTGTGTATTCCTAGTGTGTTGGTTCATTGCTCTCTGTGGATTCGATCCCTAAGTACTCAACGTACAAGGGTTATTTGATAGCCCCGAGACCCGAAAATCTCGTATATCACTAGGTCGGATCAATGCCAAGCAAAGATGAACCTATGGACCACGAACCTCATTAAAAACCTTCCTTTGGAAAACCACTTGGGAAAAACCAAAGGAAAGGGAAAAATAGTGTAAGTGAGCCATAGGGCTTGACACTAATCTTCCCGGACATGAACCATGACCAGCGTGGCCGCGGTATCATTAGCGTCCGAGTGACCCCTTTGAACCAAAGCTTGTCGTAGCAAGGCTCCAAATGTATGATTGAGTTCCTTAGTCCTAGAACGGGTCTTAGAACCAGCTAGCACTTCCTTGGCCGAACAAGAATGTTTCCTAACACCAATTGACCAGTCCGTAGTTTACTTCTCGACCAGTTCCAACGACTCCTCGACCAGCTCTAGCATTTTCTCGACCGGGTCCAACATTTCCTCGACCATCAGCATTCCATCCTGGACGCTATCCATTCTCGCATCAGGCTCCCCCAGTTGAAAAGCATTTGTCCTCAAATCCGGAGTACCTGCCAAAAACAACATTAAGTTAGAAGCATCAAAAGGATTAAACAAAAGGGACTTAGCTCGAAAGTGAAAAGAAAAGAAATGATTATTGTCGAGAATCCTCAAGAGAGGTTCAGCTTCATGGTGGCAGCCTTGGTGAGCTTTGATCAGAATATTCATCTTCACACGAGCAGATACTTTGGAAATGTTCAGCTCCTTTGTCAAAACAACTCCAATACCAGTCCTTGCAATTGCAAAGAAATTGGACGAGCGAGCTTCTAGATCTGGTGGCTCCTCCTTTGTATCTGCAATGTTTTTAACAGCTTTGGCAAAGAGCAAGTGTGTTATCACAGTCATGGAAGTAACATAAACAAATAAACACTTCTTAGCTAGATTCAAAACATCATCCTTGTCAAGTTCTTGTTTTACTTGCATCCTAAGACAAGAGTTTATTTCCGAGTATCCTAACTTTTTCTCAATGGTTTTTGGATATAGTAAACTCATACTCACAGCCCTTAAATCAAGAGAAACAAAGCGAGATGAAGAGATACTTACCTGCATAAGGTCCTTGGCATGTTCGGTGTTTGTAGTTTTCACGGTAAATGGAAATGATGTTGGATCCGGGGGTTCTTCTTGGATCAGGGCATTGTTGTCGTGAAGCTTCAAGTCTGCTCTAAAACCTGTGTTTGGCTCTTTTGACAAAGACAAGTGAATTATATCTGTGTAATCAGGTTTAAAAATATTCTTGATAACAAAAATACTTACCTTGGCAAGTTCCAGTTCTTTGTCTCTAGCTCGTATTATGATTTCTTGCTTCCATCCATGGAGTATAGCTTGTTCTTGATCAGTGGGAACTCTTCTGGGCTGTTGGTGTCTTATTTGAATTCCTTCTTTGTGTTCCCCATAACCTTGCTTTGTGTCACAGAAGTGGTCAAAGACAAACACTCCATTTCTCGCAAAAGCTTTAGTTGCATTTCTCTTCTTCAACTCATACGTTTTCTCCCTGCAAGACTCATGATTCGTTGGTTTGATCCTATCAAGACAGAAAGAAAACTCCAAGTTAGTCAATAGGAAATCAACAACAAAACCATATTTTTCTATCATCAATTTAAAGCCATTAAAAATAATTTTAAAGCTTGTATGAAATCCTGGTTGTTCCGGAATGCTCATGACTTGAGCTGTTTGAGTCTCCTTTAGAAATTTGTCATCACTTTGCTCTCCTTTTTCTTTAGCTCTAGCACGAAACACTTCCACATAAAATAGAGCTTCATTGTGGTGGTAGGAATGATCTAGATGTAGCTTCCGATGATCTTTACCTATGGATACATCCTGCAAAAGTTTGGTAAACTCACTCGGTGGCACCGGTGCAAGGTTAGTGGCAAAAGACATTTTATCATTATAAACAGATTCTTTAGATAAATCAAAAGGTTTAGGTTTCTCAACCTTGCCAGCCATAGCAAAGAAGTTAGCTTCATTACCTTCTTACTTACCCTTTAAACGAGTCTGATCTGGATATACCTCATGAGGCGGCAAAGAAACAACAATAGTCTTTCTTCCATGAAAAGGTATTGAACTCCCAATTGTACAATCTGCACCAAGAGACAGCAAGTTAGCTCTCATTCGTCTTTGGGAGTCTAGATAGTTACCTCGGGTCTTGATTGGTTGTGAAACATCTGGTGGTTTCTCATTAGTCTCAATACTATGACCAGCTCCAGGTAATTGATAGTGGACCAGAGCTGCTTCAGCTTGGATGAATCCTTCTAATGCACGGGTTGTTGCTTCTTTAAGCGTTTCTCGGCTTGGAGCTTGTTGTAGTAATTCTGGTGGTTCTTCCTTGTTCATGATGGAGTGGAGTGGAGTGGAGTGGTATTTGATATCGAGAATCCGTAAGGTTATACTGCCCAGAGTGGAGTGGTATGAGTGTGATACCCAGAACTCGTAAGGTATATAGCCCAGGGTGGAGTGGTATGTGATATCGAGAATCCGTAAGGTTATACTGCCCAGGGTGGAGTGGTATGTGATATCGAGAATCCGTAAGGTTATACTGCCCAGAGTGGAGTGGTATGTGATATCGAGAATCTGTAAGGTTATACTGCCCAGAGTGGAGTGGTATGTGATATCGAGAATTCGTAAGGTTATACTGCCCAGAGTGGAGTGGTATGAGTGCGATGTCGAGAACTCGTAAGGTGTATAGCCCAGAGTGGAGTGGTACGTGAGTACCGAGAACTCGTAAGGTTATAGTGCCCAGAGTGGAGTGGCATGAATTTGATACCGAGAGCTCATAAGGACTTTGTGGCCTGAGAGCGGAGTGGTATTGATACCCAGAACTCGTAGAACTTGGTGTCTTAGAGTGGGAAGGTATGAGTTTGAGTTGTGAACAATGATTTTTGACCGGAGTCTTAAGCTAGTGACTGAATGTAGACCTCAGAGGTCAATAGTGTTTGATCTCGGGACTGGTTGTGTGGCCAGTATGGTCAAGTGTGACCATTGTGTTATGATATGTTGAGTTGAGTTCATTGCGGATGGACTGAGGCGTTAGATTCGAGGACGAATCTTTGTTAGTGGGGGAGAATTGTAACGCCCGTTTTCCAAAAAAATGGAAATTTCAGAATTATATCCGGGATTTATGCGTAGAATCTCTGGAAAATATTTTCGGAAAATTTTGGAGTAACTTAAAAGTTACACCGCATTTTTCCCGTAGGGGTGTTCGGAATCGATTTGGAAGTTTGGGGTCAGTTTGTGGACTTTTGGGAATTCAGGGACCCAAACCATAAATAAATCAAGCTGAATTTTTCAGCATCTACCATTTCCACTTACCTTCTCCACCAGCAGCCTCCACTTTCCAAAAAGTCATCCACTTCCTCCCTACAAAGCAGCCTACATTCTCCACTAAAGCCACTAACATCTCCACCACCCCATTTCTCCTTCAGAATTGCAGACACTTCAGTTCTGAGAGAGAGAGAGAGAGAGAGAGAGAGAGAGAGAGAGAGGGAGAAAGGGTGAGGAGAGAGGCTCTGATCAGAAGTTTTAGAGAAGGAGAGAAGAGTGAGGGTTGGAGAGCTGTTTCGTGAGTGAGAAGGAAAAAGGGGTTCGACCTAGCAAATCGTTTTCAAAGGTAACGAAAATTTGTGGAGTTGTAGTTAAATCTTATATCTAGATGTACCAATTTGCGAAATTGGATTTGAGTTAATATTCTAAAAGTTATTCACGTTTCCGTGAGGCGCTCTGTTTCAGACGCGATCGGGACCAACGTGGATTCAAAGAACAATCGCGAGTCCGTCTGTGGTCGGATCATCACGAAACTTTGAGGTTAGCTTCAGGATATTTAGGGGTTGAGTTTCAATGGTGGGATTGAGATTTCAACGGTTATTCGTTGATTTATTCATGTATTGAGTTGAGACATATTTTCTATTGAATAATCCCACGAGTTGTATTGTTTGGTTGGGCAAACGAGCTCGGTTTGAGCTTAAACTCTGAAGGAATCTTGAGAACTTATGGGTATAACTCTCAGAAATAAACAGAACCATATGATCATTGGTCCAATAAAAGCACTAAACTGATTAATATATTCACAAAACAAATTCTTATTTAACCAAAAAAGAAATGAGGAAGTTACCGAAGAAGTCATGATCCAAGCTCAAAGTCATATTACAAATTACTCACTTCTGCCTTATGTTGTTTTAATTTGCATAAACACACAAAAGAAACATTTAAGTTAACAGTTATTGCAAGATTATATAGTTGTAGAAGAGAACACACACCCGTATTTCGAGTAATCAGTTACAGTAAGATCATAAAACAATTAGGATCTCATAAGAAATGAAATGTAATTTAAAAATGGTATGCTAAACTTGAACTGAACATAATTAACATCATTCTCACGTCCAGCCACAACATCCATCCCATTATTATTGGTCTTACTAACACTCCAAGAAACAGTCGGGAAACATTTATCATTACCGAGTATTCGCTAGCAAAAGTCTCAGAGCTGTCATTGACAAAGGCAGATCCGTTACCACTGAATGTACAACAAACGATTCAGTGAATTTACTAAGCATTACTTGGGGACAGTGTTCTTTCCTGGAATAGGATTCCAAAGTCATTTACAGAGGATGATGCAAGAAAACTACAACGCAAATCACACAATCATTTGAGGTGTATGCGATGAAACTATTGTTCGAACTCACATCAAGATTAGTTATCTTTAAACAGAGGAGAAAGCAAACACACATGTATGACTGTGAAATCAACCACTTCTTTATTGTTGTTCAAATATAGAGCATCAGAGAACATAGTGAATGAGAAATACACAAAGCTAAACAAGAAAAAGCTATAGAGAGGATGACTTCGATTGATTAAGTTAAACCATACAACATACATAAGTATATTACTAACAACTTAAGATTTACACAGAATCTAGGATAAGTACTATACGAAAGATATGATATATCTTTTCAACAAATAAAATTACACTGTGATACCCACATAGAAAATAAAAATATTTAGAATTAGATTTTTTTTTCTTCCCAAGCTTCTTTCTCTACATTTGTGTGAGTTTTTTCCTTTTATTTTCTTCTTCAAATATACTTCAGCTTGGTTCAAGAACGCTATACAAACAAAAAATGATTACTACGTTAGTTTCATTTGTTCATATATCAAGAAAGATTTATAATATATATAGTTCTTAATAAATTAAGAAGATTACCTCTTTAATGAGTGGTGGTGAATATGCTTCTTCGTTTGTTTCGGCAAAAAGGGTTTATGAACCAATCTGGTTTGTAGCAAACCAGGATGTATCCCATCATCACTCCAAAGGAAATACCAGGTATGAATCCAATTGCAGCTGCTATCCAACTTATCACTTCGTCTTCATCTTCCTCTGGCTCTGGCGTTACAGATTGGGGAGATGTTTTCGCGTGGATGTCTCCACAAACTTCTTCAAGTGAAGGGCCGTAAAGTCTCAGGTTTTCCCCAAAAGAAGAGCACGGCTGCCTTCGAAACTGAGTGCCTCCTGGCAAGTGACCTACAAACTGGTTATGAGAAAAGTTCATATAGGCAAGGTACGAGAGATTCCCTAGCTCTTGTGGAATTTCTCCTGAAAGCTTGTTATGGGAAACATCCAATGATTCCAGCACTCGCAGGTTTGCCATTGATGATGGGATGTGGCCAGTGAAAGCATTGTTCGACAAGTTGAGCACATGGAGTTCTTTCATTTGACCAATGGATCTTGGAATCTCTCCTTCAAATTTGTTTCCCGAAAAGTCGATTGCAGTGTAGATTTTTAGGATACGTTCCAGCTTCATCTCCATGCCTTTATTCATCAAAACCATTGAATCACTGTAATAGCTTGTACCCAAGTACTGTCCGCTAGACTGATCTTCATCATTTTCAAGCGAGAACATTGCAATCCAGTTTACAAAGAAATCTGATGGTAAAAATCCATGTAAGTGATTACTGGATATATCGATGATTCGCAACTTAGAAAATGCTGTTTTCTGTATTGGTCCATGAAATTTGTTGGATCGAAGGACAAGAACTTGTAGCTGTTGTAAAGAACTCAACCAGAATGGAAACGTGTCATTGATTTTGTTGCTTTCCACATTCAGAACTTCAAGAGAAGAGATACGGACCAAAGATCTTGGCAGCTTTCCCACTAGTTGGTTATGGCCAATGTCAAGCGACTTTACAGTTGCAGATATATTCTCTGGAAGACCTCCACGAAGATTGTTCTTTCTAAGATTTAGAACTTGAAGAGTACTACTGAAATTTCCCAAACAACGAGGGATCGAACCATTGAATTTGTTGTTAGATAATTCCAGAATGGTTAGAGAGCCCAACGCACATATGAAAGATGGTATATTTCCCGTGAAATTGTTGTCGGCGCCAGACAAGTAATCCATTGATGGTTGCCGGACAAAGGATACTCCTGGTTTCGTTGATCTTTCGAAACTGGTGAATGTGTTATTGGAAAGATTCAGGTATTCCAAATCTGGGAGCGTCCATAACCATCCAGGAACTTGATCCTTAATTTTGTTGTCGGAAACATCTAAAAACTTCAGTTTGTGTTGGATTCTTAGGATCTTTGGGAACTCGGTGAGACCGCATCCTGACAAATTAAGTTTCCATAACAATGGAGGATCTGAAACTGAACTCTTGTTTGTCGCTGAAACATGGTTGCCTGAAAGATCCAACATCTGTAGGAACTTGAAGCATGATAAGATTTCATTCAAGTCAAACGTAGTGGTGGTGTTCAAATGGGATAGGCGAAGATGTTGGAGCGACTTCAGATGCGAGAAAATGCTAAAGTCAACTGAGCCTTGGGTGTTGATATGGGGAAGATTAAGCATCTGGAGGTTTACTAATTTGGAAATGGATTTAGGGATTGGCCCTATGAAGTTGTTATTGCCAAGGAATAAGATTCCAAGCTGAGATGATGAAGATATATTCCCAAACTCTAGAGTGCCGTTGAGTTGGTTATCTTCCAAATCAATATAAGTCAACGAAGGAATGGTGAAGAGGGAAGAAGGGAGTGTTCCCGTTAAAGCGTTGTTATTTGCTTTAAAGGACCCCAAGTTGGGAAGTGAGCTACTAATGTTAGGAGAAAGCATGCCTGTGAACTGATTATGGGAGATCGATAGCTCTGACAAATTTGTTAGATTTAGTAGTATGAGGGGAAAACTACCACTAAACATGTTGTTTTCAGCCAATAAGCTGACCAACTCGTTCAGTCTGCCAAAAGAAGATGGGATTTCCCCAACGAAATTGTTTTTTGAGAGGTAGAGATTGCTAAGATGCAAAAGATTTCCAAGTGAAGATGGAATTTTACCACTAAAATTGTTCACCCTGAGAGCAAGATCCGTAAGATTAGAAAGATTTCCAAGTGAAGATGGGATTTGACCAATGAAATTATTATATGAAAGGTCGAGAGTGGTGAGGTGAGAGAGGTTTCCAAGTGAAGATGGGATTTCATCATTGAAATGATTTTGTGAAAGGTCGAGAGTGGTAAGATGAGAAAGATTTCCAAGTGAAGATGGGATCTGACCAATGAAATTGTTATATGAAAGGTCGAGAGTGGTGAGATGAGAGAGGTTTCCAAGTGAAGATGGGATTTCACCATTGAAATGATTTTGTGAAAGGTCGAGAGTGGTAAGATGAGAAAGACTTCCAAGTGAATATGAGATTTCACCAGTGAAATTATTCATAGAAAGGTCGAGAATGGTTAGCTGAGAGAGGATTCCAAGTGAAGATGAGATATCACCACTGAAGTTATTCCCAGAAAGGTCGAGAATGGTGAGATGAGAGAGATTTGCAAGTGAAGATGAGATTTCACCACTGAAACTATTTCCAGAAAGATCAAGAAAGCGAAGGTTTTGAAGCTTAAAAATATTACTTTTGGAGTTGAGCTGGCCATGGAGGCAGCTGTAGTTAAGCTTCAGCTCGCTCACATCCCCAGTATTGGCATCGCATATGATACCATCCCATAAACAACAGTCGCCTTCTTTAGCCCATGACTCAGTCTTCGGTAACCCGTAGAAACAAGGCTTCTGAACCTCGAACTCACTCTTGAACTGGAGAATTGCATCTCTTTGTTTGGGATGACACAAGTGTCTAGTAGGAGCCGCAAACACGTTTTGAAAAATAAAAGTGAGAAAGAAGAGAGAAGAAAGAGTAATAAGAATGAGACTGATTGAGCTTTTCATCTTCTCTTAAGTATTTTTACTTTCAATAATGAGATCCCAAGAAAATGGGAATTGTGATGTTAAGATGGTTTCAATGTCATCTGTTTTATATATCAAAATAAAGAAAAAAAACACTCAGCTTGACTTTTAATAGTCTTTCTACGAAGTGTTCTTTACTTTGGATGCTTGTCCATCTGAAATCTCCACCACATATATTCTTTTCCAATTTATCTTTTTTTATTTTTTTCCGAGGTCAACTGTTAGGAATTTGACAATTATTCTAAGTTATAAAAATCACACACTAAAGAACAAACTCTCAAGTTTCTACGTATCAAGTGTTCCTCACGTTGGACGCATTGACATTTATTCTTCCTTTGTTGACGAGTTTCTCTACTTGTCATTTAGGAAGTTTCTTAAGGTGTTGACTTTAAACACGTTCTTGAAGTTTCTGGAAAAAATGTTGCTAAGATGGTACCTGAAAAATCTGCGCAGGAATGTTTTGATAGAGTGCACACAAATTATAATCTGCTAGAAAAATAATTTAATTTTTTTTTTTTGGAAAGTTACTAGAATAATACTAAGCTAACTTAACATAGAAAAAAATTAGTGTTAAGTGGGTTCTTTTGATCACAAAAATACCTTTAAACCATGAGTTATGATTTTTTTTTACAAAATGTCATTACGAATTAATACCACATCAGCATTATTTCTGTTTTTTTAAGGAAAACCCCTAAAATTTTATGCTGACCGGAAAATCTTCAACATAAATTTGCGGTTCTACGTTGTCACAAATTTTTTAGAATGGCAGATTTAAATTTTTACCGCAGATTTGGTTCGTAGATTTATTTTATACCGTAAATTTATTTCGTATATTTAATTTGTACTGTATATTTGTATGTCTTTGTTGTAGTAGATTTTCCAATTCATCGTAAATATTTTAGCATCTGTAGATTTATTTTCCGAAACTAATGATAGAGAGGGTAGATTTTCTCATATTCCTAAACTGTTAGAATTTATACGGCAAATTTAATTTTTTTCCGTAGAATTTTTTTTGCAGACATTTTTTCATCGTAGATTTTAAAATTAGTTATAGCAGAGTTTTGTTGCACATACTAGTGGCCGTAGATTTTATATCAAAGTTTAATTGCTAGATTAACATTTTAGTTACCGCAGATTTGTTTTGCGTTATCGAAAAGTTATGGGTATTGGAAACATCAAACATTAGTTGCAATTCCTTTTACCGCAGATATTATTCTTACTAGAATACTATTTTTAGTGTCTGCAGACTTATTGTGGTAGATTTATTGCAGCTATATTACCGCAGAGTTTTTACCGTAAATTTGTTTAAATAATATTGGAGATTTTCTCAATAATTTATATAACTGATAACGAAAATTGGAAAAGAATTGTTAACTAAAACATAACTTGATCCACGAGATATGTAGGGTTTTATATCCTTCTTCAAACTTTCTTTCAGTTTTCAACCGTCATCTCCAAGTTATTCATTTTAATGATATTTTATCTAATTCTTTCAATATTTGCTGCTCATCTATGACATCCCTCTTCGTGATTCTCTCCTTCAATGATTATAGTACGGAGGGGATAATCTTTGTATTTGGAAAATAGATATTTGAAAATAATAGATGGTTGTTTGTTGTTGATAGCAAGAGTGGTTCCCGAATTTCTACAAAGAATTACAAAACCCATTTATGATGCATTCATTGAAATGGTATATGAGGATTATTGTGAAGATGAATAGTTTTTTTGGGTGAAATATTGTGGGTTGATTAAGCTTATTTGGTGATTTTTTTAAAAACCATTTCTATCTTTTATTGTATGTATTTTGGTATGGGTAAATTTGCTAATAAGGTAGGTTTTATTTTTATATTCGAGAAAGAGGTAGTTTTAAGTTTTTATTTGAGAAATATGTAGTTTTTAGGGTTATTTTGTAAAAGTATTT
This sequence comes from Barbarea vulgaris, assembly GCA_963667165.1. NCBI lineage: Eukaryota > Viridiplantae > Streptophyta > Magnoliopsida > Brassicales > Brassicaceae > Barbarea > Barbarea vulgaris. Next base: position 21,074,314 of record OY763893.1, on the reverse strand, counting down.
GAGAATAATGACTTTAGTACCCTTGTTTCTTAGAGAGAGATAGGAATAAAATGTGGGAGAGATATAAAGAAAAAAATGTGGGGATAAAAAAAAAGAGAAATGTGGGGACAAAAAAAAGAGAGAGAAATGTGGGGACCAAAAATTTATATTTATTTATTTTTTATTTTTTATTTCTTTCTCTCCAATTATATATATATAATCTGTAGAAGTGTATATATATATAATCTGTAAAGGTGTACACCGTCTTATATAGGTGTACACCATCTTATATAGGTGTACAATGACATTGTTGTTAATATGAAAATTTCTCTAATTTGTTGTTAATCTGTTTTGTTATTCAATATTTTTTAATTTCTCTAATTTTAAATCATAATGACATTGTTGTTAATATGAAAATTTAGTTTGTTTCTTTTGTCATTTGACAAAATATTAGTATTACTTTAGTAAAGTTTTTTGTTTGGGGTATTAATCTAGTAATTAACTTCAATAGTAGTATTATTTTAGACAAATTTTAGTTTTTTAAATAACAAACTAATTCATAGCCTAAGATATGGCTCTGGAACTAATTCATAGTAAACTTTAAATAACAAACTAATTCATAGTAAAGTTTTTTGTTTGGGGTATTAATCTAGTAATTAACGTCGCGGCTCTGTCGGAGTGTCGGTGTAAGAAGGTATAATCTCCTCTTTTGTCTCAAGTATTTTGATGGCTTATCCTTCATTGGATGGGATAGCCATCTCTTTTGCAGAGATCTCTCTTAGATCTAGATGTTTGTGGTACACCTCTCGTCGTTTTCAGTCCTTCTTCAGCTTGTTGTTTAGCATTCGTATCTATCCGGATTCGATCTCTTGCCGTTCTCTTTCGAGTTTGGTGAGTCCGGGTTGATTTGGGTTCGCTTCTTGTTTCTACGAAAGATCAGATCGTGATCTGCTCAGTTCAAAGGTTTCTACCTAGGCGTTTACAAGTCATCGATTTCGCCGTAATCGGGAGATGTGTTAGGATCTAAATGTCTTCGGCCTGGATCCCGTCTTGCTGGTTTGGATTCCTATAGAACATTTTATTTGTTGAGGTAGTCCTATTCGCTATAGGAGGAACTGCTTTCCATTGCGGGATTTTCTCGTCCTCTTTGGTTGGCCACTGGGAAGGTTTCTCAAGTTCTAAGGAAGGTTTGGTTGGGCGAATGTGTCTGATAGATTTCAGTTTTGTTCTTAGTTCTCTTGTTTCAGTTTTTGGGTGTTGATCCCATTTGTTTTTTAAGATTTGCTTTCTGGAAACATTTTTGGTTTGCCAGCTTAGTATCCTCCGAGATTACTTGATTAATCTCCGGTCTTGTATCCCTTCCTTACTTAATATTACAATTCAGCGGAAACAAAAAATATGGCTCTGGAACATTTAGGTCTGTGGTGATTGATTTAGTTTTTCTTTGTTTTGGGTCATTCTGAAGCCTTTGATTTGATTACTTCAAGAGACAAAGGAACTGGGAACCTGCAGATGAATCCATAGAACAAAACCATGATTGTGTAGCCATAAGAATCATGAAACGAATTAGTCAAAGATGATATCATATTGTTATGTTCTTGGGATGTGTTGTGTATTATTACATTGTACTGGGGGTTGTCCACGCTACGCGCGGGTAATGTTTATGTTTGTTTCGTATTTACATTATCAAGATGAATTTAACATATTGATTTTAGAATGCACTATTTACCCAATAATAGTTAGAAAATATTAGGAACATTTAAGACTGTTAAGAAGATGATTATCTGTCCAATTATAAGCTGAAGGAAACAGAATCCATTTTGAAAGTTGTTGTAAGTAATTTCTATAAGATAGACCTCGAATGGTTTCTCGATCGACTTTTCAGACTCATTGGACTTTCCTAATAATATTCCACCTGAAAACCAGAGATAAAACATCATGTTATATTTATTGAACCATAATTTGGTTAACATGAATTTCAGAAAAGAATCATGAACCTTATACCTCAATCTTTTCGAGCACCACTGCTCTCGTTCTCCAAGGATTTAAAACTGGTCCCAAGCGATTCAATGGTCTTCTCCATCATTGATTTCTAATATGTATAAAAACATAAACACATCCCCATTGGTTTCTAAGTTCCACTTAAACACTCAAGCTTAAATAATACGTAACATTATTCTCTTATGCAAATAAACCCATAGCATTATTCTCAATTGCAAACTTCCTCACTTTGTATTTCTTCAATAGTTGTACACATTTTCGTCACCAGTCTGGAATTTCCAAAGAAGAACACATAAATATATAGCACCAAACAGTCCAAACATCAAAAAGAACACACGTATATATAGCAAAGCCTATCACTAAACATTAATTTGAGATGAGATTTTAAATTTAGGACTGAAGTTTCTCTTACTTGGTCATAGTAAAACAACTTATTTTCTCCAATTCCTTAAATGTATTTTAAGCATTTGGGAGCATCCAGAGCTCTTGACTCCAAGGAGAAATGAAAAATTTGTTGGCACCACCTTGGAAAAGAGCTGGTTCAATGATTTAGAACTGAAAGAGTATTTGAGTAATTGCTTTTATGCACATTGATAAATGACTATATATGGATTTAATATTTACATGACTGTCCACCTAACAGCACTGGATGAGCATTAAGTAGAACATCGACTGTAAACCTGAGAGTTTTTCTCTTCTAGCACAAATCACACAAAAACCATGAATACATGACGAAAATGTGTATGGAACTATGTATGTAACTGCTCATTTGCTCATTTGGTTGAGAAACCTTTAAGACCAGATTATACTCTACAACTGATTATAGAGTGACTAATAAGCAAGTTTTGGACCCGAACTTTAGAATTTTTGGCTCTACAGTAGAGCAAAGTGAAAAGCCTAATATCCTTACAAATTTGGGCCTAACCACATACCCAGGCCCGGCCCAAGTGGAGTGGGCAAAGGGGCGATGGCCCAGGGGCCCTTTAAAACAAAAAAAATTCTTAAACAAAAAGAGCCCATTTTTTACTTGAAAAATTTAGTAAGGGGCCCAAAATAATATATTTGACATTTTTTCGTTTTTTAATTAAAAATTAAAGAAAATTATTTATTTTTATCAAAAATATATTGAAAAAGCAAAAAAAAAAAAAAATTGTATAAACAAAAGTAAAAAAAAATTTTGCCCTAGGGCACCTAAATATGTTGGACCGGTGATCCATAAAAAAATTTTGCCCTAAGGCACCTAAATATGTTGGACGCGCGGGTAATGTTTATGTTTATGTTTTTATATCTTAATTATTAAAAATATTCCATGCTGGAAGTTAATTGTGTAGCTTGTATGAACGCCAAACAGATGCGGGTTTCCATCAATGACATGCAATTCTTCAAGTAACAAGGATCAGATACAACTAATGCTGAGACTGCCAGTTAAAGAAAAAAACTAATTGAAAACATACCATTTTCATAATAGTCATTGGAAGATCCTTGTATGAGTGATTTAAACAACCGATTTTGAAGGACGTAACCATGAGTGATCTAGATCCAATGCAAACTCATGATCCAGTTCTTAATCTGCAGAATCCATCTATACACATTAACTTCCAGCATGGAATATTTTTAAAAATTAAGATTAGAAGCAGTGCTTTAATCATATGCCAAGAGTTCCTTCTTTTGTCAACACTCTGGAACGGAAACCCAAAATGAATCAGAGTAAAAATAAAATTTAAAAATCACTGTTTAAATTTACACAAATCACAGGAGCAAACAAATGGCAAAGTTTTGTATCCAAATACCTAAAACCAAGAAAAAATGAACAGAGCGAAACTTTAGTTCTGACTGAAAACGATTTCTGGCCAACCAAAAGCCACAGTCCTATATCGTCCGGATGACCTTCATGAGTGTTTCTTAAACTCCACCTGCGGCTTTTTCGATGTCTTGTCACCTTTTGTTTGGAGAGGCTAACCATAGTACCTAGCTCATTTCATCGTTCAATCCATGTTTAATATAGATGTGGAGGGGTTAGATCGTGGATTGCATTAATTTATGTGATTAAATTTATACAATTAATTTACAATTTTGCTAGAGTGGAGCCGAAGAGATTTACATGCTTTGACAAATGGGGGAGTGAAGAAGACGAAGTTGAAAGGCTATGAGATTTGATATCGGTGGTGGAAGCCATGACTAACGTAGTTTTTGACAATTATTTTATTTTTTATTTTATATATATATATATATATATATTGTATGTTTAAAGGTGTTTATATTTTTTCTAATCAGCTACTATTTTTGTTCATTTTCTATACAATTAAACTAGAGAAAATGAAGATTAGTTACTTGGTTTATTAGGATTTTAAATTTATACAATTTATTTTTATTTATTTTGATTTTATTTATGGCTGAAGTTTATATTGGGTTGTTTTTGAATTTTTTTTTAAAAAAATTATTAAACGAACACATTTGTGATAGTTTATTATTTTATATTTTTATTTGTTTGTCATATTTGTTTTTTTGGGAATTCCATTCCCGGCATGGCGTGTCTCATCCCGCTCACGTTCCAAATTTTATATGAGACTTAAATGGGACATGTTTTGCTATTCTCAAATTCCCGTCTCGTTTCCGTTCTTGTAAATTCCCATCCAGAATTCCAGTTTGCCCACTCCTACTCAAAACTCTCCTTTTATTAGTAAGAGATGGTTCAACAGAGAGTAGCAACTGATTTATTCTCCGTTCAAAAATTATTTCTCAAGGATATCTCTGTTCCAACCACATCAAATTAATGAATCAGAGGCACAGCCACCAGTCTGATGATTAAAATCCTCATTGCTTTCAGCGGAACTAAGTCACCAGAGATAAGTCACCTTATATATTTGAGAAGAGACTCAAGAAGCTTGTAAAAGATGTAATAAGTCACCTTTTTCCAAACAAGCAAATTTAATGTTAAGATAACATAAAGACATAAGTAGTGACCAGAGAGTGTAATTGATGAGAACAATGTTTACGAATTACGACAGAACCAGTTGGAATATCACTAAAGTTCAGTGTCAACCAATCCTGAAATAACATCGCCAACAAATTACGATATGCCAAAATACTCACTCACTTCTGTTCTGTCTTATCTTTTCATGTATTCTACCAGAAATGAATGAGAAACACACAAAGCTAAACAAGAAAAAACAACTAAAATTTCAACCACATAGAAAACAGAAACATTTAGAATAGATTGCTTTTTTTCCAAGATGCTTTCTCTGGTCTGATTTGTTTCCAAGATGTCTCCACAAACTTCTTCAAGTGAAGGACCATAAAGTCCTAGGTTGTACCCGAAAAAAGAGCAAGGTTGTGTTTTAAGCTGAGTGCCCCCTGGCAAGAGACCTACAAGCTTGTTATGAGAAAAGTTCATGTAGGCAAGACACGAGAGATTCCCTAGCTCTTGTGGAATTTCTCCTGAAAGCTTGTTTTGGGATACATCCAGTGATTCAAGCTCTCCCAGGTTTGCCATTGATGATGGGATGTAGCCAATGATAGCATTATTTGACAAGTTGAGGACATGGAGCTCTTTCAATAAACCAGTGGATCTTGGAATCTCTCCTTCAAATTTGTTTCCTGAAAAGTCGATTGATGTGTATATTTTAGGATCACTACAAGAAAACTGGCCGAAAACTTACGGCCAAATCCGTCGGCAATCCGTTGGAATTCGCCAATTCCGACGGATTTCCGATGGATTTGTCCGTCGGGCCTATCTCGTCGGAATTTGGAAATCCGTCGGAAAGTCGTGGGATGTTCCGACGGATTTCCGACGGAAAGTTGACAACATAATTCCGACAGATTTCCGACGGAATTTGCCGTTAACGGCAAATTCGTCGGAAATCTGTCGGAATCATATAACCGACGGTTTTCTGATGGAATTCCGATGAACACGGAACCGACGGACTTCCGACGGAGGTCCGACGGATACAATTCCGACGGATTTCTGACAGATACAATTCCAACGGATTTCCGACAGATATAATTCTGACGGATTTCCGACGGTTATAAGTAATTTTGTAAATTAAAAAATTTAATGAATTAAAAAATTTAATGAATTTGAAAATATATTAAAATTTATTAAATAATTAAAAAAAAATATTGAAAATTAAAAATGAAATTAAAATTAATAATATCCAAAAAAAATAAATAAATTTTGTTGTTTTAAAAAAAAAAACATTAAAACAAAAAATTTAAAAAATCTATGGTTGCGGTGGCGGGGGCGGTGACGATGACGATGGCGGTGGCGTCTGCGTCATCCGAGCAAAATACGCGGCCATCTGAGACGCGATCTGGGCTTGGACTTCTTCTTGCACCTTCGTTGCCATCTGCGTTTCCATCTCGCGGTTGCTTTCTTCCAATGTAAGAATCTTGGTGCGCATTTCGTCCATCTCGGAAGTCCTCTGTGCGAGTTCGGCCCGTAGATCTTCATCTACTGAATAGCGGGAAGAAGCCGAAGATCGGAACTCGTCGGGAAGACCGAAAACGCGACCTCTGCTCTGCGGAGTTGCCTGCGAAAGAAATTAAACGTTAAAATTTAAAAATAGAAATTAAAATTAGATAGTAAGTAAATATAAAAACAAAATATTACTTACCTTCAACATGAAGTTGTTGATGACCTCAACAGGAGCTTCAGTGCACGGAGGAGTTCCGTCAACCAACGGCTGAGATTGGAGATAGGCTTGCGTTTGCACCTCAACGACCTCACATATCTCTCGAGCCACCGGATCTTGTATTTCGTGAGTGTGTTTGTTGGTGTGGGCATCCTTGAGCAATTCGAGGGCGGTAGGCTCACGTCCGAGTTCATGACACTGAAAAATGATCAAATAATAAATATTAAAAAATTATGAAAAACCTAAATCTAACCGATAACTTAAAACCTAAATTGCAAAAAACCTAAATATAACCGATAACTAAAAATTCTCATTACAAAAAAACCTAAATCTAACCGATAACTTAAAATTCTCATATTAGGAAAAAAAAAAACTAAATAATAAAACTTACCATTTGAAGCTGACGGGTTGCCTTGCTCACCGCTCCTAAGTTGTGCGTTGCTTTGCCCTTGCCACTGCGGTTGCTGTTCCGGTTGGTCGAGTGGATTGTTGAATCCGCTTTGGTTGTGTCTCGGCTCCAATACTCACAAAATCCAGCCCACAACTCCGGGTTCCCAAGGAACGGCTTCGGGACTTCATTGTTCAGCCACTTCTCCTTCCACTCGTGCATCTGCTTCGTGTAATGAGACCCCGCCTTAGCATCAAAGGCGGCTCTCACCGTAGCCGTGTGCTGTGGCTCCCATGTAAACTCTTGCTGCAAAAAAAAAATTGAAATAAAGTTTAATAAATTAATTAATATTAAAATTTAAAAAAAAAAGAAAAAAAAGTAAGATTTACCGCAAAATGTCGAAACCAAAGTTCTTTCTCTTCCAACGGCATCGACGAATATGTTGGATGTGGATGTCGTACCATCGAGTTCAGCATCCGGTTGATGGACTTGGGTATCCTGCTGCTTGTAAGATGAAACCTACAAAAAGAATTTCGAAGATATATAATATTAGAAAATTTTTAAAAACCAAAAAATTTTAAAAGATTTAAAAAAAAAATACTTACCACGTCCCCCCTCCGTGACATAGTGGATGAAGTAGCGTGCAATGGTCGCGGTTCGGTTGAGACACGAAGTCCTCGATGCTCATCTGTGTTGGAGCTGACTGGATCGGAGCCGACTGCGTCTCCGGAACATGAGAATGGGGAAACGAACCCTGAGCCGAGTCTGATCGACGACGACTACCACCCCTAGTCCGCTGTCTCTGTCGGGCCCGCTGCTGAGAACCACCGCGGCTCGAACCCCCCTCCTCGCCACGCTCGTCGAGAAAATCACCGTAATCCCTAAAAAAATAAAAACAAATTAATTAAGCAATAAATCTAATAAAATTCATAAATCTAATACAAAATTAAAAATTAAATTATATAAATCTAAAAATCCTAAAAACTTAGAAAATCATTTAATTTAAAGCAAATTTTCCCAATTCAAATATATGTATAAATTTTAAAATTATAAATTATAACAAATGTATAAATTAAAGATAATTAAATTATAAGAAAGTAAATAAATATATACAAAATTCTATTATATATATATAAAATTCTAAAAATCTTAAAAATAATAAAACTACAATTTCATATAATTATAAATCTATTTTCATATATTTTAAATTTCCAAAAAATTTAAACAATTACATAAACAAAAATCTAACCTATAATTTTAATCTAACCATACAAAACCTAAATCTAACCATCCAAAACCTATATCTAACATTGATGAACCTAAATCTAACAATTTATTTCCAAAATCTCAATTCCAATTCCCTAAACCCAATTCCAAATCCTAAATCTATAAATCTATAAATCAAAATCAAAAGAGTAGGATTAGATCTTACATGTTCTCTGGAAGATCTGAGATGATGATGAAGATGTGAAGAAAATCGGAAGTTTCTGGAGATTTTGAGAGAAGTTGAGGTTTTTTTTGTTAAAAATGGCGATGAACTCGCGGAGAAGACGAAGTCGTATATATAAAATTAATTCCGACGGATAATTCCGTCGGAAGTCCGTCAGAATTTTATTAATAATAAATGACACCGATACTCGAGATTCTTCTTATCTTAAATTTCGCGTAACCGTCGGAAATCCGTCGGAAATTTCCGACGGCATTCCGACGGACGCGCGAAATTTAATACACGCGGGAAGACGAAATATATTGTTTCGCGGTTTAATTTTAGCATTCCGTCGGAAATCCGTCGGAAATTTCCGACGAATTTCCGACGGAAACGAGAAATTTAATTCGAACCGTTTCCGAAATTTAATTCGTGGTTTAATAATTCTAACCGACGGATTTTCGACGGATTTTCGACGGCATGCAAAACAAAACCTGTCTGTCATTGGTCAGTCAACCTTAAACAAGGCCACGTGTTTTCTTTAGTCCGTCGGTTATCCGTCGGAAATTTCCGACGGATTGCCGACGGATTTGGGGTTTTAGAGTTTTATTCGATCCGTTTCTGGTGAGATATGTTTGTATGGTAATTCTTAGTGATTTTTATGAAAGAATACAAAATAATATCTTCCAGATTGTATGAAAACTTGAAAACTTACATTTCAAAGTTTCAAAACACAAACAAGTAGCTATAGATATGAAACGTTATGAAACACTTTCGTCATTTGTATGACAAATCTTGTAAATATGATTTATAGGTAATATTTAAGTTCATTTTATAACTTGACTTATATAAACGTTTTAAAACACATTTTTGGGTTTCTTGTGTGGAACGATTGAAATTGGGTCATGAAACCACAAATCCGTCGTTTTTCCGTCGGAAGTCCGTCGGATAGGGTTACCGTCGGAAATCCGTCGGAAATTGCCAACGGATTTCCGACGGATTTGATAGATTTTTAAGGTTTGTGCTTATTGGGGTAGTTGGTGGTTTTAAGGGTTTGTATTTGTGGTTTTAAGGGTTTTGTGATCATCATCATCATCATCATCATCATCATCATCATCATCATCATCATCATCATCATCATCATCGTCATCATCATCATCATCATCATCGTCATCATCATCATCATCATCATCATCATCATCGTCATTAATTTCATCATCATCATCGTCATTAATTTGTATAAATACGATTAAAATGTTAGAAACTGCGTTATTTTATTAATAATTGGTAAAATATAAAGAGCTGCAAAGGAGCTTATCGCCGTAAATTTAAATAAAATTACAAAACACAATTACGTAATGTCTTAAAATTAAAAACATGAAAAAAACAAAATTACATATTGTCGTTCTCTGGTTCTGATGATGAAGATCCTTCAGATGGAATATTTGCGTCTGAATCCTCAAAAAATTCTCCTTCTTCTTCCTCTGACTCTGAATGAACTACACTGAATTGTGTGAAATCAACGACAAGTGCGAGATCACAAGTAGGCTCAACTGGATCCATTGGAACATTTATGGTGGGTTGTAACGGATCGTGTGCAGCAACTCCATAAATTCTTCCTCTAGGGGTAATAGCAGTAACTGTGCTCCAAGGATCTGACCGCCGGGTTACTCGAGGGTAACGAATATAACACACCTATAAAAAAAAAACCACACATTCAATTAGTTAATCGATTTTAAGATACTAATTAGTAATAAAACAATGGGAAAGTTACTAGAATAACCTAAATGAAGTGTTTAATTACTAGAATGTTTTATGAAGAAAAAGAGTTATTTGAGTTATTTTTATGTCTAAATTACCCTTTTTGGTGTTATTTAATTAAAAAAAAAAAAAATTAATTTCCAGCGTGGCATTAAATTACCAAAAATGCAGATGGAAATTTTCCAAAAACTGTGGGTCTAGTAATAACAGATTTTTTTTTAACGGCAGATTATTTGTCCATGACAGTTTTTTTTGCCAGATTTATTTGGTTGACCGACTTATTAATTATATGGTGATGACAGATTTATAAATTGTAGCAGTTTTATTTCCATTGACAGAATTTTTAATAACGACAATACAGACTTTCATTATTTTTGACAGAGTTATTATAATGTCTGACAGTTTTAATTTTTTCAGTGACCACAGACTTCAAATTTTTGTTTAAAATCTGTCATATTGTAACAGATTTTGTGACAGAAAATAAATTACTAAAATGGTGTGTAATGATAACAGATTTTTTTTATGTTATAACAGATTTGTTTAATTTTACCAAAATTCTGTCGTTTAATAGCAGATTTGTTTTACTAAAATATAATTGCTATAATGACATATGGTCAGAAAATTATATTCTTATGTTATGACAGATTTGTTTTATGTAATAACAGATTTTTTGTAAATTACAAATAATCTGGGGATTGATAGCAGATTTGTTTAAAAAAAAAATTAATTGCTCGAATGACCTATATAGTGATTTACGTTATAACAGATTTATATTTTGGAATCCTATGATGACAGATTTATTATGTTGATTTAGTTACGACAGATTTAATAGATTAATGACAGACTTTTTTATATTGTAATTGACAAATTTGCCATTAAATACAATTTCGACGAGATTGACGGTGGAGTTCGTGGATTCTCGCCCGCGTTCTTAGAGGTTGATTCTCGCCGGCGTTCTTAAAGCTTGACGGCGGAGAGGGCAAAGGAGGCTAGGGTTACGATTTGAAGAAAGAAGATTCTTAGAGATTGATGGCGGAGGCTTCGTTCGTGGATTTTCGCCGGCTTTCTTTGATTCTCGCCGGCGTTCTTACAGGTTGACGGCGGAGTCCCCGACGTTCTTAAAGCTTGAGAAATAGGATTTTTTTTTTTTTTGTCACCGAAAGGGGGAAAAAAGTTCTCCTTCGCGTTTTAGGAAAGTTTCGTTAATTCCTTTTTTTTTTTTTTTTTTATCTTAATTCAATAATTTTACAATTTCCATATTTTTTTAGTTAAAAAAATAATAATTAATTAGAGGGGTAAAGGTTAAATGGTCTTTTAACCATAAAATGGTGTTAATCTAGCAATCCATTTTTTTTTTGGTGTTATCCTAGTTATTAATCATAGAAATGGTGTTAATCTGGGTAAATTTTAGTAAAACAATTGGTATTTGGATATATCATACCTGCTCTGCTTGTGACGCTAGAATGAATGGGTCATAATATTGAAGGCTCCGACTTGTATTAGCTGACGTAACACCGAATTTGTTAACCATAACACCACGCCCAAGTACTGGATCATACCAATTGCACTTAAAAACAATGCACCTCAAGTCTAACATTCCTGGGTATCGCACTTCCAAAATCTCCTTAAGAATGCCGTAGTAAACATCATCACCAGACTTCACAGATATTTCCAATGGAGGTGGTCTCGAGTGATTTGGGTCAGCGGTGAATGAGATACACCTAATTTAGTGGGACGCGGTCTGGTGCAGCGGCGTGAAGAACAAGGACGAGAAATAACAAAACTATGTGATCGGTCAACAACCGATTACCATGACCGATCAAGATTGCAGTGATCGGTCAGCAACCGATCACCATGACCGATCAAGATTGCAGCGATCGGTCAGCAACCAATCACCATGACCGATCGCCGACACCTTTTAGTGCGAGTGCTTTCTCTTTAAAGGCAACTTTTCCCATTGTAAAAGGGACACACGGATTTTTTAGATCTAAGAACTTTTCTCTCTGCTTTTTTCCTGTTATTCTTCAGCTTTTCTTCATCTCTTTTCATCATTTGAACTTATGTTTTGAATCTTTTGTTGAATCTTTTTATAAAATCATCATTATGTCATCATTCTCTATCTTTTCCATGGTTTACTTTTGTATTTTGAGCATGTGTGAGTAGTTGACTTTTGGGCTGTTGGTTTGGTAGTTCTAGGATGCTTTGATGGTTGTTTGTGATGTTTGATGGTTGATTTATGTTTATGTTCATGTATAGAATGATTTTAATGCTTGAAATGAACTTGGAAAGGTGATTTCTCGATCTTTGACCGTTTCAAACCCGGAAGGTGTTTAGAAACGCCCAGAATTTTCTATGCTTGCTTTCCTTATTCTTTGCCAATGGAAATTGAGTTTTAAGATAGGATTGATGATAGAAATGAGTTGGTGTTCATTGTTTATAAATCATTCGGTTGCAATTGGGAGATTAGCTTAATCGATTGTTTTGTAAAAGGACTAGTATCATGGGAGTGAGCTAGTCTATTCTCATAACTCATATTTTAGCATTCTCATTGATTGACCATTCATTTCGTCGTTTGCTAGGCCATCATTCATCCTTGTCGTTATTCCACGCCAATAGCCCATATTTACGTTTTAGGTTGTTAGTCTTTTGCATTCTACTTCCTTTTGCTTTGCTTTGCATTGTTTAGTTTGAATTACATTGTTAGTCGTATTTTAGGAATCAAGAACCATTTTATTTTGCTTAGATTAATCGAACTTGTGTATTCCTAGTGTGTTGGTTCATTGCTCTCCGTGGATTCGATCCCTAAGTACTCAACGTACAAGGGTTATTTGATAGCCCCGAGACCCGAAAATCTCGTATATCACTAGGTCGGATCAATGCCAAGCAAAGATGAACCTATGGACCACGAACCTCATTAAAAACCTTCCTTTGGAAAACCACTTGGGAAAAACCAAAGGAAAGGGAAAAAGAGTGTAAGTGAGCCATAGGGCTTGACACTAATCTTCCCGGACATGAACCATGACCAGCGTGGCCGCGGTATCATTAGCGTCCGAGTGACCCCTTTGAACCAAAGCTTGTCGTAGCAAGGCTCCAAATGTATGATTGAGTTCCTTAGTCCTAGAACGGGTCTTAGAACCAGCTAGCACTTCCTTGGCCGAACAAGAATGTTTCCTAACACCAATTGACCAGTCCGTAGTTTACTTCTCGACCAGTTCCAACGACTCCTCGACCAGCTCTAGCATTTTCTCGACCGGGTCCAACATTTCCTCGACCATCAGCATTCCATCCTGGACGCTATCCATTCTCGCATCAGGCTCCCCCAGTTGAAAAGGATTTGTCCTCAAATCCGGAGTACCTGCCAAAAACAACATTAAGTTAGAAGCATCAAAAGGATTAAACAAAAGGGACTTAGCTCGAAAGTGAAAAGAAAAGAAATGATTATTGTCGAGAATCCTCAAGAGAGGTTCAGCTTCATGGTGGCAGCCTTGGTGAGCTTTGATCAGAATATTCATCTTCACACGAGCAGATACTTTGGAAATGTTCAGCTCCTTTGTCAAAACAACTCCAATACCAGTCCTTGCAATTGCAAAGAAATTGGACGAGCGAGCTTCTAGATCTGGTGGCTCCTCCTTTGTATCTGCAATGTTTTTAACAGCTTTGGCAAAGAGCAAGTGTGTTATCACAGTCATGGAAGTAACATAAACAAATAAACACTTCTTAGCTAGATTCAAAACATCATCCTTGTCAAGTTCTTGTTTTACTTGCATCCTAAGACAAGAGTTTATTTCCGAGTATCCTAACTTTTTCTCAATGGTTTTTGGATATAGTAAACTCATACTCACAGCCCTTAAATCAAGAGAAACAAAGCGAGATGAAGAGATACTTACCTGCATAAGGTCCTTGGCATGTTCGGTGTTTGTAGTTTTCACGGTAAATGGAAATGATGTTGGATCCGGGTGTTCTTCTTGGATCAGGGCATTGTTGTCGTGAAGCTTCAAGTCTGCTCTAAAACCTGTGTTTGGCTCTTTTGACAAAGACAAGTGAATTATATCTGTGTAATCAGGTTTAAAAATATTCTTGATAACAAAAATACTTACCTTGGCGAGTTCCAGTTCTTTGTCTCTAGCTCGTATTATGATTTCTTGCTTCCATCCATGGAGTATAGCTTGTTCTTGATCAGTGGGAACTCTTCTGGGCTGTTGGTGTCTTATTTGAATTCCTTCTTTGTGTTCCCCATAACCTTGCTTTGTGTCACAGAAGTGGTCAAAGACAAACACTCCATTTCTCGCAAAAGCTTTAGTTGCATTTCTCTTCTTCAACTCATACGTTTTCTCCCTCCAAGACTCATGATTCGTTGGTTTGATCCTATCAAGACAGAAAGAAAACTCCAAGTTAGTCAATAGGAAATCAACAACAGAACCATATTTTTCTATCATCAATTTAAAGCCATTAAAAATAATTTTAAAGCTTGTATGAAATCCTGGTTGTTCCGGAATGCTCATGACTTGAGCTGTTTGAGTCTCCTTTAGAAATTTGTCATCACTTTGCTCTCCTTTTTCTTTAGCTCTAGCACGAAACACTTCCACATAAAATAGAGCTTCATTGTGGTGGTAGGAATGATCTAGATGTAGCTTCCGATGATCTTTACCTATGGATACATCCTGCAAAAGTTTGGTAAACTCACTCGGTGGCACCGGTGCAAGGTTAGTGGCAAAAGACATTTTATCATTATAAACAGATTCTTTAGATAAATCAAAAGGTTTAGGTTTCTCAACCTTGCCAGCCATAGCAAAGAAGTTAGCTTCATTACCTTCTTACTTACCCTTTAAACGAGTCTGATCTGGATATACCTCATGAGGCGGCAAAGAAACAACAATAGTCTTTCTTCCATGAAAAGGTATTGAACTCCCAATTGTACAATCTGCACCAAGAGACAGCAAGTTAGCTCTCATTCGTCTTTGGGAGTCTAGATAGTTACCTCGGGTCTTGATTGGTTGTGAAACATCTGGTGGTTTCTCATTAGTCTCAATACTATGACCAGCTGCAGGTAATTGATAGTGGACCAGAGCTGCTTCAGCTTGGATGAATCCTTCTAATGCACGGGTTGTTGCTTCTTTAAGCGTTTCTCGGCTTGGAGCTTGTTGTAGTAATTCTGGTGGTTCTTCCTTGTTCATGATGGAGTGGAGTGGAGTGGAGTGGTATTTGATATCGAGAATCCGTAAGGTTATACTGCCCAGAGTGGAGTGGTATGAGTGTGATACCCATAACTCGTAAGGTATATAGCCCAGGGTGGAGTGGTATGTGATATCGAGAATCCGTAAGGTTATACTGCCCAGGGTGGAGTGGTATGTGATATCGAGAATCCGTAAGGTTATACTGCCCAGAGTGGAGTGGTATGTGATATCGAGAATCTGTAAGGTTATACTGCCCAGAGTGGAGTGGTATGTGATATCGAGAATTCGTAAGGTTATACTGCCAAGAGTGGAGTGGTATGAGTGCGATGTCGAGAACTCGTAAGGTGTATAGCCCAGAGTGGAGTGGTACGTGAGTACCGAGAACTCGTAAGGTTATAGTGCCCAGAGTGGAGTGGCATGAATTTGATACCGAGAGCTCATAAGGACTTTGTGGCCTGAGAGCGGAGTGGTATTGATACCCAGAACTCGTAGAACTTGGTGTCTTAGAGTGGGAAGGTATGAGTTTGAGTTGTGAACAATGATTTTTGACCGGAGTCTTAAGCTAGTGACTGAATGTAGACCTCAGAGGTCAATAGTGTTTGATCTCGGGACTGGTTGTGTGGCCAGTATGGTCAAGTGTGACCATTGTGTTATGATATGTTGAGTTGAGTTCATTGCGGATGGACTGAGGCGTTAGATTCGAGGACGAATCTTTGTTAGTGGGGGAGAATTGTAACGCCCGT
Source organism: Barbarea vulgaris (assembly GCA_963667165.1). Taxonomy (NCBI): domain Eukaryota; kingdom Viridiplantae; phylum Streptophyta; class Magnoliopsida; order Brassicales; family Brassicaceae; genus Barbarea; species Barbarea vulgaris. The sequence goes on along the minus strand of OY763893.1, from coordinate 21,058,211 downwards.
TTTCCAAAAAAATGGAAATTTCAGAATTATATCCGGGATTTATGCGTAGAATCTCTGGAAAATATTTTCGGAAAATTTTGGAGTAACTTAAAAGTTACACCGCATTTTTCCCGTAGGGGTGTTCGGAATCGATTTGGAAGTTTGGGGTCAGTTTGTGGACTTTTGGGAATTCAGGGACCCAAACCATAAATAAATCAAGCTGAATTTTTCAGCATCTACCATTTCCACTTACCTTCTCCACCAGCAGCCTCCACTTTCCAAAAAGTCATCCACTTCCTCCCTACAAAGCAGCCTACATTCTCCACTAAAGCCACTAACATCTCCACCACCCCATTTCTCCTTCAGAATTGCAGACACTTCAGTTCTGAGAGAGAGAGAGAGAGAGAGAGAGAGAGAGAGAGAGGGAGAAAGGGTGAGGAGAGAGGCTCTGATCAGAAGTTTTAGAGAAGGAGAGAAGAGTGAGGGTTGGAGAGCTGTTTCGTGAGTGAGAAGGAAAAAGGGGTTCGACCTAGCAAATCGTTTTCAAAGGTAACGAAAATTTGTGGAGTTGTAGTTAAATCTTATATCTAGATGTACCAATTTGCGAAATTGGATTTGAGTTAATATTCTAAAAGTTATTCACGTTTCCGTGAGGCGCTCTGTTTCAGACGCGATCGGGACCAACGTGGATTCAAAGAACAATCGTGAGTCCGTCTGTGGTCGGATCATCACGAAACTTTGAGGTTAGCTTCAGGATATTTAGGGGTTGAGTTTCAATGGTGGGATTGAGATTTCAACGGTTATTCGTTGATTTATTCATGTATTGAGTTGAGACATATTTTCTATTGAATAATCCCACGAGTTGTATTGTTTGGTTGGGCAAACGAGCTCGGTTTGAGCTTAAACTCTGAAGGAATCTTGAGAACTTATGGGTATAACTCTCAGAAATAAACAGAACCATATGATCATTGGTCCAATAAAAGCACTAAACTGATTAATATATTCACAAAACAAATTCTTATTTAACCAAAAAAGAAATGAGGAAGTTACCGAAGAAGTCATGATCCAAGCTCAAAGTCATATTACAAATTACTCACTTCTGCCTTATGTTGTTTTAATTTGCATAAACACACAAAAGAAACATTTAAGTTAACAGTTATTGCAAGATTATATAGTTGTAGAAGAGAACACACACCCGTATTTCGAGTAATCAGTTACAGTAAGATCATAAAACAATTAGGATCTCATAAGAAATGAAATGTAATTTAAAAATGGTATGCTAAACTTGAACTGAACATAATTAACATCATTCTCACGTCCAGCCACAACATCCATCCCATTATTATTGGTCTTACTAACACTCCAAGAAACAGTCGGGAAACATTTATCATTACCGAGTATTCGCTAGCAAAAGTCTCAGAGCTGTCATTGACAAAGGCAGATCCGTTACCACTGAATGTACAACAAACGATTCAGTGAATTTACTAAGCATTACTTGGGGACAGTGTTCTTTCCTGGAATAGGATTCCAAAGTCATTTACAGAGGATGATGCAAGAAAACTACAACGCAAATCACACAATCATTTGAGGTGTATGCGATGAAACTATTGTTCGAACTCACATCAAGATTAGTTATCTTTAAACAGAGGAGAAAGCAAACACACATGTATGACTGTGAAATCAACCACTTCTTTATTGTTGTTCAAATATAGAGCATCAGAGAACATAGTGAATGAGAAATACACAAAGCTAAACAAGAAAAAGCTATAGAGAGGATGACTTCGATTGATTAAGTTAAACCATACAACATACATAAGTATATTACTAACAACTTAAGATTTACACAGAATCTAGGATAAGTACTATACGAAAGATATGATATATCTTTTCAACAAATAAAATTACACTGTGATACCCACATAGAAAATAAAAATATTTAGAATTAGATTTTTTTTTCTTCCCAAGCTTCTTTCTCTACATTTGTGTGAGTTTTTTCCTTTTATTTTCTTCTTCAAATATACTTCAGCTTGGTTCAAGAACGCTATACAAACAAAAAATGATTACTACGTTAGTTTCATTTGTTCATATATCAAGAAAGATTTATAATATATATAGTTCTTAATAAATTAAGAAGATTACCTCTTTAATGAGTGGTGGTGAATATGCTTCTTCGTTTGTTTCGGCAAAAAGGGTTTATGAACCAATCTGGTTTGTAGCAAACCAGGATGTATCCCATCATCACTCCAAAGGAAATACCAGGTATGAATCCAATTGCAGCTGCTATCCAACTTATCACTTCGTCTTCATCTTCCTCTGGCTCTGGCGTTACAGATTGGGGAGATGTTTTCGCGTGGATGTCTCCACAAACTTCTTCAAGTGAAGGGCCGTAAAGTCTCAGGTTTTCCCCAAAAGAAGAGCACGGCTGCCTTCGAAACTGAGTGCCTCCTGGCAAGTGACCTACAAACTGGTTATGAGAAAAGTTCATATAGGCAAGGTACGAGAGATTCCCTAGCTCTTGTGGAATTTCTCCTGAAAGCTTGTTATGGGAAACATCCAATGATTCCAGCACTCGCAGGTTTGCCATTGATGATGGGATGTGGCCAGTGAAAGCATTGTTCGACAAGTTGAGCACATGGAGTTCTTTCATTTGACCAATGGATCTTGGAATCTCTCCTTCAAATTTGTTTCCCGAAAAGTCGATTGCAGTGTAGATTTTTAGGATACGTTCCAGCTTCATCTCCATGCCTTTATTCATCAAAACCATTGAATCACTGTAATAGCTTGTACCCAAGTACTGTCCGCTAGACTGATCTTCATCATTTTCAAGCGAGAACATTGCAATCCAGTTTACAAAGAAATCTGATGGTAAAAATCCATGTAAGTGATTACTGGATATATCGATGATTCGCAACTTAGAAAATGCTGTTTTCTGTATTGGTCCATGAAATTTGTTGGATCGAAGGACAAGAACTTGTAGCTGTTGTAAAGAACTCAACCAGAATGGAAACGTGTCATTGATTTTGTTGCTTTCCACATTCAGAACTTCAAGAGAAGAGATACGGACCAAAGATCTTGGCAGCTTTCCCACTAGTTGGTTATGGCCAATGTCAAGCGACTTTACAGTTGCAGATATATTCTCTGGAAGACCTCCACGAAGATTGTTCTTTCTAAGATTTAGAACTTGAAGAGTACTACTGAAATTTCCCAAACAACGAGGGATCGAACCATTGAATTTGTTGTTAGATAATTCCAGAATGGTTAGAGAGCCCAACGCACATATGAAAGATGGTATATTTCCCGTGAAATTGTTGTCGGCGCCAGACAAGTAATCCATTGATGGTTGCCGGACAAAGGATACTCCTGGTTTCGTTGATCTTTCGAAACTGGTGAATGTGTTATTGGAAAGATTCAGGTATTCCAAATCTGGGAGCGTCCATAACCATCCAGGAACTTGATCCTTAATTTTGTTGTCGGAAACATCTAAAAACTTCAGTTTGTGTTGGATTCTTAGGATCTTTGGGAACTCGGTGAGACCGCATCCTGACAAATTAAGTTTCCATAACAATGGAGGATCTGAAACTGAACTCTTGTTTGTCGCTGAAACATGGTTGCCTGAAAGATCCAACATCTGTAGGAACTTGAAGCATGATAAGATTTCATTCAAGTCAAACGTAGTGGTGGTGTTCAAATGGGATAGGCGAAGATGTTGGAGCGACTTCAGATGCGAGAAAATGCTAAAGTCAACTGAGCCTTGGGTGTTGATATGGGGAAGATTAAGCATCTGGAGGTTTACTAATTTGGAAATGGATTTAGGGATTGGCCCTATGAAGTTGTTATTGCCAAGGAATAAGATTCCAAGCTGAGATGATGAAGATATATTCCCAAACTCTAGAGTGCCGTTGAGTTGGTTATCTTCCAAATCAATATAAGTCAACGAAGGAATGGTGAAGAGGGAAGAAGGGAGTGTTCCCGTTAAAGCGTTGTTATTTGCTTTAAAGGACCCCAAGTTGGGAAGTGAGCTACTAATGTTAGGAGAAAGCATGCCTGTGAACTGATTATGGGAGATCGATAGCTCTGACAAATTTGTTAGATTTAGTAGTATGAGGGGAAAACTACCACTAAACATGTTGTTTTCAGCCAATAAGCTGACCAACTCGTTCAGTCTGCCAAAAGAAGATGGGATTTCCCCAACGAAATTGTTTTTTGAGAGGTAGAGATTGCTAAGATGCAAAAGATTTCCAAGTGAAGATGGAATTTTACCACTAAAATTGTTCACCCTGAGAGCAAGATCCTTAAGATTAGAAAGATTTCCAAGTGAAGATGGGATTTGACCAATGAAATTATTATATGAAAGGTCGAGAGTGGTGAGGTGAGAGAGGTTTCCAAGTGAAGATGGGATTTCATCATTGAAATGATTTTGTGAAAGGTCGAGAGTGGTAAGATGAGAAAGATTTCCAAGTGAAGATGGGATCTGACCAATGAAATTGTTATATGAAAGGTCGAGAGTGGTGAGATGAGAGAGGTTTCCAAGTGAAGATGGGATTTCACCATTGAAATGATTTTGTGAAAGGTCGAGAGTGGTAAGATGAGAAAGACTTCCAAGTGAATATGAGATTTCACCAGTGAAATTATTCATAGAAAGGTCGAGAATGGTTAGCTGAGAGAGGATTCCAAGTGAAGATGAGATATCACCACTGAAGTTATTCCCAGAAAGGTCGAGAATGGTGAGATGAGAGAGATTTGCAAGTGAAGATGAGATTTCACCACTGAAACTATTTCCAGAAAGATCAAGAAAGCGAAGGTTTTGAAGCTTAAAAATATTACTTTTGGAGTTGAGCTGGCCATGGAGGCAGCTGTAGTTAAGCTTCAGCTCGCTCACATCCCCAGTATTGGCATCGCATATGATACCATCCCATAAACAACAGTCGCCTTCTTTAGCCCATGACTCAGTCTTCGGTAACCCGTAGAAACAAGGCTTCTGAACCTCGAACTCACTCTTGAACTGGAGAATTGCATCTCTTTGTTTGGGATGACACAAGTGTCTAGTAGGAGCCGCAAACACGTTTTGAAAAATAAAAGTGAGAAAGAAGAGAGAAGAAAGAGTAATAAGAATGAGACTGATTGAGCTTTTCATCTTCTCTTAAGTATTTTTACTTTCAATAATGAGATCCCAAGAAAATGGGAATTGTGATGTTAAGATGGTTTCAATGTCATCTGTTTTATATATCAAAATAAAGAAAAAAAACACTCAGCTTGACTTTTAATAGTCTTTCTACGAAGTGTTCTTTACTTTGGATGCTTGTCCATCTGAAATCTCCACCACATATATTCTTTTCCAATTTATCTTTTTTTATTTTTTTCCGAGGTCAACTGTTAGGAATTTGACAATTATTCTAAGTTATAAAAATCACACACTAAAGAACAAACTCTCAAGTTTCTACGTATCAAGTGTTCCTCACGTTGGACGCATTGACATTTATTCTTCCTTTGTTGACGAGTTTCTCTACTTGTCATTTAGGAAGTTTCTTAAGGTGTTGACTTTAAACACGTTCTTGAAGTTTCTGGAAAAAATGTTGCTAAGATGGTACCTGAAAAATCTGCGCAGGAATGTTTTGATAGAGTGCACACAAATTATAATCTGCTAGAAAAATAATTTAATTTTTTTTTTTTGGAAAGTTACTAGAATAATACTAAGCTAACTTAACATAGAAAAAAATTAGTGTTAAGTGGGTTCTTTTGATCACAAAAATACCTTTAAACCATGAGTTATGATTTTTTTTTACAAAATGTCATTACGAATTAATACCACATCAGCATTATTTCTGTTTTTTTAAGGAAAACCCCTAAAATTTTATGCTGACCGGAAAATCTTCAACATAAATTTGCGGTTCTACGTTGTCACAAATTTTTTAGAATGGCAGATTTAAATTTTTACCGCAGATTTGGTTCGTAGATTTATTTTATACCGTAAATTTATTTCGTATATTTAATTTGTACTGTATATTTGTATGTCTTTGTTGTAGTAGATTTTCCAATTCATCGTAAATATTTTAGCATCTGTAGATTTATTTTCCGAAACTAATGATAGAGAGGGTAGATTTTCTCATATTCCTAAACTGTTAGAATTTATACGGCAAATTTAATTTTTTTCCGTAGAATTTTTTTTGCAGACATTTTTTCATCGTAGATTTTAAAATTAGTTATAGCAGAGTTTTGTTGCACATACTAGTGGCCGTAGATTTTATATCAAAGTTTAATTGCTAGATTAACATTTTAGTTACCGCAGATTTGTTTTGCGTTATCGAAAAGTTATGGGTATTGGAAACATCAAACATTAGTTGCAATTCCTTTTACCGCAGATATTATTCTTACTAGAATACTATTTTTAGTGTCTGCAGACTTATTGTGGTAGATTTATTGCAGCTATATTACCGCAGAGTTTTTACCGTAAATTTGTTTAAATAATATTGGAGATTTTCTCAATAATTTATATAACTGATAACGAAAATTGGAAAAGAATTGTTAACTAAAACATAACTTGATCCACGAGATATGTAGGGTTTTATATCCTTCTTCAAACTTTCTTTCAGTTTTCAACCGTCATCTCCAAGTTATTCATTTTAATGATATTTTATCTAATTCTTTCAATATTTGCTGCTCATCTATGACATCCCTCTTCGTGATTCTCTCCTTCAATGATTATAGTACGGAGGGGATAATCTTTGTATTTGGAAAATAGATATTTGAAAATAATAGATGGTTGTTTGTTGTTGATAGCAAGAGTGGTTCCCGAATTTCTACAAAGAATTACAAAACCCATTTATGATGCATTCATTGAAATGGTATATGAGGATTATTGTGAAGATGAATAGTTTTTTTGGGTGAAATATTGTGGGTTGATTAAGCTTATTTGGTGATTTTTTTAAAAACCATTTCTATCTTTTATTGTATGTATTTTGGTATGGGTAAATTTGCTAATAAGGTAGGTTTTATTTTTATATTCGAGAAAGAGGTAGTTTTAAGTTTTTATTTGAGAAATATGTAGTTTTTAGGGTTATTTTGTAAAAGTATTTGAGAATAATGACTTTAGTACCCTTGTTTCTTAGAGAGAGATAGGAATAAAATGTGGGAGAGATATAAAGAAAAAAATGTGGGGACAAAAAAAAAGAGAAATGTGGGGACAAAAAAAAGAGAGAGAAATGTGGGGACCAAAAATTTATATTTATTTATTTTTTATTTTTTATTTCTTTCTCTCCAATTATATATATATAATCTGTAGAAGTGTATATATATATAATCTGTAAAGGTGTACACCGTCTTATATAGGTGTACACCATCTTATATAGGTGTACAATGACATTGTTGTTAATATGAAAATTTCTCTAATTTGTTGTTAATCTGTTTTGTTATTCAATATTTTTTAATTTCTCTAATTTTAAATCATAATGACATTGTTGTTAATATGAAAATTTAGTTTGTTTCTTTTGTCATTTGACAAAATATTAGTATTACTTTAGTAAAGTTTTTTGTTTGGGGTATTAATCTAGTAATTAACTTCAATAGTAGTATTATTTTAGACAAATTTTAGTTTTTTAAATAACAAACTAATTCATAGCCTAAGATATGGCTCTGGAACTAATTCATAGTAAACTTTAAATAACAAACTAATTCATAGTAAAGTTTTTTGTTTGGGGTATTAATCTAGTAATTAACGTCGCGGCTCTGTCGGAGTGTCGGTGTAAGAAGGTATAATCTCCTCTTTTGTCTCAAGTATTTTGATGGCTTATCCTTCATTGGATGGGATAGCCATCTCTTTTGCAGAGATCTCTCTTAGATCTAGATGTTTGTGGTACACCTCTCGTCGTTTTCAGTCCTTCTTCAGCTTGTTGTTTAGCATTCGTATCTATCCGGATTCGATCTCTTGCCGTTCTCTTTCGAGTTTGGTGAGTCCGGGTTGATTTGGGTTCGCTTCTTGTTTCTACGAAAGATCAGATCGTGATCTGCTCAGTTCAAAGGTTTCTACCTAGGCGTTTACAAGTCATCGATTTCGCCGTAATCGGGAGATGTGTTAGGATCTAAATGTCTTCGGCCTGGATCCCGTCTTGCTGGTTTGGATTCCTATAGAACATTTTATTTGTTGAGGTAGTCCTATTCGCTATAGGAGGAACTGCTTTCCATTGCGGGATTTTCTCGTCCTCTTTGGTTGGCCACTGGGAAGGTTTCTCAAGTTCTAAGGAAGGTTTGGTTGGGCGAATGTGTCTGATAGATTTCAGTTTTGTTCTTAGTTCTCTTGTTTCAGTTTTTGGGTGTTGATCCCATTTGTTTTTTAAGATTTGCTTTCTGGAAACATTTTTGGTTTGCCAGCTTAGTATCCTCCGAGATTACTTGATTAATCTCCGGTCTTGTATCCCTTCCTTACTTAATATTACAATTCAGCGGAAACAAAAAATATGGCTCTGGAACATTTAGGTCTGTGGTGATTGATTTAGTTTTTCTTTGTTTTGGGTCATTCTGAAGCCTTTGATTTGATTACTTCAAGAGACAAAGGAACTGGGAACCTGCAGATGAATCCATAGAACAAAACCATGATTGTGTAGCCATAAGAATCATGAAACGAATTAGTCAAAGATGATATCATATTGTTATGTTCTTGGGATGTGTTGTGTATTATTACATTGTACTGGGGGTTGTCCACGCTACGCGCGGGTAATGTTTATGTTTGTTTCGTATTTACATTATCAAGATGAATTTAACATATTGATTTTAGAATGCACTATTTACCCAATAATAGTTAGAAAATATTAGGAACATTTAAGACTGTTAAGAAGATGATTATCTGTCCAATTATAAGCTGAAGGAAACAGAATCCATTTTGAAAGTTGTTGTAAGTAATTTCTATAAGATAGACCTCGAATGGTTTCTCGATCGACTTTTCAGACTCATTGGACTTTCCTAATAATATTCCACCTGAAAACCAGAGATAAAACATCATGTTATATTTATTGAACCATAATTTGGTTAACATGAATTTCAGAAAAGAATCATGAACCTTATACCTCAATCTTTTCGAGCACCACTGCTCTCGTTCTCCAAGGATTTAAAACTGGTCCCAAGCGATTCAATGGTCTTCTCCATCATTGATTTCTAATATGTATAAAAACATAAACACATCCCCATTGGTTTCTAAGTTCCACTTAAACACTCAAGCTTAAATAATACGTAACATTATTCTCTTATGCAAATAAACCCATAGCATTATTCTCAATTGCAAACTTCCTCACTTTGTATTTCTTCAATAGTTGTACACATTTTCGTCACCAGTCTGGAATTTCCAAAGAAGAACACATAAATATATAGCACCAAACAGTCCAAACATCAAAAAGAACACACGTATATATAGCAAAGCCTATCACTAAACATTAATTTGAGATGAGATTTTAAATTTAGGACTGAAGTTTCTCTTACTTGGTCATAGTAAAACAACTTATTTTCTCCAATTCCTTAAATGTATTTTAAGCATTTGGGAGCATCCAGAGCTCTTGACTCCAAGGAGAAATGAAAAATTTGTTGGCACCACCTTGGAAAAGAGCTGGTTCAATGATTTAGAACTGAAAGAGTATTTGAGTAATTGCTTTTATGCACATTGATAAATGACTATATATGGATTTAATATTTACATGACTGTCCACCTAACAGCACTGGATGAGCATTAAGTAGAACATCGACTGTAAACCTGAGAGTTTTTCTCTTCTAGCACAAATCACACAAAAACCATGAATACATGACGAAAATGTGTATGGAACTATGTATGTAACTGCTCATTTGCTCATTTGGTTGAGAAACCTTTAAGACCAGATTATACTCTACAACTGATTATAGAGTGACTAATAAGCAAGTTTTGGACCTGAACTTTAGAATTTTTGGCTCTACAGTAGAGCAAAGTGAAAAGCCTAATATCCTTACAAATTTGGGCCTAACCACATACCCAGGCCCGGCCCAAGTGGAGTGGGCAAAGGGGCGATGGCCCAGGGGCCCTTTAAAACAAAAAAAATTCTTAAACAAAAAGAGCCCATTTTTTACTTGAAAAATTTAGTAAGGGGCCCAAAATAATATATTTGACATTTTTTCGTTTTTTAATTAAAAATTAAAGAAAATTATTTATTTTTATCAAAAATATATTGAAAAAGCAAAAAAAAAAAAAATTGTATAAACAAAAGTAAAAAAAAATTTTGCCCTAGGGCACCTAAATATGTTGGACCGGTGATCCATAAAAAATTTTTGCCCTAAGGCACCTAAATATGTTGGACGCGCGGGTAATGTTTATGTTTATGTTTTTATATCTTAATTATTAAAAATATTCCATGCTGGAAGTTAATTGTGTAGCTTGTATGAACGCCAAACAGATGCGGGTTTCCATCAATGACATGCAATTCTTCAAGTAACAAGGATCAGATACAACTAATGCTGAGACTGCCAGTTAAAGAAAAAAACTAATTGAAAACATACCATTTTCATAATAGTCATTGGAAGATCCTTGTATGAGTGATTTAAACAACCGATTTTGAAGGACGTAACCATGAGTGATCTAGATCCAATGCAAACTCATGATCCAGTTCTTAATCTGCAGAATCCATCTATACACATTAACTTCCAGCATGGAATATTTTTAAAAATTAAGATTAGAAGCAGTGCTTTAATCATATGCCAAGAGTTCCTTCTTTTGTCAACACTCTGGAACGGAAACCCAAAATGAATCAGAGTAAAAATAAAATTTAAAAATCACTGTTTAAATTTACACAAATCACAGGAGCAAACAAATGGCAAAGTTTTGTATCCAAATACCTAAAACCAAGAAAAAATGAACAGAGCGAAACTTTAGTTCTGACTGAAAACGATTTCTGGCCAACCAAAAGCCACAGTCCTATATCGTCCGGATGACCTTCATGAGTGTTTCTTAAACTCCACCTGCGGCTTTTTCGATGTCTTGTCACCTTTTGTTTGGAGAGGCTAACCATAGTACCTAGCTCATTTCATCGTTCAATCCATGTTTAATATAGATGTGGAGGGGTTAGATCGTGGATTGCATTAATTTATGTGATTAAATTTATACAATTAATTTACAATTTTGCTAGAGTGGAGCCGAAGAGATTTACATGCTTTGACAAATGGGGGAGTGAAGAAGACGAAGTTGAAAGGCTATGAGATTTGATATCGGTGGTGGAAGCCATGACTAACGTAGTTTTTGACAATTATTTTATTTTTTATTTTATATATATATATATATATATATATATTGTATGTTTAAAGGTGTTTCTATTTTTTCTAATCAGCTACTATTTTTGTTCATTTTCTATACAATTAAACTAGAGAAAATGAAGATTAGTTACTTGGTTTATTAGGATTTTAAATTTATACAATTTATTTTTATTTATTTTGATTTTATTTATGGCTGAAGTTTCCGACGGTTATAAGTAATTTTGTAAATTAAAAAATTTAATGAATTAAAAAATTTAATGAATTTGAAAATATATTAAAATTTATTAAATAATTAAGAAAAAATATTGAAAATTAAAAATGAAATTAAAATTAATAATATCCAAAAAAAATAAATAAATTTTGTTGTTTAAAAAAAAAAAACATTAAAACAAAAAATTTAAAAAATCTATGGTTGCGGTGGCGGGGGCGGTGACGATGACGATGGCGGTGGCGTCTGCGTCATCCGAGCAAAATACGCGGCCATCTGAGACGCGATCTGGGCTTGGACTTCTTCTTGCACCTTCGTTGCCATCTGCGTTTCCATCTCGCGGTTGCTTTCTTCCAATGTAAGAATCTTGGTGCGCATTTCGTCCATCTCGGAAGTCCTCTGTGCGAGTTCGGCCCGTAGATCTTCATCTACTGAATAGCGGGAAGAAGCCGAAGATCGGAACTCGTCGGGAAGACCGAAAACGCGACCTCTGCTCTGCGGAGTTGCCTGCGAAAGAAATTAAACGTTAAAATTTAAAAATAGAAATTAAAATTAGATAGTAAGTAAATATAAAAACAAAATTTTACTTACCTTCAACATGAAGTTGTTGATGACCTCAACAGGAGCTTCAGTGCACGGAGGAGTTCCGTCAACCAACGGCTGAGATTGGAGATAGGCTTGCGTTTGCACCTCAACGACCTCACATATCTCTCGAGCCACCGGATCTTGTATTTCGTGAGTGTGTTTGTTGGTGTGGGCATCCTTGAGCAATTCGAGGGCGGTAGGCTCACGTCCGAGTTCATGACACTGAAAAATGATCAAATAATAAATATTAAAAAATTATGAAAAACCTAAATCTAACCGATAACTTAAAACCTAAATTGCAAAAAACCTAAATATAACCGATAACTAAAAATTCTCATTACAAAAAAACCTAAATCTAACCGATAACTTAAAATTCTCATATTAGGAAAAAAAAAAACTAAATAATAAAACTTACCATTTGAAGCTGACGGGTTGCCTTGCTCACCGCTCCTAAGTTGTGCGTTGCTTTGCCCTTGCCACTGCGGTTGCTGTTCCGGTTGGTCGAGTGGATTGTTGAATCCGCTTTGGTTGTGTCTCGGCTCCAATACTCACAAAATCCAGCCCACAACTCCGGGTTCCCAAGGAACGGCTTCGGGACTTCATTGTTCAGCCACTTCTCCTTCCACTCGTGCATCTGCTTCGTGTAATGAGACCCCGCCTTAGCATCAAAGGCGGCTCTCACCGTAGCCGTGTGCTGTGGCTCCCATGTAAACTCTTGCTGCAAAAAAAAAATTGAAATAAAGTTTAATAAATTAATTAATATTAAAATTAAAAAAAAAGAAAAAAAAGTAAGATTTACCGCAAAATGTCGAAACCAAAGTTCTTTCTCTTCCAACGGCATCGACGAATATGTTGGATGTGGATGTCGTACCATCGAGTTCAGCATCCGGTTGATGGACTTGGGTATCCTGCTGCTTGTAAGATGAAACCTACAAAAAGAATTTCGAAGATATATAATATTAGAAAAATTTTAAAAACCAAAAAATTTTAAAAGATTTAAAAAAAAAATACTTACCACGTCCCCCCTCCGTGACATAGTGGATGAAGTAGCGTGCAATGGTCGCGGTTCGGTTGAGACACGAAGTCCTCGATGCTCATCTGTGTCGGAGCTGACTGGATCGGAGCCGACTGCGTCTCCGGAACATGAGAATGGGGAAACGAACCCTGAGCCGAGTCTGATCGACGACGACTACCACCCCTAGTCCGCTGTCTCTGTCGGGCCCGCTGCTGAGAACCACCGCGGCTCGAACCCCCCTCCTCGCCACGCTCGTCGAGAAAATCACCGTAATCCCTAAAAAAATAAAAACAAATTAATTAAGCAATAAATCTAATAAAATTCATAAATCTAATACAAAATTAAAAATTAAATTATATAAATCTAAAAATCCTAAAAACTTAGAAAATCATTTAATTTAAAGCAAATTTTCCCAATTCAAATATATGTATAAATTTTAAAATTATAAATTATAACAAATGTATAAATTAAAGATAATTAAATTATAAGAAAGTAAATAAATATATACAAAATTCTATTATATATATATAAAATTCTAAAAATCTTAAAAATAATAAAACTACAATTTCATATAATTATAAATCTATTTTCATATATTTTAAATTTCCAAAAAATTTAAACAATTACATAAACAAAAATCTAACCTATAATTTTAATCTAACCATACAAAACCTAAATCTAACCATCCAAAACCTATATCTAACATTGATGAACCTAAATCTAACAATTTATTTCCAAAATCTCAATTCCAATTCCCTAAACCCAATTCCAAATCCTAAATCTATAAATCTATAAATCAAAATCAAAAGAGTAGGATTAGATCTTACATGTTCTCTGGAAGATCTGAGATGATGATGAAGATGTGAAGAAAATCGGAAGTTTCTGGAGATTTTGAGAGAAGTTGAGGTTTTTTTTGTTAAAAATGGCGATGAACTCGCGGAGAAGACGAAGTCGTATATATAAAACTAATTCCGACGGATAATTCCGTCGGAAGTCCGTTGGAATTTTATTAATAATAAATGACACCGATACTCGAGATTCTTCTTATCTTAAATTTCGCGTAACCGTCGGAAATCCGTCGGAAATTTCCGACGGCATTCCGACGGACGCGCGAAATTTAATACACGCGGGAAGACGAAATATATTGTTTCGCGGTTTAATTTTAGCATTCCGTCGGAAATTTAATTCGAACCGTTTCCGAAATTTAATTCGTGGTTTAATAATTCTAACCGACGGATTTTCGACGGATTTCGACGGCATGCAAAACAAAACCTGTCTGTCATTGGTCAGTCAACCTTAAACAAGGCCACGTGTTTTCTTTAGTCCGTCGGTTATCCGTCGGAAATTTCCGACGGATTGCCGACGGATTTGGGGTTTTAGAGTTTTATTCGATCCGTTTCTGGTGAGATATGTTTGTATGGTAATTCTTAGTGATTTTTATGAAAGAATACAAAATAATATCTTCCAGATTGTATGAAAACTTGAAAACTTACATTTCAAAGTTTCAAAACACAAACAAGTAGCTATAGATATGAAACGTTATGAAACACTTTCGTCATTTGTATGACAAATCTTGTAAATATGATTTATAGGTAATATTTAAGTTCATTTTATAACTTGACTTATATAAACGTTTTAAAACACATTTTTGGGTTTCTTGTGTGGAACGATTGAAATTGGGTCATGAAACCACAAATCCGTCGTTTTTCCGTCGGAAGTCCGTCGGATAGGGTTACCGTCGGAAATCCGTCGGAAATTGCCAACGGATTTCCGACGGATTTGATAGATTTTTAAGGTTTGTGCTTATTGGGGTAGTTGGTGGTTTTAAGGGTTTGTATTTGTGGTTTTAAGGGTTTTGTGATCATCATCATCATCATCATCATCATCATCATCATCATCATCATCATCATCATCATCATCATCATCGTCATCATCATCATCATCATCATCGTCATCATCATCATCATCATCATCATCATCATCGTCATTAATTTCATCATCATCATCGTCATTAATTTGTATAAATACGATTAAAATGTTAGAAACTGCGTTATTTTATTAATAATTGGTAAAATATAAAGAGCTGCAAAGGAGCTTATCGCCGTAAATTTAAATAAAATTACAAAACACAATTACGTAATGTCTTAAAATTAAAAACATGAAAAAAACAAAATTACATATTGTCGTTCTCTGGTTCTGATGATGAAGATCCTTCAGATGGAATATTTGCGTCTGAATCCTCAAAAAATTCTCCTTCTTCTTCCTCTGACTCTGAATGAACTACACTGAATTGTGTGAAATCAACGACAAGTGCGAGATCACAAGTAGGCTCAACTGGATCCATTGGAACATTTATGGTGGGTTGTAACGGATCGTGTGCAGCAACTCCATAAATTCTTCCTCTAGGGGTAATAGCAGTAACTGTGCCCCAAGGATCTGACCGCCGGGTTACTCGAGGGTAACGAATATAACACACCTATAAAAAAAAAACCACACATTCAATTAGTTAATCGATTTTAAGATACTAATTAGTAATAAAACAATGGGAAAGTTACTAGAATAACCTAAATGAAGTGTTTAATTACTAGAATGTTTTATGAAGAAAAAGAGTTATTTGAGTTATTTTTATGTCTAAATTACCCTTTTTGGTGTTATTTAAGTAAAAAAAAAAAAAAATTAATTTCCAGCGTGGCATTAAATTACCAAAAATGCAGATGGAAATTTTCCAAAAACTGTGGGTCTAGTAATAACAGATTTTTTTTTAACGGCAGATTATTTGTCCATGACAGTTTTTTTTGCCAGATTTATTTGGTTGACCGACTTATTAATTATATGGTGATGACAGATTTATAAATTGTAGCAGTTTTATTTCCATTGACAGAATTTTTAATAACGACAATACAGACTTTCATTATTTTTGACAGAGTTATTATAATGTCTGACAGTTTTAATTTTTTCAGTGACCATAGACTTCAAATTTTTGTTTAAAATCTGTCATATTGTAACAGATTTTGTGACAGAAAATAAATTACTAAAATGGTGTGTAATGATAACAGATTTTTTTTATGTTATAACAGATTTGTTTAATTTTACCAAAATTCTGTCGTTTAATAGCAGATTTGTTTTACTAAAATATAATTGCTATAATGACATATGGTCAGAAAATTACATTCTTATGTTATGACAGATTTGTTTTATGTAATAACAGATTTTTTGTAAATTACAAATAATCTGGGGATTGATAGCAGATTTGTTTAAAAAAAAAATTAATTGCTCGAATGACCTATATAGTGATTTACGTTATAACAGATTTATATTTTGGAATCCTATGATGACAGATTTATTATGTTGATTTAGTTACGACAGATTTAATAGATTAATGACAGACTTTTTTATATTGTAATTGACAAATTTGCCATTAAATACAATTTCGACGAGATTGACGGTGGAGTTCGTGGATTCTCGCCCGCGTTCTTAGAGGTTGATTCTCGCCGGCGTTCTTAAAGCTTGACGGCGGAGAGGGCAAAGGAGGCTAGGGTTACGATTTGAAGAAAGAAGATTCTTAGAGATTGATGGTGGAGGCTTCGTTCGTGGATTTTCGCCGGCTTTCTTTGATTCTCGCCGGCGTTCTTACAGGTTGACGGCGGAGTCCCCGACGTTCTTAAAGCTTGAGAAATAGGATTTTTTTTTTTTTTGTCACCGAAAGGGGGAAAAAAGTTCTCCTTCGCGTTTTAGGAAAGTTTCGTTAATTCCTTTTTTTTTTTTTTTTTTTATCTTAATTCAATAATTTTACAATTTCCATATTTTTTTAGTTAAAAAAATAATAATTAATTAGAGGGGTAAAGGTTAAATGGTCTTTTAACCATAAAATGGTGTTAATCTAGCAATCCATTTTTTTTTTGGTGTTATCCTAGTTATTAATCATAGAAATGGTGTTAATCTGGGTAAATTTTAGTAAAACAATTGGTATTTGGATATATCATACCTGCTCTGCTTGTGACGCTAGAATGAATGGGTCATAATATTGAAGGCTCCGACTTGTATTAGCTGACGTAACACCGAATTTGTTAACCATAACACCACGCCCAAGTACTGGATCATACCAATCGCACTTAAAAACAATGCACCTCAAGTCTAACATTCCTGGGTATCGCACTTCCAAAATCTCCTTAAGAATGCCGTAGTAAACATCATCACCAGACTTCACAGATATTCCATAATCTGCAGTTGGTCTTGTACTTCGTTCGTCATGAATCTTAAAGGCATATCCACGACTGAAATACCTAGGATAAGACGTTGCAATGTAGGTTGGACCATTAACAAATTCTGTTAACCATGTTGGAAATGTTTGTCCGCTTCTTATTCCTTTAGCAACCTATAAAAATGATTCACACAAAATTAATTAATATAATTAAAATATAAGTTTTAAATATAACAAAGTAGTAAACTATTAACACACTTACGTAAATTTTCAACTAAGGCATAAAATCCTCCTCCTTAATCGCTTGAAGCTCTTCTTCTGACTTGTCTCGATAGAACGCGCGCATAGATGACATGTGAATGCTGTAAAATAACAAAAAATCATGATTAGTTAAATTTACATATCTAAGAAAAATTAAAATATATTTTTGTATTCACATAAGTAAAGTTTTTTACCTTTCATATTCCGCAATATCTTCACAATTTGTTAGGATATATGTATGTAAGTGTGACAACTCCTGCTGCGATAATTTGCGTTTCTTTCCTTTACCACTAACTCGACCAACTTGGGAAAATAACTCAGGAACAACGACGGGGTAAATTGCTCTCTCATTACGATCATCATGGCGACCAGGACGTCTACTCTTCGTACGAACTTCCGATGGGAAGTAATATTCAGCAAATTGTGACGCTTCTTCGTTGAGGCTCTGTGCGACAATAGATCCCTCGACTTTGCTTAAATTTTTAACTTTTTTCTTCAGATGAAACATGTACCGTTCAAAAGGATACATCCAACGGTATTGAACAGGGCCTCCTAGTTCAGCTTCTCGTGGCAGGTGGATTGGAAGATGTTCCATCACATCAAAGAAAGACGGAGGAAATATTTTCTCCAGATCACAAAGGATCACCGAGATATTGGCCTTTAAATTGTCGATTCCCTCAATAGTCAATGTTCTTGTGCATAAATCTCGAAAGAAAGAACCAACTCCTGCAATTGCTTTGTGGACATCTCCTTCAAGAAGATATTCAAAAGCAAAAGGAAGAAGTCGCTGCATCACAACATGACAATCATGACTCTTCATTCCAGTAAACTTTCCTTCTCTATAATCGATGCAGTTACACAGATTTGATGCGTATCCATCCGTGAATTTGACATCCTCGCGAATCCAATCAAAAAATTCTTCTTTCTTAGCTGCATCCAACCTCCATGGAGGAAAAGGACATCTACCATCCTCTGAAACTTCTATGTTCTCACGACCACTGCAAATATCAGCCAAGTCCAATCTAGATTTCATATTGTCTTTCGTCTTCCCTTGGACGTTTAAGACAGTGTTCATGATGTTCTCAAAGAAGTTCTTCTCAACGTGCATCACATCTAAATTGTGCCGAAATAAATGGTCCTTCCAGTAAGGCAAATCCCAAAAAATACTCTTCTTGTGCCAGTTATGAACTTCGCCGGCACCGTAAACAGGTTCATGTCCATTACCCCAACAATAAGCAGTCATTTCAGCACCAAAATCTCTTAATTGCTCCAATATAGCACTTCCGTCAATTTCAGGAGGTGGAGCATCAAACACTTTCTTGTTTTTCGTAAACAATGTTCTAGACCGACGATACGGATGACGACTCGGTAGAAACCTTCGATGGCAATCAAACCAACAACTCTTTCTTCCGTTCCGAAGTTGGAATGCATCAGTCACGTCTTGGCAATACGGGCACGCTAATCTCCCATGAGTTGACCATCCAGATAACATACCATATGCTGGAAAATTGCTTATGGTCCACATAAGAACTGCCCGCATCATAAAATTCTGGTGACATGAAACATCGTACGCTTCGACACCATGCTCCCATAGCATTTGTAATTCATATATCAATGGCTGGAGGAATATATCGAGTGACCTCTTCGGATGCTCTGGGCCGGGAACGAGAATAGAGAGAAACAAAAACTCTCTACGCATGCACAGTGATGGAGGTAAATTGTAAGGAGTTACAATTACGGGCCACAACGAATACTTCCTTCCATGCATCCCAAATGGGTTGAAACCATCCGTACATAACCCGAGGTAAACATTCCTTCCCTCATACGTAAAATCTGGATACAATGATTGAAAATGTTTCCACGCTTTTGCGTCTGATGGATGTGTAATATCACCGTCTTGGCGATGCTCTGCATGCCATCTCATTGGCTCTGCCATGCGCTGAGTTGAATATAACCTCTTCAACCTCTCTGTTATTGGTAAATACCACATACGCTTATACGGAATTGGAACTCTTCCACTACTTTCCTGATAACGCGGTTTACCACAAAATTGACAACTTTTGCGGTTTTCCTTTTCTCTCCAATATAACATACAGTTGTCGATGCACACATCTATCACCTTATACGGCAAACCAAGACCAGATACAAGTTTTTGTATCTCGTAGTATGATGCGGGTAAAAGATTGTCTTCAGGCAACATATCTTTCGCCCAATCTGTTATTGCATCAACACACTCCTCCGCCAAATTGAAGTCCGTCTTAATCGTCATCAATCTAGTTGCAGATGATAAAGGTGATTGACCTTCTTTACACTCCTTATATAGTGGTTGCTTTGCTGCGTCTAGCATATCAAAAAATCTCCGTGCTTCTAAATTAGGTTCGACTCTCTCTTCACCCCCATAGTAGTGCATATTCTCTCTAAACGCATCATTCACCATCTCAACTGTGCCTACACCTACATCTACTTCCGTTCTATCTCCTAAACTATCCGAGACAGTTGGTTCACTAGTACTACCATAATCGTAATTTCTTTCTCCATGTAGATACCAAATCTTATATCCAGGCGTAAATCCATTGCTATACAAGTGATGCCAAACCATCTCTACCCTAACATTATGAGAATTCTGGCAAATTGAACATGGACATATCAACTTACCTGATTTTTGCACACGCGGTTGATTTCCGGCCACTTGCATAAACTCGACTATGCCTCGTGCATAATCCTCGTTCAAGGTGTTCGACTCCGGATTCATCATTGGTTTGTCCAACCATGATCGAAAATATCTAGACATATTTTCACTTTTTTTGTTATAGAAATCGTATATTAACAAGAAATGATAGAGAGAATGTAATGAAATTGGATTGTGGTGTAATGAGGTAGAGGGGTGTGAAAACATATTTATAACCTCGTATCCGTCAGAAATCCGTCGGAATTCCGTCGGTTTATAACGGCTCTATTCAACGGCTATATAACGGTCATAAATTCCAACGGATTTCCGTCGGAATTATTTTTTCCGTCGGAAATCCATCGCAATTGTAACAGTACACTAACGGTCATAAAACGGCTATATTAACGTTAACATTTACTCGGAAAGCAGTCAGAAATTCGTCGGAAATTTCCGATGAATTTGTTTCCGTCGGAAATTTCCGACGGCATTCCGACGGATTGTAATTATTAAATTCTCTCGGATTTTCGTCGGAAATCCGTCGGGGTTATCCGACGGATTTTATGGCCGTCGGAAATCCCGTCGGATTTCGGCGTGTTTTTTTGTAGTGGATACGCACCAGCTCCATTGCTATGCCTTTATTCATCAAAACCATTGAATCACTGTAATAGTATGTACCCATGTACCCTCCGTTAGACTGATCTTCCTTTTTTTCCAAGTGAGCGCATTGCAGTCCAATTTACAAAACAATCTGATGGCAAAGTTCCATAGATGTGATTACTGGATATATCGATGATTCGTAACTTACAAAATCCAGTTTTCTGTATTGGTCCATGAAATACGTTGGAGTGAAGGACAAGAACTTGTAGCTCTTGCAGAGAACTCAACCAAAAAGGAAACATGTCATTGATTCTGTTACTTTCCACGTTGAGAACTTCAAGAAAAGAGATACAGACCAAAGATCTTGGTAGCTTTCCCACTAGTTGGTTATGGCCAATGTCTAGCGACTTTACACTTGCTGATATATTCTCTGGAAGAACTCCACTAAGATGGTTCTTTCTAAGATTTAGAGTTCGAAGACTACCACTGAAAATCCCATACAACGAGGGATTGAACCATTAAATTGGTTGTTAGATAAATCGAGAATGGTTAGAGAGCCCAATCGACATATGAAAGATGGTATTTTTCCCGTGAAATTGTTGTTGGCGCCAGAAAAGTAATCCATTGATTGTTGCCAGGAACATGACAGTCCTGGTTTCATTGATCTTTCAAAACTGGGGAATTTGTTGTTGGAAAGATCCACATACTCCAAATTTACTAGTGACCATAACCATCCAGGCACTTGGCCTTTGATATTGTTGGAAATGTCTAAATACATCATTTGGTGTTGGGTTCTAAGGATCTTTGGGAACTCGGTGAGACCGCATGCTGACAAGTTAAAATAACTTAACAATGGAGGATCTGAAGCTGAATTATTGTTTGTGGCTGAAACATGGTTGCTTGAGAGATCCAATTTATAGAGTGACTTGAAACATGAAAAAATTCCCATTAAAGTCAAACGTAGTGGTTGTGTTCAAATGGGATAGATGAAGATTTTGGAGCAACTTGAGATGCGATAAGATGCTGAAGTCAATTGAGCCTTGGGTGTTGCAGTGGGAAAGGTCAAGTGTGTCAAGGTGTACTAATTTGGAAATTGATTTGGGGGTTTGCCCTATGAAGTTGTTATTGCCAAGGGCTAAGCTTTCTATCTTAGATGATGAAGATATATTCCAAAACTCAAGAGTGCCATTGAGTTGGTTGCCAGCCAGATTAATATAAGTCAAAGAAGGAATGGTGAGGAGAGAGGAAGGGAAAGTTCCTGCGAAAGAGTTGTACTATGCGTAAAAGAACTCAATTTGGACAGTGAGCTAATGTTACAAGGAAGTGTGCCTGTAAACTGATTGCCATAGACTGGTAATTCTAATAGATTTGTTAGATTTAGTAGTATATGGGGAAGGTTACCACTAATCTTGCTGTTTTCAACGGATAGGCTGACCAACTGGTTCAATCTGCCAAAAAATAATGGGATTTGACCAATTAAATTGTTTTGTGAGAGGTCGAGAAAGGTGAGATGCGAAAGTTTTTCAAGTGAAGATGGAATTTCACCGACAAAATTATTCTCGGAAAAGGCAAGAATGGTGAGATGAGAAAGGTTTCCAAGTGAAGATGAGATTTCACCCACAAAGTTGTTAGCACCGAGGCCAAGAAAAGTTAGATGAGAAAGGTTTCCTAGTGAAGATGGGATCCTACCAACAAAATTGTTATCAGAGAGGTTAAGAGAGGTCATCTACAAAAATTTTCCAAGTGAAGATGGGATTTGGGCACTGAAATGATTCCTAGTAAGGTCAAGAGTGGTGAGACTAGAAAGGTTTCCAAGTGAAAATGGGATTTGACCACTAATATTATTATTTGAAAGGTCAAGAAGACGAAGATTTTGAAGCCTAAAAATAGCACTTTTGGAATTGAGCTGGCCATGGAGACAGCTGTAGCTAAGGTTAAACTCGATCACATCCCCGAAGTTAGCATCGCATCTGATACCATCCCATGAACAATAGTTGCTGTTACTCGCCCATTACTCCGTCTTTGGAAACCTGTCGAAACAAGGTTTCTGAATCTCAAACTCGTTCTTGAACTGGCTAATTGCATCTCTTTGTTCTGGATTACCCTTGTGTCTAATAGTGACTGCAAACACATCTCCAAAATTAAAAGTGAAAAAGAAGAAAAAAAGAAAGAGTAATAGGAATGAAACTGATTAAGTTCCAAAAGCGTTTCATCTTCTTCAAGTATTTTTATTTCCTTTAATAAAAAACCACGAAAAACTTGAAATTGTTATGATAACATGGTTTCATGCATCATCTCTTTATGTTACCAAAATAAAGATAACAAAAAAAAAGATTTTTTGATCCATAAAATATTTTTTTCCATGAAGACTTTCAGAATTCGTCTTGGTGGTATAAAAACAAGACTTTAAGTCTTTAACGTCTGCTTCCTTTCTTGACTTATCCAGACAATAGGATTGACTATGTTCCTTCCTTCAACATCGTAAGCAATGTTGACTCGGCTTGTTAAACATTAAGTGGGAAAACTAAAATAAGTAAAAATGTTGATTTTTCCGTGGACTAAAGTTTTCTAACAAACTTTGTAAACTATATTTTGTGGGTTCTTTTAACAAAGAAAATATTTATTTAATTCGATTGTCACCGCCTATCTAAACGAACCTAGTTGGATTAAATAAGATTTTATCAAGAGCAACAGAGCGAAACATATCCTTCCAAGATTTTTTTCTTACATTTAAGAACTCGAGAAGAATCAAGAAATTAATGTTCATTATATCCGCTCAAGTGACAACACATCATATCTCTTTACAAAAACGTTTATTACTTAAACATTCAGAAAGCATATTCATAATATCCGAATGCGTCATCGATGAGATCTATAGTGAAATCTTTTCCAAAAGAAAAAGTAAAAGTAATAAAAATAGTTGATTTTTCCGTGGACCAAAGTTTTCAAACAAATCAAATATGTATCACACATGTATGACAATATAGAGAAACAAAGAACATAGTGGATGAAACCACACAAAGCTAAACAAAAATATTTAGAATAAGTTTGCTTTTTTTCCCAAGCTTCTAACTTTAAATTTTGGCAGATTTGGTTCCTTTTATTTTCTTCTTCAAAGATTCTTCAGCTTGGGTTTTAAAAGGCTATACAAAACAAAGAAAAATTAATATGTCAATTTCATATATTGTTTTTTCATATATATATATATATATATAGCATTCATTCTTCAAAATTAAGAAAATTACCTCTTCATTGAGTTGTTGTTATGGTTCTGCATTTGTTTATGCCAAATGGATTCTTGAACCACTCTGTTTTGTAGAAAACAAATATGTATCCCATCGTCACTCCAAAGGCAATACCAGGTATGAATCCAACTGCAGCTGCTGTCCAACTTATCACCTCTCCTTCATCTTCTTCTGGCTCTGGCATTTTGGATTGTTGTGATGTTGTCTTGTGGATATCTACACAAACTTCGTCAAGTGAAGGGCCATAAAGTTCAAGGTTGTGCTCGAAAGAAGAGCAAGGCTGCCTTCGAAACTGAGTGCCCCCAGGCACTAGACCAATAAATTGGTTATGAGAAAAGTTCATGTAGGAAAGGAACGAGAGCTCCCCTAGGTCTTGTGGAATTTCACCTGAAAGTTTGTTTTGGGAAACATCCAGTGATTCAAGCTCTCCGAGGTTTGCCATTGATGATGGGATGAGGCCAGTGAAAGCATTGTTTGACAAATTGAGCACATGAAGCTCTTTCAAAAGACCAATGGACTTTGGAATCTCTCCTTCAAACTTGTTTCCTGAAAAGTCGATCGCTGTGTATATTTTTAGGATACGTACCAGCTCCATCTCCACGCCTTTATTCATCAAAACCATTGAATCACTGTAATAGTCTGTACCCATGTACCCTCCTTTAGACTGATCTTCATTTTTCTTAAGTGAGAACATTGCACTCCAGTTTACAAAGCAATCTGACGGCAAAGTTCCATAGAAGTGATTATTGGATATATCGATGATTCGCAACTTAGAGAATCTGGCTTGATGTATCGGTCCATGAAATGCATTGGAGCGAAGGACGAGAACTTGTAGCTCTTGCAGAGAACTCAACCAAAAAGGAAACATGTCATTGATTCTGTTGCTTTCCACATTGAGAACTTCAAGAGAAGAGATACGGAGCAAAGATCTTGGAAGCTTTCCCACTAGTTGGTTGTGGCCAATGTCAAGCGACTTTAGACTTTCAGGTATATTCTCTGGAAGACCTCCACTAAGACGATTCATTCTCAGATTTAGAACTTGAAGAGTACTAGTGAAATTTCCCAAACAACAAGGGATTGAACCATTGAATTGGTTGTTAGATAAATCGAGAATGGTTAGAGAGCCCAGAGCACAAATGAAAGATGGTATATTTCCTGTGAAATTGTTGTTGGCTCCAAACAAGTAACCCATAGATACTCCAGGTTTCGTTGATCTTTCGAAACTGGTGAGATTGTTGTTGGAAATATCCACAATCTCCAGATCTGGTAGCGACCATAACCAACCAGGAACTTGACCTTTAATTTTGTTGTTGGATATATCTAAAAACTGCATTCCGTTTTGGGTTCTTAGGATTTCTGGAAATTCGGTGAGACAGCATCTTGACAAGTTAAACTCGATTAACAATGGAGGATCTGAAACTGAACTCTTCTTTGTGGCTGAAACATGGTTGCCGGAGAGATCCAATATATATAGTGATCTCAAACATGATAAGATTGCATTCAAGTCAAATGTAGTGGTGGTGTTCAAATGGGATAGGAGAAGAAATTGGAGCGACTTCAGATGCGAGAAGATGCTAAAGTCAACTGAGCCTTCGGTGTTGAAATAGGAAAGGTCCAGAAACTCTAGGTTTACTTGTTTGGAAATAGATTTGGGGATTGGCCCTCTGAAGTTGTTATTGCCAAGGTATAAGCTATGCAACTTAGATGATGAAGATATATTTCCGAACTCAAGAGTGCCATTGAGGTTGTTATGTGCCAAATTAATAAGAGTCAAAGAAGGAATGGTGAAGAGAGAAGAAGGGAGATTTCCAGTTAAAGCGTTGTGAGATGCGTGAAAGTACTCCAAGTTGGGAAGTGAGGTACTAATGTTTGGAGGAAGCGTGCCTGCAAACTGATTATAGGAGATTGATAGGTATGACAGATTTGTTAGATTTAGTAGTATAAGGGGAAATTTACCACTAAACTTGTTGTTTTCAAGAGATACTCTATTCAGCTGGTTCAATCTACCAAGAGAAGATGGAATTTCACCATCGAAATTATTGTATGTGAGCTGGAGAGTGGTGAGGTGAGAGAGATTTCCAAGTGATGATGGGATTTGACCACTGAAGCTATTTCCATAAAGGTATATGGTAGTGAGATTAGAGAGATTTCCAAGTGAAGATGGAATTTCACCATTAAAATGATTGCTAGAAAGGTCGAGAGTGGTGAGACTAGAGAGATTTCCAAGTGAATATGGGATTTGACCACTGAAATTATTTCCATAAAGGTAGAGGCTACTGAGATTAAAGAGATTTCCAAGTGAAGATGGAATTTTACCATTGAAATGATTTCTAGAAAGGTCGAGAGTGGTGAGGTGAGAGAGATTTCCAAGTGAAGATGGGATTTGACCACTGAAATTACTTTCATAAAGGTAGAGGGTAGTGAGATTTAAGAGATTTCCAAGTGAAGATGGAATTTTACCATTGAAATGATTATCAGAAAGGTCGAGAGTGGTGAGGTGAGAGAGATTTCCAAATGAAGATGGAATTTCACCACTGAAATTATTTCCAGATAGATCAAGAAAACGAAGGTTTTGAAGCCTAAGAATATTACTGTTGGAATTGAGCTGGCCATGGAGGCAGCTGTATTTAAGCTTCAGCTCGATCACATCCCCGAATTCGGCATCACATTTGATACCATCCCATGAGCAACAGTCGCTGTTATTAGCCCATGACTCCGTCTTCGGAAACCCGTATAAACTGGAGGTGCTGCTATACTCCAAAGAACAAGGCTTCTGAATCTCCAACTCCTTCATGAATTGGAGAATTGCATCTCTTTGTTCGGGATGACACACATGTCTAGTAGGAGCCGCAAACACGTCTGGAAAACTAAAAGTGAAAAAGAAGCGAAAAGAAAGAGTAATAGGAATGAGACTAATTGAGTTCCAAGAGCGTGTCATCTTCTTTTAAGTATTTTTGCTTTCTTGAATATTATCAATAACGAAAACCCAAGAAAATGGAAATTGTGATGATATCATAGTTTCAATGTCAGCTTGCTTATAAATAGTCTTAAATCTCCACCACATTTATTCTTTTCCAATGTCATCTTGACTTATAAATTGTCAATTGACTTCGTCAACTTCAGTGGCTCTTCTGCTTCCTCTGATGACGAGTCCACATGATTGGATTGACACTAAATGTCTAAATTTGGCTCTGGAATATTAATATCGAGCTAAATCTAGATAAACTATCTAGCACATATTCAACATTATTATGCAGCAAAGTGACAAAAATTAGCCCTAACTTTAAAACATCAGGGTACATAACAAGAGACCAAAAATGAACGCTAGCTCATCAAATTTATCAAAGAGCTTACTCGTCATATTGAAGGCAGGAACATCATTACCAATAGAGATAGGTTCACTGATTGTTGCCGAATCACTTTAATCAGAATCAGTCTCCAGTTATATTGATGAATATTTTCCTTCTTGCCTTGAATTAAAGATGCAGCATGAGCCCTTAAAACCCTCTTGGAGCTATCTATACGTTTATTTTTTGCTTTGAGCTCTCTCAAGCTCACCAAATTACTATCAAGGTTCTTCCATACTATCTTCCTTACTTAAAACAAATTTTATTCTTATGATGCTGCATTTCTGGTGCTTTTTGTTAATAATAAATTTGAGTGATTAAATGGAGTTTAATCATCACATATATAATAGGCTACACTCACTCTTTTTATGGGTTTGGCAAGGCCATATATATATATAACAATTTACTATGATGATATTTGATAAAATTATGTATATATACATATATATATATATATAACTTATAATATATATATAAGTTTTAAAAAGATTTCTGGTACATAAAAAAAATCCAAACCTCTTTAGATAAATATTTTTAATCAGTTATTGTAGGATTGATTAAAATTAGATTTTGAAAATTTAATTACAATAATAAATTTTTTTATTTTCTTATAAAACTTATATATTGCAAAAACAATTGTACAACTGCTATCAAACTACTGTCAGACCACAACCTTGAAACCGCAACCGCGTGTTTTTGCTAACTTCCGTACCCGCAACGACACCCACTGCATTTAAAACAGTCATGCACATACTAACTAGTCTATGTATGGAGTGTTCTTCACGTTAGACGCATTTATTCTTCACGTGGGTTTTGGTACGATTTTTCTAATCTCCATCTGAAATCTCCACCACAATATTATTATTTTCCAATTTATCTGTTTTGTTTTTTTTGTTGAAGTCATTTATTGGTATTTGTCGAATTCAGTGGCTCAGTTGCTTCCTTTGTTGACAAGTCCACATGACTGAATTGACAATGATCCTAAGTTTTAACATTCACACACTAATTGTATACATTTAGGTTTGCAACATTTAGTTTGAAGATCTGTGGTGATTAGTGTAACTTTTTATTTTTATTTTGGGATCATTTGGACCTAAGCTCCTTAGGGTATAATAGTCTAAATAGTAAATATAACAACATGAGATATAAAATTTATAAGATTCACAAACTGGGTTCTTTTGTCTGAATCCTGTAACTTTGTTATGGCCAAGAGCAAGCGGTTTTGCTTCACCTAATCAATGTGAGGTTGCTCCCACATCATTGAAGGGACTATATTTCCTCTCTTTATTGATGTCCTGTAAGATAAAGAGTAAAAAAAAAAAAATATTTATACCAAAGACTAAATATAACACCCGTATTTCAACGAAGTGTTCTATACGTTGGATGCATAGACTAAATGTAACACCCGGCTCTTCCTCTCTCGAGACCGGCGTGTCAACAACACTAACTTCTTACTCAAGTAATAATAAGAATCCAAGGATAACCTTTAATAACCAAAAATTTGTTCCACAAATAACCAATAAGTAAAATTAAACCAATTCTAAAAGCTGAATAAATAAATAAAATAACATCGGAAATAAAATGTGATAAAAAGTGTGTTGATCCCAAAATAGCACCATACTGTTCCGCACATCCGACTACTCAGCACCCTCACCTGAAAGGAAGAGAAAGGGGTGAGTAACAGGGGAGTTACCGGTGAGAGTCTAGCCTTAAACATATAGCAAACACGACACCTAAAGCACCCAAGAAGTACAATCAATGGTCCTATGCGAGTTAAGTGATCGCCCACCCTATGAAGAGGCTTCACAAATCTATGAGATAGTGCCCAATCACACCGCCCAGTGGACGCTTTATCGATCTTGAGGGCTACGGCTCGGCAGATCGACTTACCGCCCATACCCTCCCGCACACATGACTTCGGGTTATACCACAGTCCTCCCATTGTGTATCCCGCCCAAGTCCCCTAATACAGTTCTATATATACGTCACCACACTAACACATTAACATGCGACTCAATCAATATGTGAATTCATCTAAATTACCTACGTCTGATTTAACATGAAAGATCGACCCGATTGATAAACGACTTTTTAGGGTCTCGGGTTATCAAATACCCTTAGCACGTTGAAGCACTTTAGGGATCGATCCACAAGGAAAGTAAGAACTAGCTACACTAGGAATGCAAGTCTATGCAACAATCTAAGCTATATAAAGATGTGTTTTAGAAACCAATTTTAAACTAAATGAAAGCGATAAAAACGGTTCGAAATCAAATGATAAAAGACGATGAGTATTGGGAATGGCAATGATTAAGATGAGATGATGAACTTTGATGATGCAAGAACATATTATGAACAATATCCTAGGCTAAAGGATCAACAAATAGATCAATCCACTTTCATGGCAATGAACTCTTCAACAATCATTCAATCAACAATAATTCCCATTAGCAATTAAAATGATCATTGAGCATTAAGATTCAAGTCTAATCCAACCACAAATCATCCTAGTCAACTATTCTCATAGGTAAGGAATGAAAAGCTCACTTAGGTTTCTTTCAAGCATTTTATCAAACACCTTGTGGGCATGAAAATGCTATGATCTAGATTTCTCAATTACAAGCCTAATCTAGCATTACTAACCACCTAAATGAAGGAATAACATATAATCTAATCCTAAACATCATCTTCAACCCATCAAATCATCAAAATCAACCAACCCTTAACTCATCTAAAATACTACTCACTCATAGTTATGGAAACACAAATCCATTGGTTTGATATTTGCATAATCATAACTAGAAGATGAATAGATGAAATATTTAAAGAAAGAAAGAAGATTTGATACTTAAAAATCTCAAATTCATACAAAGACCCTTAGCAAAAGTTTAAGAGGGCTAAGAGAGATCTTAAGAAAAATAAAAATAAAACAAAGCATAAAACAAAGCCCTCTTCATTGTGATCAGGTTTAGGGGGTATTTATCTCCTCCAATGAAAATGGGTTTGGTTCACCTACTCCCACAAAACACACCCAGTCAACCCCCTTGAAATCTGATTAAAATTGGTCAAAAGGAGAAAAAGTTCGAGAGAGAGTGATCCTGGCGGCCCCATCTTAGCGACCCCCGTCGCCAAAACTCCTCAATGGCTTCTCGCGAGTGACTCCTGGCGGGCACATCCTGGCGGGCATCTGGTCGCCAGAAACGATTTCCGGAAGGTAAGTATCTTGGGCAGCTCTGGCGACCCCATCTTAGCGAGCCCCGTCGCCAGAATCGCATTTCTTCACTTCAGCACTTTGATTGCATCAACTCTCCTCTCCTAAGCTCCAAGTCTTCACCAATACCTAAATTGAGATTCAAAACACATGCAACATGCAAGAATTGACAATGTAATGCTCTAGAATGAGACCTATGCGGGATCAAGACTCAAAGGCTTAAATGTAACATCAAGTGATGCTTAAACACAAGAAAACCATTGAAACTAATGTATTAAAACATGGAAAATGCATATATATCAACTCCCCTAAGTTTATCTCTTGCTTGTCCGCAAGCAAGCTAAAAGAGACAAGCCGGGAGGAGTGTTTCAAGGCGGGGGTTCATAAACTTTAAAAGACCTACCAAGCCTTTTTTTTTTTTTTTTTTTTTTCTGAGAAGGAACTCAAAACATCCACAAGCAATCATGTTCAACAACTCTTTAACATTCAATTTAAGGGTAATAGCATGAAGTCTCGCTAAGGGAGTGTCAATTGATCTCAATCGGCTTGGTGAGAAAAGCTAAATGAATGAGATTGTTTCTTGCATTTAATGGGGTTTTCTCAAATAAACAAGGAATGTTAGACATTAGGCAAAAGCTATCTAAGAAAGGAAACAATTTATGCATACAAGTTCAACCTCCATTGTTCTACCCCATCCTAGGATTTAAACATCTAAATCACACCCATTCCCAATCCTCAAATATAGAGGCTTTAAACCCACAAATCTTTCTTTTTGAATCTCCACTAACCTCAAACCATTTTCATTCCTCTTACTAAGCTCCCTATGGGATTTTTGTTTTCTTTTCAAACCAATGACTCTCTTTTTGCTTTTGCTATTCTCCTTGGCTTCTCTATTCTTATTAAGATTTCTTTTCATTTATTTTAGGGGAAGCTTTCAAGGTACACTTTTAATTGCTAGAGCCATATCTGTTTTTATTATTAATCCCTAGAGCTTTCCTTTTCTTATCCATTTCCACAATCTCTTCTTCTTTATCCAACGCCTATTCTAATATCAACAACAAGACTATCAAATTTTTCTTTATTCCCCTCCTAGGCGCTAACTCTTAAGATCTTAGAGATTAGCTAAATAATGGAGGTCAAGCCTTGTCGTTCCCGATACTCTCAAGATTTTGCCCATGTTAACATTATCAAGACGAAAAAGAGGCCTCACTCAAGCAAATCAACGTAGGTTAGAAAGAAAGGTTTAAGGCGAATGGTGTGGGACTATCCTAAAGATGAAGATAGCTACTTGAGTTAATCATGAGAGTGGCAAAAAGGATAAGATAACTCAAGCATTATTTATTAGGACCATGAGAAACGAATTTCGACCCCCTAAGCGAGAAAATTAATGTTCAAATTAGGTACTTCTATAAAATAGAGTTGAGAACAGTCAAACAAGCTTCAATCAAGAGTCCCAACTTTCAAGCGAAGAGGTCAAAGTGTAAAAAATTCAAGCTAGGAATTGATCTTTTAAAGGTAAGTTTAATCATTAGCCCCTATGTATATGCAAAATGCAAACCTATATGCGTCTAGACTCGATTTTAATGTCATGATGAGATGCAAAACAATTTTTTTTTTTTCTATACACATAGATGAATGCATGAGACTCAAGTATGCAAAAAGAAAAATAAGATCACAAAACACAAGATTAGAGACGGGTCTCTCCCCCAAACTTACTTCACACCGTCTCGGTGTAAAATAAATTCAAGAAGAAGACATAAACACACGAAAGGCAAAACGAATAACATAGGAAACGAAAATAAATGATATATACAAGGGAGAAAAAAGACCATACCTTGGCCCTATTCGTGAATCTTAGGGAGTGTAGAGATAGGTGGAGTTTTGGAACTCCTTGGGTCGATGGAGGGCGTGGAATGAGCATTGAAAAAGCGTGTTCCACCTTTGAAGTTGATGGTGAGAATTTCCTTCATGACACCTTGAAAGCCTATTGAATCCTTTCTTTGAAGTTCCGGTGAATTAAAGATGCATCATGAGCCCTTAAAACCCTCTTGGAGCTATCTATACGTTTATTTTTTGCTTCGAGCTCTCTCAAGCTCACCAAATTACTATCAAGGTTCTTCCATACTATCTTCCTTACTTAAACAAATTTTATTCTTATGATGCTGCATTTCTGGTGCTTTTTGTTAATGATAAATTTGAGTGATTAAATGGAGTTTAATCTTCACATATATAATAGGCTACACTCAATCTTTTTAGAAATAATTGTTGGTTTGGATCATATTTAAAAAGTTATTAGCTAAATAGTCCATTGACTATTTATAATTTGAAAATAGAGGCTGGTCCCACTTCTATACTAATACGCTCCAGCTGTACCAACAATCTCTCTCCATTATGTTAATGACTTGTAGGGGTATTTTAGCTCTAGGGCTACGTAGTGTATCTGTATCTGATAAAGAGTTTGCGTCACTAGTCAATATGTGTTATTTCTAAGACATTCAATTATTTTTTCTATTTCATTTGATTTTAATTATATCACATATACTTTATAAAAATTAAAATAATAACAAATTTTATTTTTTTAAAATATTTTTCTAAATTTAAATAAATCTAGGTTACAAGAATTAAAACATAACTTAAAATTTCAAACCATACAAACCAAAAATTGATATCATCGTATGTATTAGATAATATATATATATATATATATATATATATACATGTAACTAACACGTATTGTCCACCAGCTCCAATAACATACACCATGATAACAAAACAGAAGTACGTACACCATTACACTAGTGTTTTATATGACGTACAACATGTTATATAATAGATATACGTACACATATTATTTAACACAACTTGACAACCAAATATCCTTGTACAGTACCTCTGTTTTACATAACGTACACCATGTTACATAAAAAATATGTACATCCATATTTTAACATATTTCCATGACCAAATATCCTTCTCAAAGTGACTTTGGTTATTTCTTAGACATTCACTTCTTTTCTCCGTTTCATTTTATTTTAGTTATATCATATATACTTTATATAAATATATTAATAGTAAATTTTATTTTTTAAATATTTTTTCAAATTTAAATAGATAAATTTTACAGGAATTAAAACATAACTTAAAATTTTAAACCGAACAAACCAAAAATTGGTATTTACCGTATGTATTAGATTAATATATATACACATGTAACTAACAGATATTGTCCACCAGCTCTAATAACGTACACCATGTTAAAATAACAGAAATACGTACACCCATTACACTGTTTTACATATCGTATACTATGTTATATAATAGATCTACGTACACTCATTATTAAACACCATTTGACAAACAAATATCTTTGTACACCTCTGTTTTATGACGTACACTATGTTACATAAAAAATACGTACCATTTAAATCTATAAATATATATTAAAATGCCCGGTGACATGGAAAAGTAACCAAAGTCACTTAGAGAATGATTTAGTCATGGAAGGACGTTAAATTATGAAAATGGAAAATGGCAGATATCATAATAATGAATAATAAAGAAGGGCAATAGATAGATAGAGAAACATGTGAGTAGTTATGTTATCCTTTTTTTGCTAATTTTGAATAGTGAATGATCCTTTCTTGAAATTAATTTAAATAAATAGCTCAATTGGCAAATTGATTCTTATATTATATCTCTTACACTATTAGATCATATATATTTTCATATTATGTATACCACCATGTCTATGTTATGTACATCATTACATTCCACACATGAGTATATCATGAACACTTTATATATATACTATGTCTTGTACACCACTATGCCTGTATATTTTCATGTCCTATATATCACAATATTATTTTATGTATATCATTTCTCGTACACCATTACGTCACACACATTATCATATCATGTACACTCCATATATAATATATCATACACCATTATGTCCGGTATATTTGTATGTCTTATATATAATTATGTTCATATTATGTATACTATTTTCGTACACCACTTCGTCTTACACATTTTCATATCATTTACGCCATTATGTTCCATATATTTTATGTTATATATACTTAATTTATACACTAATTATGTAATTGATGGCTTGTGTTCACTAATTTTAAATAATAATTACATATAGAACATAATTGTGATTACATCATTTGATTTATAGCCATTTTATACATAATTCATAAAATGGTTGTAAAAATGTATATATAGTATATAAGCGAAAGTGACATATCTCAAAAGTGTATATAATTTCTCAAAAATGTATATAATTCATTAGTTTGAAATTGTGGTAATAATGGTGTACAAAATAATGGTGTACATAATATGATAGTATACAAATATATTAGTGTACGAGATAATGGTTATGTCAGTGTACGAGAGTGATTTTTATTGTATAATTATACAAAATGGATCTTGTTAGATTCACAAAAATATTTTAGAGTATAAATTTTTTTTTAAAAATTTGTTTGATAACTCATTTGTATTATAATCTAAGAAATAAAAATTGGAAAAAAAGATAAAAAGAAGAAAGAGAGAGAAATTTGTCGAAAGAAAACAAAAAAATTGTAATGGCAGTGACGTAAATAACAAAGAAACTCAAGGGTTGAAATAACTCTAAAACAGTAACATATACCTCTTCTCCTCTGATTCTCCAATTATAAATAGTGAATGCTCTGTTTTACCAATAACTTTCAAAAAAACATCCCAATTTACAAATTCATTCATCTTTTTATGGGGTTGGCAAGGCCATATATATATATATAACAATTTACTATGATGATATTTGATAAAATTATGTATATATACATATATATATACATTTTTTTTGACGTCACATATATATATATATATAACTTAAAATATATTTATAAGTTTTAAAAATATTTCTGGTACATAAAAAAAAATCCAATCCTCTATAGATAAATATTTTTAATCAGTTATTGTAGGATTGATTAAAATTAGAATTTGAAAATTTAATTACAATAATAAAAAATTTTATTTTCTTATAAATCTTATATATTGCAAAAACAATTGTACAACTGCTATCAAACTACTGTCAGACCACAACCTTGAAACCGCAACCGCGTGTTTTTGCTAACTTCCGTACCCACAACGACACCCACTGCATTTAAAACAGTCATGCACATACT
Source organism: Barbarea vulgaris (assembly GCA_963667165.1). Lineage (NCBI taxonomy): Eukaryota > Viridiplantae > Streptophyta > Magnoliopsida > Brassicales > Brassicaceae > Barbarea > Barbarea vulgaris. The sequence goes on along the minus strand of OY763893.1, from coordinate 21,022,464 downwards.
AATTAGTCTATGTATGGAGTGTTCTTCACGTTAGACGCATTTATTCTTCACGTGGGTTTTTGTACGATTTTTCTAATCTCCATCTGAAATCTCCACCACAATATTATTATTTTCCAATTTATCTGTTTTTTTTTTGTTGAAGTCATTTATTGGTATTTGTCGAATTCAGTGGCTCAGTTGCTTCCTTTGTTGACAAGTCCACATGACTGGATTGACAATGATCCTAAGTTTTAAAAATCACACACTAATTGTATACATTTAGGTTTGCAACATTTAGTTTGAAGATCTGTGGTGATTAGTGTAACTTTTTATTTTTATTTTGGGATCATTTGGACTTAAGCTCCTTAGGGTATAATAGTCTAAATAGTAAATATAACAACATGAGATATAAAATTCATAAGATTCACAAACTGTGTTCTTTTGTCTGAATCCTGTAACTTTGTTATGGCCAAGAGCAAGCGGTTTTGTTTCACCTAATCAATGTGAGGTTGCTCCCACATCATTGAAGGGACTATATTTCCTCTCTTTATTGATGTCCTGTAAGATAAAGAGTAAAAAAAAAGATTTATACCAAAGACTAAATGTAACACCCGTCTTTCAACGAAATGTTCTATACGTTGGATGCATAGACTAAATGTAACACCCGTCTCCTCCTCTCTCGAGACCGGCGTGTCAACAACACTAACTTCTTACTCAAGTAATAATAAGAATCCAAGGATAACCTTTATTAACAAAAAATTTGTTCCACAAATAACCAATAAGTAAAATTAAACCAATTCTAAAAGCCAAATAAATAAATAAAATAACATCGGAAATAAAATGCGATAAAAAGTGTGTTGATCCCAAAATAGCATCATACAGTTCCGCACATCCTACTACTCAGCACCCTCGCCTGAAAAGAAGAGAAAGGGGTGAGTAACAGGGGAGTTACCAGTGAGAGTCTAGCCCTAAACATGTAGCAAACACGACACCTAAAGCACCAAAGAAGTACAATCAATGGTCCTATGCGAGTTAAGTGATCGTCCACCCTTTGAAGAGGCTTCACAAATCTATGAGATAGTGCCCAATCACACCACCCAGTGGATGCTTTATCGATCTTGAGGGCTACGGCTCGGCAGATCGACTTACCGCCCATACCCTCCCGCACACACGACTTCGGGTTATACCACAGTTCTCCCACTGTGTATCCCGCCCAAGTCCCCTAATACAGTTCTATATATATGTCACCACACTAACACATTAACATGCGACTCAATCAATATGTGAATTCATCTAAATTACCTACGTCCCATTTAACATGAAAGACCGACCCGATCAAAGAGACAAAACACATCCAGGAACTAAACTAACAATTGAAGAGTTAAGGCGAAGTACGAGTTGCACGGATAGCCCTCACCTTAGCCACAAAGGAAGGTTAATGATTCTCCGATGCTCGAACAGACTCTGAATCTGTAATCGGAACGAAAAAGGAATTAGAAAGGATTGATAACCGAAAAAACTGCCTTAGACCGGTTAAACCGGACCAAACCGAACTAACCGGACCAGACCGAGTCAAACCGGTCGACCAGGTCAACTCACTGAGTCACCGGTGAACCACCGAGTCACCGGCGAGAAAACGGCGGAGGAAGGAGGCGGCGACTTACTAGAAAAATATCGGTGGCGGCGCGTGGGGATCGATGGCGGCGCGTGGGCTTCACGCTCAGAGCTTCCGGCGGCTCGTGGATCTGAGCTTCGGGTTCTGGCTTCGTCTCGACGATACGGTTCTACTGGTGGTTTCGATTTTGCGAGATTCGAAGCGGTTTGGGACATATGCTAGTTTGAAGGTTCAGATCTAAAAAGAAAAGGGGATTGGTGGTGGTTTCGACAGCGGCTCCGGCGAAAGGAGATGATAACGGGGAGAAAATTAGAGTTTGCTTTTGAAGAGAAAATTATGCAGAGTTTCGACGGGTTTTAGGGTTTCCAACAAAAATAGGAAGTGGAGACTCCTTTAAATTAAATAGTAAAAAAGGGACCTAGGGTTTCTGCAGATTTAACTGGGCCTTGATGGACCTCCGAAAATTCTAACGGATCTGGTGCACTTGGGCTCGGGATGTTACACTAATAGTCTTCTCCAATATCTCTCCATCAGAAATCCCCACCACATTTAGTATTTTCCAATTTTTCTGTATTCTTCTTTTTGAGGTCAATTTTCAATTGACGTGCATCTGTATTCAGTGGCTCTGCTGCTTCATCTGTTGACGAGCCCATCCACAGTCATTGTAATACGTTGTGTAGTGGTTGTTCTCAAGCCTTGATCTGATTACTTCAAGAGACAAAGGAACTTGGAACCTACAGAAAAAAAACCTCTTCCAGTTTTGTGTGTAGCCATGGTCTATTTCAGTTTTTGGAGACCATAAGAATCTTGAAACGAATTAGTCAAGATTATGAGATATTGTTAAATTTCTTGGGATTGTTCTGTGTCTTTTTCTACGTAATTGACTTACTAATTTTTTCTACGTATGAACATGAAGTTTTTTTCACGTTCGACGTGTTGATTACGTCTTTGCCAATCTCTCCATCTGAAAGCTCCACCACCAATTGTTCTTTTCCAATCTATAACAATTCTATCACTACAAGAAAACTGGCCGAAAACTGACGGCCAAATCCGTCGGAAATCCGTCGGAATTGGCCAATTCCGACGGATTTGTCCGTCGGGCCTATCTCGTCGGAATTTGAAAATCCGTCGGAAAGCCGTCGCATGTTCCGACGGATTTCCGACGGAAAGGTGACAAAAATAATTCCGACGGCTTTCCGACGGAATTTGCCGTTAACGGCAAATTCGTCGGAAATCCGTCGGAATCATATAACCGACGGTTTTCCGCTGGAATTCCGATGGACACGGAACCGACGGATTATCGACAGAATTCCGATGAATATAATTCCGACGGACTTCCGACGTATTTCCGACAGCTATAATTACGACGGGTTTCCGACGGATATAATTACGACGGATTTCCGACGGCTATAATTACGACGGATTTCCGACGGATTTCCGACGGTTATTAATTTTGTAAATTAAAAAATTTAATGAATTTATATAATTAGAAAATATATTAAAATTTATTAAATAATTAAAAAAATATATATTGAAAATTAAAAATGAAATTAAAATTAATAATATCCAAAATAAAAAAAAAATTTAGTTTTGTTGTTTTAAAAAAAAAAAAACATTAAAACGAAAAATTTAAAAAATCTACGGTTGCGGTGGCGGGGGTGGTGACGATGACGATGGCGTCTGCGTCATCCGAGCAAAATACGCGGCCATCTGAGACGCGATCTGGGCTTGGACTTCTTCTTGCACCTTCGTTGCCATCCGTGTTTCCATCTCGCGGTTGTTTTCTTCCAATGTAAGAATCTTGGTGCGCATTTCGTCCATCTCCGAAGTCCTCTGTGCGAGTTCGGCCCGTAGATCTTCATCTACTGAATAGCGGGAAGAAGCCGAAGATCGGAACTCGTTGGGAAGACCGAAAACGCGACCTCTGCTCCGCGGAGTTGCCTGCGGAAGAAATTAAACGTTAAAATTTAAAAATAGAAATTAAAATTAGATAGTAAGTAAATATAAAAACAAAATATTACTTACCTGCAACACGAAGTTGTTGACGACCTCGACAGGAGCTTCAGTGCACGGAGGAGTTCCGTCAACCAACGGCTGAGATTGGAGATAGGCTTGCGTTTGCACCTCAACGGCCTCGCATATCTCCCGAGCCACCGGATCTTGTATTTCGTGCGTCTGTTTGTTGGTGTGGGCATCCTTGAGCAATTCGAGGGCGGTAGGCTCACGTCCGAGTTCATGACACTGAAAAATGATCAAGTAATAAATATTAAAAAATTATGAAAAACCTAAATCTAACCGATAACTTAAAACTTAAATTGCAAAAAACCTTAATATAACCGATAACTAAAAATTCTCATTACAAAAAACCTAAATCTAACCGATAACTTAAAATTCTCATATTAGGAAAAAAAAAAAAAAACTAAATAATAAAACTTACCATTTGAAGCTTACGGGTTGCCTTGCTCACCGCTCCTAAGTTGTGCGTTGCTTTGCCCTTGCCACTGCGGTTGCTGTTCCGGTTAGTCGAGTGGATTGTTGAAGCCGCTTTGGTTGTGTCTCGGCTCCAATACTCACAAAATCCAGCCCACAACTCCGGGTTCCCAAGGAACGGCTTCGGGACTTCATTGTTCAGTCACTTCTCCTTCCACTCGTGCATCTGCTTCGTGTAATGAGACCCCGCCTAAGCATCAAAGGCGGCTCTCACCGTAGCCGTGTGCTGTGGGTCCCATGTAAACTCTTGCTGCAAAAAAAAATTGAAATAAAGTTTAATAAATTAGTTAATATTAAAATTTAAAAAAAAAAAGTAAGGTTTACCGCAAAATGTCGAAACCAAAGTTCTTTCTCTTCCAACGGCATCGACGAATATGTTGGATGTGGATGTCGTACCATCGAGTTCAGCATCCGGTTGATGGACTTGGGTATCCCGCTGCTTGTAAGATGAAACCTACAAAAAGAATTTCGAAGATATATAATATTAGAAAAATTTTAAAAACCAAAAAAATTTAAAAGATTTAAAAAAAAATACTTACCACGTCCCTCCTCCGCGACATAGTGGATGAAGTAGCGTGCAATGGTCGCGGTTCGGTTGAGACACATAAGTAAAGTTTTTTACCTTTCATATTCCACAATATCTTCACAATTTGTTAAGATATATGTATGTATGTGTGACAACTCCTGCTGCGATAATTTGCGTTTCTTTCCTTTACCACTAACTCGACCAACTTGGGAAAATAACTCGGGAATAACGACGGGGTAAATCGCTCTCTCATTACGATCATCGTGGCGACCAGGACGTCTACTCTTCGTACGAACTTCCGATGGGAAGTAATATTCAGCAAATTGTGACGCTTCTTCATTGAGGCTCTGTGCGACAATAGATCCCTAGACTTTGCTTAAATTTTTAACTTTTTTCTTCAGATGGAACATGTACCGTTCAAAAGAATACATCCAACGGTATTGAACAGGGCCTCGTAGTTCAGCTTCTCGTGGCAGGTGGATTGGAAGATGTTCCATCACATCAAAGAAAGACGGCGGAAGTATCTTCTCCAGATCACAAAGGATCACCGGGATATTGGTCTTTAAATTGTCGATTCCCTCAACAGTCAATGTTCTTGTGCATAAATCTCGAAAGAAAGAACCAACTCCTGCAATTGCTTTGTGGACATCTCCTTCAAGAAGATATTCAAAAGCAAAAGGAAGAAGCCGCTGCATCACAACATGACAATCATGACTCTTCATTCCAGTAAACTTTCCTTCTCTATAATCGATGCAGTTACGCAGATTTGATGCGTATCCATCTGTGAATTTGACATCCTCGCGAATCCAACCAAAAAATTCTTCTTTCTTAGCTGCATCCAACCTCCATGGAGGAAAAGGACATCTACCATCCTCTGAAACTTCCATGTTCTCACGACCACTGCAAATATCAGCCAAGTCCAATCTAGATTTCATATTGTCTTTCGTCTTCCCTTGGACGTTTAAGACAGTGTTCATGATGTTCTCAAAGAAGTTCTTCTCAACGTGCATCACATCTAAATTGTGCCGCAATAAATGGTCCTTCCAGTAAGGCAAATCCCAAAAAATACTCTTCTTGTGCCAGTTATGAACTTCGCCGGCACCGTAAACAGGTTCATGTCCATTACCCCCACAATAAGCAGTCATTTCAGCACCAAAATCTCTTAATTGCTCCAATATAGCACTTCCGTCAATTTCTGGAGGTGGAGCATCAAACACTTTCTTGTTTTTCGTAAACAATGTTCTAGACCGACGATACGGATGACGACTCGGCAGAAACCTTCGATGACAATCAAACCAACAACTCTTTCTTCCGTTCCTAAGTTGGAATGCATCAGTCACGTCTTGGCAATACGGGCACGCTAATCTCCCATGAGTTGACCATCCAGATAACATACCATATGCTGGAAAATCGCTTATGGTCCACATAAGAACTGCCCGCATCATAAAATTCTGCTGACATGAAACATCGTACGCTTCGACACCATGCTCCCATAACATTTGTAACTCATATATCAATGGCTGGAGGAATATATCGAGTGACCTCTTCGGATGCTCTGGGCCGGGAACGAGAATAGAGAGAAACAAAAACTCTCTACGCATGCACAGTGATGGAGGTAAATTGTAAGGAGTTACAATTACGGGCCACAACGAATACTTCCTTCCATGCATCCCAAATGGGTTGAAACCATCCGTACATAACCCGAGGTAAACATTCCTTCTCTCATACGTAAAATCTGGATACAATGATTGAAAATGTTTCCACGCTTTTGCGTCTGATGGATGTGTAATATCACCGTCTTGGCGATGCTCTGCATGCCATCTCATTGGCTCTGCCATGCGCTGAGATGAATATAACCTCTTCAACCTCTCTGTTATTGGTAAATACCACATACGCTTATACGGAATTGGAACTCTTCCACTACTTTCCTGATAACGCGGTTTACCACAAAATTGACAACTTTTACGGTTTTCATTTTCTCTCCAATATAACATACAGTTGTCGATGCACACATCTATCACCTTACACGGCAAACCAAGACCAGATACAAGTTTTTGTATCTCGTAGTATGATGCGGGTAAAAGATTGTCTTCAGGCAACATATCTTTCGCCCAATCTGTTATTGCATCAACACACTCCTCCGCCAAATTGAAGTCCGTCTTAATCGTCATCAATCTACTTGCAGATGATAAAGGCGATTGACCTTCTTTACACCCTTTATATAGTGGTTGCTTTGCTGCGTCTAGCATATCAAAAAATCTTCGTGCTTCTAAATTAGGTTCAACACTCTCTTCACCCCCATAGTACTGCACATTATCTCTAAACGCATCATTCACCATCTCAACTGTGCCTACACCTACATCTACTTCCGTTCTATCTCCTAAACTATCTGAGACAGTTGGTTCACTAGTACTACCATAATCGTAATTTCTTTCTCCATGTAGATACCAAATCTTATATCCAGGCGTAAATCCATTGCTATACAAGTGATGCCAAACCATCTCTGCCCTAACATTACGAGAATTCTGGCAAATTGAACATGGACATATCAACTTACCTGATTTTTGCACACGCGGTTGATTTCCGGCCACTTGCATAAACTCTACTATGCCTCGTGCATAATCCTCGTTCAAGGTGTTCGACTCCGGATTCATCATTGGTTCGTCCATCCATGATCGAAAATATCTAGACATATTTTTCACTATTTTTGTTATAGAAATCGTATATTAACAAGAAATGATAGAGAGAATGTAATGGAATTGGATTGTGGTGTAATGAGGTAGAGGGGGTGTGAAAACATATTTATAACCTCGTATCCGTCGGAAATCCGTCGGAATTTTGTCGGTTTATAACGGCTCTATTCAACGGCTATATAACGGTCATACATTCCGACGGATTTCCGACGGAATTATTTTTTTCCGTCGGAAATACGTCGGAATTTAAACAGTACACTAACGGTCATAAAACGCCTATATTAACGTTAACATTTACTCGGAAAGACGTCGGAATTCCGTCGGAAATTTCCGACGGATTTTAATCCGTCGGAAATTTCCGACGGAATAATTATTAAATTCTGTCGGATTGTCGTCGGAACTCCGTCGGTAATTTCCGACGGATTTTATGGCCGTCGGAAATACCGTCAGTTTTCGGCCAGTTTTCTTGTAGTGTATATAGTTTTCTGAAATTATTATTTTTTAAAAAACTAAGAATTCAATCAGGCTAATAGTTTTACACACAGTTTTTACTAAACATTACTGAACGTGGATTTTAAAAAGATACAAGATATAGATATTTAAGGTTTTACGTACGACATTTCTCAAAATATTATGTTGATTATGGATTGCGATAAAAAATTTAATATGAAAACATTTTTTTTTTTAACTTGTACAATGTAGAATAGAAATAAATTCAATAATCAACTATTTTTATAGACTTATGATAAATATTTTTTCAAAATTTGCGTAAAGATCTGAAGTGTATTTTATATTAAATCAGAGAGAATACTTTAATTTTAATAGTCTATTATGGTTAAAACTTAAAACATAAAACGGACTTTGAAATAGCACAGTTGTAAAATAATAAATAGAAAAATACAATTTTTTAAAAATTGCAAAAAATAAAAATTCTAGAAACGCAAGAAAAAAATTGATATTCAAAAGAAAATTTTGAAAAAATTATTTTAAAATATATATTAAACAAAACCCGCACATAGTAAATTATGTTAAAATCAATATAAAATGAAATAATAAAACAGAAAAAATAGGTTTATACCAAAAAAAACTTCCAAGTTCGACGTGTTGAGTACGTTGAAGATATTCAAATTACGCGTTTCCGTTGTATCCGTCGAATTCAGTGGCTCTGTTGCTTCCTTTTGTTAACGAGTCCACATGATTGGATTGACGAGAGATCACAACTCATGTCAGACACACAATTGTAATCCGCTAGAAAAGTTTTTTTTTTTTTTTTTTTTTTTTTTTTTTTTTTTTTTTTTTTTCTTTTTTTTTATCCCCATATAAAGAGTAACAGCATAGGTTGAACCATATGATATATCACTGGTCCAAAAAAGCACTAAACTGATGAATATATTCACAAAACAACAACCAAAAAAAGAAATCAGGAGAGGAGGTTACGGTTACCGAAGAAGTCATGATCCAAGATCAAAGCCATATTACAAATTACATAAATTTTGTCTTATGTTGTTTTTATTTGGAGAAACACAAAAAGAAACAATAAGAAAAAGGTGATAGAGTTAATAGTTACTCCAAGATTATCTAGTTATTCCAAAGCTTTGAATAGTTGCAGATACGCTAAAAGTGTTGTTGGAGCTCATAGAAAGATTAATTATCTTATAACAGAGGTAAAAAGTAAACACATATGTATAACTGTGAAATCAACTACTAATCTATTTTACTGAAAACATGGTTGTTCAAATATAGTGGTACAAAGAACATAGTGAATGAGAAACACACAAAGAAAAGCAACTAAAACTACAATCACATAGAAGACAAAAATATTTAGAATCAGATTGCTTTTTGCCCCAAGCTTCTTTCTCTACATTAGTCTGATTTGTTTCCTTTTATTTTCTTCTTCAAGGATTCTTCAGCTTGGGTTTAAGAAGGCTACACAAACAAATAAACACTTGTTCAGACATTCAGAAAATTTAATTATAATATATTACCTCTACCAAATTAAGAACAATACCTCTTTAATGAGTTGTGGTGATAATGCTTCTGCGTTTATTTCGGCCAAAAGGGTTCATGACCCACTCTGCTTTGTAATAAACGAATATGTATCCCATCATTAATCCAAAGGCAATACCAGGTATGAATCCAATTGCAGCTGCTATCCAACTTATCACTTCTCCTTCATCTTCCTCTGCCTCTGGCGTTACAGATTGGTGCGATGTTTTCGCATGAATGTCTTTGCAAACTTCGTCAAGTGTAGGACCATAAAGTCCCAGGTTTTCCCCGAAAGTAGAGCAAGGCTGCGTTGTAAACTGAGTGCCACCTGGAACTAGACCTACAAGCTGGTTATGAGAGAAATCCATACAAGAAAGGTATGAGAGACTCCCTAACTCTTGTGGAATTTCCCCTGAAAGCTTGTTTTGCGAAACGTCAAGTGATTCAAGCTCTCCCAGGTTTCCCATTGATGATGGGATGTGGCCAGAGAAAGCATTGTTTGACAAGTTGAGCACATGAAGCTCTTTCAATAGACCAATGGATCTTGGAATCTCTCCTTCAAACTTGTTTCCTGAAAAGTCGATTGCTGTGTATATTTTTAAGATATATACCAGCTCCATTGCTATGCCTTTATTCATCAAAACCATTGAATCTTTGTAATAGTATGTCCCCAAGTACCCTCCGTTAGACTGGTCTTCATTTTTTTCAACTGAGCACATTGCAGTCCAATTTGCAAAGAAATCTGATGGCAAAGTTCCATAGAAGTGATTACTCGATATATCGATGATTCACAACTTAGAAAATCTGGCTTGATATATCGGTCCATGAAATGCATTGGAGCGAAGGACGAGAACTTGTAGCTCTTGCAGAGAACTCAACCAAAAAGGAAACGTGTCATTGATTCTGTTGCTTTCCACATTGAAAACTTCAAGAGAAGAGATACGGAGCAAAGATCTTGGAAGCTTTCCAACTAGTTGGTTGTGGCCAATGTCAAGCGACTTTAGACTTTCAGATATATTCTCTGGAAGACCTCCACTAAGACGATTCATTCTCAGATTTAGAACTTGAAGAGTACTAGTGAAATTTCCCAAACAACAAGGGATTGAACCATTGAATTGGTTGTTAGATAAATCGAGAATGGTTAGAGAGCCCAGAGCACAAATGAAAGATGGTATATTTCCTGTGAAATTGTTGTTGGCTCCAAACAAGTAACCCATAGATACTCCAGGTTGCGTTGATCTTTCGAAATTGTTGTTGGAAATATCCACAATCTCCAGATCTTGTAGCGACCATAACCAACCAGGAACTTGACCTTTAATTTTGTTGTTGGATATATCTAAAAACTGCATTCCGTTTTGGGTTCTTAGGATTTCTGGAAATTCGGTGAGACAGCATCTTGACAAGTTAAACTCGATTAACAATGGAGGATCTGAAACTGAACTCTTCTTTGTGGCTGAAACATGGTTGCCGGAGAGATCCAATATATATAGTGATCTCAAACATGATAAGATTGCATTCAAGTCAAATGTAGTGGTGGTGTTCAAATGGGATAGGAGAAGAAATTGGAGCGACTTCAGATGCGAGAAGATGCTAAAGTCAACTGAGCCTTCGGTGTTGAAATAGGAAAGGTCCAGAAACTCTAGGTTTACTTGTTTGGAAATAGATTTGGGGATTGGCCCTCTGAAGTTGTTATTGCCAAGGTATAAGCTATGCAACTTAGATGATGAAGATATATTTCCGAACTCAAGAGTGCCATTGAGGTTGTTATGTGCCAAATTAATAAGAGTCAAAGAAGGAATGGTGAAGAGAGAAGAAGGGAGATTTCCAGTTAAAGCGTTGTGAGATGCGTGAAAGTACTCCAAGTTGGGAAGTGAGGTACTAATGTTTGGAGGAAGCGTGCCTGCAAACTGATTATAGGAGATTGATAGGTATGACAGATTTGTTAGATTTAGTAGTATAAGGGGAAATTTACCACTAAACTTGTTGTTTTCAAGAGATACTCTATTCAGCTGGTTCAATCTACCAAGAGAAGATGGAATTTCACCATCGAAATTATTGTATGTGAGCTGGAGAGTGGTGAGGTGAGAGAGATTTCCAAGTGATGATGGGATTTGACCACTGAAGCTATTTCCATAAAGGTATATGGTAGTGAGATTAGAGAGATTTCCAAGTGAAGATGGAATTTCACCATTAAAATGATTGCTAGAAAGGTCGAGAGTGGTGAGACTAGAGAGATTTCCAAGTGAATATGGGATTTGACCACTGAAATTATTTCCATAAAGGTAGAGGCTACTGAGATTAAAGAGATTTCCAAGTGAAGATGGAATTTTACCATTGAAATGATTTCTAGAAAGGTCGAGAGTGGTGAGGTGAGAGAGATTTCCAAGTGAAGATGGGATTTGACCACTGAAATTACTTTCATAAAGGTAGAGGGTAGTGAGATTTAAGAGATTTCCAAGTGAAGATGGAATTTTACCATTGAAATGATTATCAGAAAGGTCGAGAGTGGTGAGGTGAGAGAGATTTCCAAATGAAGATGGAATTTCACCACTGAAATTATTTCCAGATAGATCAAGAAAACGAAGGTTTTGAAGCCTAAGAATATTACTGTTGGAATTGAGCTGGCCATGGAGGCAGCTGTATTTAAGCTTCAGCTCGATCACATCCCCGAATTCGGCATCACATTTGATACCATCCCATGAGCAACAGTCGCTGTTATTAGCCCATGACTCCGTCTTCGGAAACCCGTATAAACTGGAGGTGCTGCTATACTCCAAAGAACAAGGCTTCTGAATCTCCAACTCCTTCATGAATTGGAGAATTGCATCTCTTTGTTCGGGATGACACACATGTCTAGTAGGAGCCGCAAACACGTCTGGAAAACTAAAAGTGAAAAAGAAGCGAAAAGAAAGAGTAATAGGAATGAGACTAATTGAGTTCCAAGAGCGTGTCATCTTCTTTTAAGTATTTTTGCTTTCTTGAATATTATCAATAACGAAAACCCAAGAAAATGGAAATTGTGATGATATCATAGTTTCAATGTCAGCTTGCTTATAAATAGTCTTAAATCTCCACCACATTTATTCTTTTCCAATGTCATCTTGACTTATAAATTGTCAATTGACTTCGTCAACTTCAGTGGCTCTTCTGCTTCCTCTGATGACGAGTCCACATGATTGGATTGACACTAAATGTCTAAATTTGGCTCTGGAATATTAATATCGAGCTAAATCTAGATAAACTATCTAGCACATATTCAACATTATTATGCAGCAAAGTGACAAAAATTAGCCCTAACTTTAAAACATCAGGGTACATAACAAGAGACCAAAAATGAACGCTAGCTCATCAAATTTATCAAAGAGCTTACTCGTCATATTGAAGGCAGGAACATCATTACCAATAGAGATAGGTTCACTGATTGTTGCCGAATCACTTTAATCAGAATCAGTCTCCAGTTATATTGATGAATATTTTCCTTCTTGCCTTGAATTAAAGATGCAGCATGAGCCCTTAAAACCCTCTTGGAGCTATCTATACGTTTATTTTTTGCTTTGAGCTCTCTCAAGCTCACCAAATTACTATCAAGGTTCTTCCATACTATCTTCCTTACTTAAAACAAATTTTATTCTTATGATGCTGCATTTCTGGTGCTTTTTGTTAATAATAAATTTGAGTGATTAAATGGAGTTTAATCATCACATATATAATAGGCTACACTCACTCTTTTTATGGGTTTGGCAAGGCCATATATATATATAACAATTTACTATGATGATATTTGATAAAATTATGTATATATACATATATATATATATATATAACTTATAATATATATATAAGTTTTAAAAAGATTTCTGGTACATAAAAAAAATCCAAACCTCTTTAGATAAATATTTTTAATCAGTTATTGTAGGATTGATTAAAATTAGATTTTGAAAATTTAATTACAATAATAAATTTTTTTATTTTCTTATAAAACTTATATATTGCAAAAACAATTGTACAACTGCTATCAAACTACTGTCAGACCACAACCTTGAAACCGCAACCGCGTGTTTTTGCTAACTTCCGTACCCGCAACGACACCCACTGCATTTAAAACAGTCATGCACATACTAACTAGTCTATGTATGGAGTGTTCTTCACGTTAGACGCATTTATTCTTCACGTGGGTTTTGGTACGATTTTTCTAATCTCCATCTGAAATCTCCACCACAATATTATTATTTTCCAATTTATCTGTTTTGTTTTTTTTGTTGAAGTCATTTATTGGTATTTGTCGAATTCAGTGGCTCAGTTGCTTCCTTTGTTGACAAGTCCACATGACTGAATTGACAATGATCCTAAGTTTTAACATTCACACACTAATTGTATACATTTAGGTTTGCAACATTTAGTTTGAAGATCTGTGGTGATTAGTGTAACTTTTTATTTTTATTTTGGGATCATTTGGACCTAAGCTCCTTAGGGTATAATAGTCTAAATAGTAAATATAACAACATGAGATATAAAATTCATAAGATTCACAAACTGGGTTCTTTTGTCTGAATCCTGTAACTTTGTTATGGCCAAGAGCAAGCGGTTTTGCTTCACCTAATCAATGTGAGGTTGCTCCCACATCATTGAAGGGACTATATTTCCTCTCTTTATTGATGTCCTGTAAGATAAAGAGTAAAAAAAAAAAAATATTTATACCAAAGACTAAATATAACACCCGTATTTCAACGAAGTGTTCTATACGTTGGATGCATAGACTAAATGTAACACCCGGCTCTTCCTCTCTCGAGACCGGCGTGTCAACAACACTAACTTCTTACTCAAGTAATAATAAGAATCCAAGGATAACCTTTAATAACCAAAAATTTGTTCCACAAATAACCAATAAGTAAAATTAAACCAATTCTAAAAGCTGAATAAATAAATAAAATAACATCGGAAATAAAATGTGATAAAAAGTGTGTTGATCCCAAAATAGCACCATACTGTTCCGCACATCCGACTACTCAGCACCCTCACCTGAAAGGAAGAGAAAGGGGTGAGTAACAGGGGAGTTACCGGTGAGAGTCTAGCCTTAAACATATAGCAAACACGACACCTAAAGCACCCAAGAAGTACAATCAATGGTCCTATGCGAGTTAAGTGATCGCCCACCCTATGAAGAGGCTTCACAAATCTATGAGATAGTGCCCAATCACACCGCCCAGTGGACGCTTTATCGATCTTGAGGGCTACGGCTCGGCAGATCGACTTACCGCCCATACCCTCCCGCACACATGACTTCGGGTTATACCACAGTCCTCCCATTGTGTATCCCGCCCAAGTCCCCTAATACAGTTCTATATATACGTCACCACACTAACACATTAACATGCGACTCAATCAATATGTGAATTCATCTAAATTACCTACGTCTGATTTAACATGAAAGATCGACCCGATTGATAAACGACTTTTTAGGGTCTCGGGTTATCAAATACCCTTAGCACGTTGAAGCACTTTAGGGATCGATCCACAAGGAAAGTAAGAACTAGCTACACTAGGAATGCAAGTCTATGCAACAATCTAAGCTATATAAAGATGTGTTTTAGAAACCAATTTTAAACTAAATGAAAGCGATAAAAACGGTTCGAAATCAAATGATAAAAGACGATGAGTATTGGGAATGGCAATGATTAAGATGAGATGATGAACTTTGATGATGCAAGAACATATTATGAACAATATCCTAGGCTAAAGGATCAACAAATAGATCAATCCACTTTCATGGCAATGAACTCTTCAACAATCATTCAATCAACAATAATTCCCATTAGCAATTAAAATGATCATTGAGCATTAAGATTCAAGTCTAATCCAACCACAAATCATCCTAGTCAACTATTCTCATAGGTAAGGAATGAAAAGCTCACTTAGGTTTCTTTCAAGCATTTTATCAAACACCTTGTGGGCATGAAAATGCTATGATCTAGATTTCTCAATTACAAGCCTAATCTAGCATTACTAACCACCTAAATGAAGGAATAACATATAATCTAATCCTAAACATCATCTTCAACCCATCAAATCATCAAAATCAACCAACCCTTAACTCATCTAAAATACTACTCACTCATAGTTATGGAAACACAAATCCATTGGTTTGATATTTGCATAATCATAACTAGAAGATGAATAGATGAAATATTTAAAGAAAGAAAGAAGATTTGATACTTAAAAATCTCAAATTCATACAAAGACCCTTAGCAAAAGTTTAAGAGGGCTAAGAGAGATCTTAAGAAAAATAAAAATAAAACAAAGCATAAAACAAAGCCCTCTTCATTGTGATCAGGTTTAGGGGGTATTTATCTCCTCCAATGAAAATGGGTTTGGTTCACCTACTCCCACAAAACACACCCAGTCAACCCCCTTGAAATCTGATTAAAATTGGTCAAAAGGAGAAAAAGTTCGAGAGAGAGTGATCCTGGCGGCCCCATCTTAGCGACCCCCGTCGCCAAAACTCCTCAATGGCTTCTCGCGAGTGACTCCTGGCGGGCACATCCTGGCGGGCATCTGGTCGCCAGAAACGATTTCCGGAAGGTAAGTATCTTGGGCAGCTCTGGCGACCCCATCTTAGCGAGCCCCGTCGCCAGAATCGCATTTCTTCACTTCAGCACTTTGATTGCATCAACTCTCCTCTCCTAAGCTCCAAGTCTTCACCAATACCTAAATTGAGATTCAAAACACATGCAACATGCAAGAATTGACAATGTAATGCTCTAGAATGAGACCTATGCGGGATCAAGACTCAAAGGCTTAAATGTAACATCAAGTGATGCTTAAACACAAGAAAACCATTGAAACTAATGTATTAAAACATGGAAAATGCATATATATCAACTCCCCTAAGTTTATCTCTTGCTTGTCCGCAAGCAAGCTAAAAGAGACAAGCCGGGAGGAGTGTTTCAAGGCGGGGGTTCATAAACTTTAAAAGACCTACCAAGCCTTTTTTTTTTTTTTTTTTTTTTCTGAGAAGGAACTCAAAACATCCACAAGCAATCATGTTCAACAACTCTTTAACATTCAATTTAAGGGTAATAGCATGAAGTCTCGCTAAGGGAGTGTCAATTGATCTCAATCGGCTTGGTGAGAAAAGCTAAATGAATGAGATTGTTTCTTGCATTTAATGGGGTTTTCTCAAATAAACAAGGAATGTTAGACATTAGGCAAAAGCTATCTAAGAAAGGAAACAATTTATGCATACAAGTTCAACCTCCATTGTTCTACCCCATCCTAGGATTTAAACATCTAAATCACACCCATTCCCAATCCTCAAATATAGAGGCTTTAAACCCACAAATCTTTCTTTTTGAATCTCCACTAACCTCAAACCATTTTCATTCCTCTTACTAAGCTCCCTATGGGATTTTTGTTTTCTTTTCAAACCAATGACTCTCTTTTTGCTTTTGCTATTCTCCTTGGCTTCTCTATTCTTATTAAGATTTCTTTTCATTTATTTTAGGGGAAGCTTTCAAGGTACACTTTTAATTGCTAGAGCCATATCTGTTTTTATTATTAATCCCTAGAGCTTTCCTTTTCTTATCCATTTCCACAATCTCTTCTTCTTTATCCAACGCCTATTCTAATATCAACAACAAGACTATCAAATTTTTCTTTATTCCCCTCCTAGGCGCTAACTCTTAAGATCTTAGAGATTAGCTAAATAATGGAGGTCAAGCCTTGTCGTTCCCGATACTCTCAAGATTTTGCCCATGTTAACATTATCAAGACGAAAAAGAGGCCTCACTCAAGCAAATCAACGTAGGTTAGAAAGAAAGGTTTAAGGCGAATGGTGTGGGACTATCCTAAAGATGAAGATAGCTACTTGAGTTAATCATGAGAGTGGCAAAAAGGATAAGATAACTCAAGCATTATTTATTAGGACCATGAGAAACGAATTTCGACCCCCTAAGCGAGAAAATTAATGTTCAAATTAGGTACTTCTATAAAATAGAGTTGAGAACAGTCAAACAAGCTTCAATCAAGAGTCCCAACTTTCAAGCGAAGAGGTCAAAGTGTAAAAAATTCAAGCTAGGAATTGATCTTTTAAAGGTAAGTTTAATCATTAGCCCCTATGCATATGCAAAATGCAAACCTATATGCGTCTAGACTCGATTTTAATGTCATGATGAGATGCAAAACAATTTTTTTTTTTTCTATACACATAGATGAATGCATGAGACTCAAGTATGCAAAAAGAAAAATAAGATCACAAAACACAAGATTAGAGACGGGTCTCTCCCCCAAACTTACTTCACACCGTCTCGGTGTAAAATAAATTCAAGAAGAAGACATAAACACACGAAAGGCAAAACGAATAACATAGGAAACGAAAATAAATGATATATACAAGGGAGAAAAAAGACCATACCTTGGCCCTATTCGTGAATCTTAGGGAGTGTAGAGATAGGTGGAGTTTTGGAACTCCTTGGGTCGATGGAGGGCGTGGAATGAGCATTGAAAAAGCGTGTTCCACCTTTGAAGTTGATGGTGAGAATTTCCTTCATGACACCTTGAAAGCCTATTGAATCCTTTCTTTGAAGTTCCGGTGTTAGGATCGCTTTGACCTTGGCAAATGGGTTGGTCATGCCCTTGCACTTCACCTTGAACTCAACCTCTCCTTGAACACATTTCTTAGGTTTCAAAGTCATTGTTGGAGAGAGCTCGTTGAACTTAGGCACAAGGGTGGGAGGGTGGGTTTGTTTTGGTGACTTCACCATGAGCACTTTCTCTATAGACTCTTCAAATAGAAGCTCTAGACAACCACCATCCAAGATATCCTCATCAAGCTTTAGATTCTCTTTATTCTTTACATGCATACCCTTAGTCTCTTCATGTTGATCATTCAAAGTCATTGGCTCTTGATTGCTCGAGTATTTAACCCGATACACTTAACCGGTAGGTAGTATATACGGGGTCGATCCACAAGAACCAATGGTACTCTAAGGATTTACGAGAGTCGAAATTAGCTAGAGCGAAATGGTTGGTTGGTTTTGTAAGCATGTAAATGAAAATACGGGAAATTTAAACGGTAAACTTTACGATTTAAAAACATTGGGCTAAAGGGCTTTTAGGACATCAATGACAAATGAAAATATGAAGTATGGGGCTTAATAATTAAGAACCATTCTTGAACATGAACACAAGTTTAGACTAACCTTCTTTCAAAGCATTAATCACTAAACTTGACTACTCGATTACTAAACTTTCGTTTGAAATCTCCTAACCAAATTGGCATTAACAAACAAGTTCACTAAGTTCACAATGATGATCTAGCTTCAACTTTCGTTGGCTAGAGATACAAAGCTCAATTCATATTATTCAAGCCTTCTATAAACACTTTTGATGCATAGAACAACTTAAAATCAAGATTAGAGTGATCAGTCCTAATCTAGCATTAAGATCATATGAATTGAAGAATCTATGGATTATAAACCCCAAACAACAATCATATCACTAAATCATTGAATCTCCTTTAGAACCCTAAAACCCAATTGATGAACTACTCACACATATTAACCAGATCAACACAAAGATTTATAGAAAACATGATATAATATTGAAATAAGCAAGAAAAGTTATAAGAATTCTTCTCTAGAACAATGGATTGGATCTTGTTTCTTCAAGTTTTTGAGAGGTGATGAGAGAAGTCTCTCTGCAGAAAATATAAGTTTATCTCTCTAGAATGAAAGTTATGTCCCAATAATGACTCTAAAATCCGTATATAAAACCAAACTTGACAAAACATAAGTCAAAAGGTAAACTGTCGGCAGGGACCAGATCGATCGATCCGGACTTGGCTGGTCGATCCAGGAAATGCTCGCAAAGCTGGATCGATCGATCCGGTTCTGGATCGATCGATCTGGTTGCTGAATGATCGTTCTGCCTCCAATGGTCGATCCAAGAAGTTCTCGTATGTCAGGATCGATCGATCCAAGATAGGATCGATCGATCTGAGCTCCTCAATGACCATTCTTGCTTTTTTGCCTCCTTTTCTCGTTCCTTTTGCCGTCAAACTCCATTTGAACATGTTTTATCCTGAAAAGACTCTAAAACAAAAGCAAAGACTCGAAAGATCGCTGAAAACGATAGTTAAAATACGTAAAAACTATAATATATCAACTCCCCCATACTTAGTCTTTTGCTTGTCCTCAAGCAAACTACCAAGAACAGAGTCGAGGTTTGAAAAACAGAAACTCAATTCGTCATAAGAGCACCGCACTCACATTCACTTTAGTAATCCACTACAAATTCTTACCTGAAAGGATCTAGACCCCCATGTACTTCGCCGTAGACGTTCACAGTTTTCCTAATAAGACCCACAATCTCACAGCATAGTCCACTTTACCTTCATCGCCGGGTCTCAGCTATGATCTTGATGCCCGGGACCTTCTAGACTCTTTCACGTTCAATCACCAGAACAAAACGACCATTCTCTATCGGTACTCTTTCTCTCCCCCAAACTTATTTATTTATATATATATATATATTTTTATATATACACGGGTTTCGGATTCATAAACTCCAAAGGATGTACGGGTTTACGCACTCTATCCCTCGGGTCAATTACTCCTAATCCATCTTCTCTATTTTTTTTTTTTGCGGATATAGGCTTTCGCGGAACTCCGAAGGATGCACGGGTTTACGCACTCTATCCCTCGGCCACTTTGACTTATATCCGTTATCTTCTTCTCTTTTTTTTTTTTTTTTTTTATTAGAGTAGGGAGAGGAGTACCGCTTCTGTTAGTTTACAGAAGTCGTTTTGTCTAGTGTGAACGATGAGTCAAGCCCCAGAACACCTGTCACGAAGATGAGGTAAAAAGAACTAACAGAAATTGGCTCAGGTGTAAGTGGATTTCTGCTGGAGATATGGGCGTCTCAAGTCAACCATTAAGTCTTTGGCTTTTCCAATAGTCTCAGATGCCAACCAGACTTGAATCAAATGGTTACTTAAGTTCCTGCAAATGTGGTGGTTTTTATGAAAAATTTTCGTTTCATAGACTGCTTTGACTCAATAAATCTCAATAAAACAAATAGAATTGACTCAAGAAAATAAAACAAAACAAAGAAAACAGCGTTAGTCCCAGCGAGTACCCTCCCCCAGACTTACTCCGCACCGACCCGGTGTGGAACTAATCCGAAGAAAGATACGACAAACGCCATTAAAAGTACTATAAAAAAGATAAATAAGAAAAGCAAAAACAGAGATAGAGGTGTGATACTACTAGTCTTGGTCACTCTCCGGCGTGTCGCTCTGTGTCTCGCCTATCCTCCTCCTGCGTTGATGGCTTGGTGACGGAGGGCTAGGAACATCATCCTCTGCTATCCCATGTCCAGCAACAATGGGGTCCGCAGTGGCGGTAGCGGTATCAGAATCCCTCTCTGTAGTCTCCTGCAATTTTTTTTTTTTTTTTTTTTTTTTTTTTTTTTGAAAACCTGAAATACTCACGAATAAAAATTAACACTCCAACAACAAAAATACACTTTTTTTAAAAGCTAAACCGCAAGAATAATAAATCGATTGATCTTTCCAGAATACGACGACTTGAGTTGAGAGTCGAAGTTGGTCTGTATAGCCACCTTGGCTTTCATAGACAATTTCTGTTGTCTATTAGCGGTTCTTGATAAACAAGAATCTGGACTTGAGATCGTTCAATCTTTTATCCTTTCGGATTAAATAAACACACATGACTTAATAGTATAAATAAAAGAAAACAACGTTATATACACTTACCGGTGGGTTGCCTCCCACCAAGCGCTTGTTTTTAGTCGTTAGCTTGACTTCCGTGAGTTTAGATTTGGGTTGGATCCTCGAGAGGAACCATGGTGCCTTCTTCAGGAGTTGTTCCCGCAAGATACGGTTTGACTCGCTGACCATTTACAGTAAATGGTTTTCCATTTGTGTCCAACAGAACCACTGCACCATGTGGTTTCACTTCCTTGATTGTGAACGGTCCGGACCATCGCGATCTTAGCTTTCCTGGAAAAAGTTTAAGACGTGAGTTAAAAAGGAGTACCTTATCGTTTTCAGAAAACTTTTTAAGGGTAATCTTTTTGTCATGAAGTGCTTTGGTCCTTTCTTTATAGATCCTTGAACTCTCATAGGCATTTAGCCTAATCTCGTCTAACTCATTGAGTTGGATCAAGCGCTTTTCTGCTGCGGTTTTGATATCGAAGTTCATCATCTTTGTCGCCCACAAAGCTTTGTACTCCAACTCAACAGGGAGGTGGCATGCTTTTCCATAGATGAGATTGAAAGGCGTGGTTCCAATAGGTGTCTTGAATGCAGTTCTATATGCCCAAAGGGCATCATCAAGCCTCGCTGCCCAATCCTTTCTCGACCTTCCTACGGTCTTCTCTAGGATTCCTCTGATCTCGCGGTTGGAGATCTCCACTTGTCCGCTGGTTTGAGGGTGATAGGGGGTTGCTACCTTGTGCTTTACACCATGTTTGGCTAACAAGTTTTCAAAAACTTTGTTAATGAAGTGTTTCCCACCATCACTAATCACCACACGGGGTACTCCGAATCGAGGAAAGATGATCTTTTTAAACATTTTCAGCACCACTTTTCCATCATTTGTTGGGCTGGCAATTGCTTCCACCCATTTGGACACATAGTCTACAGCGACTAAGATATATTCATTTCCGTAGGATGACGGAAAAGGCCCCATGAAATCAATGGCCCACACGTCAAACACTTCAACCTCAAGAATGAAGTTTTGCGGCATTTCATTTCTCTTGCTGATATTACCTTTCCGCTGACAAGCATCACACCTTGCAACAAACTCATGAGCATCTCTAAACAGACTAGGCCACCAAAAACCAGCATGTAGAACCTTTGTAGCTGTCTTAAACGAGGCGAAATGTCCCGCGTAATCAGAAGCGTGACAACGAAGGAGGATACCGTTTACTTCACTCTCGGGAATACACCTCCTGAAAACCTCATCTTTGCACCTCTTGTAGAGAAATGGCTCGTCCCAGTAGTAATGTTGACCATCCCTTAGAAACTTCTTCTTATCATGTCCGGTGAAATCAGGAGGTTGAACATCACAAGATAGGTAATTTGCAAAATCCGCATACCACGGAAAGTTTGTCTCTTTGGTGTCTATTGTCATAAGCTCGGATGCATTTGTGGCGTGAGACTTTTCCACCTCATAGACATAACCGTCTTCCACTAGAGCAAGCTCTTCTCCTGGAAGAGTGTCGTTCATTGGAACTTCTTCTTCAACTCTTAACTGAGACAAGTTGTCTGCTACTCCATTCTCGATGCCCTTCTTATCTTTGATCTCCAAGTCAAACTCTTGCAGCAAGAGTACCCATCTCAATAGTCTCGGCTTGGCATCCTTCTTTAATAACAAATATCTCAGAGCAGCGTGGTCGGTATGAACAATGACCTTAGACCCAACCAAATAGGATCTAAACTTCTCAAATGCAAACACAATCGCAAGTAGCTCTTTCTCTGTGGTTGCGTAGTTGCATTGTGCTCCGTCAAGGGTGCGACTCGCATAGTAAATGGTGTGCATCTTCCTATCTTTTCGCTGTCCCAAAACAGCACCCACAGCATAATCACTAGCATCACACATCACCTCAAAAGGTAGTTCCCAATCAGGGGGTTGCACAATTGGAGCACTAATAAGAGATTCCTTGATTGTTTGAAATGCCTTGTGGCAGTCCTCATCGAATTCGAACTTCTGATCTTTGCACAACAGCTGAGTAAGTGGTCTAGCGATCTTGGAAAAATCCTTAATGAACCTCCTATAAAACCCAGCATGTCCCAAAAAGCTTCTAATCCCTTTCACTGAATTCGGAGGCTGCATACTCATCATCACTTCAATCTTAGCCTTATCCACTTCGATGCCTTTCTCAGAAATCTTGTGACCAAGAACAATCCCATCTCTCACCATGAAATGACACTTCTCCCAATTCAGAACCAAATGTTTCTCCTCACAGCGTTGAAGTACCCTGCACAGATTAGACAGACAAACAGCAAAAGACGTGCCATGCACGGAGAAGTCATCCATGAAAACCTCCATAAAATCCTCAATCATTTCAGTAAAAATAGACATCATACAACGCTGAAATGTGGCTAGAGCGTTACATAATCGAAACGGCATTCTTCGATATGCGAAGGTACCATAAGGACATGTGAAAGTGGTTTTCTCTTGATCATCGGGGTGAATAGGAATCTGAAAGAATCCTGAGTACCCATCAAGAAAACAATAGTATGGATGGTTTGCTAATCTTTCAAGAATTTGATCAATAAAGGGAAGTGGGAAGTGGTCTTTTCGGGTAGCAGAATTAAGTTTTCGATAATCAATACACATTCGGTGTCCCGTGACAGTTCTTGTTGGGATTAACTTATTTTTTTCATTTTTGATCACAGTGACACCACCTTTCTTAGGTACAACATGTACCGGACTCACCCAAATACTATCTGAGATAGGATAGATGATTCCCGCATCTAAAAGTTTCATTATCTCCGTCTTAACGACATCCTTGAGGTTCGGGTTTAACCGTCTCTGATGTTCGATAGACATCATTGATTCATCTTCTAGATATATCCGGTGCATACATAGATTAGGAGAAATTCCTTTTATGTCATCAAGAGAATATCCTATGGCTTTTCTATACTTTCTCAACTCGCATAACAACAAGGCAATCTCCACATTGTTCAACTCAGCATTGATTATGATAGGGTAAGTAGAATTAGTACCAAGAAATGCGTACCTTAGCCCATTGGGAAGCGGTTTGAGTTCCACTTTCGGAGCCCTGAGTTCGCTCCAATCATCGCAGTCTTTTGATGTGGAACCAACTTCCTCATTTTCTACCTTTGGTTTGTCTAGCACAGCAAATGTAGACACTCTACTCAACTCAGCACTTTCATCCAAGATCTTGGCAAAACCAGTAGTTGCTTCGCCAAGGTACCCATATTCATTTCCTTCCTTAGTCAAAGCGATTTGTAATGGATCCTCCATGTTTAACTCTTCCAAGAGTTCATCAGCTAGCTCATCCATTATATCAATCCAAAATGCTTGACCTTCAATGGTTGGTTTAGACATCACCCTCTCCATATCAAACTCTTGGACAATGTCCCCAACTTGTAGCTTGATCAAGCTTCTCTTCACATCTATCAATGCACCAGCAGTGTGCAAGAATGGTCTACCAAGAATGAGCGGATCTTTTGGTTCTTCTTCTAACTCAAGAACAATAAAATCAGTTGGGATATGGAATGTCCCAACTCTCACATAGACATCTTCGGCTATTCCAATGGGAAACCGCACAGAACGGTCTGCAAGCACGAGAGATATACCTGATGGTTTGAAGTTTGTAATTCCCAACCGCTTTGAGACTAAAAGGGGCATCAAACTCACACTTGCTCCCAAATCGCATAAACATCTAGCCAACAATGAGTCACCAATCTTGCAAGGCAAAACAAAACTACCAGGATCTTCTTTCTTTTTCGGTATGGTGTTTTGTAGAATGGCGCTACATTCATGTGTGATCAAGACCGCTCCTTCTTCAAGAGTTCTCTTATTAGTCAATATATCTTTGATATACTTCCTGTAGATAGGAATGTTCTTGACTAACTCAAGAAAAGGGAGCTTGATTTGAAGTTGCCTCATCACTTCATCGAAACGAGCATATTCCTTCTCTCTCTGAATCTTCCTTAAACGACCTGGGAATGGAAACTTGGGTATATAAGGTGGAGGCAAAATGTTCTCAACCTCCTCATCTTCATCAGCTGCTTCCTTAGCTAATACATTTTCAACTTGTGATTCATCATCAACCTTCCTTTTCACAACATCTTCCTCTGAATCATCAACCTCTACTACTTTTTCTTTCTTCAAAACCGGTTCTACCTGTTTCCCACTTCTCAAAGTGATAGCACTGACAAACTCTTTGCCATGGTTGTAGTCTTTCGGGTTCGGTTGTGGTTTCGCAGGAAGAACCCCCATTGGTCTTGCAGAAGTGGACGCAGTCTGTGCTACTTGATTCTCAAGCGTCCTAACGTGTGAAGATAGCGTCTCAAACTTACCGTGGAGATCGCTGTACATGTTGTCTACTTTGGAATTGATGTCAGAAGCATTCTTCTTCTGGCCCTCGAGTATCTGTTGCATCATTGTTTTCATTTCGCTTTCACCAGAGGAAAACGCAGGGGCATTGTTCACAGGAGCTTGGGGCGGGGCTTGGTAACCTCCCTGGAAGTTGTTAAACGGAGGTCTCTGCTGAAAACCTCCTTGCCTATATCCCATTCCATGTGTCTGACCTTTGTTCTCAAAAGGCTTGTTGAAACCTCCCTGATTCGGTACAAACTGCCTCGGTTGATACTGTTGACCTTGTGGTCTTACCTGTGCTGGGTATCTCTGATCCTGAGGATTCTCAACGTTCGTACTTCTGTATGAGAGGTTGGGATGGTTCCTGTAGTTTTGGTTGAACTGGTTCTGATAGTTCCCCTGGCCATTCACATAGTTCAACTCAGCCTGCAAGTCTTCAAGGCCATCCCCAATTTGATCTTGGTAAGCTTGACCATCTCCGGAATCTTCACAATAGTTAATGGCTCTTTGATCGCGTCTCAAAATTTGCTCAACTTTTGCAGTCAAATCTGCAATTTGTTTTGATTCTCCCGTTCCACCGCCTCTCAAAGTTCTGTCATAGTCAACACAGTGGTTGCTATTGCTAGCTGCAAGATTCTCTATCAATATTTGGGCTTCTTCTTCGATTTTGGTCATGAAGTCCCCATTGCTGGCTGTATCCAAAGCCATCTTGTATTTCTCATCAATCCCTCGATAGAATGTGTTGATGAGGGACTCGGGGGTGAACCCATGGTGAGGGCACTCCCTCTTGTAATCCTTAAATCTTTCCCAAGCTTCATGAAAAGATTCAGTTGCACCTTGTCGAAAGGTCGAGATCTTGTTCCTTAGGAGAGTAGTTCTCGCTTGGGTGAAGTATTGACCCAAGAATGCAGCTTTGTACTCGTCCCACGTTCTAATGGAGTCTCTCTCCAATGACTTGAACCATCGGTGCGCTTTGTCACTCAAGGAAAACGAGAACAACCTGCACTTTACAGCATCATCTGGCACCCCATTCATTCTCGTTGTACCGCACACATCCTCGAAATTGTCTAAGTGATAGACGGGATTCTCGGATGGTAGACCATGGAATTGGTTTTGCTTAACAAGAGCTAGCAATCCCGGTTTGATTTCGAAGTCATTCCTATTGATAGGAGGATGTTGAACTCCTCCTCGGTACATTTGATGATTAGGAGCATCATGATCTCTCAAGGTCCGTCGAACAGGCGCGGGCCTCGGGTTGAAAGCAGCTGGAGGAGGAGGATCTTCCAACTCTTCTCTTCCATTATCTCCATCGTGTGGAGTTTCTTCTGGTGGTAAAACGTTATCGCCTTGACCAGCATGAGCCATTTCGGCTTCCCTTTGCTCAGCTAACTTTTTCTTTTTCTTGTTAGCTCGTTCGAACTTTCCAATTTCCTTATGATATTCCGCGAGATTTAATGAACCTTCACTTCGGGTCATTCACCTGAAAATACCAAAGAAGAAAAAGGAAATGATTATCAGTAACCGTAAAAGTACTCTAGACTAAAAACTAGTCCTAAATCTTTAGGTAACGCAATTGGTCCCCGGCAACGGCGCCAACTTGATTGCTCGAGTATTTAGCCCGATACACTTAACCGCTAGGTAGTATATAAGGGGTCGATCCACAAGAACCAATGGTACTCTAAGGATTTACGAGAGTCGAAATTAGCTAGAGCGAAATGGTTGGTTGGTTTTGTAAGCATGTAAATGAAAATACGGGAAATTTAAACGGTAAACTTTGCGATTTAAAAACATTGGGCTAAAGGGCTTTTAGGACATCAATGACAAATGAAAATATGAAGTATGGGGCTTAATAATTAAGAACCATTCTTGAACATGAACACAAGTTTAGACTAACCTTCTTTCAAAGCATTAATCACTAAACTTGACTACTCGATTACTAAACTTTCGTTTGAAATCTCCTAACCAAATTCGCATTAACAAACAAGTTCACTAAGTTCACAATGATGATCTAGCTTCAACTTTCGTTGGCTAGAGATACAAAGCTCAATTCATATTATTCAAGCCTTCTATAAACACTTTTGATGCATAGAACAACTTAAAATCAAGATTAGAGTGATCAGTCCTAATCTAGCATTAAGATCATATGAATTGAAGAATCTATGGATTATAAACCCCAAACAACAATCATATCACTAAATCATTGAATCTCCTTTAGAACCCTAAAACCCAATTGATGAACTACTCACACATATTAACCAGATCAACACAAAGATTTATAGAAAACATGATATAATATTGAAATAAGCAAGAAAAGTTATAAGAATTCTTCTCTAGAACAATGGATTGGATCTTGTTTCTTCAAGTTTTTGAGAGGTGATGAGAGAAGTCTCTCTGCAGAAAATATAAGTTTATCTCTCTAGAATGAAAGTTATGTCCCAATAATGACTCTAAAATCCGTATATAAAACCAAACTTGACAAAACATAAGTCAAAAGGTAAACTGTCGGCAGGGACCAGATCGATCGATCTGGGTGTGGATCGATCGATCTGGTCCAGATCGATCGATCCGGACTTGGCTGGTCGATCCAGGAAATGCTCGCAAAGCTGGATCGATCGATCCGGTTCTGGATCGATCGATCTGGTTGCTGAATGATCGTTCTGCCTCCAATGGTCGATCCAAGAAGTTCTCGTATGTCAGGATCGATCGATCCAAGATAGGATCGATCGATCTGAGCTCCTCAATGACCATTCTTGCTTTTTTTGCCTCCTTTTCTCGTTCCTTTTGCCGTCAAACTCCATTTGAACATGTTTTATCCTGAAAAGACTCTAAAACAAAAGCAAAGACTCGAAAGATCACTGAAAACGATAGTTAAAATACGTAAAAACTATAATATATCAGCTCTTCCTTAGTGATTGTTCCACAAAACATGGTAGATGAAGGCCTAATTGGATAAGAAACCTTTGGGTTCACATAGACAAGGGTCACTCGTTTGGTTGGGAAGTCAATGCTTGCTCCCGTGGTGTTGAGAAATGGAGTACCAAGGATGAGAGGAAGATTATCGGGTTTTGGCCTCTCCACTACCATGAAATCCGTTGGGATTAAGCAATCTCCAATCATAAGTGGAAAATCCTCAATCAACCCAAGTGGAGGTTTTGAAGAAGCATCTCCAAACGTAATGGAGGAGGAGTGTTGCTTCATTCCTTTAATCCCTAAGCTCTCCGCCATTTCAAGTGACATCACATTCACACTAGCTCCGGAATCACACAAGGCATTATCTATCTCCAAATCACCAAGATAGCAAGTTATGATGAAAGTTCCCGGATGTTCAAGCTTTGTAAGCGTCTTGGGTGCAAGTGGTGTTGAGCGTGGTGGTTCAAATAACCTCATAACTTCCTCTACCTTTGACCGGTTCTCGAGTATGGCATGAATGAACTTCTTGTAGATAGGGACTTGGTACAAACTTTCCATAGAAGGCAATGGAACTCCAATCCCATTCATACTAGCTTTGAAGCTCGAGAGGACTTTCTTTTGAGCTTTAGTAAGAACTCTCCCGGGAAATGGGAGTGGAGGCTCATAAGGAGGAGGTTTGACTTGCGGTGCATCTTCCTCTTCAACTCTCTTTGACACCACATCATTTCCTCTAGTGTCACCATGGAGAAGCCTAGAAATCTCCTCTATAGCTTTCTCATTCTCATCATTAGAAGATTCCCTTGTAAAGCATAGCATTACAAAAGTCCTTAGGATTGGTTTCGGGTTTACTCGGTAATGTTTCACTTGGACTCTTTAAAGTAGAAAAGGCTTGAGCGACCTTGAGATCAATGGTCTTCATATGAGAGGCCAAGCTATTGATCTTTCCATCAAGATCATTGTACATCCCATTCATCCTATTGTGCATTGCTTCCATTTGATTGGTAAGCTCTATCGCTCCTCTTCCTTGACCTTCTAAGAGTTGCTTTAGAAGAGCATTGGTGTTGTCCTCATTAGGTGGTTGCTTTGATGCACTTCCTTGGCCTTGGTTGTGAAAGAGTGGTTGGAAGTTGCCTTGGGGCTTCATAGGTGGGTAGGTTTGATCTTGGGGATTCTCCACATTGGAATTTCTATATGAGAAGTTGGGATGATTCCTATAGTTTGTGTTGAATCCCTTGTTGTATCCTTGCCCTTGGCCACCAATGTAGTTCATCTCCTCTTGTACCTCAACACAATTTTCCATTCCCACACATTGATAACCTTGATACCCGTCATTTCCTCCAACAAAGTTGACCGCCTTATGAGACATTTGAGATACTTGAAGCAACTTATCAATCTTCTCATTCAATGCCTTGATCTCCTTGCGGTTTTGATCACTCATCTCAATGTTATCTCTAGATGAGCGATCGTAATCTTCCCCGTAGCTACCATCGCTTTGAGCCAAATTCTCCACTAACAACATTCCATCATCCGCGCTTTGTCCCAAAAAATTTCCATTGCTAGCGGTATCCAATAACATCCGATACTTAGGCAAAACCCCACGGTATAGTGTACTCAATAAAGATTCCTTGGAGAAGCCATGGTGCGGACATTGTGATGCATATCCTTTAAACCTTTCCCAAGCTTCACAAAGACTTTCATTTCCCTTTTGAGAAAAACTTGAGATCGCATTCCTTAGCTTTGCCGTCCTTGATGTAGAGAAGAACTTGGCAAGAAACACACTTTTGCATTGATCCCAAGAGTTTATAGAGTCTTGAGGAAGATTCTTTTCCCATTGGTGTGCCTTGTCTCCAAGTGAGAAGGGGAAGAGACGAAGCTTGAATGCATCTTCCGAAACCCCATTGATCTTCACCGTTCCACAAAACCGATCAAATTGATCCAAGTGGTCAAGCGGATCTTCCATTGGTAAACCATGAAACTTTGAGCTTTGTATCATGTTGATCAAACTCGCCTTTATCTCAAAGTTATTGTTTCCAACCGGTGGAGGCTTTATTCCGCTCCTATGACCATGAATGTGCGGTTCATCAAAAGCTCCAATCATTCTAGCATCATTTCCTTGATTCTCATTCCCAATATTGCGTTGAGCAACCGGAGGAGGATTTTCGGCCATGTCTACTCCCAATCTATCCAAATGAACTAACCGCTCTCTTTCTCTCCGTGCCTTGGCAATCTCTCTTTCCAACCTACGGATGTCTTCAAATCGCTCAACTCGGTTTATTGTCCCGTGACATCGCAAGTTCATACACCTAAGGAACAAAATATCACAAGCCAATTAAAGAGATTAAGGGTTAGTGAAAAACAAAATAAAAGAAAAGAAAGGCTTAGTCTCGAAACAAGACTAAATCCTAATGGCTAATTGCTTGTTTCCCCGGCAACGGCGCCAATTTGATAAACGACTTTTTAGGGTCTCGGGTTATCAAATACCCTTAGCACGTTGAAGCACTTTAGGGATCGATCCACAAGGAAAGCAAGAACTAGCTACACTAGAAATGCAAGTCTATGCAACAATCTAAGCTGTATAAAGATGTGTTTTAGAAACCAAATTTAAACTAAATGAAAGCGATAAAAACGGTTCGAAATCAAATGATAAAAGACGATGAGTATTGGGAATGGCAATGATTAAGATGAGATGATGAACTTTGATGATGCAAGAACATATTATGAACAATATCCTAGGCTAAAGGATCAACAAATAGATCAATCCACTTTCATGGCAATGAACTCTTCAACAATCATTCAATCAACAATAATTTCCATTAGCAATTAAAATGATCATTGAGCATTAAGATTCAAGTCTAATCCAACCATAAATCATCCTAGTCAACTATTCTCATAGGTAAGGAATGAAAAGCTCACTTAGGTTTCTTTCAAGCATTTTATCAAACACCTTGTGGGCATGAAAATGCTATGATCTAGATTTCTCAATTACAAGCCTAATCTAGCATTACTAACCACCTAAATGAAGGAATAACATATAATCTAATCCTAAACATCATCTTCAACCCATCAAATCATCAAAATCAACCAACCCTTAACTCATCTAAAAGACTACTCACTCATAGTTATGGAAACACAAATCCATTGGTTTGATATTTGCATAATCATAACTAGAAGATGAATAGATAAAAGATTTAAAGATAGAAAGAAGATTTGATACTTAAAAATCTCAAATTCATACAAAGACCCTTAGCAAAAGTTTAAGAGGGCTAAGAGAGATCTTAAGAAAAATAAAAATAAAACAAAGCATAAAACAAAGCCCTCTTCATTGTGATCAGGTTTAGGGGGTATTTATCTCCTCCAATGAAAATGGGTTTGGTTCACCTACTCCCACAAAACACACCCAGTCAACCCCCTTGAAATCTGATTAAAATTGGTCAAAAGGAGAAAAAGTTCGAGAGAGAGTGATCCTGGCGGCCCCATCTTAGCGACCCCCGTCGCCAAAACTCATCAATGGCTTCTCGCGAGTGACTCCTGGCGGGCATCTGGTCGCCAGAAACGACTTCCGGAAGGTAAGTATCTTGGGCAGCTCTGGCGACCCCATCTTAGCGAGCCCCGTCGCCAGAATCGCATTTCTTCACTTCAGCACTTTGATTGCATCAACTCTCCTCTCCTAAGCTCCAAGTCTTCACCAATACCTAGAATGAGATTCAAAACACATGTAACATGCAAGAATTGACAATGTAATGCTCTAGAATGAGACCTATACGGGTTCAAGACTCAAAGGCTTAAATGTAACATCAAGTGATGCTTAAACACAAGAAAACCATTGAAACTAATGTATTAAAACATGGAAAATGCATATATATCACCGATCAAAGAGACAAAACACATCAAGGAACTAAACTAACAATGGAAGAGTTAAGGCGAAGTACGAGTTGCACGGATAGCCCTCACCTTAGCCACAAAGGAAGGTTAATGACTCTCGGATGCTCGAACAGACTCTGAATCTGTAATCAGAAAGAAAAAAGAATTAGAAAGGATTGATAACCGAAAAAACCAGCCTTAGACCGGTTAAACCGGACCGAACCAAACTAACCGGACCAGACCGAGTCAAACCGGTCGACCGGGTCAACTCACTGAGTCACCGGTGAATCACCGAGTCACCGGCGAGAAAACGGCAGAGGAAGGAGGCGGCGACTTACCAGAAAAATATCGGCGGCGGCGCGTGGGCTTCACGCTCGGAGCTTCCGGCGGCGCGTGAGGGAGCGTACGGCAGCTCGTGGTTCTGAGATTCGGGCTCCGGCTTCGTCTCGACGATACGGTTCTACTGGTGGTCTCGATTTTGCAAGATTCGAAGCGGTTTGGGAGATATACTAGTTTGAAGGTTCATATCTAAAAAGAAAAGGGGACTGGTGGTGGTTTCGACAGTGGCTCCGGCGAAAGAAGATGATGACGGTGAGAAAATTAGAGTTTGCTTTTGAAGAGAAAATTATACAGAATTTCGACGACTTTTAGGGTTTCCAACAAAAATAGGAGGTGGAGATTCCTTTAAATTAAATAGTAAAAAAGGGCTAAGCTTGAATTTGGTGGTTAAGATAGTCGAATTTAACAACACTTAAAAGGTTCATTTATCTGAAGTCTGTAACTTTGTTAAGGCTAAGAGCAAACGGTTTTGTTTCACCTCATCAATGTGAGGCTGCTCCAACCTGGACTAATTAAGCATCAAAAAATCTCTCAAGTACTATGAAGATGTGAAGTTTTTTCTACGTAATTGACTTACTAATTTTTTCTACGTATGAACATGAAGTTTTTTTCACGTTCGACGTGTTGAGTACGTCTTTTCCAATCTCTCCATCTGAAAGCTCCAGTACCACCAATTGTTCTTTTCCAATCTATAACAATTCTATATTGTTTTCAGAAATTATTATTTTTAAAATTAAGATTCAATCAGGCTAATAGTTTTACACACAGTTTTTACTAAACATTACTGAACGTGGATTTTAAAAAGATACAAGTTATAGATATTTAAGGTTTTACGTACGATATTTCTCAAAATATTATGTTGATTATGGATTGCGATAAAAAATTTAATATGAAAACATCTTTTTTTTTTTAACTTGTAACAATGTAGAATAGAAATAAATTCAATAATCAACTATTTTTATAGACTTATAATAAATATTTATTTTAAAATTTGCGTAAAGATTTGAAGTGAATTTTATATTAAATCAGAGAGAATACTTTAATTTTAATAGTCTATTTTGGTTAAAAGTTAAAACATAAAACCGACTGTGAAATAGCACAGTTGTAAAATAATAAATAGAAAAATATAACAATTTTTAAAAAAATTCAAAAAATAAAAATTCTAGAAACGCAAGAAAAAAATTTATATTCAAAATGAATTTTGCAAAATATTATTTTAAAATACATATTAAACAAAACCCGCGCATAGTAAATCATGTTAAAATCAATATAAAATGAAATAATAAAACAGAAAAAAATAGGCTTCTACCAAAACTTCCACGTTCGACGTGTTGAGTACGTTGAAGATGTTGATATTGTCAAATTACTCGTGTCCGTTGTATCCGTCGAATTCAGTGGCTCAAAGCCATATTACAAATTACATAAATTTTGTCTTATGTTGTTTTTATTTGGAGAAACACAAAAAGAAACAATAAGAAAAAGGTGATAGAGTTAATAGTTACTCCAAGATTATCTAATTATTCCAAAGCTTTCAATAGTTGCAGATACGCTAAAAGTGTTGTTGGAGCTCATAGAAAGATTAATTATCTTATAACAGAGGTAAAAAGTAAACACATATGTTATAACTGTGAAATCAACTACTAATATTCTATTTTACTGAAAACATGGTTGTTCAAATATAGTGATACAAAGAACATAGTGAATGAGAAACACACAAAGAAAATACAATCACATAGAAAACAAAAATATTTAGAATCAGATTTCTTTTTTCCCAAGCTTCTTTCTCTACATTAGTCTGATTTGTTTCCTTTTATTTTCTTCTTCAAGGATTCTTCAGCTTGGGTTTAAGAAGGCTACACAAACAAATAAACATTTGTTCAGACATTCAGAAAATTTAATTATAATATATTACCTCTACCAAATTAAGAACAATACCTTTTTAATGAGTTGTGGTGCTAATGCTTCTGCGTTTATTTCGGCCAAAAGGGTTCATGAACCACTCTGCTTTGTAATAAACGAATATGTATCCCATCATTAATCCAAAGGCAATACCAGGTATGAATCCTATTGCAGCTGCTATCCAACTTATCACTTCTTCTTCAGCTTCCTCTGGCATTACAGATTGGTGCGATGTTTTTGCATGAATGTGTTCGCAAACTTGGTCAAGTGTAGGGCCATAAAGTCCCAGGTTTTCTCCAAAAGAAGAGCAAGGCTGCGTTTTAAACTGAGTGCCCCCTGGAACTAGACCTACAAGCTGGTTATGAGAGAAATCCATACAAGAAAGGTATGAGAGACTCCCTAACTCTTGTGGAATTTGCCCTGAAAGCTTGTTTTGCGAAACGTCGAGTGATTCAAGCTCTCCCAGGTTTCCCATTGATGATGGGATGTGGCCAGTGAAAGCATTGTTTGACAAGTTGAGCACATGAAGCTCTTTCAATAGACCAATGATATGGATCTTGGAATATCTCCTTCAAACTTGTTTCCTGAAAAGTCGATTGCTGTGTAGATTTTTAAGATACGTACCAGCTCCATTGCTACTCCTTTATTCATCAAAACCATTGAATCACTGTAATACACTATACCCATGTACTCTCCGTTGGACTGATCTTCATTTTTTCCAACTGAGCACATTGCTGTCCAAATTGCAAAGCAATCTGATGGCAAAGTTCCATTGAAGTGATTACTGGATATATCGATGATCCGCAACTTAGAAAATCCAGTTTGGTGTATTGGTCCGTGAAATGCATTAGAGCGAAGGACAAGAACTTGTAGGTCTTGCAGAGAACTCAACCAAAAAGGAAACGTGTCGTTGATTCTGTTGCTTTCCACATTGAGAACTTCAAGAGAAGAGATACGGAGCAAAGATCTTGGAAGCTTTCCCACTAGTTGGTTGTGGCCAATGTCAAGCGATATTAGACTTTCAGATATATTCTCTGGAAGACCTCCACTAAGACGATTTTTTCTCAGATTTAGAACTTGAAGATCACTACTGAAATTTCCCATGCAACGAGGGATTGAGCCACTGAATTTGTTGTTAGATAAATCGAGAATGGTTAGAGAGCCCAAAGCACATATAAATGATGGAATATTTCCAGTGAAATTGTTGTTGGCTCCAAAGAAGTATTCCATAGATGGTTGCAGGGCAGAGGGTACTCCTGGTTTCGTTGATCTTTCGAAACTGGTGAATGTGTTGTTGGAAAGATCCACGTACGTCAAATTTGGGAACGTCCATAACCAACCAGGAACTTGACCTTTGATTTCGTTTTTGGAAATATCTAAAAACCCCAGTTTGTATTGGGTTCTAATGATCTCTGGGAACTCAGTGAGACCGCATCTTGACAGGTTAAAATTCCATAACAATGGAGGATCTGAAACCGAATTCTTCTTTGTGGCTGAAACGTGGTTGCCTGAGAGATCCAATATATAGAGTGACTTGAAAGATGATAAGATTGCGTTCAAGTCAAACGTAGTGTTCAAATGGGATAGGTAAAGAAATTGGAGCGATATGAGAGGCGAGAAGATGCTAAAATCAACTGGGCCTTGGGTTTTGAAATAGGAAAGGTACAGAAAGTCAAGGTTTACTAATTTGGAAATGGATTTCGGGATTGGCCCTCTGAAGTTGTTATTGCCAAGGAATAATATCTGTAGCTTAGATGATGAAGATAGATTCCCAAACTCTAGACTGCCGTTGAGTTGGTTATGTGCCAAACCAATAATAGTCAAAGAAGGAATGGTGAAGAGAGAAGAAGGGAGAGTTCCAGTAAAAGCATTGTGAGATGCGTCAAAGATCTCCAAGTTGGGAAGTGAGGTACTAATGTTAGGAGGAAGCGTGCCTGCAAACTGATTAGAGGAGATTGATAGGTTTGACAGATTTGTTAGATTTAGTAGTATAAGGGGAAATTTACCACTAAACTTGTTGTATTAAACAGTTAAGCTGACTAACTGGTTCAATCTACCAAGAGAAGATGGAATTTCACCATGGAAATTATTGTCCATGAGCTGAAGATTGGTGAGGTGAGAGAGATTTCCAAGTGAATATGGGATTTGACCACTGAAATTATTTCCAGAAAGTGAGAGGCTACTGAGATTAAAGAGATTTCCAAGTGAAGATGGGATTTCACCACTGAAATGATTTCTATAAAGGTCGAGAGTGGTGAGATGAGAGAGCTTTTCAATTGAAGATGGGATTTGACCACTGAAATTATTTCTATAAAGGTAGAGAGTGGTGAGATGAGAGAGATTTTCAAGTGAAGATAAGATTTCACCACTGAAATTATTTCCAGAAAGATCAAGAAAACGAAGGTTTTGAAGCTTAAAAATATTACTTTTGGAGTTGAGCTTGCCATGGAGGCAGCTGCTGTTAAGCTTCAGCTCGAACACATCACCGGAATTGGCATCGCATCTGATACCATCCCATGAGCAACAGTCGCTGTTATTAGCCCATGACTCCGTCTTCGGGAACCCGTAAAAACTGGAGGTGGTGCTATAGTTCAAAGAACAAGGCTTCTGAATATCCAACTCATTAATGAACTGGAGAACTGCATCTCTTTGTTCAGGATGACACAAATGTCTATTAGGAGCTGCAAACACTTCTGGGAAACTGAAAGTGAAAAAAAGAGAAAAGAAAGAGTAATAGGAATGAGACTGATTGAGTTCCCAGAGCGTTTCATCTTTAATTTGTATAAGTATTTATTGCTTTCTTGAATTTTATCAATAATGAAAACCCAAGAAAATACAAATTGTGATGATATTATGGTTTCAATGTCATATGTTTATATATCAGAATAAAGACACTCAGCTTGGCTTATAAATAGTCTTTCTACAAAGTGTTCTTTACGTTGGATGCATAGACTAATATTTTTTCCAATTTATCTTTTTCCTTCTTGTATTTGTATTCGTCGAACTGATTGGCTCTGCTGCTTCCTTTGTTGATGAGTCCACATGATTGGATTTATAATTATTCTAAAGTTTTAAAAATCCCACACTAATTACCTAAATTAGGCTCTCGAATATTGAGTTCGAAGATTTGTGTTGGTGATTGATTTAGTTTTCTGAATATATAATGTTACTTGTATAGTTTTTCTGAAGATATTGTATAGTATGTTTTATGTATGACTTACTAACTAGTCTTTTCTATGTATGAAGTGTTCTTCACGTTGGATGCATAGAGTAAAAGTCTTTTGCAGTATCTTCTCTTTCTGAAATCTCCTCCACAAATAATATTCATCTCTTTATCAAAAGTATAAATTCTTCTTGTTCTTCTCCATTATCAAAGCAAAGTTAGAAATATGTAAACTTCGGTTTAGTTTTATAAACCAATCATCGTCATCAAACAAGTTTTAAGCCTCACTACAAGAACTAACTGTTTTCTTTATATCAATATACGTCTAAAATTAAAAACTCCATGCAACCGTTGTAAGCCATGATATATGAAATTCATGAAAATATAACTCCATACTGCGAAAGAAAGCAGAACAGCAAATCCAAAAAAATAGATTTCTCGATTAACTTAACACCATCAACTAAAATATTGATTTGGCCAAATAGGAGAATCATAGATTTATTCATTCATTGAGAAATCATTACTTTACCTCTCATGCTAAACGGTATTCTAAATCTAGGCTTTAATATTTTTTTTATAGTTAGCGAATTTGAAAATGATCGTCCAAAGGTGCATTTGTTCCTTGTCTTCATCAACCTTTTCGTAATCATGTCACAACTTCTGTCAAACCATCTACAAGATTAACAAAAATGATAGATTTTTTTAGAAAATCTTCACACTACTACAACGGATAATAATCACATTAATGAAAATAGCTTAAAACGAAAATTTAGTTAGAACATGACGGTCCAAAATTATAACATAAAACATGAGAGCCTAAAACATACAATTGGGAGTCAATTATGTTAGATATTTTGAAATTATGTTAATAATTTTTATTTTTGAATTATTTTTGGATAAAATAAATTTTTATTTTAAAATTATTTTAAGATATTTTTGAATTATTTTTAAATTATGTTAATAATCTAGGTATTTTCGAATTATATTTGAATAAGATATTTTTCATGTTTTTTTATTTTATTTTTGAATTATGTAAGATGGTTTTTTGAATTATGGTGATAATTTTTATTTTTGAATAATATATATTTTAATTGTGGTTAAATTATGTTAGATTTTAAAAAGTTTTTTTTTTATTTTTTTACTAATTTCTTTTATTTATTTATCTATATTTTTACCCTTTTCATATTTAAAAAAAAAATTAATTATTTTAAACATGTTTGGTTATAATTTTTTTTCATTTTTTATTTTTTTTTCTTAATATACATTTCTTAATTTTTTTGATATATTATAATAGTATTTTCGTTATTTTGTTAAAAAATAGGTTAGATGGTATTTTACCCAAATTTTATCCACTCCTTCTAAAATGAAGTCATTCTAGTTATTTTAGTAGAAATGTGTGTAATCTATGAAAATTTCTCTACATTATATAGAACTTTATTTTCAGAATATCTTTTGAATCAAATCTTCTGAAAAAGAAATATTCATTATAACAATAAACATAATTAAATTGACATTTATACTATCTATACTATTCAAAGGGAAGGACAATTTGAGAGTAACATTTATTTTGTAAAATATTACATGTAATGCCATTGGAATAAGGAACAAAAATAAAAATTTTATTAATGGCAAAAATGTCTATCTATCTTAAATTGTATCCCTATATCCAAACACAATTAAAATATTTTTTAAATATTAATTGATAATTAAAGATTTCGATAATAAAACAAATTTCTAACAAAATATTTTATGAGAAGATTTATTTGTACATTAAAGATTTTGTTAACCTATTATAATAAATTGAATAATATAATTCATATTTAAAAATCAAAATCAGTTTTTAATATTAATAATACTTTTATAAGGAAAAAATTTATTTAAAATATAGCAAATTTATATACATAGATTAATATTACGTTTCTCTATAGATAGAAATACATATATTAAAATTTTGTTAACCTATAATAATAAATGGAATAATATAATTTGTTTTTAAAAATCTGAATCATTTTCTCATATATTTGATATTAATACGTTTATGAAAACAAAATCTATACTATTAATTGGGAATGATAGTTTGAAAGTAATATTTGTTTTGTACATTATTACATGAAATGCCATTAGAATAAACAACAAAAAAAAACTTTCATTAATGGCAAAAATGTCTTTCTATCTTAACTTATATCTATGTATCCAAACACAATTAAAAGATTTTTACAAAATTAATTAACAAATAAAAGATTTGGATAATAAAAAAATCTATAAAAAAAATTTATTAGAAGATTTATGTGTACATTAATATAAAAAAATTATTGCTTAAAATAAAATTTTTAGTTGTAAATAATTATAGAATTAAACTAAAAACCTTAAATTATATTTAAAATAATTATTAGTTTCCAAACACTTAAACTCATTTTTTCTTCTCTTATTAATTATGGACGAAATTTTAATTATTTTTTTACAAAAAATTAACCAATCAAAATTGAAAAATTAAGATTTGATATCATACCATATTATTTATTTTAATTTATTTTATTTTGAACTAATCATATAATATATATAGTTAACAAAAATGTAGATTTTTTTCTGCAAATGTTATGAATCAAATTTTTGGAAACGGAGATATATTAATCAATAGATTAAAAAAAAGTGTGCATTCAATGTCCCACATCGATTAAAAACAAATAAAAAGCTAAAAGAAAAAAATTGACGGATTTCTAGGTCTATAATATTTAAATCTGATTTTCATATCAATTTCAACGTATTTCC
Source organism: Barbarea vulgaris (assembly GCA_963667165.1). NCBI lineage: Eukaryota > Viridiplantae > Streptophyta > Magnoliopsida > Brassicales > Brassicaceae > Barbarea > Barbarea vulgaris. The sequence goes on along the minus strand of OY763893.1, from coordinate 20,982,140 downwards.
TTATCAAAACAAATAATCATAAAATCAAGAGATTTACGACTTTTTCTACTAAAAATAATGGAAATATTGATTTAGTTAAAAGAAATATAAGATTTATCATATAAAATTACTAGATTTCTATAACATGATGATTTGAATTATTTAAAACAAACATAAATTACATAATCGATAAAATTTTACCATTCCACATCGGTAAAATCTTTTTGGATGCGGTTCAGTAAATATTATAAATAGAACTAAAATGAATCCTAATTGGAATAATCATGAATCCTTTTGATTTAGTTTTTTAAAATTATACCTGTTTTTAAGTAATTCATTTTACTAACAACATAGATTTTCAAAAACAATAATCAAATTTTAATTACTCTAATATCGTTATTCAACGAAATCAATCTGCTATTTTAAAGGTCCGTCTATTTTTGGTATTAAAACTAAAAATAGTGGGTATGAAACTGGAACAGATAATTTGGATAACAAAAACCATTCGTCGAACAATTTTTGATATAAACGGGATAAGAATTTTGGATAACGGTACGAGATCAGAAAATTTGTGTAGGTAAATTCAATTCTCAAGTTATCACTAATTTTGGTAAGAGTTTACTATGAGACGGGTAAGAATCCACATCGAGATGGATATTTTAGGAATATTGGGTAACTTTTGATAACATTTAATTTTTTTTTTTGAAAAAATCGAGTAATTTTTTAAAGGTCAGTTTATTTTTGGTATTGGAACTTAAAATAGTAGGTATGAGAAGGAAACACATAATATGGATAACAAAAAACATTACAAAATAATTTTTGATAAAATCGGGATAAGAATTTTGGATAACAGTACGGGATTAGAATATTTGTGTAGGTAAATTCAATTCTCAAATTATCACTAATTTTGGTAAGAGTTGACTATGATACGGGTAAGAATCCACATCAAGACAAGTATTTTAGGAATTTTGGGTAACTTTTGAAAACATTTAAAGAATTTTCGAAAACATCAAGTAATTTTTTAAAGGTCAGTTTGTTTTTGGTATTGGGACTAAAAATAGTGGGTATGAGACGGGAACTGATAATTTGGGTAACAAAAAAATTAGTAGAACGATTTTTGATAAAAAAAAAAAACGGGATAAGAATTTTGGAAAACGGTACTGGATTGGAAAATTTGTGTAGGTAAATTAATCTCTCAAATTATCAATAATTTTGGTAAGAGTTGACTATGAGACGGGTAAGAATCCACATCGAGTCAAGTATTTTAAGAATTTTGGGTAACTTTCAAAACTATTTAAAGAACTTCTGAAAACATAGAGTAATTTTTAAAAGGTCCGTTTATTTTTGGTACTGAAACTGAAAATAGTGGGTATGAGACGGGAACGGATAATTTGGGTAACAAAAACATTACTCTAACGATTTTTGATTAAAAAAAAAAAGAGATAAAAATTTTGGATAACGGTACAAGATTAGAAAATTTGTGTAGGTAAATTCAATTCTTAAATTATCACTAATTTTGGTAAGAGTTAACTATGAGACGGGTAAGAATCAACATCGAGACGGACATTAAAGGAAGTTATTAGAATTATAATTTTTTTGGATGATTTCCATTAATTTTAAAAACCCTATCCAATTTATTTTATAACAAACATGCCTAACGGGAAAATTTTTTTGTTAAAATTGACGAGCGAATAATTATTTAAAGGAAATTGTTATTTGACGGAAGATTTTTTACATATTCTAACCAAGATAGTTTTCTGTTCCAAAATTGATATACCTAAGTTATATAATGAAATAACGCAAAACTAAAACCGAATCTAAATCCGGTTTAAACACCTCTAATCAAACTATAATACATGTAAATGTAGATGTTTTGATAAGTTTAAGAAATATACATGTAACATCACTTAACATTTACAACTAAATGATATCTTAAATTTAAATTATTAAATAAGTTTTTCTCACAAATATAACCCCGCACGTATGTGCGGGTCCGATTCTAGTTAACAATAAGGATATTTTTTGAATTCAGATTTTTCTAAATTCAAATTCGTGAGTAAAGATAATTCAGAATTTCCTAAATTAATATTGGTGATTAAATCAAACACAATTTATATTCAATTAATACTCAAAATATGCATTAAATAAATATATTATTTCAATATTTTTAACAGCCTTATATTCTCTAAATATTATTGTTAAGATTTGAAAGGAGAAGATAAACGTAAATTGATCAACACACTTCTCAAATGTATAAAAAAGGACCGTTTTCAATGGATCACTGTTACAATTGGGATTCTCTCCAATTTTTTGTGTTCATTATCTGCATATTTATAGTACAATTTTTTGCATATTTAATAATTACATTGACTAATGTTGCAAAATGTTTTTTTACAGTTTGACAAGCGGCAGAAGAGTGATGAGTGGTGACGGTGGTGTTTTTTTTTTGTAGCTTTAGACTGAAAGAACAGATGGAAGCAGAGGAACTGAGAAACAACTTCTGAGATGAACTAGTTAGAGTTTGGCATAAAAGAATTAAGGTAACATTGTCTCTGTTTTGTTTATTTAATAGGACATTTTTGAAGCGGAATTGAAAAGTTGTTATGTTATTTTCATGTTCAGCCAAACGCCAAAGAGAAACTCCTTTAGACGGCAAAAGAAACAAGTCATTGTCTGAGGAATAACATCAAATGTTACACTCGGAATAAGACTTGTATGTCTTCACTCTCTTTGAACCTTCTGGATATTAGGACCAGCTTACAATAGTCAAAACTCAATTTGCTACGTGTGAAACCGAGCAAAGTGGTGAATCTTGGGTTAACACTAAGAAGACTATCAATGTTAAGTTTCCAACATAAACAAATCGTGTACACTAAGCACTTTCAGGGATAAAAGAATTTTTTTTTTCTTATATTGTTTGAAATACTACTTTGATAGTTTTTATATATTTTATTGAAGCCATCACTACAAAAATAAGTGGCATTGATAGCACTTTAGGATAGCACGGTTTTCACTTCTGCTATTAAGATGGTTTTTTATTTTCCGAAACTATATAATAGCATTTTTAAAACGCTAAAATAAAAAATCACTAAGCGGAAAACTAAATTCACTTATTTCCGCCAACACTTACCCTAATTTTTATTTAAGCCGCCGAATACTTCCTGTACCCGAAAAACTTAGTAATTTTCCTCTTTCTCATAGAACAATCGATCTCTCTTCTCTCTAAATCCTAAAAAAAAAACCCTTTGAACAATCAATCTCTCCACTCTCTACATCATCATTCAATTGATTAATCTGGAACTTCTTCTTCCACAATCGATCTCTCTATATCTCCAGTCTCTATCGCGTTGGGTACTCTTCTCTAAATCCTTCCATGAATTGACTCTTTTTCCACGATTTCTTTGTTGTTTAGGGACACTAATTAGCTAGGTTTTGTTGTGGGAAGAGAATAAGCTCTTTTGTAGGGTGAATTTGTTCTAGATGTTTTGACCTCCGCGAAATTGTTTTAGATGTTAGAGTGACATTGCTTTGATGAAGTTTTTTAGTTCAATGTCTGTTTGATTCTCTTTTCTATAGTTTTATTTTTAAGAATCTATATAGAAATTTAAGATTTTCGTTTAAGATTTAAATGTTGAAAATGTTGTTTTGATCGCCCACCACATGTTCGATGAAATGCCTTAGTGGGTTTCTTGTCTTGAAGTTGGTTCTCTAGTTTGATTGCTTGATTATTTTTGCTTGGAATTTGGTCTTTAGTATATAATTATGAAGATTCCGAGCTGGAGATGGTTTTACATCTAATTTTTAGTCTCATTGAGTTGAATTATACATTGTCAATTGCTTCAAGGGTTTTAGTGTATTCAGTTTAGTCTCATTGTGTTTGATTTTTGTATTTAAGCTTTGTCTAATGTGGGACACAATTGATTGTTGTATTGAAGCTTTGTCTAATGTGGGACACAAGTCATTTTGAGAGAATGGAAAGAGAACTCAAGTGCCCTATTTGGTAAAGCTGTCTCTATGTGCTTATTAATCTTAGGCTGGAATGTTGTCTTCATATTTAGAGGCCTAACAAATTGAATTCGTGTAACTGCAGCTTGAGTCTATTCAATTCTGCAATTTCACTTTCATGCAACCATATCTTTTGCAAGTAAGAACTCTCATTATGTTATCATATAATAAAAGTTGTTTAAGTATTAACACATTTCTGTCCTCTTTTGATTCCAGTGAATGTATTTTGAAAGCAATGAAAATGAATGCTATTTGTCTACTCTGTAATATCCCATACCATCATAGAAGTAGTTCCCATGAATCTTAAATTGATCTCATCATCTTTCTTTTTTTTGATAATTGTGTAATGTTATAGAGATTCGGAATGCTTATTATATGGATCGTTTGGTGAGCATCTACAGAGACATGGAAGATGATTATGGGTTAAACTTATTTGTATGCCGAAACAATCCATCACCATTAGGTACTTGTAGTTGAACTGATTGACTCGTAAAAGGGTTACAATTATTTTGGTTTAACTTGTGCTCTATAATGTCTCTACAGATAAAGAAAAACATGTGAGAGATGGTTCAGTTGAAAAGGTAAATGGTTGATCATCCAACTCTGAATGAATTGCTTAGGTGCCTTATTTTCAATATTTGGTTATGTTAGAGTTGAAATTGTAAACTAATGGCACACCATGGTTGATCATCCAGACCATGTGTGATGTCAACAACTTTAACTTGCTAACCTCGTGTAGCTTTCATATTTGTATTTTTTTTTTACCTTTGTGCAGATTTCAGATATGGATACTTATGAATCACTCATTTCGGGTAAAAACTATTTATATTATCCTCTTGTTAAACTTATTTAATTATTGTAGATTTATTGGAAACCATTAATTTTGTACTTTGTTGATGCATTTGTTTCAAGTCTAATATGTTTTGATCAAAATGATTCTCAGAACCTCCTGATTTAAGTAAATGGTTTCCAAGCTATGTCTATGAATCGCCGATGTTGGATACAAGTGATGGTTTTAAAATGTCTGATCTTGGAGAAAGTGAACCGCCGATGCTGGATACTAATGAGGTCGTTGACGACAGTGACATAGATGAAGAATCAAGTAGCAGCAGCATTTTTCGAAAAACTAAAAGCATGAAGGTAAACTAAATGTGTTGACATCTCTCGATTTTTTGATCTTATCTTTGATATGTTTTCATTGTATCTGTTGATATTATATTTGATCTGATTTTATTGTATGTTTTTTTTTTATAGAGAGGAGAATAAGGAAGCTTGTGGTGAGAATCTGAATGAGGATCGTCTTCTAAGCACTCATGAAGTAAACATTACTTTGTCTTTATGTTAGTTTAGTTATGTTTTAGAAAAGACGTTAACACTTGATCATTTGTAAGACATGTTTACATGGGCAATGAAAGAATCCAATTTTTTTGTTTATGATTTAGAATAACATTCAAATCGGTTCAATAATATGTCATCACAGTAAATCACTCGCACAACATATATTATGACATTTTACTAAACTGCTACAAAAATATATCATAGCATGGAAAATGAGCTATAATAGAGACTTTTTCGGTTTAATTAATGCTATAGTATAATGAATACCATAGCGGCCTTAAAAACGCTATAACATTTTTTTACCTATTATAGCTGGCGAAGACTTAGCACACATGATAACGCTATTATATCGATAATATAGCGCTTATCGTGTGCTAAGGATGTACGTTTTTTTTGTAGTGCATTAATGGGAGTTTTGGTACACTTTCTTCCAAATGTTAAACGGATCAGAGTGGTGAATCTTGGATTGAATTGTTGTGCCCTATGGAGATGAGGTCATGGACTATCAATGTTAATTAACACTAAGAAGGCTATCAATGTTAAGTCTCCAACATCAACAAATCGTGTACTCTAAGAGCTTTCAAAGTATGGAGATATTTTTTGGTTTATATTATTTGACATATTAATTTGATAGTTTTGTTATCTTTACTAAGTCATTAATGGGAATTTTGGTACACTTTCTTCTGAAGGTTGGACGCAGTAGAGTGGTGAATCTTGGATTTAGTTGTTGTGCCCTCAGAAGATGAGTTCTTGGGCCATCAATGTTAATTAATACTAAGAGGGTTATCAGTGTTAAGTTTCCAACATCAACAAATTGTGTATACTAAAAGCTTTCAGAGACTGGAGAAATTTGTTGTTTATATTGTCTGAAATATTAATTTGATAGTTTTGGTAGTTTTACTAAAGCCATTAATGAGATTTTTGGTACAGTTTCTTCCAAAGGTTAAACGGAACAGAGTGGTGAATCTTGGGTTGAGTTGTTGTGCCCTCTGGAGATGAGATCCTGGACTATCAATGTTAATTAACACTAAGAGGGCTATCAATGTTAAATTTTTATCATCAATAAATCGTGTACAATAAGAGCTTTCAGGGACTTAATATATTTTTTGTTTATACTGTTTGAAATATTGATGAGGAAGATTGAATCAAAGACAAATGCCAGATTACCATCAATCTTATATTACTCTTTTCTATTTTTTAATTATTATATTTATTATAAAAGATGAGTGTCATATGTTGTATGATTGACATGTGTCCTCCTTTTTTTCGTAGACAAAAATAAACGAAAAGTTATGTCTGTTAGATACGAAAGTTACGTCTGTTAGATATATTTTTGGTTCAATGTATACACAAACTTTAGAGATATTCAATGCATCAAATATTTGGTTTAATGTACATACGGTTATATAAACTCCAAAACATCACAACTTTTCAATTTTCAAATGTATTGTACCAAAAGATTCTCTTTATTTTTCAAAAATATGTATGGATATTTTCTATCAAATAATAATTTTATATTCTATTATAAACATTTGGAGTTTTGTTAAAAGAAAAAAAATTTGATATCTTCTCATAACTGTTTTTCTTTTCTCAAAAACTAATCTTTCAATTAAAGTTTTCTCCTTCATTCTTTCTGCAACGTTCGTCTGCCGGCGTCGACTCCGGCGTTGGCAATATTCTTTCTAATTATAGGTTACTTAATTTAAGTTTTATTTAAATAAAAAATCAATATTTGGGGATGTAAAATTGAAAAGACACGAGTCTTGCGATTGTATCTTCTTATGCTCATGAGGAATTTCATTGATCTCCATAATCATTGTTAAGCGGCAGTACTTTAGCGATGGTTATGGGTTTCCAACAATTTTTTACTTTATTGTTTGATTGACACGTGTTGTCCTTTTTTGTAAGAAAATAAAACCAAATGTTGCAATTTTGTATAAGTGGTTTGTCACTTTTGACCAGAAACTATGTATTTTTCCAAACAATGTACATGTTCTAGGGTTTAAAAGGATTCCTCCACTTCGTCAATTGCAGTTAAGCCATTTCAAAAACATTTATGGTATATCAACCATGGTGATCGTACTTTCTTCACCCCATGTTTCACCAGTTGTTATAGAAATGTGATCGTACTTTCTTCACCCCAGATTTTACCAGTTGTTATAGAGATGAGATGTCAGTGAAATGGTGATAGTAACAAAGACGCATGCAAAGACAAATAGACAGGCCGGTGATGGAGAGAAAAATGAGGGATCATTCAATCATGAAGTAGATTTTAGTTAATTAGCAAAATCTATGAAATATAAGAAGAAAATTTTAGGCAATAAAAAATTTGAACAAATGGAAAATCCAAAAATACAAGAGACTTGTGATCTCCTTAATATCCATCACTCTTCCCTTCGCTACCATTTTATTGAATAGTTCATAAATTTTTAATTGCCCGTCATAGTTCATATTTATATTGACGTATGTCTAAATTGTATTTTTCATGGGTATAAATAAGTCTTAACAATGATGGTCGCTTTTGCAACAGAATGTTTCGAATTGGTGAAAATGGTGTCAACACCGATTTTGTGATGAGTGTTATATTGTTGAGTGATAGACACGTGACCTGTTTTTTTGTAGAAAAAAAAATCAAAAGTTACGTTTATTGGGCTTACACAATAATTTGGTTCAGTGTATAAAATTCACAAAACCTTAGAGATATTCAATGCACCGTTAACATTTAGTTCAGTGTATATACAGTTATATAAACTTCAAAACGTCACAACTTCTCAATTTCTAAATTTATGGTATCAAAAGATACGATCTATTTCTCCAAAAAAATTATGAAATTTTTTTATCAAATAATAATATTCTATTCTAATAGAAACATTTGGAGTTTTCTCAAAAAAGGAAAAAACGTCTTTCTTCTTACAATCGTTTTTCTTCTCTCCAAAGGTAGTCTTCCAAATCAATTTTTCTCCTTCGTTTTTTCTTCAGTGTTCACCGGCCGGCGTCAACTCCAGCATTGGTCATACTCTTTCTAATTATACTTTATTTAATTTAGGTTTCATTTAAATAAAAACTTCAATATTTGGAGATGTAAACTTGAAAAGGCATGAGTGTCGCGAATGTGTCTTCTTCTTCTCTAGAGGAATTTTATTGATTTTTAAAATTATTGTTAAATTTCAGTACTTTAGCAGTGGTTCTAGTTTTTGGCAATTGTTTTACAATATTGTATGACTGGCATGTGCCTTTCTTTTTCGTAAGAAAATAAAACCAAATATTGCGAATTGTATTAGTGCATTGTCTCTTTTGACCAGAAAGTGTGTATGTTTTCAAATGATACACATTTTCAAGGGTATAAAAGATTTTGATACACAGAGTTTTAACCCTATAACAACTACTGCAAGTGCACAACAAATGTTGTAGCAATCTAGGGATCGAATCCACTGAAACCAAGAGTTACACTACGATTCTTAATGAATGAAATTAAGCTAAGACAGAAATATGATTGTTTGATGTGAAAATACATAAAAGATAGCAATTTAAACGATGTAAAGATCAATAAAGAAAAGCGCTAGGTCCAGGGTGATTCGCGGGAATTCAGAGATCATGAATTAGACATGGCTATTTGATAAATTGGTTTTTGCTAAACCGAGGCTATCAAATAACCCTTAGTACGTTGTAGTACTTCGGGATCGAATCCACGAGGAAATTAGCCTTAACACACTAAGAATGCAAGTCTAATCTTAATCTAACAAAGCAATATTTTGGGTTTTTGTAAATTGAAATTGAAATGTAAAACAAGGAGAAAATAGCTAAAACTGTTTGAAATCGAATAAAGAAAAGCGATGAGTTTCGGGAATGGCAATGATTTCGATGAGATGATAAACATTTGATGATGCAAGAACACATGATGAACAATGTCTTAGGCTAGAGGATCACTTAGCTAGACTAATCCACTTCCATGGTATTAGCCTCTACACTAATCAATAAATCATCATCAACTTCTATTGGCAATTCAAATGACTAGTGAGCAATAGTAACAAGTTCTAATCCAACCACTATTCACTCTAATCAACTATTTCCATAGGCTCACTACAAGAAAACACGCCGAAATCCGACGGGATTTCCGACGGATTTCTGATGAAAATCTGAGAGAATTTAATAATTACAATCCGTCGGAATGCCGTCGGAAATTTCCGACGGATACAAAGCCGTCGGAAATTTCTGACGGATTTCCGAGTAAATGTTAACGTTAATATAGCCGTTTTATGACCGTTAGTGTACTGTTAAAATTCCGACGGATTTCCGACGGAAAAAATAATTCCGTCGGAAATTCGTCGGAATTTATGACCGTTATATAGCCGTTGAATAGAGCCGTTATATACCGACGGAATTCCGACGGATTTCCGACGGACACGAGGTTATAAATATGTTTTCACACCCCTCTACATCATTACACCACAATCCAATTCCATTACATTCTCTCTATCATTTCTTGTTAATATACGATCTAGGCATGAAAAGCTCATTTAAGTTTCATTCAAGCATTTTAACAAACACCTTGTGGGCATGAAAATACAAAAGATCTAGATCAACAATTCCTTGCCTAATCTAGCATTACTAGCAACCTAAATGAAAGACTACATAAGATCTAGTCCTATACATCATCATTAATCCATCAAATCATCTCAATCACCAAATCCTAAACTCATCTAAAAGACTACTCATTCATTTCCATGAAAACACAAAGCAATAGACTTGATCTTTGCATAAACATGATCATAAGATGAATAGTTAGAGGATTTAAGAAGAGAAATAGTTTTGATACTTTGAATTTGAAGGATTAACACAAGAGTTTTCTTCCTAAACCTCAAAGAGGCTAGAGAGAATCTCTCTAAAAACAAAGCATCCCCTCTCCCTAATTAGGTTTAGAGTATTTATAGGGAGAGCTCTTAAACTGGTTCAACACATAACCAACATTGAATCAAATCTGGTTTAAAACAAAAATAGAGTACTCAGGTCCGGTTCACCGGGTGCTCCAAGCCGCTGGTTCATCTCGCTGGAACGTCACGGGCACACGATCCCGCAGGTTTTGGCCGCTGGCTGGTCTCGGGCACACAATCCCGCTGCTTCATCTCGCCAGGATGCCAGGAGGTTTTGTCGAAGCTTCAGCGGGCACGCGATCTCGTGGAAGCATCCCGCTGGACTGTACCTGTCTTCACTAAATTTGCTATATCTCCCTAACCGCTTACTCAAATCACTCTAGACCACCTCCATTGGAAAGCTAACTCAATTGTCTATAACTTTTATTAAGGACTCTAGATCTGAATCTCTATGGAAGGCCTTCATCTTAGTCGATCTTTGAGAAACTTTAGAATGGTTCTTCATCATCATTTCTCTTATTTGAATCCAAATGACCTCTCTTGTTGCATAACTCATTCCTAACCTAAAAAACAATAAAACATGCAAATATATGCTCCTAAACTCTAATTATGCAATGAAAACACAAGAATCTATATGAGAAATGTCATCTAAAATGGTGTAAAATAGAGGCATATCACTATTCAGGGAGCTAATGAACACCATTCTAGAACTCAAACATAAATGTATAACCAATCCACTCTCGTGGCATCAACTACTTCATCTAGCGACCTAGGTGTCTAAACTCTCGTTTGAACCTAAAATCCTAAACAAGCATTAACAAGCGGGTTCGATTTGTTCACGGATCGCCTTAGCATCAGCTCTCGTTGGCTAAGGACGATGCGCTCATCTATTTTCTATCAAGCAACCTATAAACTTCTGGAATATAGATTAAACCCTGAATCAAAGACTAAGTGATCAATTCAGCCTAAGCAATAAGAACAACTATAGATAAAGAACTCAATTGATAAATTCCCTATTTGTGTCCAATTCAATGATTCATAAACCCCTTTGCTTACCCTGAACCTAACTAAAAGACTACTCAGACATTGAAATCATAAGAACACAGAGAGATAAACAAGAAATCATATGCAAATAGATAGAAATACAAGAGGGTTCAGAATTCTTCTCAAAGATTGTAGAGTCAGATTCTGTCCCCAAAGCTTACAAAAGTTCTCAAAGATTGAAATCTCAAATGAAAATGGAAAACTCCATAGAAATCAAAGTCTCTCTGCAGAAAATAGAAGTTCTCTCTCTAAAAATGAATATGTCTCTCTGAAATGACTCAATATCTCGTATATAAACAAAACTTGACAAAACATTCGTCAAAAAAAAAGTAAAGTGTCGGCAGGGACCAGATCGATCGATCTGGGTGTGGATCGATCGATCTGGCCTGGATCGATCGATCCAGGATTAGTCGATCGATCCAGGAAGCTCTCGTTTGGCTGGATCGATCGATCCAGTTATGGATCGATCGATCCAGTTATGGATCGATCGATCTGGTCTCTGGATGGTCGATCTGGCCTCCTTTGGTCGATCCAGGAAGCTCTCGCATTCTCCTAATGCAGGATCGATCGATCTAAACTAGGATCGATCGATCTGAGCTTCAAAACTGCTCTTCTTGCTCTTTTTGCCTCCTTTCCTCGATCCTTTTGCCATAAAACTCCATTTGAACATGTTTTATCCTGAAAAGACTCTAAAACCAAAGCAAAGACTCGAAAAACTATTGAAAACATTAGTTAAAATATGTAAAAACTATAATATATCAACTCCCCCATACTTAGTCTTTTGCTTGTCCTCAAGCAAACTACCAAGAACAGAGTCGAGGTTTGAAAAACAGAAACTCATTTCGTCATAAGAGCACCACACTCGCATTCACTTTAGTAATCCACTACAAATTCTTACCTGAAAGGATCTAGACCACCATGTACTTCGCCGTAGACGTTCACAGTTTTCCTATAAAACTCACAATCTCACAGCATAGTCCACTTTACCTTCATCGCCGGGTCTCAGCTCTGATCTAGATGCCAAGGACCTTCTAGACTCTTTCACGTACAACACCAGAACAAAACGACCATATATCCATCGGTACTCTTTCTCTCCCCCAGACTTATTTATTATATATATATATATATTTTTTAATTTTTTTTTTTTTTTAATTTCCAATTCAGAGGCGTAGCGAATAATGGGGTCACGGGAAATTTTCCTACCCCTCACTTGCACCTCTGCGTGATCATCTTCAATCTTAAGTAAAATAATGAGGTCACGGGAAATTTTCCTACCCCTTTACTTAAGACGAGAATCATATCATTTTTTATATTTTATTTTTAGAGTAGGGAGAGGGGTACCGCTTTTTTTGGTTTACAGAAGTCGTTTTGTCCAGTGTGAACGATGAGTCAAGCCCCAAAATACCTGTCAAAAAGATGAGGTAAAAAGAACTAACAGAAATTGGCTCAGGTGTAAGTGGATTTCTTGCTGGAGATATGGGCGTCTCAAGTCTACCATTATGTCTTTGGCTTTTCCAATAGTCTTAGATGCCAACCAGGCTTGAATCAAATGGTTACTTAAGTTCCTGCAAATGTGGTGGTTTTAGAGAAAAATTATCGTTTCATAAACTGTTTTGACTCAATAAAACATACTGGACTGACTCAAGAAAAAACAAAACAAAGAAAATAGCGTTAGTCCCAGCAAGTACCCTCCCCCAGACTTACTACGCACCGAGCCGGTGTGGAAAAAAAATCTCAAGAAGGATACGACAAAACGCAACCAAAAATACAGTAAAAAGAAAAACTTACATGGGCCTTAAATTAATCGATCTGAGGCCCCCTTTTTCGTTTTTTTTTTTTTTTTTTTTTTTTTTTTTTTGAAAACCTGAAACTATAAACAAACGTTAGAAAATAAATGAAAACAAAGTTATATACACTTATCGGTGGGTTGCCTCCCACCAAGCGCTTATTTTAAGTCGTTTGCTTGACTCAGACACCGTCTAGGCGACAGGAGGATCCATAGGAGGATTAGAGACTTCCTCATCCGGATCAGGGTGCACTACAAGAATAGTGAGTATTCTTAGCATTAGAAGATAGCAATTGGTGTGGTTTTGCTATAGTTGACTTAACCCTACTTTTTATATAGCGTTTATAAAAATGCAAACGCTATGAGTTATGGTTAAAAAAAAAAAAATGAATTCGAGTCAAATTTTTTGCCTGAAATTTTTTATAGCGCTAATTATAATTGCAGATACCATATATAAAACGCTATACATATCTCTAGCGGGAAAAAAATTAAAAACCAGCTTTCTAAAATTAAATTAGAGTCAAAATCTTTTCTGAAAATTAGGGTTTATTTCTAAAAAAATCTCATTTTCTCTTAATTTATTCTCAGTTTCGATTCTCTTCAAGAATGGGGCGTCCATTGGTGGAACTCTGCCAGAAATCTCAATACTCGCGATCCCTCTCAATCTCACTGTTAAGTCCAGAGCATCGTCGCCAAGCTCACCTCTCTTCCCTTCCAGCAGTGTCGAGCTTAAAATCTTCGATTCATTTGGATAAGCGAATTGGATAAGAGAACGATGAGCTTGGTGAATTTGATAAGGGTATAATTAGATCGCAGAGAGAGCGTCAGGTATAATTATATGCTTCGCTGACCTCAATTTTTTTTGTATTCCGTTGATTAGAATGAACTTTGTTATCTCTTTGATTTCCAGTAATTCGCATAAAGTTCTGTGAGTCCGTGTATGCCTTTTACCCAGTGTTCTTTTAGGTTTAAAGTTTGGCTCACTTGATATATGCAGGGAAGGTGTTTGAGGATTTATCTAAGAGAGTCTAATTAATATATGCAGGGAAGGTGTTTAACCATTTGAGTTCAGAACCATATGTTACCGTGGAGATAATTGATGATGATGCAGACTTCCTTATCCTAGCAAGTGATGGACTCTGGAAGGTTTTTGTTCTATCATTATCTATTCTCAACAACTTACTCTAGCTGATTTTTCAATATCTCATAGGTCATGTCAAACCAAGAAGCTGTTGACTCGATTAAGGGAATAAAAGATGCCAAGTCTGCAGCAAAGCATCTGTCAGAGGAGGCTGTTGCAAGGAAAAGCTGAGACGATATCTCAGCCGTCGTCGTGAAATTTCAGTGACATTAGCTTTCGGTTAGTCTTCTGCTCCTTGTGGCCTACTCATACCCTTTACATGATTCTGTTTTATAGGCCTTTTAAATTAGCATGACCCATAGCAAATATTAATTTCAGACTCACTAGTAAGACATATCATTATAGGCATATGTCTTTTACATTTGCATATAGATATTCTTCACAGGTTAACATAAGATGGTAGTAGAGGTTCGTAGTTTACAATATTGGTGTAGGAGCCATTCTTTTGACATCGTTAGATGCCATTATTTGGATAGCTAGAGTGTAGATAGAGCACATAGAGTGTAGATAGGGCACATGTAGGCGTGACAGAAGAGAGAGAGCGGGCGGGTTCTTGGTGTTTTATCTAATCTGTGGTCGCTTGAATGTTGAGTTGGTCATAGGAAGTTTCATGTCCGCTAAACCTTCTCCGGCCTGATGATCCTTCTCCAAAACTGTCACCAGAGCTGATATACTAATTTGGAATTATTTTCAGTCGCTCAGAGTGCATCATTAACATGCAATGGCTTTTCCAGTGGAACAAAAATGCAGTCTAGTGATGCTATGCTTACGATAGTGGACCTGGCTGGAGCAGAAAGAGAGAAAAGAACTAGAAATCAGGTTGTAATTAATCTTTACTGATTTACAATATATGTCAGGTCTGAAAGTATTTTCCTTACAGAAATATATTCAGTGTAATAGTTTCTATGGGGAGAGGTTTATTGGATTTGGGATAGATTTATGCACCAATTCGAAACTATAGCTTCTTTGGTTAACTTGTTGCATTCAACTAGTGATGGCTAATGTGACTAAGATTTAACAAGAGCTTTCTGATTGTGAACCTTTTTTTTTAATGCGGTGAGTAATGTAAGCATATTGCTGTTGGAAGTTAGGTGGTGGCTGTGATACTCTAGCTGCAATGACAATGGAAACGACAAAGAAGAAGGGAGCTCCACAGATTCTTAAAACATGTACTTGATGATTCGAGCTAAGGCCCTTTGGTATAGCTCTTGTTCAGGACTCTCTCTTTCTCTCTGGTTTGATTCTGACTCTTACTGACTGATTTTTAAAATTTTAATACAAAAATCCTTAGATCATAATCCACAAGTCTCAAATTTTGTACCAACAGGTCTATGCAATCGATTCATTACCTCAGTATGTCTTTCATAGCTTCATGTGTTTTTCTTTACTCTGTTAACCTTTTGTTGCAACTGTTGAGTTGATGTAGAAGCTCCAAACAAGCACCCGAGACTTGTCATTGCCTCATCATGCTAACAGTACTCTCCCGGAGGTAATAAACAACTGGAAACTGTTTGATTCTTGTAACTTTTCTCGCATCTTTTTCTTGTAATCTCTTTGATTAAGTTCAAAAATATACAGCTGGTGACTTCTGATCAAAGTGATGTAGTGCCACAGAAAACATCTTCACCTAAGGTAATTTTTTACATCTTATTATGTGCATTAAAGTTTACATTACTTTTGTATGTTGCTCTGATGGACAGTTTAAATGTTTGCTTTATTATGATTTTGCATGATGTTTTTGCTCTGAGTGTCTTCTTTAAATTTTGTTTCTTGCAGAGCTTTAGTAACATCAATGGTAGCACCAGCAAGGCTGTCGTCAAGAAGAAATGCATCTTGTTAGATTGCAATGATTCTGGACAACAAGTTGCAGAAGGCAGAATTAGTTCAACTAATCCAACAGACATAGTCCACTTTGTCCCCTTAGGACCCAATGCAAGCAAGGTTTGGGTAGAAGTTGCATGAAGCAAAAGTGTGGAGACCAAATTCAGAAATTGAAAGCATATCCGATGCAATAGGTACTACAGTGGCTTGGCCAAATGATAAGATCGTCTTAATCTGAAACTGATAATGTTATTCGTGGTTAGGTTTTGTTGTAGTTTAAGTTTGAACTTGTAGTTGTGTGAAACAATTGTTGTTATTTCGGTTAGGTTTTGGTTGAAGTTGAAACCAATGTTTGAAATAATGAAACAATTTATCGTTTTTTCACTATCTAGTGTGATGCGTTACGATTGTAAAACTTATTGTGAATTAGGTACATGAAACCAAAATAAAAGATATAGCAAAATACATATGCTATTTTAATTAAAAATGTTGCATAATACATGTGCTATTTTAATTGAAAGAATTGCATAATACGAATGCTATTTTAGCGTAATTAATTGCATATTAAAAATGCTATAGTAACATTGTTAATTGCATAATAAAAATGTTGTATTTAAGTAATTAATAACAAAAACGACTCGCTATTAAATACTATAACATTACATTAAAAAGACGCTATAATATATGACAATATAATAGCACCACAAAAAAACGCTATCTAAAACCGTCGATCTATTATCATGGGTCATGTCATAGCGTTTTGAGATTTGCCATCGTATTGTTAGATAGCGTTATTCTGGTGCTAAGAATACTTGTTTTTCTTGTAGTGGTGTGGTGGAGGTGGGTTGAGACGCGGTCTGCTTGCACTCTGATCACTTACATTCATCGTCAATACCCTACTCAGCATACCATCCACAGCTGCTTGGCCTTTTTCCTTAAACTCCGGAGTGATGATAGCTTTGACCACTACAACAAATATAGTTATTATTAGCACACGATTAACGCTATAATATGGATTTAATAGCGCTTTCATAAACGCTGTTTTTGCCGAAGCTATAATAGGGTGACCAAATACCGTAGCGTTTTTTTTGTTCGCTATTAAATGTCAGTTTTTAATAGCGTTGTGTATATGCAATTATTTCATTTTCCGTAACACATTTCCTTTGTTATACTAATATATTTTATAACAGTTTTGACGAGCTATTAATTATTCTTTTGTAGGTATTTTTTCCTATTATAATTTATTGTTTAGTAGCTCTATTTTTTAATTATAATCTACTATGTTGTAGCAATTTTCACAGGCTATAATTCATTATTTCGTAGCTCT
Organism: Barbarea vulgaris; assembly: GCA_963667165.1. Classification (NCBI taxonomy): domain Eukaryota; kingdom Viridiplantae; phylum Streptophyta; class Magnoliopsida; order Brassicales; family Brassicaceae; genus Barbarea; species Barbarea vulgaris. The sequence continues at coordinate 20,964,828 of OY763893.1, read as the reverse complement.
ATTTTATTTCATTTATTTGAACAATATTTTACACAATATATTAGATTTCTATATTATTATATATTGCATAAATGATCCAAAACATTCTTAAAACTTTAATATTGCATAAATTTATCTCAAGTCTTACATAATATCAAATCAAGTCTTACACTAACAATATTACATACCATATAATACAGAGAAACCACTGTTTTCAATATCATCCTCGATAAAAAAACAGAATCATGTCTTTTTTAAGTTTCATTATCCTCGCCAATCTCTGTTGTTGCAGATTCACTTGAGCCTCTTTTCTCTGCCTCTCAATGTTATCTCGCTCTATATGTTCCTCAAGATACTCTTGAGCCTCTTGCGCATTGACGATGAGATTTTTATTTCTAATGAACTCTATGTCCCTGTATAAGACAAGCAATGCAGAAAGAAAACATTGTCTTTTAGAAAAGTCTTTCATTTGGAGAGATCTGTGTAATTATGTACTTGCTATATTCTAGTAAGTAAGCTACAATTCAGAAATTCACACAAACCTTCAGCTTATCGTTTTCATTTGTGATCTTCTCCATTTACTCGTGATCAACCACATGAATCTCCTTAATAAGTCATGAGAACAATCAACATTGAAATAATTCATGCAACTGATGGCAAAGTTTGCGCAACAGGTCACATGACAATTGCAAGGTTATCACTGACCTTAATTCATGCAATTGATGGCAAAGTTTGTCGCAGGAACATAGAAAATTCCACATATCAGAGCTTCCTAATTCCAGAGTTCTTGCTCTGCCAAGGATCTTCCTCAGAGAGCTCCTGGTGTTACCGTATGAATATATATACTAACGAGCTCAGTTACTAAAATAAAAATATCGACTAAAGAGAAAAAAAAAGCTAACCATATTATCCACCTTGAGATGAGGACTAGTTTCGGTACTAACAGTAGAAGAAGAAACGAGAAAGCAGCCCTGAATTTAGAAGCATATATAGAGAATTTCCATCAATTCTTAATGAAAACCTAGGGATTTAGAAGAGAAGAGAACCAGAAAGAGTAAAAGCTAGAGAAGTTAGAGCATTTCAGCAGAATCGTAGAGCCCATGCTCCATTAGAGTCGCGATCTGATCCTTTGGAACCTCCATTTGAGAATTCGTGCGTTTTTTCTTCGGACAACAAACACCATTACTCCAAATAACAAGATCACGAATTTTTCCCTCATAGATCAACAAACAGTTAGAAATTAAGACTCTTCAGACTTATAAAAAGAAAGATCAATATGTAAAATCAGTAGCTTGATTGAAAGACTCATCATAGAAAATCGATGGATATATACTTCCGAGAACATAAAATAGAAAGATCCATATGAACTAAATTCTCCTAATTTTTGAATTAAATTGAGCATCCAGATGCTAAGTGATAAAGAGTTTTTTTTTTGGAACCGGGTCTATCAAATAAACCCAATGTACGTTGTAGTACAAAGGGTATCGATCCACGGAGACTAAGGATCACTCACTAGATATGTGGGACTCTAACTAATCTAGAGCAAATAAATATTTGGTTTTAGAAACAAATGAAAAGAAAAGAAATGAAATGCAAAGAGATGAAAATAAAGAGAAAGGCATTGGACCATGAGTTCTACTATCATAAAGATGAACTAAAAATTAAACAATGATGCAAGAGGAAAACAATGAATTGCAATATCCTAGGCTAAAGGATCATCAAATAGATCAATCCACTTTCATGGTATTAATCTCTTCAACAATCATTCAATCAACAATAACTCTCGTTAGCAATTAAAATGATCATTGAGCATTATGAAATAAGTCTAATCCAACCACAATTCACCCTAGTCAACTACTCTCATAGGTAAGGCATGAAAAGCTCATAGAAGGTTCATTCAAGCATTTCATCGAACACCTTCCGGGCGTGAAATGCCTAAGCTCTAAATACCAATTATTTGGCTAATCTAGCATTATGATCAACCTAATATGAAGGATTTAACAACTATCAACCTAAATCATCGAGATCTAACTATCAATTAATCCTAATCTAGCAAACCCAAGTTCCAATTAAAAAGACTAACAACCTAAATGAAGAAAAAGAGAAATGAAAAGATAAAAGATGGATTTACAAAGATAGAGATGAAGAAATCTTCATTAGAGTTGCATAATATGAAAGACATCAATCCAAAACATCTAAAGAGAGTTTGGATATCAAAACCAACTCTGAGGAGAAGAAAACTTAGGGTTTAGATGAGTTAAGACAAGTATTTATAGGGAAGGAGCAAAAATAAAATCGGGTAGCATCCCAGCGGTGTCATGATCCCGGTGCAGCATCCCGCTGAGCTCCAACGGTCAGCACCAAGCCGCTGCACCACGCCGCTACAAACTTCGGATTTTTGCGGATCTATCATTTGACTTGCACCACGCCGCTACACCATGCCGCTGCTCACTAAATTAGGTGTATCTCCTTAACCGCTGACCCAAATCACTCGAGACCACCTCCATTAGAAAGCTAACTCAATTTCCTATAATTTTCATGAAGGAATCTGGATCTGAATCTCAATGGAAGGTATTCATATGAGTCGATCTGTGAGACACTTCGGAATAGTTCTTCACCATCATTTCTCCAATTTGAGCCATTTCTTGCATGCTTCAACTCCAAGACCTATGAAACAAGATAATATGCAAATGATGCATCTAGGACCTAACAATGCAATGAAAGCGCAAGAATCTATAATAGAAATGTCATCTAAAATGGTGTAAAATAGAGGCATATCAATTCCCCCAAACTTATCTCTTGCTTGTCCGCAAGCAAACAACATGAGACAAGTAGAAGAAAAGGCTTGAAAACGTGATTTAAAACCACAATGTTCGAAAATGGATTCAACGCAAAGTCCTTGAACAAAGTTAAACAATGCATAACTTAACACATTACTCTCTCGTACTTTGCCGTAATCATACCAATCCAACTCTCTAATCATACTCGAAACCAAAGCAAACTTGCAATCAATCTCAAGACAACTCTTCACATTCATTTAGCTTTTAAGTGCGGTTTTGCTAAGGGAAAGAAAATCAAGTTCATTTCGCTTGGTAAAACAAAGGTTTAAAGATATAAAAGAGATGGTTCAATGGTGTTTACGGTTTCTCTCAAAACAAGATGCAAGTCACTTCGCAAAAGCAATGGAGAATGTGACCAAATGTTGATACAAGATTCTCTTCCACAGTCCTACCCATTCTCATGCCTTCATCTATTTATGTATGTCTATCCCATAACTTGAACATCTTATTCCCCAAAACCCTTAGACACCCAAACAATGAGCTTCGATCTTTATAAGGACTTTAACCCGAGTCTCTTATTTTCCTTTTTGGCTAACTAGAGAACTTTTTCATATATAAACACATGCTCATTTCTCTTTAATCATTATTTTCTCCCTTTTTTTTGGTGCTCTCTCTTTCCTTTTATGAGCTTTTCAACTCTAGGGAGGAAGCACTATCTATTTTTCTTTTCTTTTTTCACATTTGAGCGACTATTTCTTTTCTTAAGTGTTCTCTAGAAGCTTTTATATATACAAGACTCTTTTTCGGGCTTTCCACACTTGTCCTTCATTCTAATGACTATTTCTCATCAATGATCACTAACCATTCCTAAGCTACAATTACGTTCTTAGTCTAATGGAAGAGAGGACTTGTCGATCACCTTCTCTAGGGATTTTGCAAATGAAAGCACACAAGAGACCTCACTCAATCAAAATCAATGCATGGTTTGAAGGAAAATGGTTAGGGTGAAGGTGGGGAAACCATCTTAAAGATGAAGATGGCCATTCGAGTTAGCAAGGGTGGTAAAATAGGTATAAGATAACTCGAATATGTCTATGGAAACCCATGAACAAGCATTTTAACTCCCTAAGCAAGAAATTAGATTCAAGTTATGTCCAATAATAAATAGAGTTGAAATGAAAATCATGCAAAGCTTACAATGATCGAGATTTTCGAAAGAGGAAAGGGTCCAATGATGGATTTTCCAGCTTTTCAAGATTGAAATCCATGCATCAAGTAACTATGAACAAAGGCTTCGATCTCAATCCAAAATTTGAACTTCAACAAGGCAAATATCCCCAATGCATTTCATATGTAAATGTGAACCTATATGCTTTTAGACTCAATCTTAAAGGCAATATGCAAATGCAAAGCTACATGTTTCTTTTTGTATTTTTCAAAATTTTCAAATTTTTTTGCTTTTTCTATGCACATAGATGAATGCATGAGACTCAAGTATGCAAAAAGAAAAATAAGATCACAAAACACAAGATTAGAGACGGGTCTCTCCCCCAAACTTACTTCACACCGTCTCGGTGTGAAATAAAATTCAAGAAAGAGACATAAACACACAAAAGGCAAAACGAATAACATAGAAAACGAAAATAAATGGTATATACAAGGGAGAAAAAGGACCATACCTTGGCCCTAGTCGTGAATCTTAGGGAGTGTAGAGATAGGAGGAGTTTTGGAACTCCTTGGGTCGATGGAGGTCGTGGAATGAGCATTGAAAAAGCGTGTTCCACCTTTGAAGTTGATGGTGAGAATTTCCTTCATGACACCTTGAAAGCCTATTAAATCCTTTCTTTGAAGCTCCGGTGTTAGGATCGCTTTGACCTTGGCAAATGGGTTGGTCATGCCCTTGCACTTCACCTTGAACTCAACCTCTCCTTGAACACATTTCTTAGGTTTCAAAGTCATTGTTGGAGAGAGCTCGTTGAATTTAGGCACAAGGGTGGGAGGGTGGGTTTGTTTTGGTGACTTCACCATGAGCACTTTATCCATAGAATCTTCAAATATAAGCTCTAGACAATCACCATCCAAGATATCCTCATCAAGCTTTAGATTCCATTGGTTCTTCACATGTACACCCTTGGTCACTTCATGTTGATCATTCAAAGTCCTTGGCTCTTCCTTAGTGATTGTTCCACAAAACAGGGTAGAAGAAGGCCTAATTGGATAAGAAACCTTTGGGTTCACGTGGAAAAGGGTCACTCGCTTGGTTGGGAAGTCGATGCTTGCTCCCGAGGTGTTTAGAAACGGAGTACCAAGGATGAGAGGAAGATTATCGGGTTTCGGCCTCTCCACTACCATGAAATCCGTTGGGATTAAGCAATCTCCAATCATAAGAGGAAAATCCTCAATCAACCCAAGTGGAGGTTTTGAAGAAGCATCTCCAAACGTAATGGAGGAGGAGTGTTGCTTCATTCCTTTAATCCCTAAGCTCTCCACCATTTCAAGTGACATCACATTCACACTAGCTCCGGAATCACACAAGGCATTATCTATCTCCAAATCCCCGAGATAGCAAGTTATGATGAAAGTTCCCGGATGTTCAAGCTTTGTAAGCGTCTTGGGTGCAAGTGGTGTTGAGCGTGGTGGTTCAAATAACCACATAACTTCCTCTACCTTTGACCGGTTCTCGAGTATGGCATGAATGTACTTCTTGTAGATAGGGACTTGGTACAAACTTTCCATAGAAGGCAATGGAACTCCAATCCCATTCATACTAGCTTTAAAGCTCGAGAGAACTTTCTTTTGAGCTTTAGTAAGAACTCTCCCGGGAAATGGGAGTGGAGGCTCATAAGGAGGAGGTTTGACTTGCGGTGCATCTTCCTCTTCAACTCTCTTTGACACCACATCATTTCCTCTAGTGTCACTCTCTATCTTCTCATTAACTTTACACTCCACACTCTCAACATTATAACCATGGAGAAGCCTAGAAATCTCCTCTATAGCTTTCTCATTCTCATCATTAGAAGATTCCCTTGTAAGCATAGCATTACAAAAGTCCTTAGGATTGGTTTCGGGTTTACTCGGTAATGTTTCACTTGGACTCTTTAAAGTAGAAGAGGCTTGAACGACCTTGAGATCAATGGTCTTCATATGAGAGGCCAAGCTATTGATCTTTCCATCAAGATCATTGTACATCCCATTCATCCTATTGTGCATTGCTTCCATTTGATTGGTAAGCTCTATCGCTCCTCTTCCTTGACCTTCTAAGAGTTGCTTTAGAAGAGCATTGGTGTTATCCTCATTAGGTGGTGGCTTTGATGCACTTCCTTGGCCTTGGTTGTGAAAGAGTGGTTGGAAATTGCCTTGGGGTTTCATAGGTGGGTAGGTTTGATCTTGGGGATTCTCCACATTGGGATTCCTATATGAGAAGTTGGGATGATTCCTATAGTTTGTGTTGAATCCCTTGTTGTATACTTGTCCTTGGCCACCAATGTAGTTCATCTCCTCTTGTACCTCAACACAATTTTCCATTCCCACACATTGATAACCTTGATACCCTTCATTTCCTCCAACAAAGTTGACCGCCTTATGAGACATTTGAGATACTTGAAGCAACTTATCAATCTTCTCATTCAATGCCTTGATCTCCTTGCGGTTTTGATCACTCATCTCAACGTTATCTCTAGATGAGCGATCGTAATCTTCCCCGTAGCTACCATCGCTTTGAGCCAAATTCTCCACTAACAACATTCCATCATCCGCGCTTTGTCCCAAGAAATTTCCATTGCTAGCGGTATCTAATAACATCCGATACTTAGGCAAAACCCCACGGTAGAGTGTACTCAATAAAGATTCCTTGGAGAAGCCATGATGCGGACATTGTGATGCATATCCTTTAAACCTCTCCCAAGCTTCACAAAGACTTTCATTTCCCTTTTGAGAAAAACTTGAGATCGCATTCCTTAGTTTTGCTGTCCTTGATGAAGAGAAGAACTTGGCAAGAAACACACTTTTGCATTGATCCCAAGAGTTTATAGAGTCTTGAGGAAGATTCTTTTCCCATTGGTGTGCCTTGTCTCCAAGTGAGAAGGGAAAGAGACGAAGCTTGAATGCATCTTCCGAAACCCCATTGATCTTCACCGTTCCACAAAACCGATCAAATTGATCCAAGTGGTCAAGCGGATCTTCCATTGGTAAACCATGAAACTTTGAGCTTTGTACCATGTTGATCAAACTCGCCTTTATCTCAAAGTTAATGTTTCCAACCGATGGAGGCCTTATCCCGGTCCTATGACCATGAATGTGCGGTTCATCAAAAGCTCCAATCATTCTAGCAACATTTACTTGATTCTCATTCCCAACATTGCGTTGAGCAACCGGAGGAGGATTTTCGGCCATGTCTACTCCCAATCTATCCAAATGAACTAACCGCTCTCTTTCTCTCCGTGCCTTGGCAATCTCTCTTTCCAACCTACGGATGTCTTCAACTCGCTCAACTCGATTTATTGTCCCGTGACTTCGCAAGTTCATACACCTAAGGAAAAAATAAGATCACAAGCCAAGTAAAAAGATTAAGGGTTAGTGAAAAGCAAAATAAAATAAAAGAAAGGCTTAGTCTCGAAACAAGACTAAATCCTAATGGCTAATTGCTTGTTTCCCCGGCAACGGCGCCAATTTGATAGACGACTTTTTAGGGTCTCGGGTTATCAAATACCCTTAGCACGTTGAAGCACTTTAGGGATCGATCCACAAGGAAAGCAAGAACTAGCTACACTAGAAATGCAAGTCTATGCAACAATCTAAGCTATATAAATATGTGTTTTAGAAACCAAATTTAAACTAAATGAAAGCGATAAAAACGGTTCGAAATCAAATGATAAAAGACGATGAGTATTGGGAATGGCAATGATTAAGATGAGATGATGAACTTTGATGATGCAAGAACATATTATGAACAATATCCTAGGCTAAAGGATCATCAAATAGATCAATCCACTTTCATGGTATTAATCTCTTCAACAATCATTCAATCAACAATAACTCTCGTTAGCAATTAAAATGATCATTGAGCATTATGAAATAAGTCTAATCCAACCACAATTCACCCTAGTCAACTACTCTCATAGGTAAGGCATGAAAAACTCATAGAAGGTTCATTCAAGCATTTCATCGAACACCTTCCGGGCGTGAAATGCCTAAGCACTAAATACCAATTCCTTGGCTAATCTAGCATTATGATCAACCTAATATGAAGGATTTAACAACTATCAACCTAAATCATCAAGATCTAACCATCAATTAATCCTAATCTAGCAAACCCAAGTTCCAATTAAAAAGACTAACAACCTAAATGAAGAAAAAGAGAAATGAAAAGATAAAAGATGGATTTACAAAGATAGAGATGAAAAAATCTTCATTAGAGTTGCATAATATGAAAGACATCAATCCAAAACATCTAAAGAGAGTTTGGATATCAAAACCAACTCTGAGGAGAAGAAAACTTAGGGTTTAGATGAGTTAAGACAAGTATTTATAGGGAAGGAGCAAAAATAAAATCGGGTAGCATCCCAGCGGTGTCATGATCCCGGTGCAGCATCCCGCTGAGCTCCAACGGTCAACACCAAGCCGCTGCACCACGCCGCTACAAACCTCGGATTTTTGCGGATCTATCATTTGACTTGCACCACGCCGCTACACCATGCCGCTGCTCACTAAATTAGGTGTATCTCCTTAACCGCTGACCCAAATCACTCGAGACCACCTCCATTAGAAAGCTAACTCAATTTCCTATAATTTTCATGAAGGAATCTGGATCTGAATCTCAATGGAAGGTATTCATATGAGTCGATCTGTGAGACACTTCGGAATAGTTCTTCACCATCATTTCTCCAATTTGAGCCATTTCTTGCATGCTTCAACTCCAAGACCTATGAAACAAGATAATATGCAAATGATGCATCTAGGACCTAACAATGCAATGAAAGCGCAAGAATCTATAATAGAAATGTCACTAAAATGGTGTAAAATAGAGGCATATCACTAAGATCTAATCAGAAAGAGAGAGCAAAGGGTTACAGTACCATGAGCAACCTCGAGGAGAGACAAATTTCTGTAGCAGCATTGCACTTCTCAGCCTCCTTTTGGTACTGTGAAGCAACAATTTTTGCTTCGGCAATTGAAACATTCATGTGATGACTATGCTCCTCTGCAACTGCTTCTTGCAGCTTCAACTCTTCCGTGAGAAGATCCACAAACTGCTTCTCCATCTCTTGTTTGAGCTCTTGATCATCGCTTCCACAATCTAACACACAACATAAGTTACACTATTCATATTCTACTCTCCATAGACCAATAAACGAACATCTTAAAAAGAGATACCTATTACAACTATTTGATAAACTGTTCCTAATGCAACTGATAATAAAACTTGGTACAACTATGTCCGATCAAGAACCTCAAAATAGAGTAACCTTAAGTATACTAGTTTTACTCATCAACGTTCACATTTCAAACAATCGATAAGGCTCTTGATTGAAGAATTCTCATTCATATTAAATCAATAGAGATACTAGAATCTGAATAGTAACTATTAACCATTTTCTAAAAGTAACGAAGTAGAGAATAAACAATACAGACAAGAGTTTCAAGCTTGGGAATGAAATCTAACATGTAATAGTGAGATTTGCAAGCCCTGCAAAAAATTGAAACTTCATAAGAAACCGAGATTCCTAGCGCTTATATCCTCTGCTAAAAAGACTTTTAAAAAACATAATTGAATCTCTCTAAAACCCAGAACAAGGATTCAATCACTCTACAAAAAAACTAAAGCTCTGGAAATAAATCAGAAACATTAGAAACCCAAAATCATTGATTAAGTTTTACCGTGATGTGAAATGATACGGCACGGCTGAAGCAATCAACGAATTCAGAGAAATCTTGTTCTTTTAAAAAGCCAGAGCCTTTCTCCATGAGCTCCTAAGAAAATTCAAGCGTCTACTAACATCAGAGACATCAATTGCAGCACTCTCAGCGGCCTTGTTGTTGCAAATCGATTCAGTGTCTCCTAGAACTGCAGATTCGATGGTGGCTTCGATTGACGCTTGGTTAGGTTTGGCTTAGAACCTATCGTCGTCTTCGTCGTTGGTTTGGCTAGCGATTGTATAACCTCTTCAGATGTTGAAGCTGCTTCTTCAACCATTGCTCACGCTTGAGGATCGGATTTGAGATTGCAAGATCTGTTTGATTTTGATATAGGAAAAAAGAGAAGAAAACAAAGACATCGATTCTCCAATTACCGATTTGGATTTTCTTCCATTACTAAAATACTCTTCAAATTGATGAGCTGAGAACTGGAGATTCATCCTGACGGTGGTAAAGAGATGGTGCAGTGGAGGAGACAGAACTCGTTGAATCACCAGAGAGATTGTTGTTTCCAAAGGAGAAAATCTGAAGCTCATAGATTTGAAGATTTTAAGATTGAAAAAAAAGAGGTTAAAGGGTTTGTGGCGTTTAGGGTTTTTAAAAGTGGGTGAAAAGGGGAAATGTTCAAGTGTGAATTATTTCGCTAAGTAATTTTACGGTTTATGTGAAATTTTAGCTAATTGTCGGTGGAATAAGCGATTTTAGCTTCCCATTTACTGATTTTATATTTTAGCGTTTCTAAAATGCTATTATATAGTTCAAAAAATTAAAATTCATCTTTTATAGCAATTGTGAAAACCGTGCTATCTTAATGTGCTATCAATGCTACTTTTTCTTGTAGTGGACTTTTGAGAAAGGTCTTGTCGTACCTTTGCATCTCAGTTTGTACTCAATCGTGTCTCCAACACATCTCTGCGGTGTCAAGGTGATGTGGGAACCAGTCATCACTCTCTCGCTCTTTGGTATGTCTCTCCTATTGACCTTTCGGGGTTACCACACATAAGAAGTAGTGTCTCTAGCCAGAACTTCACTAACCGTCATCTTAATGTCAGGTGCCGCAGTTGACATAACCTCCAGCTTCTTCTCCTCAATGGAAACATAGGAGCCATACTGGTTGCCGTCATTCTCTGAGATTGCATCATAGAAGACCTTTTCGTCGATGTTAGATAAACAAACCCTCTTATTCGGCAAATCGATGAGTGCGCCTGTTGTAGCGAGAAAAGATCTACCAAGGATCAAAGGCATATATGAATTGAGGCTCATCTCCACAACTTGAAAATCAGTAGGCCTCAAGCAATTGCCAATCTTTACATGAAGGTCTTCAATGCATCCCTGCGGAGTTTTAACTGAAGCATCTGCAAACCTGATGGACATCTCAGAGGCCTGAATATTATCAATTCCCAAATACTCTGAAAGTTCTGTTGACATGAGGTTCACAGTAGATCCAGAATCACATATAGAGTCTTCGAAATCAACTCCAAAGATCGAGCATGGAACAACAAACTTCCCTGGATCATCTAGCTTAGGCAATTGCCTCAATGGTGGAGTTTGATTACTACCTGAATCTACAGCTTTGTCCAGAAATTGAGAATTCAGAACCGGTATGGAGAGGATCGACCGACCTGGAGAAGGGATCGATCGATCTGGAGATGGGATCGATCGATCTTGCTCGTCTGCGGAAATCAATGCAATCTTGATATTTTGCTCAACCTTCTTGGAAGCCTTAATCTCATATGTAGAATCAAGAAAATCAACCCGACAAGTCAAACACTCAAGTTTACAAGTGAGCTCGTCATTCATGTTATCCAGCTTGTTATCAAGAGCGTTTATCTTCTCATTCACTTCTTGTGCGCTCTTTCTCTGTCCATCTAAAATCTGCTGCATCATGATTTCGAGTCTATTATTTTCTTGGGGATGTGGTGCTTGATGTCCTCTACTCTGATTGGTTCCTTGGTTCCCAACATAGTTAACATTCGCACGTGAGCCATTAGATGCATCTCCAGTCCTAGGATTATGCTCACCTTTCGCTGGAAGGACTCATTGCTGTCTCTTTACCGCATCAGCCGTCTGAGCAACTTGAGTATCAAGCAGTTTCATATGGGTAGAGACAGCTTCATACTTACTATTGAGATCATTGTACACACTGTCCACCTTTGCATTGATCTCGTTAGAAGACTTTTGTTGCTGAAGGAGGAGTTGTTGCATAAGAACCTTGAGTTCACCTTGAGAATCATTTGCAGGAGGTTGGAATGCAACTGGGTTGGTCCCTTGGAAGTTGTTGAATGGTTGTTTCAGTTGAAATCCGCTCTGAAATCTGTTCGGACCATGAGCGACTTCCTGATGTGGATAAACTTGATCCTGCGGATTTTCGACGTTTGTGCTTCTATAAGACAGGTTGGGGTGATTTCTGTAGTTCTGGTTAAATCCTCTGTTTTGCACAAATCCCTGTCCATTCACATAATTCACTTCCTCTGACTTAATTATCAATCTCCTCATCAGCAACTTCTTGACAGAAAACTGCTTCTGTCCCATCGTTACAAAGCTGAACTCCTCGCTGATTTGCTTTCAACAACATATTCACTTTTGCACTCAATTCATCAATCTTCTGAGAATCCACATTATTACCTTTCTTAGATCGATCATACTCAGGACAGCGATTGTTGGAACTGGCAGCCAAGTTCTCTATCAGTTGATATGCTCTGTCTATGCTCTTAGTCATGAAATCTCCGTTGCTCGCAGCATTGAGGGCATTCCTGAAATCCCATTCAACTCCATCGTAAAAGATGCTGAGAATCTGCTCATCTGAGTACCCATTGTGCGGACACTCTCTACGGTATTCCTTGAATCTTTCCCAAGCTTCGCAATAAGTTTCGCCGGGATGCTGCGCGAAAGTAGCGATCTTGTTCCTGAGCGAGGCTGTTTTGGACTTGGTGTAGAAATGATCCAAGAAGGCTGCTCTGCATTGTTCCCAAGACCTCAACGAACCAGGAGGTAGTGACTTGAGCCATCTCAGTGCCTTAGCTGCCAAGGAGTGACGGAAAAGCTTGCACTTGAGGTAATCAGCGGGAACCCCATTCGACTTAGTAGTGCTGCAAATCTCCTCGAAGTTCTCGATGTGATCCATTGGATTCTCAGCGGGTAATCCATGAAACACATGTCTTTCTACCAGCGCTATCATCTGAGGCTTGATCTCGAAATCTTGCCTCGCAATGTCTGGTGGACAAATAGCTGCCCTGTTCTGGTAGAAAGTGTGGGGTGTATCTACATCCCCAATAGCACGCGGATTCTGCTGCGCTTGCTGCTGTTGCAACTGCCGAAGTTGTTGTCGCATGATGCGGATCTCCTCAGCCTGAGCAGATTGAGCCTCAGTTTGTGCTTGATTGTCGACGTTATCATCCATGACGGCTTGTTTCGACTTTTTCTTTGTAGCTTTGTTAGTACGTTCTGTCCTTGCTAACTCTTGGTTGGTAAGTTGCAGGACGTTGCTAGCGCTTTTGCTTCTTGTTTGCATTCACCTGAAACACACAAGCAAGCAAAAACAGAACAGAGTTAGTAAATCTTAGACTAAACTTCAATCTTAGATTCGAAGGTAACGCAATTGGTCCCCGGCAACGGCGCCAAAAACTTGATACACAGAGTTTTAACCCTATAACAACTACTGCAAGTGCACAACAAATGTTGTAGCAATCTAGGGATCGAATCCACAGAGACCAAGAGTTACACTACGATTCTTAATGAATGAAATTAAGCTAAGACAGAAATATGATTGTTTGATGTGAAAACACATAAAAGATAGCAATTTAAACGATGTAAATATCAATAAAGAAAAGCGCTAGGTCCAGGGTGATTCGCGGGAATTCAGAGATCATGAATTCAGGGAGCTAATGAACACCATTCTAGAACTCAAACATAAATGTATAACCAATCCACTCTCATGGCATCAACTACTTCATCTAGCGACCTAGGTGTCTAAACTCTCGTTTGAACCTAAAATCCTAAACAAGCATTAACAAGCGGGTTCGATTTGTTCACGGATCGCCTTAGCATCAGCTCTCGTTGGCTAAGGACGATACGCTCATCTATGTTCTATCAAGCAACCTATAAACTTCTGGAATATAGATTAAACCCTGAATCAAAGACTAAGTGATCAATTTAGCCTAAGCAATAAGAACAACTATAGATGAAGAACTCAATTGATAAATTCCCTATTTGTGTCCAATTCAATGATTCATAAACCCCTTTGCTTACCCTGAACCTAACTAAAAGACAACTCAGACATTGAAATCATAAGAACACAGAGAGATAAACAAGAAATCATATGCAAATAGATAGAAATACAAGAGGGTTCAGAATTCTTCTCAAAGATTGTAGAGTCAGATTCTGTCCCCAAAGCTTACAAAAGTTCTCAAAGATTGAAATCACAAATGAAATTGGAAAACTCCATAGAAATCAAAGTCTCTCTGCAGAAAATAGAAGTTCTCTCTCTAAAAATGAATGTGTCTCTCTGAAATGACTCAATATCTCGTATATAAACAAAACTTGACAAAACATTCGTAAAAAAAAAGTAAAGTGTCGGCAGGGACCAGATCGATCGATCTGGGTGTGGATCGATCGATCTGGGTGTGGATCGATCGATATGGACTGGATCGATCGATCCAGGATTAGTCGATCGATCCAGGAAGCTCTCGTTTGGCTGGATCGATCGATCGATCTGGTCTCTGGATGGTCGATCTGGCCTCTTTTGGTCGATCCAGGAAGCTCTCGCATTCTCCTAATGCAGGATCGATCGATCCAAACTAGGATCGATCGATCTGAGCTTCAAAACTGCTCTTTTTGCTATTTTGCCTCCTTTCCTCGATCCTTTTGCCATCAAACTCCATTTGAACACGTTTTTTCCTGAAAAGACTCTAAAATCAAAGTAAAGACTTGAAAAACTATTGAAAACATTAGTTAAAATATGTAAACACTATAATATATCAGATTTCCTCCACTTTATCAATTGCAGTTAAGCCATTTCAAAAAAATTTATCGTATATCAACCATGACGATCGTAATTTCTTCACCCCATATTTCATCAGTTGTTATGGAGATCGATGAGATGCCGGTGAAATGGTGATCGTAACAAACGCGAGGGCATGCAACAACAAATAGACTGGCTGATGATGGGGAGAAAAATGAAAAGATCATTCAGTCATGAAGTAGATTTTGGTTAATTAGCAAATTTCGAGAAATCATGGAGTTGAGCTGTGGTTTGTGAATGATTTACTATATATAATGTAAATGAAGTTTATCATATTTTTCTTTGATTTTGGGAGGAATTATTTTAAAAAAAAAATATGGTTGTATAATTTCATGAAATACCCAAAAATATAGGAATAGAGAATTAAGATCATCATTTTTAACTTTGATTACATGTTTACTTTTTATTGGTTTCTATTATGGTTTTATAATTGTTTGAATATCGTCTTATTTCTTACGGAATTTTGAATCACACCAACTCACAATAAAATAAGCTAAGCTATCTATTTTAAAAATTTCAAATTAAATGTTCTATAATATCCTAGAAATATAGTCTCACTCTTGAACTTCTCTTATATTTATAACATTGGTTGTTTATATCTATATTAAAAAAATATATCTATATAAAAAGATAAACTGATATCAATTTATCCTCAAATTATAAATAATATTTATTTTAAAATATAAAAATATAACTTAACAAAAAAAATTTTACAATTAATAAAGAAAAATATGTGCATATGTGCGGGTATTGCCCTAGTGTCTAAAATAATGTTGCTATGTTTAATGTTATATATGTCTTAAACAATGGTGCTATTTTCTAATATTTTGTATTATTGATCATGTTTCTAGGGATTAATAATGATTATGGTGTTGTGCACATAACTATTGTAGTTTGTGTATATTTGGTATAGTTGTGCATATTTTATATAATACTTTGTATATGTCACTATACGAAATTAATAGTTCGAGTAGTTATCAGAACATTAAATTAGTTCATATGTATAATTATGTCATGACCTATAGTTCATGTAGCTGAAATTTTTTCCAAAAAAAATAAACAGAAGATGCAAGCTCCCCTAATTGAACCATTAACCTAGTAGGCTAGTAAAGAAAGAAGAGTCGGCTTGACTTACTAACTAATTAGTCTTTCTACGAGTGAAGCGTCCTTCACGTTGCACGCATTGCGTATGTCTTTTCCAATCTCTTTATCTGAAATCTCCACCACATTTATTATTTTCTAATTTATCCTTTTCATTTTTTTGGTGGTCGTCGTAGTATACAAGACAAGTAAAAACATTGTCAATTGGATGAAACATTCACATGCGGTCCCTAATTTCTAGAGATCCCACAAAAAAAACTAATTATATATTTACATATAGTATTAAGTTATTAGAAATTTTTGATATTGAAAACATGAGCAAGTCTCGTAAATTAGTTGATAAAATATTATATAAGTGTCAAATTGTTATTATTTAAATATTACATTAGATCATATAATGTTTTTTAAAAACAATTGAGCTAACCTTCTTCTGTATATGACTTCTCTTTTTTTTTTAGACATTTTGTTTTCTTCCATTGAAGAAGAGAAGAGACGTTAATTTTGCTTTCAGTTTTGCTCAAAAAAATCCTAATATTTTTTTTATTCTAAGATAAAAAGTTATTGAATTTATTTGTATATTTATTTTCTTTATATGTGTTAATTTTTATTGTTTATGCATTCAAAAATTTGATTATTTGGATTATCAAATCACAGAGAAATATGCAAGAAAGATTATTTTTTAGAAGCTTTAAATTGTTTTTTTTTTAAGAAAATTATTATTGTACTTTTATTTTTAAGGTAAATTTTGTGGAGACTGATTTATTCTTTTTCCTATTAAGTAATTGAAGAACAATTATTTTTTGTTTGATAAAACCTGAATGTTAGTTTATATTTTTCACTTGGGGTCTCGAATTTGTCTGGACCGGCTCTGATCCAAATTCGTTGAATTAAGTGGCTCTGCTGCTTTCTCTGTTAACGAGTCCACATAATTGGATTGATGATTGTGGTTATCTCGGTGGCGACTAGAAATTTTATGTTCAGCCCAAAAGTTTCACTCGCAGTGAGTGGACTCGTGGCTCAAAACTCGTCGGTATTGCAAGGTTTTTCCTCCCGACTTGGTCTCTCCTATGCCTTTAGTGCAGTCTCTTTAGCCGTATTGGTTATCGAAGACCTTGATTTTATTCTTGCTTCAAGAGGAAAGTGGAGTAGGGTTCATGAAGCTTATGAGATATCTCTTATTAATGGTTATTCTCACTCTGTATTTGCTTTAGTTTTTGTTACCATTTGTATGGTTCTTATTTGGACAAACATTGCCATTTCTTGAGTATGTATTATCTATGTTTGTATTTCTTTTTATTTTAATGGAGTGTGAGATTTTATTATCAATAGAAGAGTTTGACCCAAAAAAAAGTGGATTGACGATTGATCCAATTTCATGCAGACACAATTGTAATCCGCTAGAAAATTATTCCAAGTTTTAAAATTCACACACTAATAGTTTAAATATGTCTCTGGAACATTGTTGCATAGTCCCATATAAACTGCAGTATATGTGTTTTTATATTATATCATATTCTACTTTGCGACTAGTCAGGCATGTGCCTATGACATACTCTATTCATTTTTAATTGGTTGTATTTTAAAATTTTTTACAGATTTTAAGAAATTGGTAGAAAATAAAATTTTAAGCAGTATTTATTAACTAATATTTTGATTAAAAATAAAAAAAATTAAGTAAAGGGCATAATAGAAAATATAAAGCTAAGTTTTCATAGGAAATTGAGAAATAGTATCTTAAAAAAAAAAAATTTTAGAAATACAAACAATTAGGAATGAATAGAGTATAAATTAAAACATTGGCTTAGAGCCCTTAGTTTGTAGAATAAAATTTAGGGCCCCATTTATATAAGATACTTAATGATGTGGACATCAAATATAAAGATCCTCTACTTCATCAAGAGGCTCTTACACACGTCCATAACCACACAAAACCACGGAGGATCAAGTGAATTCATCCAAGACCCGAGTTTCCTTATTTGGACCCAATCGTATTAAAACGTCAACAACTCTTTCTCAAGCTGATTGAGCACTACTTGAAGACCTTTTACACCTACAAGAGACTTTCAATCAGTAAAAGATACCTCGCCAAGTTTTCCAAATACAAAACACCTTCATGTTTCCTCATTTGGCCCAAAGTCGAGAATTAATGGCCAAATCAATCAAGCATTTGATTAATTTATCATTAAGCTTGATTTATTTATATTTATATTGATTTATTCTCTTATTTATTTTCTTAGATTAGTCTAATTCATGAGCCTATAAAAGCTCAGCTCATATCATTGTAAAAATCACCCTTGCATTTGAAAGAAATAAGAAAAACTTAGAGTTTTCTCACCTTTGAAGGTTCGGCTTTGTTTGCTTGTCTTTTCTATTGTGTGTGATGCCCTTAGAAAACAAGTATGATCTTTGTCTTTGTGTGCGATTGACATAGGCATTGATCCATGTTCTTATCGCAAAGTCATTCCGCAACTTTGTGTGGCGAACTTTGATCCATCTGGTTCTCAATCTTCACTCTATTTCGTTGCTGATTCAAAGAGCGTGCTACCGCCATTTGAACTAGCCCCATATTGATCCATTTCACTCTATCACTTGTCAAGAAGAGAGCGTGTTACCACCAAATTCTTGGCCCCATCACTATCCTCAGATTCTCTAAGGTTTCGTGCCTATATCACTTAATACTTAATTAGTTGTCTATTAGTATATTTATGTTCCTTTTATAGTTTTCACATTTGGTTTCAGTTACCTTTGTTGCTTTTAATTTAATAGTTGTTATTTAAGATTACGGGGGGTTTATTGGTTCTAAGATTTTTAAAGAATTAAAAATATTGAAGACTTTAGTGTTATTCAATCTTGAATTTTCAAAACTCTATTAAAGTTATATGTTATTGGTTTTAGTAGTTTTAAAGTTTTGTTTACAATCATTTAAACTCATGAGTTATTGGATTGAAGATTTTAGAAAGTCAATCAAAGTCATGTGTTATTCAAATAAAATGAATTTAATAGACTTTATGATTATATTAAATTATAGTGTTATTGGTTGATTGAGTTTAAACTTTTTGTTCATATGAAGACTCTTTCAAAATATTAGGTGGTACCATGATATTTTTAAACACTTTACAAAATTTCTCTACATACACAATATATATACCTCTTTCTTTTTAACTGTTTCATAGATATTTTCCAAATAAAAATATGAATGCAATCTGCAACATTATAATTCATATACAAAAAGGTCTTTTAGAATTATTCATCCATAGTTGATTAAAAAAAAAAAAAAATTATCCCTCTACTAACTATCTTAAAAAAAATTATTTTCATAAATCTTTTGATGATTAAAAAAAAATAAAAATCATTGATATCAAGATTAAAAATATACAAATGTTATAAAATTATAAGTGCAATTTACAACATTACAATTCATATATAAAATCTTTTTAGTTGTTTCATAGATATTTTTAAATAAAAATATGAGTGCAATCTGCAACATTACAGTTCATATACAAAAAAGTCTTTTAAAATTATTCCCCCATAGTTGAAAAAAAGAATTATTCATCTATAACTTTTTTTTTAATTAATGATGTCAAGATTAAAAAATATATATTATAAAATTATTTACTAAATAGAAGAAATATAAATTTAATATATATAATATATAAAACATCAAGTATATGATAACATAAAATCTTTTTCAAAACTTTTTTTGTATAAATTATTGACGTATAAATTGACGTATACTTCAGTTTTATAATTTACAAAGCAACATATTTTACTAGCTGCAAATGGAAATATGGTTGAAGTTATTACTCAAAAATGAAAGAATAATATAATAATTACAAAATTAACAACAATACTATATCTTTAAAATCTGTGAAAATATGTAAAACTCTTTGATAAAATATTTTTAGTTAGAGAGAGTATATAAGAGTTTCAAAGATTCCAAAATTATTATAATCATTAAAACTCTACATAAATCAGATTTGAATTATGTGGGACATTGAACTTTTAAAATGAACATATTTTACTCAATCGACGAAAAAAAATTGCGTTAGTTCAATGTCCCACATAATTCAAATCTACATAAAATGGTCACTCTACATAAAACTTTCATGCAGAAAAGTGTCAAATATTAGTTCTAATTTTAGGACATTAGGGTATATAAATTCCAAGTAGGTTAAAAATAAAAATAAAAACTAAACCAAGTATATAAAAAATGGGGTTTTCTGCTAAAAAACCATCGAACTTTTTAAAATTTGCAAGAATGACACTCAACTAATTATTGTGCAGGTCAATCTATCGAACTCAAAAGTCACCCGCAATATAGCCACTGAGTATATTGTCGACGTGGCACCGTCCAATGATGTTAAAAAACTAACGGCTGGCTCAAAATGATGTCGTTTTGATACTAGACTACATGATGTTTTTTATTGTTCAAAACAACATGATTTTTTCTTTTAAAACTGAGAAAAATTGAATTTGGAATATTTTTTTTTTTGTACAATGGAATACAGATAAAAACAAACAATATAGGCAAATGTTCATCTTCGTTTGATTACGGGGTAGCAAGATCCAATTCGACAACCTTTATACGAATCAAAATGACATAAACTAAATCAATAATATCTCATCCAAACAACATAATTTCCTTTTGATACACCTAATTTTTACATCTAACTTGTGAAGAAATATCAATCACCATGAGAGACAATAACAGTAAACTTCAGATTGTGACACAATCATTTAGATCCGTTTGTTTGCTAATCAAATACAATAAACGAACCTAAAGACATAATTCTGTCAGTTTGATTAATGGGTTTCGTCAGGTTGAAGAACGCTAGCTTCCTTTGAGTTGGAGTTAGTTACGTTGTGCTTGCTTTGAAAATTGAGATCTGGGTTTGAATAGCAAGGTCTGAATTTGAAGTTTCAGTTTTCAGTTTTGGACTCATTAATTTCGTTTTGAGTTCTGGGTTTGAAGTTCATAAGCTTTGAAAGTTCAGAAACCGATGAGTCATCAAACAAATTAACAAAAAAAAAACGTCGATGTAACAAATTATTTGAACAAAATTAACAAATTAAATCAATGGTAATGGATTCCATGAAATCAACGACACACATCACTAATAGTCCAATCAATTTCAAGAACTATCAAATTTTTCTGGGAATTGTTAAAAGGAGGAGAAGAAAAAAACCCAAAAAATGATGAACCCTAATTTTAATTTTTTCCCCAATCGATTTCAATTTCGTTTTAGATTTTTATCACCATCGTTCAAGAGATCATGTTCATCTTCATCTATTTCTTCTTCCTCGTGATGATTTCAGAGCTTTGATTTTCATGTTCTTTGAGGACCTTCTTCAGCAACCTCCCATCAACCATGATTTCATTGTAAAAAAAAAAACGATTATCCCAAATTCATTTTTCTCTGTCGTAAAAGGAAAATCATGTTGTTTTGATTAATAAAAAACATCATGTAGTCCAATATCAAAACAGCGTCGTTTTGAGCCGACCGTTAGTTTTCTAACAGCATTGGACGGTGCCACGTCGACAATATACTCAGTGGCTGTATTGCGGGTGACTTTTGAGTTCAATAGATTGACCTGCACAATAATTAGTTGAGTGTCATTCTTGCAAATTTTAAAAAGTTTGATGGTTTTTTAGCAGAAAACCCTAAAAAATGCTTACTCGTCACCTATAATGCCAAAGAAGGCTATTTTTTATTTCTGTATGAATTTAAAATTTATTCTCCAAAAAACGTTGGGACTGTGGTACAATGGATGCAACAATGAGAGTTGAAGTTATTGAAATGAAGCAAAACTACAGATGAGAAAGAGTTCTAGAGGCTAATATCAAATAAGGCACTTCAAAAAAAACAAACCATGTCAGCTCCATCGAGACCTCTTCCATTTTCCCATGGTCTGGTTCAGAAATTTAAAATTTTTTGATGAAACAAATCCGTCAACATATATCTGTTTATATGGTCATTTGAAACATTCTGAAATCCGTTTGAAATTCTTCGTAAATATGTCGGAAAATATATTTATTAATACTGTCATTTTTAGCTATTTGAAATTTTAAAAATCCATCAAAAATTTATCATAAATAGACATACTCACCTATAAAATTTGAAATTGTTTGTTTTAAACGTTTGTAACTTATATAAACTGATATTTATATTTAGATATCTATATATCTATATAAATAATTAAAGTAGAAGTCAGAATGCACGATTTATCTACTTTAATAGTTAGTATAGATGTAACGCCCGTGTTCCGAAAAATGGAAATTTCGGAATTAGATACGGGATTTATGCGGAGAATCTCTGTAAATATTTCCGGGAATTTTTGGAGTAATTTGGAAGTTACACCGTATTTTTCCCGTAGGGGGTGTTCGGAATCGATTTGGGAAGTTTGGGGTCAGTTTGTGAACTTTTGAGAGTTCAGGGACCAAATCTAAAATGATTCTAATCTGATTAAATCAGATCATCACCAACCATTCCCACCTTCCTCTCCACCTGCAGCCTTCCCCATTTTCTCCACTAGGGTCACCCACCTATGCACCTATTCCCCTACAAAGTAGCCTACTTCCTCCACTCCTCCCTACAAAGCAGCACTATCTTCTCCATTAATTGCTCCTTGCCGACACCTGCATCCAAGAGGGAAGAGAGAGGTTTGACTGAGGAAAGGAGAGAGTGTTGAGTGGTTTTTGGTTTCAGAGAAAGAGAGAGAGAGAGAGAGAGAGAGCTGTTTTGGTTGAAGAAAAGGAGAGAAGGTGAACTTGTGGTTGGTGTGAGTGTGGAGAGAAGGAGAAGAGTGAACTTGGGAGGGGGCTGGTGCTGGGTGGGCGTGGAGAGCAAGAGAGGGAGAGTCTTGTGGCTGTGTGTTGGCGTGAGAGTCAAGAGGTGAAGGAGATGGAGGTTGCCGTGTCGGTGAAGTTTCGAAGCTCTCCCGCATCCTTTGTCATCACCAGTAGATAGGGTAAGGTTCTGTTCTTTCCTTGATTGTATCATGTTGTCGGTGATGGTTTGGTGAGAGGAGCAGAGTTGTGTGGGCCACGGGGGTGACGTTGGGAGACCGAGGCGTGACGACATGTACGGTGTTGGTTGCGGAGGAACGAGAAAAGAGCAAAAAGGAGTCATGATCGGTTTACAACCGATCGTGACAACCGATCGGGAATGCTGAAGTTCAAGAACAAAACTACGCGATCGGTTTACAACCGATCGTGACAACCGATCGGGAATGCTGAAGTTCAAGAACAAAACTACGCGATCGGTTTACAACCGATCGTGACAACCGATCGGGAATGCTGAAGTTCAAGAACAAAACTACGCGATCGGTTTACAATCGATCGTGACAACCGATGGCCGTGTGACTCCGTGACGGTGGGTGGTGGTTTAGCCGTGAGATGTTGTTAACGGCGCCATTGTGAAACTCATGATTGATGAGTAGGTCGCGTTGGGGCCTCGGCGGTGTCGGCGGTGTTGTTGGCGTTGTCGCGGTGAGAAGCGTGAGTGTTGGAGGTGTGATCGTAGTGGTCGATCAGGCTGTGGATCGATCGATCCGGTCAGGATCGATCGATCTCGCCTTGGTTGATCGATCCGGTTAAGTCGCGGCCGAGCTGGAACGATCGATCCTGACCAGGATCGATCGATCTGGTCGACCATTGTGTGTGTTTTGGTCAAAACTTGTGTCTTAAGTTTCGTTATTTGATTATTGTTAGGCACGCGTTTGGGGAATTGAAGTCTATTCATTCCGGGAAGTTTTAGGAATTTCCGTGCGTGGCTAAAGGTGAGTGCATGACCATAAGCTTATCTGAACGGTTTAATTGTTTGATGTGTTTTCATGGATATAGGCTGTAAGATCTCATGGGAAATCTAGATCGAGTGTTTTTTTAGATGGTTGATTTATTGTCGGTATTTTCGTGTTTAATACATTGAATAATTAATCGTTTGTGTGTATAGCTTGTAGATGGGAGGATTGCCTCACTAAGTATTTATTGAAATACTTATGCATCTCCTTTATTGATGCAGAAAAAGAATAGGTGTGACCGTGGAAGGCGGAGAAGAGGGGATGATCTAGTTTTGTCGGGTTGTTGTTTAAGTGTTTTGTTGAATGTTAGATTATTACAAAATACTATTAAGTCGTGTGTGAATTAATAATCCGAAGGATAAATGATCTAACGATCTCGAGTCCGGATTCTTGTTTATCAAGAACCGTTATAGACAACAGAAAATGTCTATGAAAGCCAAGGTGGCTATACAGACCAACTTCGACTCTCAACTCAAGTCGTCGTATTCTGGAAAGATCAATCGATCAAATATCCTTACGGATAAACAATTAAAACGTTTATGTGATTGTATTTTTATTTATGGAGTTAATTAATTAATATGCATGAGTGTTTGCATTTTTAATGGTTTGGGAAAGTTAATTATTATTTATGAGAATAATAATTAATTATTTACTAAAAAAAAAAAAAAAAACGAGTGCTGTCATTTCAGTTTGGTATCAGAGCCTTTACGGTTCTAGCATGGTTTAGAAAAATTAAATTGGATTGATTTAATTTTTGGTGCTATGTGTAGCATGAGTAAGTTGAATTGATTATGTGAGTTAGTCAATTGTTTGGGTATGGAGTTTTAGATCATCCTCTTCGAGCCTTTAATGAGATTTCACGGTAAGTTGTTTGGTTGTTTGTTGTGATTAGATAAAAGACTCTTGGAATAGTCTTTTGGGGCCAAGGTTTTAATCACATAATAATTGTATGTGGTTTAAGCTGTGGTGTCCGGTTTGGGTCGGTTTGGGTTGATTTAACCAGTAAACCGGATTAAAGTAATTTAATTGAGGAATTACTCATATTAAATTAAACCGGGACCATGGATTGGTTGGGTTAGGAGATTAACCATGGTTTATCCTTGGGTTATTAAACATGGATTTAATCCATGATCGGTAAATCTAAACCGTGGAAGTTCGGGTCTGTTGTGAGCCGGCTTCTGTGGTAGTTAGGGTTTGATTCTGGAGCATCGAATTGTTTCATTACTCCAGAATTGGCGGAGAGGTGCGGCATCCAGGGCAACCTGGATGAGCACTTGGGGTTTGTAAAGGTTTGATCGAAGAGTCAACTACTAGGAATAGATGGCTAAAAGAGGTAGAGGTCGCGGTCTGAGGAACGCGCGGACTCCGGTAGTTGAGGAGTGTGTGACACAGAGTGTTACGTTTGAGCGAGTCGGGAACTCACACGAGGATCAGGCTGGGACGGAGGGTGTGGCCGGTGTTGGTGCCGGTGTTGCTGAAGTTCCAGTGGGTGCTGCGGATGTGGCAGCAGGTGTAGCTCCGGCCCAAGGGGATCCTATTGCGAATTTCTTGGCCTTGCTGTTGGAGCGGTTACCGGAAAGGGTACCAGTGCAGGCTTCAGTTGTACCACCGGTAGTTGAGGTGCAACCAAGGGTTGTGGTTGCGGAAGAGCGCCCATCATACCTCAAAATGATGGAGCAGCTGCAGAGGATTGGCACGAGGTTCTTCCAGGGTGGTGCCAAACCTGAAGAGGCAGATGAGTGGAAAATGCGGATGGAGCGGAATTTCCGTTCGATCAGATGTCCAGAAGGATATCAAGTAGATCTCGCAGTCCACTATCTGGAGGGTGACGCACATCTCTGGTGGAGAGGTGTTGCGGCCCGGAGGGTCCAAGCAAGGATGTCTTGGGAGGATTTTGTGGCGGAGTTTAACTCCAAGCATTTTCCCAAAGAGGCATTGAACCGGTTGGAGAGACGGTTCCTAGGATTGACTCAAGGGAACCGGTCGGTTCGTGAGTATGAGATGGAGTTTAACCGTCTCATGGGGTATGGAGGTTATATCCTAGACGATGAGCAGGCCCAGGTGAGGCGGTTTCTGATAGGTCTTCGGGCCGAGTTAAGGAACCAGTGCCTAATAGGATCATTTAACACGGTTGTAGAACTGGTAGAGAAGGCCGCGTTGATTGAGGAGGGTCTGAGAGACGAGGTTTTGGTAGTCAGCCCAATTCCTCAAGCAAGGAAGCCTCCACCTCAGTCCGGTCCTAGCAATGGCTGTAAGCCGGCGCATGGACAGAAGCGGAAATGGGAAGGGTCCTTCCAAAGGTAACCTGGGTGGTCAGGGATGCTTCGGATGCGGAAGCAAGGACCATAGGGTTGCGAGTTGCCCCCAAAAAGGTGGAGCGATCGGGGATCCTCGGGTGTGTTACCACTGTAATGAGCCAGGGCATATCAAGCCGAAATGTTCCAGGTTATAGCAGGGAGTGGTAGCTGCGGCACCGATAGATAGGCGGGCTGCAGTGACACGCAGGGTATACACCATGGTGGAGTCGGGAGAGCCGAGTTCCAACCCGATCACTGGAAAAAGATGAAGGTCTGTTTAAGCTCCCGGGGATGCGGGATCAGAATATCAGATCTCTGTGAATGAGACTATTCTAGTACATGGGCAGGTATGTGTACCCAAGGATGAGGATCTGAGACGGGAGATCCTGAGTGAGGCCCATGCGAGTATGTTTTCTATTCATCCAGGGGCGGCCAAGATGTACCGGGACTTAAAAAGGTATTATCATTGGGTCGGAATGAAGAAAGATGTGGCTAACTGGGTTGCGGCTTGTGATGTATGCCAGTTAGTGAAGGCTGAGCATCAGGTTCCGAGCGGGTTGTTGCGGAGTTCACCCATTCCGGAGTGGAAGTGGGATATGATTACGATGTATTTCGTGGTCGGTTTGCCCGTCTCGCGGACCAAGGATGCTATTTGGGTCATTGTTGATCGTTTGACCAAGTCAGCACATTTCTTGGCCATTAAGAAGACCGATGGAGCTGCGGTGTTGGCTAGGAAGTATGTCCATGAAATTGTGAGGCTTCATGGAGTACATGTGAGTATAGTCTCAGATCGTGATTCCAAGTTCACTTCGATGTTTTGGAAGGCTTTTCAGACTGAGATGGGTACCAAGGTACACATGAGTACGACCTATCACCCTCAGACAGATGGACAGTCTGAGAGGACCATCCAGACCCTCGAGGATTTGTTGAGGATTTGTGTGCTGGACTGGGGAGGTCATTGGGTGGACCGCCTGAACTTGGTAGAGTTTGCCTATAATAATAGCTACCAGGCGAGTATCGGGATGGCTCCATATGAAGCGCTGTATGGGAGGCCATGTCGTACACCATTATGCTGGACCCAAGTGGGGGAGAGGAGCATGTTTGGTGCAAATTTTGTTCAGAAAACTACGGAGAAGATCTGGGTTTTGAAGCTGAACATGAAAGAAGCGCAAGATCGGCAAAAGAGTTATGCCGATAAGAGGAGGAAAGACCTCGAGTTCGAGGTAGGAGATAGGGTGTATCTCAAGATGGCTATGTTCCGAGGTCCTAATAGGTCCATTACGGAGACTAAGTTGAGTCTGAGGTATATGGGACCGTTTAGGATTGTTGAGCGGGTTGGACCGGTTGCGTATCGGTTGGAGTTACCCGAGGTTATGCGAGCATTTCACAAGGTTTTCCATGTGTCAATGTTGAAGAAGTGCTTGCATAAGGATGATGAGGTTATAGCTAAGATTCCGTCAGATCTTCAGCTTAATATGACCTTAGAGGCAAGACCGGTTAGGATCCTCGAGAAGAGAATCAAGCAGGATCGTAAGAAGAAAGTTCCGATGATCAGGGTCTTGTGGGATTGTGACGGGGTTGAGGAGGAGACTTGGGAACCAGAGGCGAGGATGAAAGCAAAGTTCAAGAAGTGGTTGGAGAAGCAATCAGAGGCTTGAGCTTTCATCGATGGTTCCCAGTTTTGAGTTATTATTGTTGAACCTTATGTATTGCGTTTAGTGTTGTAAACGATAATGCATGATGAGTGTAATAAGACGGATAGTTCTTATTGTTGATGGCCAGTGTTGCCATGAGTTTTAAGTGAACATGAGGTTCTGAAAAGAGTTTTTATGGGGACTTAAAAACTTGAGTTATAATCGGAAAAGGATTATGTGGGTACCCTAAAGGATGGGGTATGTCGAGAGATAACCTGAGTAGTGGTTATGGAAAGGATGATATTCCATGTTGGAATGTATGTGATGCCGGTATTACCTTGCGAGGTCGTATGCGGATCACGGGAGGTCAGTTCAGTCATGAGTGCTTATAGACGTATGGTGGGTCATGGTTGCTCAAAGGACGGATTGGTCATGTACAACTCTAGGGAGGATGGTTAGTTCCTCTGATACCAAGACTCGGAAGGTATATAGCCCAGGGTGGAGTGGTATGTGATATCGAAAATCCGTAAGGTTATATAGCCCAGAGTGGAGTGGTATGAGCGTGATACCCAGACTCGGAAGGTATATAGCCCAGGGTGGAGTGGTATGTGATATCGAGAATCCGGAAGGTTATACTGCCCAGAGTGGATTGGTATGAGTGCGATGTCGAGAACTCGTAAGGTGTATAGCCCAGAGTGGAGTGGTATGTGATTACCGAGAGCTCGTAAGGTTATAGTGCCCAGAGTGGAGTGGCATGAATGGGATACCAAGGGCTCATAAGGACTGTGTGGCCTGAGAGCGGAGTGGTATTGATACCCAGGACTCGTAGGACTTTGTGTCTTAGAGTGGAGGGGTGTGAGTTTGAGTTGTGAGCAATGATCTATGACCAGAGTCTTAAGCTAGTAACTGAAAGTAGATCTCAGAGGTCAATAGTGTTTGATCTCGGGACTGGCTGTGTGGCCAGTAGGGTCAAGTGTGACCACTGTGTTATGAGATGTATGGTTGAGTTCATTGGTTATGGACTGTGCCGTTAGATTCGAGGACGAATCTATGTTAGTGGGGGAGAATTGTAACGCCCGTGTTCCGAAAAATGGAAATTTCGGAATTAGATACGGGATTTATGCGGAGAATCTCTGTAAATATTTCCGGGAATTTTTGGAGTAATTTGGAAGTTACACCGCATTTTTCCCGTAGGGGGTGTTCGGAATCGATTTGGGAAGTTTGGGGTCAGTTTGTGAACTTTTGAGAGTTCAGGGACCAAATCTAAAATGATTCTAATCTGATTAAATCAGATCATCACCAACCATTCCCACCTTCCTCTCCACCTGCAGCCTTCCCCATTTTCTCCACTAGGGTCACCCACCTATGCACCTATTCCCCTACAAAGTAGCCTACTTCCTCCACTCCTCCCTACAAAGCAGCACTATCTTCTCCATTAATTGCTCCTTGCCGACACCTGCATCCAAGAGGGAAGAGAGAGGTTTGGCTGAGGAAAGGAGAGAGTGTTGAGTGGTTTTTGGTTTCAGAGAAAGAGAGAGAGAGAGAGAGAGAGAGATAGCTGTTTTGGTTGAAGAAAAGGAGAGAAGGTGAACTTGTGGTTGGTGTGAGTGTGGAGAGAAGGAGAAGAGTGAACTTGGGAGGGGGCTGGTGTTGGGTGGGAGAGTCTTGTGGCTGTGTGTTGGCGTGAGAGTCAAGAGGTGAAGGAGACGGAGGTTGCCGTGTCGGTGAAGTTTCGAAGCTCTCCCGCATCCTTTGTCATCACCGGTAGATAGGGTAAGCTTCTGTTCTTTCTTTGATTGTATCATGTTGTCGGTGATGGTTTGGTGAGAGGAGCAGAGTTGTGTGGGCCACGGGGGTGATGTTGGGAGACCGAGGCGTGACGACATGTACGGTGTTGGTTGCGGAGGAACGAGAAAAGAGCAAAAAGGAGTCACGATCGGTTGTAAACCGATCGTGACAACCGATCGGAAATGTTGAAGTTCAAGAACAAAACTACGCGATCGGTTTACAACCGATCGTGACAACCGATCGGGAATGCTGAAGTTCAAGAACAAAACTACGCGATCGGTTTACAACCGATCGGGAATGCTGAAGTTCAAGAACAAAACTACGCGATCGGTTTACAATCGATCGTGACAACCGATGGCCGTGTGACTCCGTGAAGGTGGGTGGTGGTTTAGCCATGAGATGTTGTTAACGGCGCCGTTGTGAAACTCATGATTGATGAGTAGGGCGCGTTGGGGCCTCGGCGGTGTCGGCGGTGTTGTTGGCGTTGTCGCGGTGAGAAGCGTGAGTGTTGGAGGTGTGATCGTAGTGGTCGATCAGGCTGTGGATCGATCGATCTCACCTTGCTTGATCGATCCGGTTAAGTCGCGGCCGAGCTGGAATGATCGATCCTGACCAGGATCGATCGATCTGGTCGACCATTGTGTGTGTTTTGGTCAAAACTTGTGTCTTAAGTTTCGTTATTTGATTATTGTTAGGCACGCGTTTGGGGAATTGAAGTCTATTCATTCCGGAAAGTTTTAGGAATTTCCGTGCGTGGCTAAAGGTGAGTGCATGACCATAAGCTTATCTGAACGGTTTAATTGTTTGATGTGTTTTCATGGATATAGGCCGTAAGATCTCATGGGAGATCTAGATCGAGTGTTTCTTGAGATGATTAATTTATTGTCGGTATTTTCGTGTTAAATACATTGAATAATTAATCGTTTGTGTGTATAGCTTGTAGATGGGAGGATTGCCTCACTAAGTATTTATTGAAATACTTATGCATCTCCTTTATTGATGCAGAAAAAGAATAGGTGTGACCGTGGAATCAAGGCGGAGAAGAGGGGATGATCTAGTTTTGTCGGGTTGTTGTTTAAGTGTTTTGTTGAATGTTAGATTATTACAAAATACTATTAAGTCGTGTGTGAATTAATAATCCGAAGGATAAATGATCTAACGATCTCGAGTCCGGATTCTTGTTTATCAATAACCGTTATAGACAACAGAAAATGTCTATGAAAGCCAAGGTGGCTATACAGACCAACTTCGACTCTCAACTCAAGTCGTCGTATTCTGGAAAGATCAATCGATCAAATATCCTTACGGATAAACAATTAAAACGTTTATGTGATTGTATTTTTATTTATGGAGTTAATTAATTAATATGCATGAGTGTTTGCATTTTTAATGGTTTGGGGAAGTTACTTATTATTTATGGGAATAATAATTAATTATTTATTAAAAAAAAACGAGTGCGGTCGTTTCAATAGATATCAATTTTTCATTTTGTGGATAAATTTATATCTATACTTAAAACAACCGCACCCGTTTTATTAAAACCTTAATTAAACAGATAATTAATATTCCCATAAATATTAAAAATCTCCTAGTTATAATTCAACTGGATAGTCACAACCTCAAAAACAAAACCGAGTCCTAAATCATCCTCCTCTCCTCGCCATGATTCCACGATCACATCTTTTTATTTTCCTGCATCATAACGAAGAGATGCATAAGTATTTCAAG
Source organism: Barbarea vulgaris (assembly GCA_963667165.1). Lineage (NCBI taxonomy): Eukaryota > Viridiplantae > Streptophyta > Magnoliopsida > Brassicales > Brassicaceae > Barbarea > Barbarea vulgaris. The sequence goes on along the minus strand of OY763893.1, from coordinate 20,933,786 downwards.
AAATAATTAGTGTGGCAATCCTCTCATCTACGAGATATACACACACAGAAAAATAAATATAAAAACATATAAACCAATATCAATCATCCAATCAATAACATGCTACAGATTCTCAGCCAATGGCCTCTACACAGGAAAACATGTTAATACACTCAAAATCCCACATCTAATCTAATGGTCATGCACTCACCTTTTGTCACTAGACATTTACTTAACCCCTCCCAGTTTATAATCTTATCAAATTAACCCCACAACTTCTGATTTCTCTTTAAACACTCGAGATCTTTATTTGCTTTTTCACACACCTTCCTCAAATAAATTTAGTCAGCAATACCAAAAATACTTACTTTATCGATAATTATTAAATTCCTCTTTTCCGGAACACGGGCGTTACAATACTGAACATTAAAGTAGAAGTCAAAATGGAGAATAAAAGTTAGACACGAATTACCATTACGCCACTAATGAAATGTCCTATTATGAAAATGCCGTTGTTTTTTTAGCGAGTCAAAAGTAAATGCCAATCTAGAGGACCACACACATCTCGATGGATTTTTTGTATTTTATTGAAGTTTAAAATACAATTGTAGCACTTTTATTATTTAATTATTAATAGATTTAATAAAAAAAAAATTATAATTTTTTTCATTTATGTGTTTACACTCTTAAATATCCATTTTATTTATCCTAATTTTACAATGTCTATATATAAGTTCATTACTAATAAAATTTACAAGTTTTTACTATTTTTTAATACTAATATAATTCCAGTTTATATTTTTGTTTATTTGTAGGTTATAAAAAGATTAAGAAGTATATATTAAAAAAGACGCTTAAATTGATGAATTGGAAGCAGAACAAGAAGATCATGGAGTACATGCAGATGCATTTCCCCTTTCGTACGTAATTCGAAGATTTTAATTTTGGAAATGTCTTTTTCTGACGACTTAGTAAAGGAATCACAGATGGCTGGCAAGTTAGTCCATCGATGGGTAATGTAACATCATGATTTCTGGTATACGGTGGTGCATGGGGAGAAGAAACTTAAAAAGAATTGATTTGGTTACAGATGTCACCACACTGCACTTATCTTTTCCGTCAACCATCCTGACAGAACTCCAGAGTTAAGTGAGCTTAGACTGGAGTAATACTAGGATGGATAACCTATCGGAAAGTTATTTTTGGTTACGTGTGAGTGAGGCCAAAGCAGGGGGAAAGATCATGTGGTGATTTGTAGGGATAGTAAACAAGTATTTCGAGCCTTTCGGGATAGCGCATCGATCATCGGACCAGGGTGGGGCCCACGGGCCAAGAGAAGGCGTGGGAGCCCACGGACGGTGGAGGTCGGAGCGTTACAATTTGGTATCAGAACCAAACCATGATGAGTGTGGAGACATGTGGGCTCACACCATTGGGGTGACGGTCCTAGTACACAACGAGGACGTTGCGCTCTGTGAGTGGTAACAATCTGATTTCTGGTATATGGTGTTGCATGGAAAGAGGCTTAAAAAGAATTGATTTGGCTATACATGTCACCAAAGTGCACTTATCTTTTCCGTCAACCATCCGGACAGAACTGCAGAGTTAAGCGAGTGATATATCATGGTTTTTACCGGTTTAAAGCCATGATATAAGTATATAATCAAATCTTAATTGTGTCTTTCGAGTCGTTATCGAGTCTTTACAGGTTTGCATGTGCTGGAGACATTTTGGACAATTATGGAGCCTATGGAGCATTTGTAGCTGTGAAGACGAAGTAGGTGCCTTCACTGGTCAATGGTATCGATCGACACCCGTTGTCAAGCACTGTTCATGCGGAACTTATCAAGTTTTGAAGATTTGCAACTTTGCCCCAAAAGTTCCAGAAGTTTACAAAGGAGAGTCAGCTCGTATTTTAGACTATTTATTAGGTTTTTAGGTTTATTATTATCTATTTTGGATTTTGCTAAATTTTGGAGAGAGACTAAAGTTTGGGGCTGTTCTTACTACATGTACTCCTTGAGAGAAGATCTTGAACCCCTGTTTCTATTCCTTTCTTTGATTTTATATGATATCTATTTCAGCTATTTCTTTTGTTCTAATTGATATGTCTGAGTAGATCACTTGTTAGGTTTAGAGATTCTCATTAGTGATTTCATGAACTGTTAGATCTACTGACTGGTGAAGATTCAAACTTGTTAGTTCTTCTTCTAGGATTGAACTTAATGCTTAATCTGGACTGATCACCTAGATCTATGATTATTTGTTGTAAAATTGACAAGATAGTGTAATTTGAGATCTGAACGAATCCTAGTGAGCAAGTTAGATAATTGCAACGACAGTTGGATTAGAACATTTGTGAACATATTAAACATGCAATTAAGGCTTGTTTAGACTTTAGGATTCGCAATGACAGTTGATTTTTAGGTTTAATTCATAGATAGTTTTCGCAACGAGAGTTGGTTAGCTATACATTAGTGATTTGAGTTCTAGAACGGTTTTTAATTAGATCTTGACCACTTGTTTTATCTGCTTTGCATGATTTTCTAAGAAGTTCTCTAGACCTGGCGCTTTCCCCAATTGATTCCAACCCTTTTTAGTTATTTCTGCATTGTCTTTTAATTAAACATTTATTGCTTAGCTGAATTTGAAGCAAACCGATCTATTGTGAAGCATGAGAGTCCTTGTGGAATTGATCCCTAAGTACTACAGTGATCTCTTAATTTGAGATAGTAGCTATAGGGTTAATTTGAGTATATCAGCGAGCTTGGCCTTGAGTAGTACTAGGATGGGTGACCTATTAAGAAGTTATTTCCGGTATCGTGTGAGTAAGGCCAGAACAAGGGAAAAGATAATGTGGTGATTTGTAGGGATAGTAAAAAAGTATTTCGAGCTATTCAAGATAGCTCATCGATTATCTGATGAGGATGGGGCCTACGGGTCGAAAGAGGGCGTGGGGCCCACAGACAATGGCGGTCGGGGCGTTACATGTAAGGGAAGCGGTAGCTTGCAGAGTCTGTAATGACTGTAGTGCTAGTGCTCCTAGAGTCTTTGTTTGTGCAGATCAAGTAGAATCTTTTCCCTTTTTTGTCTTCCTATTAAAGGTTGCGACCTTTGTTTTTATGCATTCCTTATTGTTATGTGTGAGCGAAGAGATTGTAGTTAGAAATGCATATGAGACCTATGGGTGAGGTTGTAATTGTGTTTTAAAACATAAGTAGGATCGTGTTGCAAGTTTCGTTATATAAGTTTGTTCTGTATTTCATTGCATTAAAGTTAAATCCCAAATGATCAGAAATCCATCAAATATTTCCGATAGACCGTATATTAAAAACCAACGAGCCTGTTCAAAGTTGTTGAGTCTCAGCTGAGCAAATTTCCTACCAGGGTTCGATCCATATTGGTACCCAGTTTACCAGAGTCAAATACTCTTGCTTTCATCCGAGCATGTTAAGTCTCCTGGAGGCATATGAGGTGGTAAAGACCGTATATTAAAAAAAAATATGTGTTAAATGTATCTTTAAAGTAAATGATTAAAAATTCTATACTAATAGATATATTTCCGATGAATTTCCATGGATCAAACCGATTCCAAAGAAACTGTTCCCCTCGTAAATTCATCGGAAACATACAATCTTTTCTTGTTGTAGTTGTGTCTAAGGTACCCAGCCCTGGAGCTTGAAAGTGAAGTTTGAATATGGAGCTTGAATCGCCGGACATGCATTAGTAAAAACTGGATGTGGGAGGTTGTAAAGATATGAAAGCCTGGAGATGTGAGAGAACCCCATGTGTGAAAAGGCATGAGAACCTGGGTGTAAGAACCATGGGGCCTAAGAATCCAGTAAGACATGAGAACATGAGATAGGAGCATGGGAATATGAAGGTATAAAATCTAAGAGAGCATGAGTGCATGAGAGCGTGAGAGCATGAGAGCATGAGAGCATGGGGTGTGAGAACCCATGAAAACATGGAAGTCTAGTGGTGTGTAAACCATAGGTTTCATAAGACAATAATTAAGACTCATAACCCATGGAGACATGAGAGCTTGGCTTTGGACAGGTCCACTATGGGTATGCTAGCAGTCGGCTACATAAGAGATTTTCTTATTCTCGGACTGGTCCACTAGAAGTTTACCACTGGTTAAACATACCTTCAAAAGAGGACGAAAGCCCTTCCTTGTCATTTTACAATGCTACTAATATATTTTATTTCACTGGCCGTCTACAAATCGTTTATTTGGCAAATGTGGAATAATGAACTGTCTGTCCAGCCTATTAAATTTTAAAAGCTGTCTATTTGACAAAAAAAAAACAAAAAATTTTGGGTAAGATGTTAAGTATTTATACCAATTTCGAATTTGTGACAGCGATTACAGAGAAAACAGAAAAAGACCAAAAATCTACAGCAAAAGACTACGATTTACAACAAGTACAAATAACAATCAAAGACACCACAAGATCAACACGCACAAAATCAAAACCAGAAGAACGATGATGAAGAAACACCGATTCCGAATAAAGAAACTCGGACATTCGCGTGATTGCCTCGGCTCCAAAAAAGCTCGAGTCCTCATCGTTGTTGCCATGAGTAACCCCCACTCAAGGCCCGCCTTCAAAAACCTCAAAAGTAGGGACACCTACATCTTCTCTGAGGACTAAAGCAAAACAGAACCGCTACTATGAAACCAAAAAACACCGGGCGGCATCGGAGCCTCTAAAGGTAGCCGAAGCCGCCTCCGACCACCATTCTTGAGCATGAAGCCACAAGAATCTTCTCCCACGGATAAGAAGTAGCCACGTAGACCAAACCACCGCCTCTATCTGACACCAAAATCCTCCATCGGAGCTACAGCCGCAGAAATATGCTTGCCAAACCAAGAAACGCTACAAGGACAGTTGAACCAAGCCCGAGAAAAGACAAAAAGCTTAAGCGGGAGTGGAATGGACCACAAAACGAAAGCCAAGCTCAAATGACCCGCAACCACCGAGCCAAAAGAATGAAGCCTCTGCACAAACAACACACACCTAACAGGGACGCCGGCAAGCCACCGCCACTAACCACCGGTGAAAGGAGAGCACGCTGCCACCACAACCCCACCCCGAGAGACGCACCCACCAAGAAAAAGAGGGGAAACAGAGAAGAGTAAGCCACCAGATCTGGACCATCGCGGGCGACGGAGAAGCATGGCGCCACCAGAGCCGTCTTAAAACACCGGGGAACCAGGGCCTCTGCCTCGAACAGCAGAGCCTCGACGAGAAAAACCAGCCTCATGCCAAGGAAAATCCAGATCTGCATTACTTCGCCGCAAAACACTTCGCTGGAGAAAGGAGAAGAAAGGTACGCCATCCAGACGCGAGGCCAGGGAAGAGAGGAGGGTAAACGCCCCGTCGAACGACCCCCAGCAACGTGAGAAGCCCCGTCAAGCGATCCACGAAACCACACCATCAAACCTCCAAAGCTCTTTGACCGCCGACGAACCGCTCTGGGCTGCAGAAAAATGAGAATAGACAGCATGTGGGGGGCTGAAGCCGGTGCTATCAGAGCCACCACACTTCAGCCCAAGATGAATCTGAGATCTGGTTTTTGGAAGAAGTACGGTCGAGAGAGGAAATGGAGATGCGCGTGGGTTATTTGACAAATTCGACAAATTCTTCCTTCTTTATATACAAACGAGTAAATGAGGGTGTCACTAATAAGGATATTGTAAACTAGGGGTGCGCAAACGGGACGAGAATTTGGGAATACCAAAACATGTCCTATTTAAGTCCCATATAAAATTTGGGACGGGACGGGACGGAACGGAACGAGAATTCCCAAAAAATAAATATGACAAAGAAATAAAATATAAAATAATAAATTGTCACAAATGTGTTCGTTTAATAATTTAAAAAATGTACAAATTTAAAATCCTAATAAACCAAGTAACTAATCTTCTCTCGCATCATCTCTCGTTTAATTGTTTGTCGAGTTTTATGTATACAAAATGAACAAAAATAGTAACTTGTTAGAAGAAAGAATACCTTTAAACATACAAAATATCAAAATATATATATTAGATGATTTAATATTTTCTAATTTCTATTATTATATTTGTGTAATATATAAAAAAATATTATGCATTATAATTAATTTTTCTCGAACATGATTTAAGAAATTCCTGTTCCCGTCTCGTTCTCAAATGGGAATCAAAAACTAGTATCATATAGGAATATATTCTGAAATGAGACGAAAATTTTTGACTAGAAATGAGACGGGACGGGACGGGACGGGACGTGACGAGACGAAACGAAACGGGACGGGAATTATGGTCACCCCTATTGTAGTGATATTGTATATTTTTTTAAATTTAAAATGTCTCACAATAAATATTTGAATAATCGGGTTAAGTTTTTATTATATTTAAATTATCGGATTTTTTTTTTCTAGTTTTCATAGATGCCGATAATCCATCCCACCGCGATTTTTTTCCTAATCGTGCTTATAAATTATCGGTCTGCTTTTAATGATCTAGACACTAAAAATCACCGAATTATTGCAAAATTCAGTTTTTGTTTTTGTTAAATCCACATCTAACTTGCCGCTTCCCTTAGTCTCGATGTGGGGCTTTTGTTTTTGTTAAATTCATCTTATTAACTCCAAAATGGGCAAACAAGCCCAATTCAAATTCTTTTGTTTGACCGGTTGACCCAATGATTATATATATAATTAATCATGAACATCATATCTTTTATATTGAAGAAAGCGTAATAGCTCACTGGTCTAGCTCCATGGCACGGAAAATGTTTTTTTTGTAATCGGGACATATTTTGTCAAACTTGGTTGTTCTTACCAAAACTCGACACATGTCAAAATTATAATTTATACGTGTCAATTAAAACTTCAAATTTAGATGTTTAGATTTTTTTTAAAGCTCCAATAGTTTCATTTATCATGTTTCTAATTATTTAAACAAAAAAAAATTGATTGAGTATAATCCAACCTAATTTATTATTCTAATTGGTTAGATGTGGAATAAATCTTAGAGTAAATTGATTAGATTAACCCATGATCATCTATCAATTTAACAAACTTTAAAGGAATAGATTAACACATATATGTATTTAATTTCATGGATCAAATGGTTAAAAATACTGGAAACTCAAAGAGAGTTTCTTTATTTTGAGCCAATTTTCATACAAAACTTTGGATCCGAAGGAGGGATGAAGGTGGTGAGACTTTTGCTGAAGATTAAATATGATTGTGGATGTGAATCCGGAGATGAAAAAGAAAAAAAAGCCACAAAAACCAAATAATTTCATAAATGGAGTACGAGATATGAATTAAAAATATAGAGCTGGTAAAAAAAATGACTGATCTAGAAGATGTTGTGAAAAAACGCCAGGAGACAAGAGACTAAAGCAAGTGTTGGTTTCGAAGCTGGTGTTAAAGAGTATAAGATATGAACCAGAGATTGAAATTTATGGTGGATGGATAGGGAAGAGAACGGTGGAGCTTCTGCTGGTGAATAAAAATTATGATGGATAGAAAAATGAAGATGGAAAATAAAGAAAACCTCAAAAAAAAAAACTTCATAAATAGAATCCGAGATAAGAATAAAAAACAAGAGCTGGAGACCGGAAGGAAAGTGCTGGTGGATGTTGTCGAAAAACGACAATTGACAAAGAAATGGCGAAGGACTTTGGTGAGTGAATGTACGAGAGGGAAAATATATTTGGTTAAAAACTGAGATTAGATCCGAAACATTGAGAGCAAATGGACAACATATATCTTTCTAAAGAACTTATATAAGCGAGAACATAGCCGTGAGAAACTGGATCCATTTTTCCACATCTCATACGGTGGTCGGAAAAACAAACGACTAGATTCCAAAAGCTATTGTATGTGTAACGTGGTCCAGATTTTTAATATGTTACTAACAATATTGTAATATATAAATTTAAATTAATTTATTCATGTTGAAAATTAAACTTATGTAATTCACTCTCTTTTCTAATAAAACATGTTTTCTACTTATTTTGTAAAATAAATTTTAAGATATATCATTAACAAAAATAAAATTAATTTAAGAAACCATCCATAGGACGGGTCCTATTCTAGTCTTATTATATAAAGCTCAGTTGCACTCACGAGAGCTCGACACATATCAAAATTATAATTAACGAGATCATGACACATGTCGCTCGATCGATGAGATTTTGACACGTGTAAAAAAATATTATGTTATTTTTGTTTTCCTAAATAGAAAAAGAAAACGAACTAAAAGAGATTAAATAATAAAATAGATAGTTTTTTCCACTTTTCTAATCTAAGTTAAATTTTATAGTCTCAATAAAAATAAGTATTATCTTATTTTTGCTTTCCTTAATAGAAAAGAAAAACCAACATTACATTTTATTATCTCAATAAATTTTAAATTTTCTTTTTGAAATTTAGATTTTCAGATTATTTAAGCTCTAATAAGTTTTTTATCACACGCTTAAGGAATTCATAATTGTTCTCTCCCAAAAAAAAAAAAAAGAGAGGCGGAAATCAACTCAGAGAGACTTGCTTATGTGGAGCCAATTCTCATATAATTTGAATCCTGAGAGGGAGCACGGCGGTGGGGCTTCTGCTGGAGATTGGAAATGATGGTGGATGAGAATCCGAGGACATAAAAGAAAGGAAGCCACGAAAACCAAATATTTTCATGTATAGAGCGCACGATAGGAATAAAATCGAGAGGGTAAAAGAAGGGTTGAGCTAGAGAATGTTGTCGGAAAACGCCAGGAGACAAGGCATGGTGAAGGATTTCGGCGAGTGAAGGTGTAGGAGGGGAATTTTATTCTAGTAAGAACCGAGATAATATCTGAACAAGAGGACATCATAAAGACAACAAAGATCTTTCCAAAAGAACGTCATGCCTAGATATGAGCGGAAGCATAGCCGCCGGTCACTGGATCCGTTTCTCTAGATCTCATACTAGGTCTAGACATTTAGGTGTTATTCAGGTCTATCAAATTTTCAGGTTTAGATGGCCTATGATTCATTCGGGTATTTATAATTTTTAATTTTGTTCGGTTCCATCTGCATTCGAGTTAGGTTCGGGTACACAAAACATCGAAAAATAAATAAATAAATACTTTGGTTAAATTTGAATAAATTTTGGTTTAATTTTCAAAAATATGACTAAGAACTTCCAAATAGTTTGGTTATTTTCGTTTTCTGTTATTTCAATTTTAAAATAATTGATATTCTCGGCTTTATAATTGTATGGTTACTGGGTTATATCGAGTTTATGTATTATTAATATGTCTGAGTATATAGTAGTATTTTGAATATTTCGGGCATCTATTCGGTTCTCGGTTTGGTTTGGATTCGAATCTTCGAATATAGAAGGAGTCTGGGACCCGTTCGGGTTCTTTGTATATAGGAGTTTATGACCAATTTGGGTTTTTAACGGTTTGGATGTGGGTTTGGTACTTCTTTTTGGATCGGATTTGGTTTGGTTTTTCGGTTCCTGGGATTTTCTCTAGGCATATCTCACATGTTGATCCAAAAAAACAAACGATTAGATGGAACCAAAAGATATTGGATGTGGTATAGATTTTTAGTATGTTGATAATAAAATTGTAATATAAAAGTTTATATTAATTTGTTCATGTAGAAAAATAAATTTATGTAAATAATAATTTCTCTAAGGAAACATGCATTTTTTCCTAAAAAAAGAATATATCATTAACAACAAATATTTAATTCAACAATTTTATTTAAATTTAATTTATTTCAAAATTTAGAACCTCGTCCATCAGACGGATGTTAATCTAGTTATCTTATAATATAAATCTGGGTTGCACTCATGAAAGCTCGACACGTGTCAAAATATAATTAATGAGATCATGACTCATGTCTCTTAATCGATGAGATTTTGACATGTGTAGAAAATATTATGTTATTTTTGTTTTCCTTAATAATAAAAAAAAAACTTTAAAAAAAAATTAGATAAAAAATAGATAATCTTTAATTTTCCAATTTTCTAATATATTTTTAACTTTATTATCTCAGTAAAATTAAAATTTTCCTTTTAAAATTTAGATTTTTATATTATTTAAACTTCAATAAAAATTTTATTAAAAAATTAAACAATAAAATAGATAATTTTATAGATAAAATTTCAGATTTCGCCATGTGTCAAATTTATTAATATAATTATAAAAAATAAATTTAAAGCTATATATATTAAAATAAAATCAATAATTTGTTAATTGTATACAAATTGTACTTTACTCAGTCATGTATATTTCTTTGTTTTTTAGAAAGAAAAACTGAAACATAAAATATTATAAAAGATGTTAATATTATTGTAAAAAGGAAAACATATGTTTGTTAATTATTTTAAAAAATTTAAGAGATTAATAAAAGAAAATTATTAATGTAATTTTAGAAAATAAAGTAAAAATTCTTTTAATTATTAGAGAAAAAAGAAAAGAAACCTTCGAATATAAAATTTAGTTATTCTCAATAGAAGCCGACACCTGTCAAAACTATAACTAACACGATTGATACATGTGTCAGTCAATCGGTTAGATATCAATACATGTTAAAATAATTTAATTTTCTAACATGATGATTTCTATTTATTTCTTATAGTAGATCTAGATAAATAAATTCTATTACAGGTAGAAAAATGTATATAATATAATAAGTTTAGTAAGAGGATAAGGAAACAAAAAAAATAGGATTGATCATTTTAACATGTGTCAAATGTTAAAATTGTATCTCATATTTCTTATATTATTTTGTTTTATATTTTTATTTTTGAAAGATTCATATAAAGTAATAACTATGTTTTTAACTATTTATGTAACCTATTTTATTTTACCAAAACTAATGAAGAATTTATAAAACCAGATAAAATCATAACTATTTAATGCAATAATATCTTTATTTTCTTTATATTTTAATGTTTTTCAGCATAATTATATATAAAAAATTATAGGAGTTTAGTGGGCAGAAAACATGATTATCATTGTTTTGTAACATTGTAACAATGACATAAAGTAACATTGTTACTTATGAGATTACGAGATTATGACATGTCAAAAATATAAATTTCAAAATAATGTTAGTTGTCTATTTTTCCTATTTTTCTACTAATAGTGTTTTTTCATTTTTTAATTGTTTGTATAATTTTAACTATATGTAGATATTTGTTTGATATGATGCATATTGTTTAAATATTTTGACTGATATAGAGTATTTAAAGTTTGACTGAGATTGTATTATGACTAAAGATTTTTGCCGCTATTGGTTTGCATTGTTACCCAGTCTGGGAATAAAAACAAATTTATCAAAAATATTACTAAACTGTATTGATACACAAGTTTGCAGGTTGTTAATCATAATCCAAATATAAATCAAATAAAATTTGATATATCTCTTTTACCCGCGTATATGCGGGTCCTAATGTAGTATTAATATATAGGATCCTTTTGAGCATGATTATGAAAAAATAATTATAAGAGTTTAATGAACAGAAAACATGATTATCGTTGTTTTTTAATTCATAAAAAAATAAGTTCATGGAAATAAATTTTCTATTACTTCCATGAGAAGATTAGTATATTTATATTTATATATTACTAAATAAAGTTGGATGCAATTAGTATTAATGAGATATATAGTAACATTATTACTTATGAGATTATGACATGTCAAAACAATGTTAGTTTTCCAAATTTCCTGTTTCTCTACTAATAGTGTTTTTCATTTTGTTTCTAATTATTTGTATAATATCAATTATATGTCGATATTTGTTGGATATAGAGTACTAGAGGTTAGAGTGATATTTTATTATGATTGTATAGCAAAATCAAGTGTGTTGGAATAAAATATGATTTAATAAAGAGTTACTATTAAGTATTGACACACAAGTTTGTATGTGGTTAATTATAATATAAATATTAAATAAATAAAATTTGATATATCTTGTTTGTCCGCCTATATGCGGGTCCTAATCTAAAATCTCAATAATTATAGAGTAGAAAAATATGTTCAGTATATAAGCATCTATTAATGATTAGATTTAACTTCTCTTCTTTTTTTAATGAAAATTTCTGATAATATATTTTCATATAATAATTTTATTTAGCATCATATATTTATTTTTATATTTAATTAAATAAAATAATATGAAAACAATCCATGATTAATTTACGATTTATTGATTACGTTTTACGTTCATCTCACAGCCCAAACTATCGCTTAGCGAATTTTTGAACATGGGTATTAGTCGATAATTTTACCTAAAAGGCTAAAACTAACCATCGAATTTTTATTTTCCAAAAAGTATATATATCATTAACCAAAGATAAAGGGTCATTGGTTTTGTTAATATTCTGAATATCAAAATAAATTTTTAAGTTGTTACCAAAAAAAAAAAAAAAAAAAAAAAAAAAAAAAAAACTCCAGCAGCAAATGTTCATAATTCTAAACGAAAAATTTTCGGCAATTTCCCGATGTAGGGTATATTAACCAAAGAAAAACTCCAACTCTGTCGTTTTCAATCAAATATTAATACTATATTTGTATCTACACCTTATTTATCTTTTTATTTTATGTGATCGAAAAGTGAATTTACGTATTCGCTCCAATCCATGCAACACGTAGCTATACCACAAGCGAGAAAACGTTAAGACTCCACGTCCCCTTCCTTCACCTTCCTCCATGCAAAATAAGAGTGGTCGTGGTTCTTTATAAGCCAAATATCCAAACCATAAAACAAGAGTGGATCATTAATGAGAATATTTTAAAACCATAGATTTTTTAATATGATACGATCTTCATAGAATCCGTGATAGCTTCGTTGAAGGGTCTTTGATACATTTAATCTCCTTCATGGCTTCTCCTCCACCACACGATCTCTCTATAAAACTCTTCACCTCCGTTTCTCACAAAGAGAATTTTTATCCTCCCATTTCATCATTTTACCATAATAACACACATTTTCTCAAGAAAATCCAAGAAAATGGACCCATGGTCGTGGATATGCGAGCTCCCAGAAGCTTCCGAGTTCGTCGAGTCTGAATCACACGCGGTGTTTCAGCTCGCAGGTGATTTGACTCGTTCGATCAAACTTAGAGCCGAATGGGATTCTAGTTCCGACCAAGAATCTCACTCTCTTACCTTCAAAGTGATAGTAGAGGGTTTTAACCGTCTTAAAACATCGACCATATGGGTTTCCGACACGTGTCCTTTGTCATCGGAGAAACCGTTCCTTCCTCTTGTTCTCCAACTTCTCCGAGAACTAATCTCTCATTCCCCTACCACACGTGACGTCGCCACATGCACAAAGTCTGAGCTACTTGAAATCAAACCGGGTCCGGTTAGTTGGGTCATGGACTCTCACTCACCTGAATCCTTCTCATCAATCTTTAATCTAATCCTCCTCACGCGCCTCTTCTGGCTATGTGTATTCGACGCCCCTAGCGAAGTTGGCTCTTTCTTCTTCCAACACCTACTTGGTCCCAACGTCAACGCGCTTACGTGTCAACACACACCTGTGTTGCGAACGTTTCTCGTCTCACTCGGTGTAGACACAGAGCTGTGTATCGTACGCGCCGCTTCTTACGTCATATCCAAATGGATGATCTCCAAGGAGGTGGGACTTGGGAATCTTGGGTTGAAACAGCTTAGTAGCAGTCTCTTGCCACGTCATTCGTTGGGCTTTTCCTATGCATCAGAAGCTCATGGGCTTTGGATCTTGAAAGGCTATTTCCCAATCTTGTCAATGAACGTCACAAATAGTAACTCTAACGAAGTTCATAACAAGATCGTCAAGTTTCCATTTATAGAGCCTAAAGAAGCTGTTCTACGTTACGCTTTGTCACACCAACAAGCTGAAATAATCGTGCAGTTCGAATACTCCGTTAAGTTTTACGAGCACTACATAAAAGTGAACGCACGTGTGGACAACATACGCATCCACGTGTCGAAGCTAGGGTTTCACAAGGGAGGAGGAGTTGGCGTGGAGAATCAGATAGCAGATTGTTACTCGGAGGAGAAGTACTTCCCGTCTCGGGTACGGGTCTGGGTCGGGCCAGAAGTCGGGTCAAGCCATGTGTCCGGGCTAAGCCTAGGACGGTCTACGAAGAACGAGGAGAGAGAGATCGAAGTGACTAGGGTTCTAAAGGGTAACTTCGGGAAAGCTAAAGTGGCTCCAAGAGTGAAGGCAAGAGCAAGAATGTCGACAAAGAGGAAGGTTAAAGATTGGAGAATTGAGCAAGAGAGTGAAGGAAACGCTGCGGTTTTCGACGCGGTGTTGTACGATAGAGAGAGCGGAGGAGAAGTAATGATGGTGAAGCCGAGCCAAGAAGGTTTAAAGAATGTGTTTACGAAGAGTGGAGGGATGGTGTTTGGAAGGGATGAGTATGGAGATGAAGTTGGGTGGAGAGTTGGGAGAGAAATGGAAGGAAGTGTGTTGAAATGGAGAATGGGTGGTAAAATTTGGTTAACTTATTGGCCAAACAAGTTGAACACTTTGTTTTATGAGACTAGATGTGTGGAGTGGTGCGATGAAGTTGATTTGCCTTTGCTTCCCACTTCTTAGAGTCGCAAATAAGAGAAAATATATGTATGTGTTTGTAAATAAGGTAACTGTTGTAGTAGTATAGTATTAGAAATATTTGTATTCGGATAGCTGTGTAAAGGTTTTTTTTTGATAAAATGTGAATTATATTTACCAAAATGGAAGGTTTCGTTTTACATGAGATTCTTTATAGCAAAAAAATATAAAAAGCCAAATTGGAGCATAAACAAGAGATCATTTGTTATGAATAGGTGAACCATAGGGAAAGAAGATTGCCGAAACCTTTCCTCTTCCGTCTCACTATAAGGAAACACCTCATTTTCGACTATCATATCGGTCGAAAATTGGTCGGAATAGTGAATTTCTGATTGATTGTCGACCGAAACAGATTAATCGGTATATGTTGGTCGGGAATCTAAATCGGTCAGAAATTGGTCGGAAATATTCTGACCAATTTCCGACCATCGTCTTTCTGATTAAATTCTGACCCATTTTATTCCGACCAATTTTCGACCAAATATATTTAATTTTTTTATCGATTAAAATTTTGAAAAAAAAAAAAAAAAAAAAACTAAATCGGTCACAATGTAGGAACATATGATTTATGGTCTCAGGAAAGTTGTTGCAGGTGCAAAAATTTGGGGAGGGAGCAATACCCCATCTATGCAGTTTGTCCCTGACAGAGAGCCGATCAAGAGTGGTGACCCAGAAAGTGAATGCATGTTTTGGGACATTTCCTCTATACCAGACTGCATTAGACCATGAAACTTTGTCAGCCCGAGGTCTCAGAATCTCCCAAGTTCGACTTGCGGAGAAAAAAAATTTACTAAGCTTATAAAATAAATAAGTAAAATTTTCAAAAATAAAATACATTTACATAAAAATATATAATTATACAATTTTTTACAAAAAGATAAAAATTCTTTTCTAGGATCCGCTTAGATATCCGCATAGACCGCGTAATCAGGCGCATAAACACTATTATGCGCCCAAAATTATTTAAAACTGCATAAATCACCGTATAAGAATAAAATATGTATGTTTGACCACCTTATAGCGCCTAAACGCTGTCTAAGCGTCCGCGTAGAGTGCGTTTTATCACTGTTTTTCACTCTTTTATCCCTAATTAATATAGTACAAAAAATTTCTCATTGCTCTTTTCATCAAATTAATAGGGGTAAAACTAGAAGCTTTACCTACATATAGTATTGGAAACACAAAACGACACTTTTAATGAAACAAATTTTAAGAGCCAGAATGATACTTAATTTGAAACAGAGAGAGTAAATAAATTGCTAAACTCAGTCAAAAAGAGGATTTTATATATATATTAATTATGAATAAGTATTTTCACATACAGTAGAACCTCTATAAATTAATAAATTTTCCCGGTCCCGAGTTGGGCCAGTGTAAAAAATGACACAATTCGATAAAATAATAAGATAATAATTTATTTTAGATCCCTATGTAAATATATGGTCCCATTAATAACATAAATTAATAATCATATAAATTTATTGTATATATAAGATATTTTAGTAAAATATGATTATAATGTTGTTTACATATTAGTAAATTTATAATTTTGTTGGAGTTTATCTCTATTTTTTTTAAATATCAAAAATATATGATATTATCTTCTCAAATTGCATCCAAAATTATTAAAAGACTATATATGCAATGATTATTTTCTAATGTGTAAATGCATTTAAAACACATCAAAATATTGTTTTCATTTTTCAAATTTCTATATAACATTTTTTAAAATTTGGAAAAAACTCTCTATAAATTAATAATTATTAATTTATCGATTAATTAATAACCTCTATAAATTAATAAAATTCTCCGGTCCCAACATTATTAATTTATAGAGGTTTTACTGTGTATATATATATATATATATATATATTTCTGTATATGTACGGTGAAAGTCTATTGTTGTTAGTGAAATTAAATATTAGGTGCTTCGGTAAATTCAGTTTGCCTTAAGAGACCAAATCTTCTTTACAACACTTGGATTTATTTTTTTGAATATCCAAATAAATTTTAAAAATTAATTAAATATAAAAAATGGAAATTAAATTTTAACGAAGTATGTATAAGGGTTTCTAAATTTTAAAATAAATAAATTTAGGCAAGTACATTAAATTAAAAAAAAAATTGTTAATGACAAATTTTAGAACTGTTTTAGGGAAAAAATAATTAGAAGGTGTATTTCGTTGTTGAAGAGAGTTATTTAACTGATGATTTTGTTGCCAACTCATAAGTTTGTTTTTCTATGCCAGTAAATTAATATGAATTTCTGTATTAAAAATTCATTATTAACATATTAAAAATCTGTTTCTATTTTGAACAAAAATAAACCCTATTTCTATTATATTCTAGAAAATAAATACAGTAAAACTTCTATAAATTAATACTCGGTAAATTAATAAATATCATAAATAATAAAATCTTTGGATCCCGAGTCGGACCATTGTAAAATTTAACAAAATTCGATAAAATAATAAGATTATATTTTTTGTGGATTTCTTATGTAAATATATGGTCTCATTAGTATTGTAAATTAATAATCACATATATATATAAAATTATATATATATATATATATAGAAGATAATATACTAATATATGATTGGGTAACTGACTTTATTTGTTGCACGTGGGAATTTGTTTGCTTGCATATGACAACTTAGAGTGTCTCCATAAAAAAGAAACGCTTTCAAATTTTCACAAATTTAATAATTTTTAATATTATTTAATAAAATAGTTACATTTTAACTATATAAAAAAGAGAGAATTAACCAATTAGTGTATGACAAATGGACACATAGTATCTATCGGTAGAAAAGAACGAGTTGTTCTTTACCGATAATGTTTAAAAATTGATTGATAAGTAAATATATTACCCTGACTCCAATGACCGCACCAAATAATTTTATCATATAAATTATGGTTTAAGAAACTTACACTAACTAAAATTAATGCAACAAAACCTAGAAACATATATCAAACGAAATAAACACTAACCGCTACTTGCCATAGGAAATGTATAGTAGATAAAAATCCCTGCTATGGAAGGGACATCAACTAACTTATAGAGATGAAGCATATTATTGTAGCGATCAATATCTTTTTGTGGTGTTTTGGAACCGGCCACGGTAGCCTTCGTTACTAGTGCCTTCAAAAAGACTCCATCAATTGAAGTAATAATTATGAGGGTGGCATGCACAGTGAGTGAATACAGAGTCTTATGTTAAAAAATAAAAAAAAATATGTTAAGTTTACATATATCAACGAACCAAAAATGCAGATATATTAAAATCATGTAAATGTGGACTAAACCTAACCTAAATCGTTTAGGAGCAACACAAACAAATGAAAATTAAATAAAGACTAACCTAATAAGCGTGAAAGGAGAAGATAGTATACTAATAAAAGTTATGTGAAAAGAAAATTCCAATTTGTACGGTCTTGCTCTGATACAAAGGAATCATGCATTTTATCCTTTAACTTTAGCCATAATCTAAAAATCACAATCATAGTCTTGATGATCTTATATTCGTGTGGCAAAATTTCCTGAATAAGTAAAGAGGAGAAACAATGAGAAATCAACCAAAAAAAGAAAGAAAATGATTGAAGTATACCCCTTTGAGATTTCCGTTAATAACATTTGCAATGCTGTCATTTATGCAAAAAAAATCATCCAAAGTATTTTCAGCGATGCTTGTTTCAATATCTACCTAGTCGTGAGGATAAATTTTATTGTTTAATCATTAATGGGGGTTGATGATTTTGATGACTTACATTGGAACGAAGTTTGCACAACAACAAAAAAATAAAAATCATTGTAACGCATGAGCATGAATATGGAAATTGGATCCCTAAGAAGATAAAATGCATTATATGTCGCCCCCTCAGTATATGAAAGTTTGTAGTGGATCGATGTTACAACTCTCACCTACAAATTATTTTCAAAAGATGTTTCGATGAGAAAACAAAGTAAGGATCTATCTCTAGTACTTAATTAATTAGTTGATACTTATACCATCAATTGAATTATTTTACATGGACACTATCAATTGTATCAAAGCAGATGAAATAAGAATAACTAATAGTCTAATACCATATATCAACTGAAGCATAATGAATTAACAAAGAAACATTGATCGAACAATTTTGATGATACGATGAAGACCAATCATCGAGAAAGAGATTCAGTTTGTAAACATGAGATACAAAAAAAAAACTTAAATATTTAGACTCTTAACCAAATCAAAACTTTACACAATGTTCATTGAACTATTATGATAATTAGCTAATTTGGTGATTAATAATCACTCTCACGATTGACATGTGGCTGTAGTTATTAACTTTTATATAAGTTTTTTTTATAAAAGGAGGACATTGTCATTCTCTTACTCAACCAAGTGGCAGAAGCAAGAAATCACCCTTAATTTTAATATAGTAGATTCAATCAGCTATAAGATTTTAAATATAAGAATTGAAAGAGGATTTTGTGAGACTTTGTACTCAGCTTTTAGTTAAAATTGTAGAGAAGGAAGTCACACCTTCTCAGATGATATTTGAGATGATTCACAAAAAGTCCACAATTAGCAAAGAAATCGTGACTTCTCATTCATCCACTATTTTTATTCAAGAAAACTGAATCAAACTAATTGCAACCCACTATTCTCTTAGATTTTCTTCAGTTAACATCTTATATATCTAACGGACATGTGAAGGAAACGAAGAGATCAATGATAATTCATCCATGGAAGCCTAATTTTTCCTCTCTCTACCTCATCTCTTCCTTTGTTATCCAGAAACAAATGGAGGAAAAAAGCCTTATACTCTAATTATTGTAGTATTATTTACCTCCAACGACCAAATGGAGGAAATCAGAGAAAGGAAATTAGAAGCAGCCTTGGGGTACATAGAGTTCTTTTTTTTTTTGTCATCTTGTTTATGAAAAAAAAGAGAGAGTCAAAGTTCAACCATAGAAGTACACATTAGGTAGTTCTCTCAAATCTCTTCCAACCTTAAATTCTACCAAATTATCCAAAATTATCATTCCAATACACCCCTCTAAGGGAGTTAGAACTCACTTCGAAATGAACTTTCAGCTTTAAGGAACCCTCTAACGAAAGCTCCCTTGAATACCAAATAATTCACCTTAAATCAACCGTTGATGCAAAAATACTTTCAATATACCATCCAAAATCTTTCAAAGAGAGCAATCTAAATCTGGAATTGGTTTTCCAAAAACTATTGAACCGATCCAAATTATTGTCAGTTCGAAAATGAAACATTCTACTTCAACTTAAACTATTAAAATATACCCCATCTTCGAGGCTATTTCCAAACACTATACAAGTATAAAATTAAAAATTTTATGCCTAACCATATATCCAAACACCCACAAAAGAATATATTAATTCCAGCAAAATTAAATTAAACACTATATTTGCATCTTTTCTTTCTCCTCTTCATTATTTATTTCCTTATCTAATACTGCAATATTAATACTATGAATTATAATTCTCCTATCATATTTGTTAGATCTTATTTTTAAATTATTTTAAACTATTATATAATACATAAAAATTAATAAAAAATTAATTTTTTCTCCATGTATTGTGATTCAAAATTTTACAAACGGACATATATTACTCAATTAAAGAAGAAAACAAATTATAAATTTTAATTTTGGGCAATGGTTCACAATAATATTATAACAACACCAAAATAATTTTAAATGCGAATGAGCAGGAAATTTGACTTATCGTGCGTTCAAATTTTTTAGAAAAATTATTCAATTTAATCCGACTCATTAGTTGAAATAATTTAAACGTTCCACATCGACTAAAATTTTTACGCAACAGTTCAAAATCATATTATGAAAAAGACCAGAATGATTTTAAATACAAATGAGCAAAAAGTTAACTTATCAGACGTCCAAATTTTTTAAAAAAATATTTGGTTTAATCCAGTACTTAATTGAAATAATTTAAAATAATATTTAAATTTTTTAAAAATTATACGTTTTAACTCTATTAAAATATTATAATATTTAAAATCTCTTAAAAGTTAATTTTTTTTTATTAATATTAAAACTTTCTTAAAATTTTAAAATACTACTAATACTAAAACTATATACTATCGACTAATCAATAATATATATACAACTACTTATTTATAATAATAATAAATTATTTATTAAAATTTATTTTAAATACAAATAGACTAAAAATTCTAAAATAATCAATCCATAATGGATAATTATATAACAATTATCAGTCATATGATGAAAAGTTCTCGACAAGTAGAGATAATATGGGTAGATATTATCACATTCAAATATTTTTTACCTTTTATTTTAGGAAATATTACTCAACATATCCTAAAAATAAATTTTTTTAATGAAAATGCCCTTTTGTCGCTCCCATTTGAGATATACCCTTTCAGAGATACGAAATGACGGTCATGCCCACATTTCTTGTGTGAATTTGTAACCATTGTAAACCAGCTAACATTTTATCAACAGTTGGATCCATTTGGTCATTAGGCCACACAAATTGTTCTTCATCAATGGGTTCATCCGTGTGTAGGACGGATTCAACAGTTACCTGAAATGGTAATACAATGGACTTTCCAAATCAGTATTTAGTTGCCCATAATAGTCAATGCATCAAAGAAACGTTCAAAAACTTACTGACGGATGTTGCTCTGTCTGCAATATTTTTTTGTTGGAGAAAGTCTTGATGATGGGCAAGCGGAATTGAGTTCGATCGTCGAATGTTGATAAATCTTCCGCATGTGGCAGATACTTAAGGAGCATAGAGATGGCCCGGAATGCAAGAAGTTGGATGGCTACTGGGAAACCATGATTTGTTATGTGGAACTGGCTAAATTTCCCCACAAGATTGTCAACATCCTTCACTTTAGAACCAACTCTCAACATTCTCAAATTTATCTGGAATGAAAGTCGCCCCCACGGATATGCTAAGAACGTGTATACCTTTCTTAGCATCTCCACAACTAAAGATGTCGCTCCGACAGGCTGTCTCTCGCACAACAAGATACCATCAACAATCACCACAAGAACTAGCTTCATTTTCTTCCACCTTGGCATCTTTTTCCCCTTTTTCTTCAATTTGTCGCTCTTTAGCCATGTCACAGTCTCATCTATTAACACTGTACTCTTGTCTTCCCCAAAAAACGTTTTCCAGTACCCAGTAGTTGTTGGGTGGTCAGGGAATGGACCACATGGCAGAGCAGTCAACATGGCGAACTCACGCAGCGAAAACCGAACTAGTTTACCGCCGAAGACAAACCAAATTTCATTCTCATTGCTGGTTTGCAGAGATCGGCATAGTAGTTGATGGACAAGTTTTCCAGAGAAGGAACATTTTCGTATTGGTAAATTAAACAGTACCCCCAAACTGGACTCCTGAATCTTTCTTAGTTCTTCAGTCCCTTCCATGGCATCCATTATGTCAAGCAGGTACTCAGGTTTGGAGTAGGCGTTAATTCGGCCATCGGGCGGATACCTATCCCTTGCGAATACCCTTTTAGCCACCCTTCTCAATTATCTGCACTTGGACCTGCTAAATTGACGCCTTGCGCGGATAATATGGTATTTACCATTGTCTGGTTGCTATCGAAATGGAAAAAATTCAAAATCTGGACGAAATTTTGGGATCTTAATTTCAACAATAAGGGGACGAAATGGAAGAAACCTCTCTAATCAGTGACTTAATTTTTAAAATAGCATATGAATGATGAAAATCTTATTTTCTGTACTCATTATACATACAATAAAAAAAAAACCAGTGACGATGCAACATACCAAACTAACTACAAATTGGAAACT
This sequence comes from Barbarea vulgaris, assembly GCA_963667165.1. Classification (NCBI taxonomy): domain Eukaryota; kingdom Viridiplantae; phylum Streptophyta; class Magnoliopsida; order Brassicales; family Brassicaceae; genus Barbarea; species Barbarea vulgaris. Next base: position 20,911,368 of record OY763893.1, on the reverse strand, counting down.
GAAAATACTATGTCTCAAACTGGCGCCGCTCGAGTTCTATCCTCAGCCCAAATTCGAATTCTTGTTCTTCGCTTCAACGAAAGGGACGATGAATAGCACTCTTTGTTTCCCGTGCACTGTTTTTCTCTTTTTCTTCAATTTACTTTTTCATTTTTTTCACGAAATATTTTCAAACTGGTCAAATAAAAGTGAAGGATTGTGATTGGGTTTATAGGTTGGGCCTCTTTCCTACCAGTTTTAAACAATTTTTTTTTTTTTTTTACTTTTACAACCGCTACAACGCCAATTTCGCCGAGGGACACATGCGTTATTCCGTCCAGCGTGTAAGGGACAGTTTTGTCTTTCCCTTTTAAGAAATGGTGCGTCACCGAGACTGGTGAAAGAAAGAGTATTTTTGTTAACTTTGTTTGAATTTAGGGTACCAGGCGTAAAATTCTCTTTATTATCTATATACATGAATCAGTGGTAAAGAGAAAGAAATACATTCCTAAATCTTATTACGACTATAGTTTTTGGTTATGGGTAATATTTAAATAGAATTATTGATGGTGAATTGACAATTGGCTTACCTATTAAAGCTATTAAAAAGAAAAACTATTTTCTTTTAAAATTTGAGCACTTGCCTATTTCTCGGTCAACATTTATTGGGTTATCATTTATGTTTTTTCCACATTTTTTTATGACTAAACATACAATTCTTTTATAATATAATTGAACCAAAATTAACCAAAATATTTAGGTTTACGAGGTAAAGATGAAATCGGTCTAACCACCAACAATTATAACATCTTATAATCTTTTCAATTAAATTTGACAAAGCAAAAATTTTTGAAAATTTTGTAGTATTTTTAATATTTATATTAAACTCGACCAAACTTACTATGTCCGATCGAATTAAGAAAACGCTAGAAATAATCTGATAATATAAATTGATAATGCTTAATTAATATTTTTGAAAAAACTGATTATTCTAAAACAAAATATATAATTAAAAATTGATTAAAATGCATAAAATATATTGTTTTCTAGTTTTTTTGGGTATTGTTTTGATTTATTAAACCGAACTAAAACCTTCTAAGAAAACCCAAATTAAAATTATAAATTTAAAATCAAAACCTTTTTAGGCATTGTTGACATTTGGGTAACCAAAGTTTGACCAGTTAAATTTGTTACCAAAATAAAAATTTTACGAACTTTACTATAAGAACAATATAGAACATCATCTTCCTCCTATGCAGCAACATACATCCCCCTCTGTCTTCTTCTTTGTTTTCAACTAGCTTCCTCTCAAGAAAAAAGGTTTGTCCATTTACATTTACATTTACATCTATATATAAATTGCTTTTTTTTTTTTTTTTTAATTCTAAGTCTCACAAATTATCATTTTAACACCAATTTGTTTTTATTTTAAAACTTAGATTTTGGTTTTTTGGTGTGTGTATCTTGACATCTCAGGAGTTTCTCAAAAAAAAAAAATGAGTGATTTAGATGGAACCTTCATGGAAACAACATTGTTTTCTGCTCCACCCTCCAGTCCTAGCCCAAGAACCATATTGGCGATGCTGAACCAAACAGACAATGGTATAAATCCTATCAATGAGATCTTCCCTCAAGCCAACATATCAAGAGATCATAATGAATTGTCTCAACAAAGACCTGGTCTTGGCCAGAGATTGGCTTCAAGGATAGGATTTAATCCTCCAACACTCGACATAGATAACATCAGTCCTTTTGCTGCACTTTTCAGAAACTCGATTGTTCCTTCTCCTGTTGCTTTATTCTCTCCAGGATTTAGTCCATCAGCACTGTTGCAATCTCCCATATTCTCAAATTCTTCACAGGTAAGTTTCGATTTTTTTTTTGTACATTCATACGTACGTTCTTGATATATTGTTATATGATAAAAAGTTAATTAAATCTGTGATTTATATTTTTCATATCTATTAATTTGCGTGTACAATACACAAATGTTATATTAATAATTAAAACGAAAAAAAAAAAACAATTTTATGACTGATTTCACTGAATTTACGTATGAATGATAAAATTATATATTTTCTTTAAAATTTGAGCACTTGCCTATTTTTCGGTCAACATTTGTTGGGTTATCATTTATGTTTTTTCCACATTTTTTTAACCACTAAACATACAATTCTTTTAAAATTGAACCAAAATTAACCAAAATGTTTAGGTTTATGAGGTAAAGATGAGTTATCAAAAAAAAAAATGATAAAACTATATTTTCTTTAATGATATCTTTAACTACTTTTCAAAGAGGTGTCCTTTCAAATGATCATTTTCGATCCACACTAATTTATTTTGTTATGGTCAAATGAAAGTTTTAAAGCATTTCATATAATAAGGTTTCAATTTTTTTTTTTTTTTCTTACGTTTCCCCATATTATATTTATGGTTTCCAAATAAACCTAGGATTTTTAGCATTTTAAACAAAACGCAACTATAAACACATAAATTACATTTAAAATCATTGGGATCATAGGCCTCAGTCTTCTTTTCTATAGAGAAATAAAATTTCAATCCTTAACCCTAACTGTTATTGTCTTTCATGACTTGCTTTTCCAGATTATTTCTCCGCATCTTAACACCAATTATGGACGTCCATCAATGGTGGAAAGTTTCGATGAAGGCAATGCACCAACACTGCAGACTGAACTGCCTCCTCAAGAAGGTATTAGAATAGAGTTGTTTATGTCTCAAGTTTAAATCCATTGAGTTATCAAAAAAAAAGAAAAAAAGTTTAAATCCATTGCTATTTTCCCGAATCTTTTATCAGATTTTTTTTACATGTGAAATAGGCTTCTCTCATACTCCAACGCAAGAATCTGTTTGTATCCCATCTCATGAACCTCAAGTTGAGCCATTTGATGATCCTTTAGTAAGTTCTTTTGAATCTGAAGTCGTTGTAAAAGTCAACAACGATGTTACTCATCAACCGATGAATGTTGACAGGCCTCCTCAAGAAGGTACTAGAATATACTTTCTTGCATCTCAAGTTTAAGTCCGTTCTTAATTTTTCCAAATCTTTTATCAAAATTTTCTTACATGTGAAACAGAATTCTCCGTTAATATCTCAACTCATGAATCTCATGTTGAGCTACTTGGTGCTCCTTTAGTCACTTCTTTTGAATCTGATGTCGTTGAAGCAGTCAATAACGATCTTCCTCATCAGCTAGTGAAGGCAGATCTTCCTCCTCAAGAAGGTATTAGAATAGAGTTACTTGCATCTCAAGTTTTAATTCATTTTCTGTTTTTTCCGAATCTTTTATCAGATTTTTCTTACATGTGAAACAGGCGTTAATGAAATTCCAACGGAAGAGACGACTGTTTATGTCCCATCTCATGAATCTCATGTTGAGCCATTTGGTGCTCCTTTAGTTGCTTCTTTTGAACCTGACGCTGTTGACAAAGTCAATATCATCTCCATAGAGAGGGATAGCAAGAGCGAGGACGAAGAGGAAGAAGACGAAAATGATAAAGAAGAAGATGAGGAACACAAAATTATTGATGTTGAAGAATTAGATGTGGGGTCTTCATCTTCAAAGAAAAGGTTCCAACAGAAGTCACCATTGCAATTAATATTACTAAACAAAATCTTAATTGATGTTGAAAAATAATGTCTCTTAACTACATTAACCATTACCTAAATTCTTGCAGGAAGTTTGAGGGATCAAACATGATTGGTGCCATAAGAACAAACAAGACACAAAGAGTCATACTTCAGATGGAATGCGAAGAAGACAATCCTGACGATAGTTTTCGCTGGAGAAAATACGGTCGGAAAGTTGTTAAAGGAAACCCTAATCCAAGGTTGTTAAATTCACCATGTTCTTTGTCTCTCTCTCTTTTTTTTTTTTTTTTTTTTTTTTTCTAACCAATTCATTTACTTTCCAATACAAATTAATAAGCCTTTTTAAGATGCTTTATCTATGGTGGGTTTGTTTAAAACTTTTTTTTTTCTTTTTTTTTTTTTAACTCCGGTGATCCGGTTCAACGGACACCATGAGATCCGAGTCAGGTCACGGAAACGTTTACTCCCTACCTGATTCTCCTACCTGATTCTCGGATCATGAGATCCGACTAATCTCGAGATCCGGAGAGAGCATATGAATGCTCCGGTGGCCAAATAGAACTAAATAGAGAGTTCCCAAGTTTGATTAAAACTTGTTACCAAAAGACGGAGACATACAATATTAAATCAAATACTTGAAGTTAATTAGTATTTTTTTTTGTATTAATCGCATGAGTTACTACAAATGCACGTCCACTGGATGTAACGTGAAGAAGCATGTCGAGAGAGGAGCAGATGATGATAGCATATTGGTGATTACATACGATGGGATTCACGAGCATCCTGCACCACCTTTACGCAGTAGGGAAAATCCGCGTTCTAGGAATCAGTCTGATCCACCAATGTCTCAGAGTCAGTTAAGTGAGCCTTGCTCTTCGTTGGGTCCCCAAACTGATATGACAAAATTCTATTTGACTGGACTCTCCATGCTGCCGAGTTTACCAGTTAACCACCAGAACTCAAGTTTTATGTACCGGAATGAAGAACCAATGATTGATGAGATACCGGACGGTACAAGGGTATACAATGGGATTATGGATCAGCTATATGCTAATTTTGGTATGAGATTTTAGATATGCGGTGGTGATATACAATAACATACAAGGTTAGGATTTAAGCCGCACTACAGTGCATAGCAAACAATTTTCTGTTTTAAATTTAGTGATATTTTATTTTCAAGTTTTTTTACAATTTGTTATAATTGTTACATTGTTATAATATATTGTGTTTGTTTTATAGAATAAGAGTATGATGAGTTTAACTATTATAGATATTGTTGGTTTGTGGTATTATTAATTTAAGTATTATTTGTATGCGTAATTTGATTTAACCCATATCATTAGAGTCCAATGTATATATTTGATTTGTAATGGAACATAAATATTCCACATATAACATTATGTTATATTATAATCTATAAAGAATAAAAAAGAAATAATTAGTTTATTGTTTTCTACCTGTTGAAAAGAAATATTAATGTTCCTCCAATGCAACCTGATTGAGAAGGCCAATGTATACATGGTCAACTTGTTATACAAGTTTTAACATTCATTTTGGTATTGGTGAGTTTAATGTAGCTTATTAATTTTCATTTATGTACGAAGCCACTGTCTTTTTCCTTTTTCCCATCCGGTTATATGCACTCTAGAAAGACATGACACTTCATCACTTTTAAAAATCAATTTACTATTATAACTCATACACATAGCAAAGTAGAGAGAATGATCTGGAGCCTTTTTTTTTTTTTTTTGAATAGTACCGTTTTATTTCCTTTTTTTTTTCAAAATTCTCTAATGAAAATACCATTTGGAGAATACAAACTGATCCTGAAAAAGCTGAGAAAATAAAACTATAGCGACATAATAGAGATACAAGGAAAAAAGCGTAGAAAATGTAAACAAGAACATCCACAATGATCGCTTATAGGTGATGATTAAGGGGCGAGAGGGGCACTCGCAAATTGAACAAAGCCGAACCAAGATGATAGATAAGTGAAGTTCGATGGGTGTGTAGAGGCAATGGCATGGTTGGGCGCCGAGGAAGCTCTGTCTAGAAAGGCCAACTTAGCTCTGATACATAGTTGGATTTCCTTGATTATATATCCAGGCCGCGAGATACAGCTCCATGAACTCTAGCATTTCTTTCACGCCAGATTTCATAGACCGAAGCTTGTAAGATAAGGAGACATATGATATTTAACTTTGGAAGAGATCTGGAGTCTCTTTGGTATATGCTAATGTATTTTCTTTGAGGAAGGTAAATCGATGCCTCTCTGCTGATTTTCTTTTATCTTTTTTATATGACAGTTTTCCTTATTCATTAGCTTATGGTTCAACCTTCTTTGCAAGATCTTCGCGCAGGTACAAAAAAAACATAAGTGTGACAAGATCACTTAAAATAAAATCTATACTTACATCAGTGGAGGTATTTGATCAATCTCCAACAGAAAGCAACTTCTGTGGTATATTGACTTGCGAGGTTTTGAGGTATTTTAAATTCAAAGTTATGAAGTTGAAGTCGTTAAGACATTCTTAAGATTTTGAGGTGTTTTGTGTTATTTGAGATGTTTTGTGTTAATATTTTCGATCTTAAAATCATCTTTTGTAAGTCTTGTGTAAAACAATTGCACCTAAGTTTACAATGTATTTTTTCCATGTGTGTTCGTTTCAGTTTGAAGACAAATCAGGTTATTCATACCCATAAAAATTTTTCCAAAAACTTATTAATGCAAAAAACTTGGAAAAATACGATTTTAACTTATTTTTCAAAGATTTTAATTATATATTCTAGGTCATCAATTTGCCAATGTATTCGAGTAACTATGGTTTTTTTAAAAAAATTTCGGTATACATTAAATTTGCAAGACAGTATGTGAGCCCCCACACCCTCTTTAGGCCCGTGAGCCCCACGCCCTCTCTAGGTCCGTGGGCCTCCACGTCCTCTCTAGGCCCATGGGCCCCACCCTTGTCCGACGGCCGGTTTGTTATTTCGAGAGCCTCTTTAGGCATGTGAGCCCCACGCCCTCTCTAGGCCCGTGGGCCTCTACATCCTCTCTAGGCCCATGGGTCCTACCCTCGTCCGACAGCCGGTTTGTTATTTCGAGAGGCTCTAAATACTTGTTTACTGTCCCTACAAATTACCACATGATCTTTCCCCGTGTTTTAGCCTCACTCACACGGTACCGACAATCACTTCCCGGTAGGTCACCCATCCTAGTGCTACTCCAGCCCAAGCACGCTTAACTGTGGAGTTTTGACCGGATGGTTGACGGAAAAGATAAGTGCAGTTTGGTGACATAGGTAGCCAAATCAATTCTCTTAAGCCTCTCATCATGCACCACCATATACCAGAAACCGAGATGTTACATGTTGAACCAAATTAGTTCAATCTAGGGCTTATGTGCGAAAGCGTGTATATTTATTGAATGAGAATGTGAGATTACAAAAGATCGGTCGAATGATCGATGAGAGAGAAAGTAGAGAGAGAATAGAACTGTTCACTCGTTTTTCTGTGCTAAAATTTGGATGGCTTGCGAAACAAGCAACCCCCTATATTTATAGGCCGACGAAGTCGGTGACTTCGTCTTTCTTGGGCCTTCGAATGGGCCGTCGGCTTCGTGACGCATCTTCGTTGAGGTCGACTAAACCTATTCGGTTTAGTCGATCTGGTTTTGACTCCGTATCTGGGCTTTATCCTTCTTATCGGACTCGGCTTGGGCCGGACCCAGGTCGGGTGCTAAACCCGGTACCAACAATTAGTCCCCCCCAGTTCGTCTGAAGTGTCCTTTAGATGAATTTGTAAACAACATCTGGCACGGGCCGAGTCCGATTATCTTTTGAGGTCGAACTATGACGTGGCATGAGCAGACTTGCTTCTCGCAATTGCTGTTGAGAAAATATCCTACGAATATTTTATTACCTATTTTGGCGTTATATGGCTCTGGAACCGAATCGTTTCGTAGGTTTTAGGTCGGAATTCGAAACGTCGCGTAGGTTGGATCTCGAAGCGTCGCCAAACCCCTTTAAATACTCGACTCTCGGCTCACTATCTCTCACTTCTGCTCTCGATAAACAGGTACTCTCTTGCTCTGATCTTGGGTATTTTTCCTTCCTTTCGTTTCCTAGGTTATTTCCGGCGGCACCCCTCCGTATTTGTTGATTTATTCCGGCGTGATCTTCGAATTCTCCGATTGTTTACTGCATTGAACAAATATGTCTGATACCGAATCATCTAATAGCTTGCCAATCCGTCCGTTGATGCGTTGCAAAAAGTCCGTCCGATCTCAAATCGCAGAACCGGACGCAAATATCCCAGCTCGAACAATCCCCTCGTTGGTAGACGAAGAGTGGTCTTTGGAAGGATCACCAAATTACTCGCCTCGGCAACAAGAGGCTTTGAGTTGAGCTGACACGACCAGTGAAATCCTCCCCCTGTTCCCAGAATCCGAACATATGGAATAAGTTGCTTCACTTGCTGAGGAAGAGGTTAGGACTAACCCTGTCGGATCGACGTCGAGACAGAAACGAGGGAAAAGAAGTAGAGCGCCTCGTAGGAAAGGAAAGATTAGCCGAGGTCGGGAATACTTCTCCTCAGACAATTTGTATGATATGTTTCCAAGTTGGTGTGATGAAACATCGATCGAGAATATGAGGACGAATTGCAAAATCCCAAGTGACATCGAGGTCCTACTCCCTGAGATCGAGCAGCGTCCTTGGAATTGTCATGATGGTTATGCATGTCTGTATGAATCTTTATTCTTAGAAGCTCGCCTTTGGTTCCCTCTTCCACGGCTGTTGATCGACTATTGCTGGAAACGCGGAATAGCCATATCGCAACTTACAACTAAGTCGAGTTGTCATATTGTCGGGCTATTGGTTCTAGGATCTGAAGCGAACGTTCAGATCGACACTCGCTTTCTCGAGGAGATCGGCCAGATTAAGAGAAACAAGAACGACATGTTCTATGTTTCTATTAAGCCGAAACATCATGTGATCACTCATGACAAAGGGGATCATGTGAAGGATTGGAAGCGATTCTATTTCTTCGTGAAATTAGATGAGCTTTCGTCGACTCGTCCTCCTAATAAATTCCATCGGGATTGGTCCGATAGTTATGGTAGATATAAGCTCGGATAGTTTAAATTTGTGGGTCATTGGCGAGTCTTCTAATCCATTTTTTTTTTTGCAGCATTGCACGAATTCTTCCGAGCTCCTCCAGCAGAATTCTTAAAGAAGGTTGAAGCACTTAAGGCTTTAGGCGAGCAGAAGTGGCCGGATATCGTTCAAGATCGCATCGACAGAGCCCGAAGACGTCTCGAAGGAGGTCGATATTTGACTTGCGCATTATTCTGTTGTTGCTTTTGGATTCACTACTAATGACTTTTATTTGATATCTGTGCAGCTAAGTGGCAGTCCTCGCCTTATCGACCACACATCGATTCAGATTCTGACGAAATGGCACCCCTCAACTTTGACGACGTGCCTAGTTTGCTTGACGAGATGGATCGTTCTAACACCGATCGCACTCGTAAATCTGGCCAAAAAACGACGACTAGAGATGCTCCTGAGACCCTTCCTTGCCAGAACCAAACAACCGAGGGCCGGACTGAGAAACCGGAGTCCGAAAAAAGGTCGACCAAAGACCGGGCTCCCCCGAGAAAACAAGAAAAACCATCAAGAGACAGGCCGCCTAGGGAAAAACAAACCCTTCGCTCGGAGAAAGATGCCGTGATAATGGCGGGAACTTCTTTGACTCCTTCCACTCGTCCTTCAACTCGTCCTTCAGCCCGTTCGGACAAACCTGCCGATACTCCTCGATCTACGACAGAGCGAGGTGGTCGCACCAAAAGTTCCGCTGCTACTCCTACGGAGAAAGTGCCAACGTCATCTGGCGTAAAACGTACTAATGAAGAAGTCGGTGGTTCAAGTGCGGCTAATCCTTCAAAGAAAGCAAAGCCGAGCGCGAGACTTTTCCTGACTTATTCGGGAAAAGAGAAACACATATCCGAGGACCCTCGTGCTTGTGCCGAATTATGCCACTCGAATGGAGGTTCGAGCCGACCTTTGCCCCCTTTAGGTGAGATGGTCGAATCCATGGGATATGAGGACGTAACACAACTTGGAGTCAAGGTAAACAGACTTCAAAAGGCCATATACATTTCCTTCTGTTGTTTATTATCGGAAAACTCAATCATGCCTATTGTTTCAGGCGATCTGTGCCTTAAATGAATTTTACGAGAGGCTGAATAGCCGAGTTGCTTCGAGCGAGGCCGATGCAGTAGATATGGCGAAGCTAAGCAAGTCGCTGGCCCTTGCACGAAGCCAGTATCAGGAGGAGATCCAGCGTGCGAATGATCTTCAAGTCGAGCTGGACAAGGTCAAATTCGACTGTTCCAATGCTCTAGTTAAATGGACACGGGAAGCACTGGAAGCTGAAGTTGGGCTGCTCAAGACGCAAAACGACGAATTGCAGAAGAAACTTGATCATGAGTGCGAACGACTGAGGCGATCTCGTGCTCAGGAAGTGGCTAAGGAGGTCCGGATCAAGGAGGCGATCATGGAGAGCTGCCAACATATCTTTGATAAGGTGAAAGCTTACATCAAAGACAAAGAGCCGGTGCTTAAGTTGAGGTCGCTATTCGCCCAGGCCCGAGGAACTCGTCGAGTGTTGCAGCGAATTTCGGAGGAGAAAGAAGAAGCAGCTCCCTTTCTTAATGACTCGATCAAAGAGCTGTTAGCTCGAGAAGATGAGTACCTCAAAAAGGCTGAAGACATGATAGATCCAGAGTTGGATCTAGACGAGCTGGTGGTTCCGAATGTAGTTGACGGTATTCCTCTTGATGAACAGGCCGGCGTTCAGCCCTATGGATCTAACGTCGGGCTGTTATCAAGTGACATTGTACAAACTCTTGCCGCCGAGCAATTAGAACCTCCGCTTGCAGACTCGGCGCCTCTTACTGCGGAGGGTGTTCCAGATCCTCTCTTCTTTGTCGGTGATCTTCGAGGATGAAGTACTTGGCGATCTACTCCTTTCTTCCTCCCCCCTTTTTCACTTGTTTTCTGTTTTGAAATAGGTCGTTTGTGACCGTGCACTTTATTTTTTGTAAGAATATTGCCCGGAGGGGTTTTTACTCTGAATTTTTTTACCGACATCTGGTCAATACTTGCCAAACTGGTTGCTCGAATATTGAGCTAAAACGAATTTCCGAATAGAGTTTAGACCTTTGGTCAAATGACGAATGGTGTTTGAAGCAGTGGATTGCCTAATTTAGTACCGGCTTAAGGTGCAAAACTAGGTCGGCTTACCCAGCGGTTTCGATATAAACTTGTTACTATCCAAAGTCGACATAGAACAGGACGTCTCCTGATTTATTTATGCCGATCTGGATTTGTACTTGTGATATCTGTTAATACAGCGAAAGCTTAAGTGTGGGATAGAACCCGTTATACGAAAGAATGCTCGATGCACGTTGATGCGAGAGTTCGCTAAGTCTTTAGTGCGAATAATCGATTGATTATTTTTTATATTTGCAGCTGCACCCCGAAAGGGATTGCCTACGTACCCGTTAAAGGGATCAAGTCAAACGTAGTACTTTACATGGTAGTCTAGCCGTAAACATTTAGTTGTAAACCAAATTTGAAGCTTCGAGGAGATCGACTGTTGAGGAGCCCGTATCTTAGTAGTAGTATCGTTTGAGATTGATTGAATTCCATGACCGGATTATCCGTTCACAAGCCATTTTTGATAATTCGTAGACGCCCGGTTTGACGACCTTATCGACTAAGTAAGGTCCTTCCCATTTAGCACCCATCTTGTTCTTGCATTCCCTGGTGTTGGCGCAGACTTTTCGCAAGACGAGGTCGCCTTCTTCAAAAAATCGATTTCGAACTTTCTTGTTGTAATATCGAGCTGCGGACTGCTGATAATTTTGTATACGAAGTAGTGCTTGGTCGCGGATTTCTTCGGTGTCATCGCAAACGTCGTAGAGCATTCGGTTATTGGTTGAAGTATTTTTGGGCATCTTTAGGCGACGTAAAGTGTATATGTTAGCTTCAGCTGGTGCTAACGCCTCGACTCTGTGAGATAACGAAAACGGGGACCGATTAGTAGATCGTCGTGGGATAGTTCGGTAAGACCATAATACGCCGTCGAGCTCCTCGGACCATTCGCCCTTCTTTTTGCCGAGGCGCTTCTTCAAACCATCGAGTACCGTTTTGTTAGTTGCTTCTGCCAGTCCATTCCCTTGAGGATACCGCGGAGTCGAAGAGCTAAGTCGAATTCTCCATTTAGCGCAGAAATCTTCGACCTCGGAGGAAGTCAAATTAGTACTGTTGTCGGTGACAATTTCGTAAGGCAGACCGTGGCGACAGATGATGTATTTCCACAGGAATTTGATGACATCCTTTCCGTGGATTTCAGGATAAGCTCTAGCTTCAATCCATTTGGTGAAGTAATCGGTTAAGACGAGTATGAACTTCTTACCGTACGAGTTCGGTAAAGGACCGATGATATCCATTGCCCATCGCATGAAAGGATAGGGAGCTGAACCCACCGTTAGTAGCTCGGTTGGTGACTTTACCAGAGGCGTGCCGCTGACACATTCCACACTTTGCCGCAAATTTTTCGCAATCTGCTAACATAGTTGGCTAATAGTGGCCATGCCGCCTAATCTTCATCGCTAAAACCCTTCCGCCGGAGTGATTTCCTCCTGCCCTTTCATGAGTTTCGATTAGGATACGCTCGACCTCCTTTCCGTGGATGCAAATGAGAAGTTCTCCAGAAGCGCTATATCGGAAAAGTCCGTCGTCGAGCATGATGTAATGTGCGGCCCGACCTTTCAACCGTCGAGCCTCCCATTTATCGGTAGGTACCTCGCCATCCGCGATATACAACATGATAGGTGTTCACCAATCTTCGTCCGGTTGTGTCTGGGAAGAGTCGCCTGGTATCGCTTCGTCGACCTCCATGGGGTCGTCTTCTGATGGAATGGCGCAGACTCTGTTAGGTAGATCGATACTTGGCTCCTCGATCGCGTCAACTGGAATTGATCTTATGTATGGGCTTGGCGCACTGGCTATTGAGGCGAGAGCATCGGCCACCTTATTCTCTGTCCGAGATATCTTAACCAAGTCAAAAATCGTGAATTTCTTGGCGAGCTGCTGCACTAGAAGGTGATATTTGTCCATGTGTTCACTCTTTGTTTCGAAGTCGCTTGTAAATTGGTTGGTGACGAGTTGGGAATCGCAGTGTGCCTTGAGATGCTTAACTCCAATACCGTGGGCGAGCTTGAGACCGGCAATTAGGGCTTCGTATTCTGCCTCGTTATTAGTCGAGCTGAAGTTGAGACGTAAGACCTGCTTAAGCACTTCGCCCGTTGGCGATCTAAGTAAGATACCGATCCCGGAGCTGTTTTGAGTGGACGATCCATCTACGTAAAGTTCCCAAGATTCTTCCGCTGAGTTTGTAGCGACAATGTCCGGCGGTAGTTCGATTAAAAAATCTGCCAAAGCTTGAGACTTGTGTGCTTTTCGTGGCTAATACGTGATGTCATACTCGCTGAGCTCGATTGCCCATTTGGTGAGTCGACCTGACTGACTTGGAGAGTGCAATATTGTTCGTATGTTGGCGTCGGAAAGGACGGTGATTGGGTGACTCTGAAAATACGGACGGAGCTTACGTGCTGCTGTGACGATTGCAAAAGCTATTTTCTCGGAGGGCGAATAACGTGTTCCGGCTGCTTCGAGGGTTTTGCTGATATAAAAGATCGGCCTTTCTTCTCCTCTGTCGTCCTTGACTAAGACGCCGCTAACCGCGAAGTCCGATATGGCGATATATAGGTATAAAGTTTCTCCCTCATTTGGCTTTGCGAGTACTGGCGGTGTGGACAGATATACCTTGAGCTCCTGGAAGGCTGCTTCACAACGCTCATCCCAGTGAAAATTTTTGTTGCTTCGAAGGAGTTGGTAAAAAGGGAGGCATCGATCCGTAGACCGTGCCATGAAGCGGTTCAGTGCGGCTATTCGCCCTGACAAGCGTTGGACTTCTCGCTTGTTTTGTGGAGATGGTAGATCGAGTATGGTTGTAATCTGCTTTGGGTTGGCTTCAATCCCGCGTTGTGTAACTATGTAGCCGATGAACTCTCCGGAGGTGACGCCGAATGTGCATTTAGACGGATTCAGTTTCATTCCATACTTGTCCAGAATTTCAAAGCAAGTTTTCAGGTGATCGATGTGGTCTTCTGCGTTGGCTGATTTTACGAGCATGTCATCGATGTAGACTTCCATAGTTTTACCGAGCTGACTAGCGAACATTTTTTTGACCAGTCGTTGATAGGTCACCCCGGCGTTCGTGAGGCCGAATGGCATAACTTTATAGCAATAAGTTCCACGGTCGGTTATAAATGCTGTCTTCTCTCTATCGTCGGGGTGCATCAAAATCTGATTATATCCGGAAAAAGCGTCCATGAAAGTGAGGAGCTCGTTCCCAGCTGTAGCTTCGACCAGTCGATCAATGTGAGGTAGTGGAAAACAGTCATTTGGGCAGACTTTGTTAATGTCAGTGAAATCAACGCAGACTCTCCATTTGCCGTTCTTCTTTTTAACCACTACCGGGCTAGCTAGCCATTCTGGATACTTGACTTCGCAGATCGATCCCGCCTTAAGTAGCTTGTCGACCTCGCTGTTGACAGCGTTTGCTCTTTCGACTCCAAGTTTCCTTCTTTTTTGGCGAACAGGCTTGTATGTTGGGTCGACGTTGAGCTCGTGCGTAGTTATACTAGGGTTGATTCCGATCATGTCCTCCATCGTCCAAGCGAAGGTCGATATGTGCTTTCGCAAAAATGCTTCTAATTTACTTCGTAGATGCGGTGGGAGTTGGGATCCAATGCTGACGTGTTGCTCAGGGTGTTTAGGGTTGATGATGATTGTATCGACTATCTCTTTATTGGATTGCATAGTCGGCCTGAGAGCTATGATGTCGTAGCCCGGAATCTCGTCAGTGATTGAGTGTACAGTTACCGGAGGTGTGCGAAGCTTCTTCTCGGCGATGAAACATGTTCGAGCTACGGTCTGATTTCCTTTGATGGTGAATATGGCCACGCTGGAAGGGAAGCGAATGCATTGGTGATAACTCGATGCTACTGCCCTCATTGAATGGATCCAGGGTGTTCCCATTATTACGTTGTAAACTGATGGTTGATCGATGACGATGAATCGAACTTGCTTACACGTCGTTCCGGCGTAGACCGGTAGCTTGATGGTTCCAATCGACCTGACTTGATGGCTATCGAACGCGGTGAGGACTCTGGGATTCTCTTTAATTGACGATTTTCGGATGCCCATTTTTGTCAAAGTGTCGACGTAGATGAGGTCGACTGAACTGCCGATGTCGATGAGAATCTTGGCTACGTTGCAATCGCTAATGCAGAGAATTATGACGAGGGGGTCGTTATGTGGGAGATCCAATCCGTCGGTGTCGACTTCGGAAAATATGATTGGGAGCTCGCCTCTTATCGCGTTAATTTGATCGGAGGAAGCTGTTCTGCTGGAAGTCGCTTCTGCTTTTCTCTTGTGCTCCTTTAACGATCTGACTGAATCGTTGCAATCGAGGAGGCCGCCCATGATCATATGGATTTCTCTTCGCTTGTGGGGTTCATCGATGTCATGGTTATCATCGTGTTCCCGCTTATTTTGTTCGACCTGCCGTTCTGGAGTCCGTTCTCGCTGCACGAATGGGCGATCCGTTTGTTGTGGTTTGTTGTTTGACTGTTGTTGCTGACTGTTGTATGGGCGTGGTGGTCGGTATTCTCTATTATCGTTTCGTCGGGACTTGTGCACCGCGTCTGGTATTTCCCCTTTTCGAAATTTTTCGAGCAAGAACTCATGAAGTCCCCGACATTCGGTTGTAGAGTGACCCGCACGCATATGGTACTCGCAGTAAGAGTTGTTTGTTTCACTCTTCGAGTATGTCGAATCTGTAGATCGGCCATCGGAGTCGGGATCTTTAGACGAGCTGTCTTGATTAGGTCGAATGTACTTGTTCCATGGAATTGTTTTCTGATTGTCGGATATCTGGTATGTTCCGTCGTATTTCCGACCTTTATCCTCTCTATAGGGCTCGAAATGTTGACGTGGTTCTTTGTAAGTATCCTTGGTTTTTTCTTTAGGCGTGCTGGAGGTCTTGGGGGCGTACTGCCGTTCTAGCGCTTTTCGTTCCTCTTCGAGGTTTATGTAGATCGTCGATCGGTGTAATGCATCTTCAAGGGTTCGAGGTCGAGCGGATGCTAGGGTTTCACAGAATTTGCACTCGTACCACAGACCTCGTCTGAGAGCCTCAATTGAAGCGACGTCATCCATTGTTACACGAGCTGCGACTTTCTTGAAGCGGCTGATGTTGTCGCGAAGGTTTTCTCCTCGTTCCTGCGTCATGCTCCAGAGATCGGCTGTAGACTCTTCTGGTTGGAAGAGGATGGAATATTTCTT
Source organism: Barbarea vulgaris (assembly GCA_963667165.1). Lineage (NCBI taxonomy): Eukaryota > Viridiplantae > Streptophyta > Magnoliopsida > Brassicales > Brassicaceae > Barbarea > Barbarea vulgaris. Next base: position 20,895,300 of record OY763893.1, on the reverse strand, counting down.
CATAAATGCTTGAGAGAGGTCGTTAAAAGAGTCGATAGTGCCAGGTTTTAGTTTTGAGAACCACTGCAGAGCATCGTTACTGAGGTTTTCGACGAATAGTTGGCACAGGACTGCGTCTTTTTGTTCTTTGGATAGCCGGACTCGTCCGGTTGCTATCGTGAATGTAGTCATGTGACTGCGCGGATCACCAGATCCGTCATAAGGGAGGATCTTTAATTTGCCGATCTGATGCATGTCGGTGTTGGAGATTCGTGCTGTAAATGGAGTTTGCTGAGTTTCCTCAATAACCCTATCGATATCTGGAGCGGAACTTGTAGCTTGATGTACTTGTGACTTCATATCTTTGATTGTCTGTGACATCTCGGCTTCTCGGCTTCGGTTAATTGCGAGTTCTTCCATGATATCTTGAGGCGTGAACGGTAAAGATTCCGATGCCGGTGTTCTTGGGAAGAGACTTCGTCAAAGTGGAGGGGTTGAAATCGGAATGTTTGCTTGTCCTTGAATAGTCGTTCTTGTGGTATCTTGAGCCGGATGCTGAGCAGCTAACAGCCGTAACAAGTTGGCTACATCGGGTGATCGCAGAAGAACGTCGAGTTGAGTTGACGATTGAAGTGTGTTGACTGCCGAAGGATCGGTGTTAAGAGTTGCAGGACCATCTTGAGAGCCGAGATGGGTTTCTTGATTTCCTTCTTGGAGTCCGTCTTGAGGAACTCCCGTGTTACCATCGTCGTCGCCGCCCGCCGGGAGGTCCGTTAATGGATTTCGCGGTAACGGGCCAATCGGAGGAGGATCCTGAGGTGCAGTCATCGGAAGAAGACAGATTCGAATTGCTGGTAAAAAGGACTCGATCCCCACAGACGGCGCCAAATTGTTGAATCAAATTAGTTCAATCTAGGGCTTATGTGCGAAAGCGTGTATATTTATTGAATGAGAATGTGAGATTACAAAAGATCGGTCGAATGATCGATGAGAGAGAAAGTAGAGAGAGAATAGAACTGTTCTCTCGTTTTTCTGTGCTAAAATTTGGATGGCTTACGAAGCAAGCAACCCCCTATATTTATAGGCCGACGAAGTCGGTGACTTCGTCTTTCTTGGGCCTTCGAATGGGCCGTCGGCTTTGTGACGCATCTTCGTTGAGGTCGACTAAACCTATTCGTTTTAGTCGATCTGGGCTTTATCCTTCTTATCGGACTCGGCTTGGGCCGGACCCAGATCGGGTGCTAAACCCGGTACCAACATTACATATAGATGAAGATGAAATCTAGCAGCGATGATAATTCTTCTTTCCAACGTGAATTTGAGAAACTATATGTTGAGACCTCTCCATATAGAGAATCTGAGAAATCATGACGCTTATGTGCTGACGATGAAAAAAAAATCTATGGGAATTTCTTATCTTAATTTTTTAGTGTAGTCCCAAACCACAAGTAAGCAACCATAAACAGATAGTAAAAGATTTGGAGAAGTTTTGATTTTGAATTGTGCACAACTGAAATAGATCGATTCAAAACAAGTATTCTCCTTTAGTAAGCTTTGAATCACTAGTTACAAGAAGAATCAATGATGAAAACTGTCATAGAACCTAGAACAAATGAGAGAGTAAAGATCTGTCAAGAAAGCAACTAAGGTAATTCCAATGCTCTTATGATATGTTTGTATGGAACTCTATGTACAGATGGCGTGAGAACTATAAGTAACATCAACTAAGGTTTTTGAATTAATATGATTCACTGTTTGGATTATTATTATTATTATTTTTTTGAAAAACGTGTGTATGAAAGACCTCAAAAGGTACACTTGGTAAGTTTGTCTCAGCTGTTTAAGAGTGATCATAGTCAATCAAAAATGTTTAAAAAGAACATTCTTCGTCATAGTCTCTGAAATGCATCCGTTCGTTTACATTGGTAAAAATCACAAAAACAAGTCTTATGTCAATATTTACTAAATAAAATAGTTATTTGGGTTTTCTGTTTTCATCGGCAACAAAAAATATGGAGAGTGGAACTTGCATAAATTAACGTCACAAACATGATTCTATGTTCTAGAAAATGATAATAGACAAATCCAATATATATAGTTGATAGGATTAATATTATCTTATGAAATTGAAATTGCTCTTTTGTACAAAAAAAAAATATAATGCTATTTATTTTTAATTTTTCATCTAAACACCATACTTTTTTTAAATACATTCAATAGACATAATTTTCTTAATTTTTGTTTTTCTAAAATCATATTTAATAAAACTTATATGCAGTAAATATTGCATTCTAAAATAAAGATGTTAAATTTATTTTGATAATATAATTACGGAACACACAAACAAATAACCCGCGAGGGGCAAACCCCTAGTAATAATAATAATACAATGTGGTTGAAATTATTATGAAAACTACGGAGGGTGTATTGGACTGAATATTTAGGAAGATTTACGTTTTAATGAATTCTGAGAGGATTTGGTTAAATTTTGGTGAATTAGGAATTTTGTTATTAATTTCTTTTAATTCTCAACTAAAACCATGAGAATTGAGTATTTGTATATTTAACTAAAAATTCCCTTCAAATCTCAGCTGAAAATTTTAAATCAAATCTTAATAACGTTTTCAATAACATTAGATTTGATTGCTTACATCTAGATGTGACAAATCTAATATTCCAACCAACACTCAACGGTTAATATAAATTAATAACATCTATAAATTAATAAAATTCTCTGCTCTCAACATTATTAATTTATAGTGGTTTTACTGTATATTGATATGAAAACATGAAGAAATGTTCAGTATTAATATATAGACATTTCTTACTTTTCAGGGATGTGATGCGTCCGTATTATTGGACAGTAGCGGAACCATTGAAAGCGAGAAACAATCAACCTCGAATGAAAACTCTGCTCGAGGTTGAAGTCATCGAAGATATCAAGTCTGCGTTAGAAAATGAATGTCCTCAAACAGTTTCTTGCGCGGATATCTTGGCTCTGGTCGCTAGAGACTGCACTGTTATTGTAAGTCAATTCTCCTAACACACTCATTCTTAATGTTGCGATTAATAATTGTTACAAACACTCGTTTTTTTTTTGTACAAAAGAGCAAGCTTGGGAAGTATATCTTGGAAGAAGAGATTCAAGAGAAGCAAGCTTGAGTGGTTCAAACCAGAACATTCCTTTTCCTAACTCCACGTTACAGACAATTGTCACCATGTTTAACCTTCAAGGACTCGATTCCACCGATGTTGTTGCTCTCTTAGGTATATATATATATACTAACCGACCAAGTTGGTATCTTATAACAATTTTGGAAAAATGGTGAATTATTTTTTATTAATGGGTTTTTTTTACACTTATTTAGTTTATGTTTCTTAAAGTTATGAGCAATTCTCAAAAATAGCACAAATTATAGTTTTGTGACATATTTATCACATATTTTTATTTAGGACAAAATAACATTTTTATTAAAAAATATTTTTAAACTCACATTTTTAAGGTTTAGAATTTAGGGTTTAGGGTTTAGAAAACCCTAAACCCTAAACCCTAAACCCTAAACCCTAAATCTTATCCCCTACCCCCTAAAAACTATACCCTAAATACTAATATAATCAACCCAAACAAAAAATATTAAATTATGAACTTTATTAAATGTTATTTTTGTCCTAAATAAAAATATTTGCTAATTATGGAACAAAAACATCATTTGGTGCTATTTGAGGGAATTTGTCTAAAGTTATTGATTTTCTAAAATATATATATTATAATTTCGTTAATTAATAACCATGATGAGAATGTATGTAGGAGGTCACACGATATATAGGAAACTCGAGATTCACGAGTTTCCGACAAAGGTTATACAACCATTCTGGAAACAACGATCCCGACCAGACTTTAAATCAAAACTACGCCGCTACATTGCAGCAGGGATCGATGTCCGATTTCCGATGGGGACCAGAACCTCTTTAATCTTGACTACGTGACGCCGATCGACTAAGTTTGAGAATTACTACTTCAAGAATCTGGTGAATTTTAGAGGACTCTTGAACTCTGATGAGGTTTTGTTCACGCAAAGCAGTGATTCCATGGAGATGGTCAAGCTTTACGCAGAGAATGAGGAAGCGTTCTTTGAGCAGTTCTCCAAGTCGATTGTGAAGATGGGGAACATCTCGCCGTTGATGGGCGTGAATGGTGAGATCCGGAGGATCTGCCAGAGAGTTAAACATGATGTGTGATTGAGTTTTGTTATCTTATTATATAAATATGCGTTATACTCACGAGAGCTCGACATGTGTCCCTATAACCTCAGATGTCAAAATTGTTAATATAATAATAAAACTAAATTTAAAGAAATCATTAGTTTTAATATATAAAATTTTTAATATAGTTTTAATTCATATGTGTTTAATTAACATTTCTTGTTTGTGTGTTAATGCAATGAGTTTGGTGTTTGTTTGTATGGTTTTACCCAAAAGAAAAAAGTATAGATTTTATTGCGAGTGAATATGCTATTGAGTTTGAAAATGTGCCTATTCTCAATCATGCAAATTTTGACATTTCAACTCCATTAGGTACAAAATCTTTTTCGAATTTATGGATGTAAGTTGTAACCTAAAATGTTAACTAAAAACGTTATGGAATTTATTTAAGAGTTCTTGAGACTTACGGTATGGATTTTGTCAGAGTTGATATATGGGACTAGCCCTGGGCATATGGGTAACGGGTCCGGGTTCGGGTAGAACCCTATCGGGTTTGCGTCTATCGGGTTTCTGTATTTACTACCCAATAGGGTATTTATAAAATATCGGTTAGGTTTCGGTCCGGATCTTGTCGGGTTCGGGTCGGTTCAGGTTTTAGATTGAAGAACCTATGAATTCCCGAAAAAATGGGTATACCATCGGTTCATGTATTTTATACCCGAATATACCCCAAAACTTGAAATATAACCGATAGTATATCCATTTACCCGAAAACACTTGCAATATAACATACACAAATGACAATACTCACAAAAAATAGAAGATATCAAAAACCAAATTTAACATCCAAAATGGTAATTTTAAATTTAACATCCAAAACCAAAAGACAAAAGATGATAGATGAGTAGTAAAAACTGAAACATAGAGGTAGAAGTCGATGTGAAACTAAAACATAGAACTAGAAGTTAAAACTGGAAATACACAGATGAATAAGGACTTTGTTTTGATTACTGATCACTCCTGAAATACAATTAAAAAGATAAAACAAATGTCAACTTCATGGTTTAAATTTTAAATTTAGAAACTCTAGTAAAAACCCTAAGGAATCCTAGACATTAGTGTTAATTTCGGGTTGAGCGGATACCCGTATGGGTATCGGGTCGGGTCGGATATTACCCGATACCCACGGGTAAGACAATATACTACCCAATAGGGTAATTTGATAATACTCATACTCTACCCGAACCGGTTTTTTTGGGTCGGTTCTGGTTCGGGTTTTCGGGTTCGGTTTTAATACCCATACTATACCCATATTCCATATTAAATGCTTGGTTGGTGTCAAACCGGTAACATTCCCCTTACCACATAACCATAAGCTTGCATTGGCTAAAGGAGAACCATTTGACGACTCCATGGCTACAAGTTATGGTCGCTTGATAGGATGTCTTATTTATCTTATGAATACAAGACCTGAACTGTCGTATGTTATTCATCTCCTATATCAGTTCATGGCCAATCCAAAACCGGATCATTGGGAGGCAGCACTTAGAGTGTGGTTTGTTACTTGAAGAATAGTCTAGGTCAGGGTATTCAACTTAGAGCTCACACTCCTTTGGTTCTATCCGCTTGGAGCGACTCGGATTATGGTCCATGTCCATTGACAGAGAAATCACTTACGGGTTAGTTCATTCAGTTTGGAGGCTCTCCGTTGTCTTGGAAGACAAAGAAACATGACACGGTTTCAAGATCTTTTTGTGAGGCTGAATATAGCAATGGCTGACATAGTTAGTGAGCTTCTTCGTCAATTGCTTCCCGCACTTTTCATTGCTTGACGACTCCGATCACCATACACTCGGACAATAAATCTGCCATCAGCCTAGCTCATAATTTCGGTTTTTCATGCTTGAACGAAATATGTTGGTTGAGACTGTCATTTCATTAGAGATGAGATTATTTGAGGTACAATTACTACTAAACATGTCTCCACGAAGTCACAACTTGCTGATATTCTTACGAAAGCCTTAGGACGGAAAGAGTTTGAAGCTTTTCTTGGCAAGCTGGGTGTTTGTCACCTCCACACTCCACCTTGAGAGGGGGGGGGGGTATTGGACCTAATAGTCCATTGTATATATCATTGTATCAACTAGTACAATTAGGTTAAAAATTAAGTCGTATATAAGGCTAATGCCTCTGAAACGTTAATACTAAGAAACATGTTTCGGGCTCGACTGGTTTAAACGTAGTGGTTGCGGTTGCGGTTGCGGTTGTGGGTGGGAGAGTTTGCGGACGGTTGCGTTTATAAGCGTTATTAAGTAATTTACACGACTGGTTTAAAAATTAAAAACGGGTGCGTTTGCAGAAAATTTATGACTGGTTTGACAGCAGTTGCGGTTGCGATCTAATATAAAATATATCAAATATACTTATAACATATAATTTCTATAAGAAAACAAAATTGTATTAATATAATAAAATTTAGTTCTAAATAAATTATAGAATAACTAAGGTTACAAATATTTTTTTATATATAAAATATATTTTTATAAAGTATTTAAAATTTTGATATTATAATATTTGATAAGAGATATACAATTTTTTTTTCTTTTTTAATAAATTTTGATTAGTATTATAGAATTAAAAAATAAAATAAAAAAAAATAGAAAAAATAAAAAAATTTAACCAACAGCAACCGCAAACGTTGGCTGGAAGGAACTTTTAAAATAGAGGGATTACAAGCGGTTCGAAACGATTTATAGCGATTTGTATGATTGTTTTAAAATGGTTACACCCGCAACCGCCCGCAAACGTAGCGTTTGCGAGTAGTTGCGAGTGAACCAATCAAGCCCTTCATAACTTCTAAAGGTTCTTGACATAAGGCTGGAAGATGAAGTGGTGATTGAAAGAAGCTTATACCGATGTCGACTTGAGTTCCCAACGGTGTCCCCGACCGATCATCCCTTTGTGTCGAACAAGAAAAATAACTTTCATCATATCACTCATTAATAAAGATCTGGGCCTAGTGGATGTTGGTGATGAGCTGCAACTTATGAAATTGGGCCAAGAGGGGAAACAAAATTGGTTAGACTTAGTTAACTTTTTATTCTCCCAATCATCTATGCTAATAATCCATTTATACAATAGCAATTTGAGTAAATAAGTTCAATTTATAATTTTAATAAAAAAATTTGCTCCGCGATTAATTATGTGTCTAAACAATCAATAGATTTTAAATCTTTAATCAATAGATGACCCCTATAAAATTAAGATAATTGAGAAGAAAAATAATAAGATAATGGACCCCTAGCTAAGATAATTGAGGAAAATAAAAAGAAAGAAATATAATTATGTGTTGTCAAAATATTTGTTGTCAAAATTTCATGTAAAATGTACTATAGTCAAAATTTCAGTACATTTCCATGTGGTCAATATGCTAATAATATCATCTAATTGCCATCAAAAAAGGAAAAATAAAATCTTATCTAAATTAACTTTTTCAAGTTTTTCTGGTCAAACCACAACGTACAGTGCACTATAAAACCCGATGACGAATAGTTTAACTTCATCAGTACAACAAAAATATATCATTTTACTTTGGAGAATGAAGAACGTCTCCTTTCAACTTTTACTATTGGTTTCTCTTCTTGCTCCTGTCTTCCGTAAGTTAAACTTTTCCCAGTTTACAGTTATTTTTTCTTAAGCACTTTTAATTTTGTAGTTAAGTACATGAATGATAGAATCATATCTGTATACAATTAGAAAATAAGAAAATTAATATTTATGCAATTAATCCATGTGCTAAGTTACGAGAATAAAAGAATCAACATTAAGAAAAAAAGGCATATATATGATCTAATATCATGTTAGTATTAGTGTTCTTCATTAAAGTTTTTCATAATTTAAATATAAAATTAAGAAATAAAATTTCCATATCCTTTGTTACAAACTGAGATTTGAAATCTTGCTTCAAATGGGAAAAGAAAATTCACTATAGGGTTATAAAAATAATGTAAGAAATTGTGATTTTGTTTGTTTATGACAATATATGTTGGACTAACATATTATTATAACAGTTGAAGGAGGCAGGACAATGGATACAAGTAGAATTGATGTGCATGGTGTTATAGATATTAATAGGGGCAGTGGGAGTTATCATGACAGGCCTTGTAATCCCAATGATCCACATTGTAAACCTTGTAATCCAGAGAATCCAAATTGCAGTGAGAAACAAGGTGTTATGAATACGAACAAGGTCTATGTGAATTATCATGACTGGCCTTGTAGTCCCAATGATCCACATTGTAAACCTTGTAATCCAGAGAATCCAAATTGCAGTGAGAAACAAGGTGTTATGAATACGAACAAGGTCTATGTGAATTATCATGACTGGCCTTGTAGTCCCAATGATCCACATTGTAAACCTTGTAATCCAGAGAATCCAAATTGCAGTGAGAAACAAGGTGTTATGAATACGAACAAGGTCTATGTGAATTATCATGACTGGCCTTGTAGTCCCAATGATCCACATTGTAAACCTTGTAATCCAGAGAATCCAAATTGCAGTGAGAAACAAGGTGTTATGAATACGAACAAGGTCTATGTGAATTATCATGACTGGCCTTGTAGTCCCAATGATCCACATTGTAAACCTTGTAATCCAGAGAATCCAAATTGCAGTGAGAAACAAGGTGTTATGAATACGAACAAGGTCTATGTGAATTATCATGACTGGCCTTGTAGTCCCAATGATCCACATTGTAAACCTTGTAATCCAGAGAATCCAAATTGCAGTGAGAAACAAGGTGTTATGAATACGAACAAGGTCTATGTGAATTATCATGACTGGCCTTGTAGTCCCAATGATCCACATTGTAAACCTTGTAATCCAGAGAATCCAAATTGCTGAAAGAAACAAGGTGTTAATGGGAAGAGAAGGAGTAATGGTAGCGGAGAAAATTTGAATTATAAAATTTTGTAAATGTTTAATAAGTTATTTTATTGAATAAATTATGTATTGTATCCAAATGTTTTGATGGTTTTATCTAATTATTCAGATATGGTAACATCTTTATACTATTATTTGAGCTATACTATTATTTGACGAACAATTTTTGGGTTCACCCCTGAGGGTGAATCCCTCTATTCACCCCTTCTAAATCTAACCAATGAGAATATGCCAACTCAGATTATATTTAAACATTAATAATTAATTAAAATTACAATTAAACAAATTAAATAAATAAAGAAATTGATTATTTTTAGGGCTGTTACGTTTTTTTCGTCACCTTCTTCATCCTCCATATACGAAACTTAAATTTATTTCGTGCGAAGAGGACATGAGAAGTGAGAGCTATTGAGGGGAGTCATGGGAAATTTGAGTTAAACCACATGAATCAATTCTTTTTGTAAAACCATGTTTTCATATCAGCTTGTATAGTTACTTTGGATTAATGTTGCTCCAACAAATCAATCGTGTTAGGAACTTAGGAAGCTCAATGGATTTAGCAATGGTGACACCATCATTAATCACTTTGATTTTATCTTTCTTAGCAAACACTACACCACGCCCTACATCGTATCCACATTCGGAAAATCACTTTTTATATCATTTTAAAGAGATCTCAAAGGTCTTATTAGCTCATATATAATCCAATTCTGCAAAAAAAGAAAATCTCAGCACCAAATTTTCATTTCAAGAAATGAATCCAATTCCAAGAAGAAATTTTCAAATCTCGGCTTTAAATTTCGTTAGAAGTAACAAAATTTGCATCAATGGCTGACCTCTAGGGCCTAAGGTGCCGGAAACAGCATCAACTAACTTATCAATACCGGCTTGTAGTGGGAAAGGTAATGCAGAATCAACTGGCAAATTTTCTTGAATGGCTCAAGCCTTTCACATTTCTTCCACCACAGCAAGGATAATCTCCATAGCCATAGCCTTCTCTGCTCCTCTTTTCCACTCTTTATGAAGTCCCTGGGACAAGGACTTGCTCTCAAGACCAAGCTCCTCTCATACGCAACCCTACTCTTTGGTTTCTACATGGCCTGGAACATCGGAGCTAATGATGTCGCCAATGCCATGGGGAATTCTGTTGGATCTGGAGCCCTGAAAATCCGACAAGCTGTGATAATGGCTGCAGTTCTTTAATTCTCAGGTTCCTTTTTGTTGAGTGTGATTCCATTGATTGCACCTGCAAAAGGAAAAGAAGACAAGAGTCAGGAGTTGAAGAAGAAGAACAGAGAATGTAGAATCGAAGAAGAAAAGAAGTTGACAAAAGGAAGTCAACAAAGTAAAGTGGGTGTGTATTTTGGGTAGTAACCAATGGGCCTTCGGATTTGTCTAAGGCCCATCTGGTAGAATAAACTAAACTAAGCCTAAGTAACTTAGTTAAGAGAAATGAAGTAGTAACTGAGTTGTTACTAGTTGGTAAAGTAGTGTAAGAGGTTTAAGTAACTTGTGGAGATAGTCTAGTGTCAACTTATTGAGTAAGTAGCTAGAGGTAAGGTCTAGTAATGATAAAGTTGTAAGGATTTAGTAGAACTCTAGTTTAAATATGTGTTGTTGTGTAATGTTGAAATAGATGTGAAACAAGAAAGGGTGAGTTAAGAAGAAAATGTTTATGCTAAAGAGAGAAACCAAACAAACCTCAAACTTGAGTGAAAAACAATATGATATCAGAGCCTCTATGATTCCCGGAACCTGCTTAAGATCGAAGTAAGAAGAAAAAGCTGTGAGAAAGAAGATCTAAAGAAAGCAAGACAAACCACATGGCGATCAACCTTCATTCTACACAGCAGGTGGTTGTGTTTGATGGACAGAACTATGAGTTCTGGGCTGCTAGAATGCAGACAACTCTGAAAAGCAAAGAACTGTGGGAAGTTGTTAGTGAAGGGATCCCGGAACCAGCAACCAAAACTCTGGAAATTCCTGGACCAGAACAAACAAAGGAAGCTACAAACCTGAAAGGTATCAAGATCAAAGACACTACAGCCCTCCAGATTATACAGCATACTATAGTTGATGCTATCTTTGACAAGATCCTCTTTGCAACAACTGCTAAAGAAGCTTGGGATCTGCTGGAGTTTTCTTACCAAGGAAATGAGAAGGTGAAAATGGTTAGGCTGCAGTCTCTAAGAAGAGACTTTGAAAATCTGAAGATGAAAGAAGGAGAAAAGGTGAAAGCTTACTCTGACCAGATTCAAGCTGTGGCAAACCAGATGAGGGCCTTGGTGGAGGCAGATCAAACTTTGATCTTGTTGTCAAGATGCTGGCATCCATGCCAAGAAGCTATGCTCCTCTGTCCTCATTGATGGAAGAAACAAAAGATATCAAAACTGTCACATATATTGAACTTTTGGGGTCTCTAGAAGCTCCTGAAAAGAAGTTCTTCCCTGATGATGAAGAAGATAATGAAGGAGCCTTTCTAGCAAAATTCCGAGGTTTAAAGACAGAGTACTGTGACAGGTCAATCTCAGGACAATCAAGCAGCAAAGGAAAGAGATGGTGTGGGTTCTGCAAAAGAGATAACCACAATGAAGATGTATGTTGGATCAAGAGTGGAAAATCAGACCTGACTTTAACAGAAACAGAGACACAAGAAATTGTTTCAACTGTGGCAAAGCTGGTCACTTCGCGAGAGATTGCAGAAGCAAAAGGATAGAACAAACTCAAGCAAATCAAGAAAAAGATTAAGAGCAAGAAGAAGAAGCCAACTACCATATGTTCACTGCAAGACTGGCAGATCAGGAGTTATTTGAAGAAAACATATGGCTCATTGACAGTGGCTGCACAAATCATATGACTTCAAAGGAAGATCTGTTCATCAATCTCAACAGAAATGTTAAGGTACCTATTCTAATTGGAAATGGAGTTGTCCTAATGTCTAAGGGTAAAGGTTATGTTACGATTATGACTAAGAAAGGAAAGAAAGTTATTCAAAATGTTTTCTTAGTTCCTGAGATTACTAAGTATCTACTGAGCGTTTCTCAGATGATTGGGAATGAATATGAAGTTACCTTCAAACAAGGTAGCTGCATTATTCATGATCAGGCTGGAAGAAGGATTGTTGAGGTTCAGATGATCAAAAATAGCTTCCACCTCAAAGTGTCTGCAATTGAAGAAACTTCCATGCTAGCTCATAATGCACAGTCAAAGAAGTTGCAACAAAAGACGGTTCAAGTTGAAGATTCAAACCTGAAAAATCAGCAAAGTGTCAAGACATGTGAAGACTCTAAGACCAATCTCAAGACTCATCAAGTCTCTAAAGATGGAAGTGAAACTGATGTGGAAACTGAGATCAAAGCTGAGAAATACATGATAAAGAGAAGTGGAGCTGAAATCAACAAGAAATGGAGTTCAGTTAGCATTAAGAAAATTGAGTCTGTCGGCTCAAGAACTGAATCAAAGGATCAGCCAAAGGCTAGGGCGATCAAAGAAAACACCAACCATAAAGAGAAGACCTCATCGGAAAATGATAAGAATCAGAAAATGATTAAAGATGAAACCTGCAAAAGAGATGCAGTGAAAACTAAGGAAACCGAGAAGAAGAACCAATAGCTAACATACAAAGGATTTGGATTCCGAGATGAGAAGTCAACAAAGAAAATTGAATCAATCAAGGAACCGTGGCCAGTGCTCAAAGTTCAAAGAAGAGAAGAGAAGAAGAAAGTACTTGTGTCCGATCAATGCAATATCATCAAGATAGGAGACATACAGCTCGATCCAGTGCACCTGCAAGTTAAAAAGAAATCAGAATTGACTAAATCTGATGAAAATCAGAAGCTTAATGAAGAGATTATTGCTCTAGAGGGAGCAGAGAAAGCCAATTCGTCAAAAACCTATGTCAATGCTTTGGAGAATCAAATCAAGAGGGAGGCTGAGAAATCAAACTCACCAATGAGCTATGCTGATGCCGTGAAGAAGGCATCCTCATCCGTGACGAAGAAACTCTGCAATGTCAAGCCGACGGGATCAAATTTCAAAACCCTAACTTGGAATCAAGGCAGCAATCAACGTAATCAAGAGGGAGTGTTGAGTGTGATTCCATTGATTGCACCTGCAAAAGGAAAAGAAGACAAGAATCAGGAGTTGAAGAAGAAGAACAGAGGAATGTAGAATCGAAGAAGAAAAGAAGTCGACAAAAGAAAGTCAACAAAGTAAAGTGGGTGTGTATTTTGGGTAGTAACCAATGGGCCTTCGAATTTGTCTAAGGCCCATCTGGTAGAATAAACTAAACTAAGCCTAAGTAACTTAGTTAAGAGAAATGAAGTTGTAACTGAGTTGTTACTAGTTGGTAAAGTAGTGTAAGAGGTTTAAGTAACTTGTGGAGATAGTCTAGTGTCAACTTATTGAGTAAGTAGCTAGAGGTAAGGTCTAGTAATGATAAAGTTGTAAGGATTTAGTAGAACTCTAGTTTAAATATGTGTTGTTGTGTAATGTTGAAATAGATGTGAAACAAGAAAGGGTGAGTTAAGAAGAAAACGTTTATGCTAAAGAGAGAAACCAAACAAACCTCAAACTTGAGTGAAAAACAATATGATATCAGAGCCTCTATGATTCCCGGAACCTGCTTAAGATCGAAGTAAGAAGAAAAAGCTGTGAGAAAGAAGATCTAAAGAAAGCAAGACAAACCACATGGCGATCAACCTTCATTCTACACAGCAGGTGGTTGTGTTTGATGGACAGAACTATGAGTTCTGGGCTGCTAGAATGCAGACAACTCTGAAAAGCAAAGAACTGTGGGAAGTTGTTAGTGAAGGGATCCCGGAACCAGCAACCAAAACTCTGGAAATTCCTGGACCAGAACAAACAAAGGAAGCTACAAACCTGAAAGGTATCAAGATCAAAGACACTACAGCCCTCCAGATTATACAGCATACTATAGTTGATGCTATCTTTGACAAGATCCTCTTTGCAACAACTGCTAAAGAAGCTTGGGATCTGCTGGAGTTTTCTTACCAAGGAAATGAGAAGGTGAAAATGGTTAGGCTGCAGTCTCTAAGAAGAGACTTTGAAAATCTGAAGATGAAAGAAGGAGAAAAGGTGAAAGCTTACTCTGACCAGATTCAAGCTGTGGCAAACCAGATGAGGGCCTTGGTGGAGGCAGATCAAACTTTGATCTTGTTGTCAAGATGCTGGCATCCATGCCAAGAAGCTATGCTCCTCTGTCCTCATTGATGGAAGAAACAAAAGATATCAAAACTGTCACATATATTGAACTTTTGGGGTCTCTAGAAGCTCCTGAAAAGAAGTTCTTCCCTGATGATGAAGAAGATAATGAAGGAGCCTTTCTAGCAAAATTCCGAGGTTTAAAGACAGAGTACTGTGACAGGTCAATCTCAGGACAATCAAGCAGCAAAGGAAAGAGATGGTGTGGGTTCTGCAAAAGAGATAACCACAATGAAGATGTATGTTGGATCAAGAGTGGAAAATCAGACCTGACTTTAACAGAAACAGAGACACAAGAAATTGTTTCAACTGTGGCAAAGCTGGTCACTTCGCGAGAGATTGCAGAAGCAAAAGGATAGAACAAACTCAAGCAAATCAAGAAAAAGATTAAGAGCAAGAAGAAGAAGCCAACTACCATATGTTCACTGCAAGACTGGCAGATCAGGAGTTATTTGAAGAAAACATATGGCTCATTGACAGTGGCTGCACAAATCATATGACTTCAAAGGAAGATCTGTTCATCAATCTCAACAGAAATGTTAAGGTAACTATTCTAATTGGAAATGGAGTTGTCCTAATGTCTAAGGGTAAAGGTTATGTTACGATTATGACTAAGAAAGGAAAGAAAGTTATTCAAAATGTTTTCTTAGTTCCTGAGATTACTAAGTATCTACTGAGCGTTTCTCAGATGATTGGGAATGGATATGAAGTTACCTTCAAACAAGGTAGCTGCATTATTCATGATCAGGCTGGAAGAAGGATTGTTGAGGTTCAGATGATCAAAAATAGCTTCCACCTCAAACTGTCTGCAATTGAAGAAACTTCCATGCTAGCTCATAATGCACAGTCAAAGAAGTTGCAACAAAAGACGGTTCAAGTTGAAGATTCAAACCTGAAAAATCAGCAAAGTGTCAAGACATGTGAAGACTCTAAGACCAATCTCAAGACTCATCAAGTCTCTAAAGATGGAAGTGAAACTGATGTGGAAACTGAGATCAAAGCTGAGAAATACATGATAAAGAGAAGTGGAGCTGAAATCAACAAGAAATGGAGTTCAGTTAGCATTAAGAAAATTGAGTCTGTCGGCTCAAGAACTGAATCAAAGGATCAGCCAAAGGCTAGGGCGATCAAAGAAAACACCAACCATAAAGAGAAGACCTCATCGGAAAATGATAAGAATCAGAAAATGATTAAAGATGAAACCTGCAAAAGAGATGCAGTGAAAACTAAGGAAACCGAGAAGAAGAACCAATAGCTAACATACAAAGGATTTGGATTCCGAGATGAGAAGTCAACAAAGAAAATTGAATCAATCAAGGAACCGTGGCCAGTGCTCAAAGTTCAAAGAAGAGAAGAGAAGAAGAAAGTACTTATGTCCGATCAATGCAATATCATCAAGATAGGAGACATACAGCTCGATCCAGTGCACCTGCAAGTTAAAAAGAAATCAGAATTGACTAAATCTGATGAAAATCAGAAGCTTAATGAAGAGATTATTGCTCTAGAGGGAGCAGAGAAAGCCAATTCGTCAAAAACCTATGTCAATGCTTTGGAGAATCAAATCAAGAGGGAGGCTGAGAAATCAAACTCACCAATGAGCTATGCTGATGCCGTGAAGAAGGCATCCTCATCCGTGACGAAGAAACTCTGCAATGTCAAGCCGACGGGATCAAATTTCAAAACCCTAACTTGGAATCAAGGCAGCAATCAACGTAATCAAGAGGGAGTGTTGAGTGTGATTCCATTGATTGCACCTGCAAAAGGAAAAGAAGACAAGAATCAGGAGTTGAAGAAGAAGAACAGAGGAATGTAGAATCGAAGAAGAAAAGAAGTCGACAAAAGAAAGTCAACAAAGTAAAGTGGGTGTGTATTTTGGGTAATAACTAATGGGCCTTCGGATTTGTCTAAGGCCCATTTGGTAGAATAAACTAAACTAAGCCTAAGTAACTTAGTTAAGAGAAATGAAGTAGTAAGTGAGTTGTTAGTAGTTGGTTAAGTGCTGTAAGAGGTCTAAGTAACTTGTGGAGATAGTTTAGTGTCTACTTATTGAGTAAGTAGCTAGAGGTAAGGTCTAGTAATGATCAAGTTGTAAGGAATTAGTAGAACTCTAGTTTAAATATGTGTTGTTGTGTAATGTTGAAATAGATGTGAAACAAGAAAGGATGAGCTAAGAAGAAAACGTTTATGCTAAAGAGAGAAACCAAACAAACCTCAAACTTAGTGAAAAACAACACTTTTTGATGGGGACTCACGTGACAAGCACGCTGCAGAAAGGGATTCTCATGGCTAATGTGTTCCAAGAGAAAGATATGTTGCTTTTCGCTGGTCTCCTCTCTTCATTGGCTGCAGCTGGAACTTAGTTACAGGTTCCATCTTTATTTTAATCAGCATTCTCCTTTCTAATTTGTGAAGTTGAAAACGCAGTTTCTTTCACTTTCTGGTAAGATCAAAATTATTTTATATCTTAACACTTTTACTTTGGTTACTCGTAGGCTCGTTCTAGACCCTTTTAATTGTGCCTTTTATGACCTGACCAAAGAGATATATGAGGCAAATAAATGTGTAACTTGTGGTTAAAATTGCAGTCACCATGTATTAAGAATTGTCATTATCAAATGTCCATCACAAAGGTTTATCATTCACTTGAACAGTAATTAGCATTTAAAAGTTGATTTTTTTTTTTTTTTGGTCAAACTGGAGTTGATTTACTTAGTTCCAACTAAACAAAGATGATGATGAGAGTGACGAACATGACGAGAAGAACGTAACAAAGCTAAAAGTAATCAATTTTTTATTTATTTAATTTATTTAATTGTAATTTTAATTAATTATTAATGTTTAAATGTAATCTGAGTTGGCATATTCTCATTGGTTAGATTTAGAGGGGGTGAAAATAGAAAGAGGGTGAATAGAAGGATTCACTCTTGGGGTGAACCCAAGAATTGTTCTCTGAATATAGTTGTTGTTTAACCCTTAAACTCTCCCCTATACAATCAAATCCCAAGGCATTGGCAAACTTTTAATAAAAATAGTCCACACTATACAACGATCTTGGGCTTTGTCTATATACATCGGGCCTGTAAATGACTCTACACAATTCTAAGCCTAAGCCTTACTTAAAAAAAAAACACTAGGGCTACAAAACCGACAGGTGTAATTATCCTCTACGGTGAACAACACTGTACATACCGTACACCCAACCTCATCATCGAGAGTTCTAAACTTTCCCGTAAACCCTAGCAAAAACCTCTTCGCTCTCTCTTCTTCATTTTCACCTTTACACAGTTGACAAAAATGGCTTGGCGCAATGCTGGATCTGCTGCTCGCTCTTTCGTCTCCGCCACCGCAAGATCACCTTCACTCCGTTCTCCGACGACTTCGCTTCCTCGTCTCCGTCCTTCCCAATCCTCTTTACCTGGCCGTCGCTTCACCTTTTCATCACCTTCTAGGTTTGTAACCTAACTCCGTCGTAGTTTCTCAATTACAATCTAATCAATCCAAATATTTTTCGGGAAATTGAAAATTTTCGTATAGATTTTGCGTTATTTCAGAAACATTTGAGATTCGTTAGCTTCATTGATCTTTGATTTTACGTTTTTGTTAATTCAGAATCAGATCAATTTGTTTGGAATTTGAATATTTTCGTATCAATATCAGATTGATTTTTTCGTAATTTAGAAAACATTTGAGATTCGTTAGCTTCGTTGATCATTGATTTTCCGATTTTTTAATTCAAAATTAGATCAATTTTGATTTGGAAGTTGAAGAATGTGAAACATTTGAGATTCGTTAGCTTCATTGATCTTTGATTTTACGTTTTGTCAATTCAAAATCAGATTGGAATTTGAACATTTTCGTATCAACATAAGATTGATTTTTCGTAATTTCAGAAACTTTTGAGATTCGTTAGCTTCATTGATCTTTGATTTTACAGTTTGTTAACTCTAAATTAGATTTTTTTTTAATTTTTTTTTTTTGAATTTGATGAATTTGATCGTTGTATTTGTGAATGAATCTTCAGGAATCTAGCAGCACTTGGTTGTACACAATCGTTCTTGCCTTTGTACAATGTTGTGGCTGCTTCTCAACTAACATCTCACCTTAATGTTAATTTGCGAGCTTTCTGCGAGTTGTCTAACGGTACCTTCCAACGCACTTGTCAAGATCGCTAAATAGTCCTCTTTGTGAGTGTTACCTTATCTTAGGATTTTCATAGAAACATATGGAACACAACTGGTTTTTTCTGAATATGTTTTCTTGTTATGGAGCTTCTTGATGTCGTTACCGTTCCTTGTTTGGGTAGAAACCATAGAATCAAAACGTTTTTGGTCTTTCCTTTTTGATTTTTGATCTTTTTTGGTAAAAGAACAATTTGGGTTTTGGGATCATTGATAGGAAATGGAAAAGATGGGTGATGGACCTGCATTTTACGTCGCTGTCAAGAGAGTGCTGCTGCATTGTAGGTTTCTTGTCTATTTGTTTTTCGTTGTGGTGGCGTAATAGACAAAGCGGAGCTTTCATTTTAGCACCGAGTAACATCTTGTTTTAAACAGCTAGTTTGATTCTCTAATTTAAAGCTTTTTGCAAATTCATGAAGCTAAAGATAAGGGTTGAATTAGGTTTATACAACAACCTATTGGGGTTTGCTTCATTGTGCTCCCTTTTTGAGTTGCCATGGTTATTATACAAAGTAAGGTTAGATTCCATGAAATCGATAACAAAATTAAGTCATACATAATACGCAATGACAACGAACAAGAATTGGTTGATGTTGATAGAAATGTGTGCCAATAAGCTCGATGAATCTTCTCTTCAGGGACTTGTTCTGATTTGTAAGCTTTGGTTGGAATTTGAAACAGGTACTTGAAGAGACAAAGGAGTGAAATGTCACAGTGCGTGCATCAGTTACTTTGAAAGGATGTGAAATCGAAATTGTGAGGTTGCCTAAGAAAAAAAAAAACCTTAGTTGTTGTGTTACTGTTTTTAGAAGTTTCTAGTTCCCACAAATGTGTGGATTATATTAGCTGTAGAGCTTTTTCTTTTGCTTGGTGCAATGTTTTAACGCAGTGAACAATTTTTGTTTTGGAAAAAAAATGCATAAAACTTCTGAACATGTAAAAGCATTAATAAGAGTATTGGGTTAGAACTAAAACAATGTTGTTACGGATTTTATCAATCTTTTTTTTTTTCCTAGTATTCATTATCTTGCTTCAGTTACATTATTGTATAAAGTCTCTAACTATGTTCATGCACAATGTTTCAAAACATAGGATAATGTTTTGTAAATGTAAACTAGAATTAGTAAATATTTTAATGGGATCTATAATATTCTCTAACTAGCTAATGTGTACAAAATGATATGATGAAGTGAGCTGCTCACATCAAACTTCTCATCTTCCTCGATCAATTTCCAACACTCCCTCTTGATCCTTTCGCTCAATCCTTGTGTTCCAGCTTGGGATTTTGATCTCAGTCATGCCTTGTTCTTCTCCAATAATTCCTTTCTTCTTTGAGCTAATTCCTCTTACAACATCTGCAAAACTCACATGTAGTTTCTCTTTCTCCCTCATTGTTCCATTCATTACCTTTGTTGCGATTAAGATTGAGTTTGACCCAAATTCAGATTTGTTTCTCATCTCGGTAGGTCTCTTCTTTAGATCTATTTCATCTGTGATCTGAGACTTTTTTCTTGTGCATGTGTCTCTCAGTGTAGTCTGAATCGTCAAGCTCCTTCACGAATCGAGGCCATGCATGTACTTATACAGTTCTCGTCTCCCTCTTCTTCTTGTCCTCTGTACGATAAGCCTCTTCTATACCTTTTCTCTGTTCTTTTCTTTGAGTGAGTTCCTCCTATGTTCTCCTCTGATTTCCTTTCAATTTCTTTTCCTGACCCACATCTCTTCCTTGCAGATAGTTTTCAGCCGTGACTTGTACCATATCTATGTCTTCCTTCTCCAGTTTGATGACTTTTAAGGCATGCCTCTCAGGTAAAATCTTGACCCTTTTTCCCTTTTTAGTTATGCTTGATTTGGTTTTATCCAGCCTCTGAGTCTTAACCTTGTGAATCATCTTACATGGCGGATTTTTTTTGAATTGTCCTACTTGAGCCTTCCTCTTGCACGCCTCACCTTTTTCAATATCAATGTAATCTCTCAGGATTTTTGTACACTCAGCTATCACCATTCTCCGAGCCCTTCACATGCCTGCTTCAGTTTTATCGCTAGACCCTTTCTCACAGATGTCGATTGCGGCTCCAGCAAACTCATGTTCCCATTCAACTAAGTTCCGCTTTCTCTGTTCAGTTTCCTCTTTAAACTCATCCTCTTGATTCACAACTTCCTGTATCTTGGCATTGATCTCATTATTTTTGGTTTCTTTGTTTTCATCTTCATCCTTCCCTCCTTGATTACCAACAGATTGATTATCGTGTCTTGGAACTGGACCATCTACCACCAGAAAATAATGTTTCTTTTGCGGTTTCTCGCTTGTTTCTCCATGTTGATTGCCATGTGGTACGTTGTTCCTATTCATTTGATCTTCTTCCTCATTATGAATTACTGAGTAGTCTCCAGCTTCTTCAATTATCCAGTTCAGACTTTGATCTTCATCGTTGCTTGACAGATTCTCGGTTTCAGCTTCTTCACATTCTTCCTCACCAACTAGAGGTTCGACTTCTCTCATCTCTTGAGATGTTTCTCCTTGTTGTCCTTGCTTTGTCATTCTCTGAAAACTAATGAAGTAGCAGCCATCTTTCATGGGTGCTTTAGCTATTTTTTTCCCTTCTTGATTTGTGATTATACAACCTGATGCATTAAATATTATCACATACCCATTGTTCATCAATAGAGGAACACTTAGATAGTCATGTTTCAGACTAGGAACAAAGAGAACATCTCTTATGTTTTTTTTTTCCAGTCTCTGTCATCACAGTGACTGTACCTTTCCCTTTGGTCTGTATGACCTCACCATTGCATAACCTTAGCTCTGTCCTTGTACTTTTGTTTAGTTGTGAGAACCAACATTCATCTCTTGCCATGTGACTGGTAGCACCGCTGTCGTTCACCCAGAAATTTCCATTGCTAGTGATTTGGTCATTAGTGGCTGTGAAAAAAAACTTCTTGTTGAATGCCTTGATTTTGATCATGTGTATTTGTTGGTGCTTGAGTTTGTTGTTCTGCTTGTGCTTGCATCTGAGTTTGGTTTTGTTTGAATCTGCAGTCTCTACCATAGTGCCCTGGTTTTCCACAAACAAAACAACTTCCTCTTGGTTTGAATTGAGTGTTTTGGTTAATGCTTATAGTCTTGTTTTTGTTTTAACAATCCTCTTCATTGTAGTTGTTTCTCTTGCATGTACTGCACCATTTCTGTTGAGATGACTTTGACCTGGCAATACCTTGGTTACTTTGAGTGTATTGGGACCTTTGAAATTTTGCTGCAAAAGCTCCCTCTGCACTACCACCATTCCTGTCATCAAGCAGTTTTTCTTGTCCTTGTAAGGCATTGATCACTTCAACCATAGTCAATGTTGTAAGATCTTTGGTCTCTTCAATGACACCCACATAGGAGTCAAACCTCTCTTGCAAGGAGCACAACACCTTGGACACGATGATGCTTTCAGAAAGGCCTTCACCATGAGTTCTCATTTCATTTCCCAGCTTAACCACCTTCTTCGTGAAATCCTTGATTGTCTCTCTCTCATCTTGTTTCAGGTTGTAAAAATTTGCTCTCAACCTCTGTAGCATTATCATAGAGCCTTTTGGATCTCCTTGGAACCTTAACTTCAGCACATCCCAAACATCCTTAAATTTTTCAGTGACTGAGAGGTGAGTGCTAAATATTTCTTCAGTAACAGCACTGAACAAAAATTGTAGTGATGTCTGATCTTTCATTTCCAACTCTTCGCAGAGTTACCTTTTTCTTTTCATCGGGTGTAGGAATAGAAAATTTGGGTGATTGAGAGATTCATTCTGTAACTATTTTCCACAATCCCCTAGACTTGAGTATGGCCCTCATCTTAATGACCCACAAGCTATAGATCTTGCCATCACACTGTGGAATTACTTGATGATTCTGCATTTCTACTTTGTTACAGGTTTGAGATCTAGAGATACCTTGTTTGTTTAGATTTCTTGTTTCTTGCTGAGAATGACTAGCCTATCTTGTGTCTTTGACTTGTTCTTCAGGATCTTCGGATTTCAAAAGCCTCAAGACGAATGTAGCTCTGATACCAGGTTGAATCTCGTTAGGTTTAGCCACTTGCTTTCTTAAACACCTTTTTTTACTTCTTACTTTCTTAACTTGTTCTTTTACAGATACATGCAATATATAACATTTTTCATTTACCCTAATTGTTCTTAAGACTTAATAACCGAGACCCATAAATATAATGGGGTTTTGTTCACTTCTGGCCCAATGGTCTTTTGACTTTTCTTCTTCTTCCTCCTACGACAAACCACTTCTTCTTCTTTTCTTCTTCTTACGGTTCTTCTTCTTCTACATTTGTTTCAGGTTCTCTCTGCTCACATCCAGCTTCTCATCTTCCTCCGGTGCCACTTACCTTGTGCTGAGCAAAAGATCAATTTCAAACAACTTCAACATTTAGTAAATAAATAAACTAATTAAAAATGAGATTATTACTAAAGGATTTCGGCCACTTCAAACATAGGCAGCTCTCACGGTTTGTTTGTCGGATATGGTGTAAAATGTGGTGCTTCTACCCTCAGTTCATGCAAAGGCGACGCAAACCTCGATTCCGACGGTCTGAGTCATGGATCTGGGAAGGACGGTGGCAGAATAGTGCCTCTCACGTGTCGCTTGGAGCTCAAGGGTGGAAAAGCCACGGGTGGAGGTGGCCCGATGTACAGAGCACCATAGATAGTACTCAGAAATCTAGGTGGCATCGAATGTGCTATTAGCGGCGGTACAGTGACGGGACTCACGAACCCAGCTGAGCTCGGCGTCACGTCCTTCTGGAGATGTGCCTTGGTCCTTTAGAAGCTTAGTCAAAGGTAAGAGATGAACCAAAGTTTCCTTTGTCCAAGAGATATCTTCGGACCTTGGTCCTTGAGAAGCTTAGTCAAAGGTAAGAGATGAACCAAAGCTTCCTTTTTCCAAGAGATATATTTGTCGAGGCTGTCGACCCTAGCATCCAACAAAGGCAGCAGAGCCAGTAAGGGGCAACTCGACCGTAGGTGACCCATCGGTGGATCCCGCGGTGACGGTGTTCGGTTGAGGAGGCGTTATCACGAACTCAAGAAATCACCAATTTGTTAGATCTAACGAGTGACCTAAGCCAAAGAGTAAAGCAAGAAAGAATAATAAGAGATACGGCTGAGAGAGAGAGATTAATGTTGATATTTCATAAGATAAGGATAATCTAAATCAGATTTCCTTTTAAATAAAACTCTTGAGTTTAGGTTAAAACAAAATGACAACACTTAATAAAAAGGGATAGTGGGTTCATTTGATCAGCTGAATCTTCCTTTTCTCTCAGAGTCTTTCTTCCATAGCCACTTTTCTTCATATCCTTGCAATTCTTCTCCGTAGCTCTGACCTTCCTTCCCTTCGACATTTACTTCTTCTTCATCCATGTCAAAGGCAGCCTAAGTCTATCAATACTCCCTCGCAGAAGATGAACCTTGTCCTCAAGGTTAAATTAAAGAAATTAAGTGATCAGACCAGACCTGTCAGTGGTTCCCATGTGGATTCCAAAGTTGGAAAACTAGTCCATTGCACCAACAATTCAGTCTCTTTCCCTTTTCCAACTATCTGATGTCAAGCAGTTTCTCTGGTTCTGTGGCCCACTCCAAGGTAGTTGTAAGTATTTCTGGCTATGCTTGGAGAGTGATTGATGAGGGTACCGCTAACTTGATTTGAGCCACGTGAAACACCAGATGGATTTGGCTATGATCTGGGAGTTTAAGCTTGTATGCAACATGCCATATGCGTTTTGTAATCTGATAGGGACCAAAGTACCGTTGAGCTAACTTCGCATTCCTTCTATGAGCCACAGAGCCTTGCCTATATGGCCTCAGTTTCAGATAAACCCCATCTCCAAGAGCATACTCAACATCTCTTATATGCTTATTTGCTTCTTTTTGCATCTTGTTCTGAGTTCCAAATTTTCACGAAGCTCCACCAACAAACTGTCTATGTCCTTAAGCAATTCTTCCACATGAATATTCTGAGTTGGAGTGTCACCATACTGCAAAACCTTAGGTGGTTCTCTACCACAGACAGCAAAGAAAGGAGTTGTTTTCATTGCAGAATGGTAGGAGGAGTTATACCAGTATTCTGCCAAAGGAAGCATTGTATCCAAGCCATTGGTCTCCTACTTGTGAAAGACCTAAGGTAAGTCTCCAAACAGCGGTTGACAACTTGAGTTTTTCCGTCAGTATACGATGTGCCCTTATGCAGAACCGATCCTTGTACCTTGAACAACTCTTACCAGAAACTGCTAAAAAAATTTTTTGTCTCGATCTGACACAATTGTCTCAGGAAACCCATTCAGTTTAGCCACCTCTCTCATAAATGATTATGCCACTGTCTTTGCTGACTAAAGATGTAAAGTGACTATACTTACTCAAGCGATCTACCATCATCAGAATTTAGTTAAACCATCTCGGCTTGGGTAATCCCTCCACAAAATTCATATTGATGTTTACCCAGATCTGTTGAGGAATTGGTAATGGAGACAACAACCCAGCTGGTGATAACGTCGATTATTTGTTCTCTTGACATACCTGACATCCTTTTATGAACTGCACTACATCTCTTCTCATTCCTTTCCAAAACACCTCATGAGTTAACCTTTTAAAGGTCTTGAGTGCACCTTCATGTCCTCCAATGGCACTTGAATGGAATTGCTCCATCAGTTTTGGAATTAAGGGTGATCTCTCGGGAATCACCAAACTCCCATTTCTGTATAGCAACCCCTTGGCCAAACTGTAACCATTCTCAACCAACTTTCCCTGCTCCAAGGCCTCAACAATCAGTTTCAAGTCTGTATATGCCCTTATAGCCTTAAACACTTCCTCCTTATCCAATGATAATGGTGCTGTCAAAGTTAACTGAAGACATGCTTTATCATGAGGTCGTCTTGATAATGCATCAACAGCCTTATTCTCAGCCCCTGGTTTGTACGCAATTCGATAACTGAGACCAATCATTTTTGCTGCCCATCTTTGTTGTATGGTGGACACAACTTTCTATTCTAGCAGATGCTTTAAACTTCTTTGGTCAGTCCTAATGATGAAATCATTTCCTATGAGTTAATGTTTCCATTTGGCTACTGCCTTTACTATGGCTAGTAGTTCCCTTTCATGGACCGACTTGATCCTTCCTTGAGTTAAGAATGCTTGACTCAAATAAGTCACTGGTCTTTGGTTTTGAGACAGGATTACTCCTATGCCAGCCCCAGAGGCATCTGTTTCCACAATGAACTCCTGTTGAAAGTCTGGAAGAATTAAACATTAGAAGATTAGTCACTTCCTTCTCAGCTCTTGAAAAGCTGTAGATGCTTCCTTAGTCCAAACAAAGTCATTCTTCTTCAACAGGTTGGTTAGCGTTCTTGAACTACCGGGGAAAGACTTCTTTTTGCTTTGGTTATCGATAAATCGATCATCGACGTTTGTCGACATGAAGCTTCTCCTTTGCGGTGTATTGTAAAAGAAAACTTCATAATCGTTTATCATTTCATCGATTACGAAAGCATTGTCGATAAACTGATTGTTATTTGCTTCCATGTTTTTTACCTTTTTTGTCATGGGACCAATCCGTAGGATCATCTACTTCGTGTAACTCCTAAAAATAATTTATTTTAAATAAAATATTTATATTCTTATCAATAAATAAAAAGAGACAAATCTTATAATTAATTATTGCATTTTTCAGATGGGAGACGAATTTGTTAGGAGTTTGATTATGGTGATATTTGGTTTATTCTCCTCTACACCATATTGGGTTGTGTTATGTTTTAAATTATGAACAACTTTTCGGTGTTTTTGTTGGGGTACCTATTGACATTTTCTATATTTGATCTTTAACAAAAATGTACTTGTGTGATTTTATTTTCTTTTAATTATTATTTTGGTTGTTGGACTCATTATCACAATTCTTATGAATGTGTAAACTGTTTCACGAAGCTGTTTCTCAAAATCAACTACGATAGGTCAAAGAACATAAAACAGCTTCAAATGATTATGGGAGGTGTATTAATTAATCAACCCAATAATTTCGTGCAAATATTAAACTGAAATATTCAAAATTTGTTATGCCAAGTGGAGCATATATTCATTTTCTTAAATATTACGATTGCCTGGAATGTACGTAGACGGTAGACTTAGAAGAGTACGGAAACACCTTCGTACAAAATTGTTCATATTTTCGAAACATTCAATTATCTTTTACGTTATACTAAAAACATCCAATTGCTTTTTATATATATGCACATGCGGCCGAAATATAACAGAAACTTCCCTCTGATTCCTTTTAATGTTTTTTTTTTTTTTTTTTCAGTTTGGTAGCCTGTAATCGAAGTCTGCTTTAAAATCCCCATACGGTCAACTAAAGATATAAATAATATCGAGTGATTGATTGTTTTAAGCAAAAAAAAAAAAAAAAAGAATAATTGATTCTCGTTTCAATGACCGTTGAATTGTAAATGAAAATTCATATTTTGGCTCTTTTCAAGTAATACACTGTAGGATGCCAAAAACATTAAAACCAAAAAAAACAAAAGTAAAAGAGATATACTGTAATTTTTTTTTTTTGATAAAAAAATAAGAAGAAGCTGTTAGTTATTAATTAAGTTTATTAATAATTAAATATTTTCAGTTTATTTATGTCAATTGTTTAACATTAAATTTGAGTAGTTATTGTGTCAACAGTCACAAGTAGGAAGAGCTGAGTTGTAGTGTATGTTCGTGTTCTATGTAAATCAGTTTTGTCTTGATGTAAATAATAAGTTTTAGTTTAAATAAAAAATTATATTTTATTCTTGTCTTCTTTAAAAGAGAAGAGATAATTCTCTACCTCTTACTTTGTTTCTCCATTCCCTAAATTGATTGTAAAATCCATATTCCAACAAAAGCGATATACTGTAGTTAGTTAAACATAAATCATAAACAACTAATGAATCTATTAACAATAAATAATCAGTGATCGCCCTAGCTGCCTCGGAGGAAAAAGAGAAAATTTCTCGTTTAACAATTCCGATGACTTTTATAACGCCGGAGTTGTGTTCTTTTCAGTTTGGTTTATGTGGTTTTGTTAGTTTTGAAACATAATATCTATGTGACTTGCTTCTGTTTGTTGGAATTTCTTTTCTATGAGTGAATGGCTAAGTCTGACGAAGTTTTAGATGGTCGTCTAGATCGGTGAAATGATGAGGATATCATTTGTTTCTAGTTTGTGAAATTTTTGTTAGACATATGGTTCTTTTAAAAAAAAATCAAGTATAAAAGTATGCGGCATAAACCATACACTTCATAAACTCTATGGTTTCAAGATGATTGGAAACCATTGTGAATCCGAACATATGTTCTAACAATGAACACAATGAACAAAATATTTGCGCTCTTTTCTTTATTCTCTTCCACATTCTATTAGATTGTAATACGTTTTTAATTAGAATATAAATATATTTTTTTGGTTAAAAACTAGGATATAATTGTATATATATATATATATATATATTTTTTTTTTTTTACATTTCTTTAGTCATTAATTTATTACTATAACCTTTATTGGTGTGCGTAGAAAAAAAAAACCTACTAATGAACTATATATCCATTATCTTCTATTGTTTTATTAGGTCGATACATGCTTGCAAGATTATATATGGGCATAACCTTGACATATAGTTTTCAACCTATTATTTATATCGTTACATAATAGATTTACCATACGTGACCAATAAAAAGGAGACTAATCATAATCATACATGTTCGTATATCTAAATAAAATATAGCATAATTTAAAATTAATATTAAGGGATTGGATTTGGGGAAAGCTCTACCTATACGAAACAAGCAGCAACGACTTCTTAACTGGAAACAAGTTCTGCCACACCACACGCCACCTCTATTCTCTTCTACCACATTGTTTTATTCCTTTCCGTTACTTTACTTTAATTTATTTTTATTTGATTATAGTTTTTAGTTTGCCCGTCATCTTATCAACGGTTTGTTTGTGTTTTCAATTGCTATTTCTTTTTTTTTGCATTTAAGGGTTTTTCTTTTCTAGGAAAAACATATTCTAAAATATTATAATTTTTATAGTAAGCATATTATGTTTTTGGTGATTTGGTTCGGAAAACAAAATTCCTACATTTTTGAACGACCGCACCCGTTTTTTTTTTTTTTTTTTTAATATAAATAATTATTAATTAATATCCTCATAAATATTAATTAATTTCCCAATCAATTAACAATGTAATTATCTATGCATATTAATTAATTAACTTCATCAATAAAATACATTCACATAAACACCATATATATAATTTCATGAATTTATTCAACTTCATATAACTCAACTTAATATCTATAAAACACTTAAACACACAACCGAGTTTAGATCATCCCCTCTTCTTCGCTTTGATTTCATGGTCACACCTATTCTTTTTCTGCATCAAATAAACGAGATGCATAAGTATTTCGATAAATACTTAGTGAGACAATCCTCCCATCTACAAGCTATACACACAAACGATTTAAATTATTTAACATAGTTAAACACGAAAATACCGAAACAATCAACCATCTCAAGAAATACTCGATCTAGATCCACCCGAGATCATACACGGCCTATTTCATGAAAACCACATCAAACAATCAAATCGCTTAGATAAGCTTATGGTCATGCACTCACATCAGATTAAGGATAATTTCCCAGACAAGGAAACCAACAACACAACACAACGATGGCTCCCTCCTTTGCGTCAAACTCTTCCTCGACACCCGCCTACACCACATCCAAAATCACACTCAACACGACACAACCTTTCACACGCCAACAACAGTTCTCCATAGTCTGAGACTTATATCCATAAGTTCTCAAGGTTACGACAAAGTTTAAGCTCAAACCGAGCTCGTTTGCCCAACCAAACAATACAACTTGTGAGACTATTCTATAGAAAATATGTCTCAAATTAATACATGAATAAATCAACAACTAACCGTTGAAATCTCAATCCCACATTGAATCTTAACCCCTAAATGTCCTGGAGCTAACCTCCAAGTTTCGTGATAATCCGACCACAGATGAACTCGCGATTGTTCTTTGAATCCACGTTGGTCCCGATCGCGTATGAAACAGAGCGCTTCACGGAAACGTGAATAACTTTTAGAATATTAACTCAAATCCAATTCCGCAAATTGGTACATCTATATATAAGACTTAACTACAACTCCACAAATTTTCGTTACCTTTGGAAACGATTTGGTAGGTCGAACCCCTTTTTCCTTCTCACTCACGGAACAGTTCTCCAACCCTCACTCTTCTCTCCTTCTCTAAAACTTCTGATCAGAGCCTCTCTCTCCTCACCCTTTCTCCTCTCTCTCTCTCTCTCTCTCTCTCTCTCTCTCTCTCTCTCTCTCTCTCTCTCTCTCTCTCTCTCTCTCTCTCTCTCTCTCTCTCTCTCTCTCTCTCTCTCTCTTTCTCTCAGAACTGAAGTGTCGGCAATTCTGAAGGAGAAATGGGGTGGTGGAGATGTTAGTGGCTTTAGTGGAGAAAGTAGGCTGCTTTGTAGGGAGGAAGTGGATGACTTTTTGGAAGGTGGAGGCTGCTTGAAACGACCTCACCCGATTTTTTTTTTTAACACTAAAATATTCATAAATATTAATTATCACACATACACGACAATTCCAAATTATTCCAATTCAACATTCATTAAGACTCGCTTATTAAAATATACCAACAGTTCTAATAACAAACCGACACAACCTACGAGTCCTAATCATCCTCCTCCTCATAGCCTTGATTTCACGGTCACACTTTATCTTTACCTGCATCAAACACACACAGAGATGCGTAAGTATTATCATAAATACTTAGTGAGGCGATCCTCCCATCTACGAGTTATACACACATGCAAATGGGATGCTCACAACACACATCGCACAATTCAGGAAGGATGGAAAAACATAAAACAGCAAGTAATCAATCACTAATGGTCAAGATCGATCGATCCTCTTTCAGGATCGATCGTTCCACTTTTAACACCTGAGGTCTAAGTGGATCGGTCGATCCTACTTCAGGATCGGTCGATCCTCTTCACAAAACCACCTTTTTCGACCCAAGTGGATCGGTCGATCCCATTTCAGGATCGGACGATCCTCTTACTTACTGGATCGGTCGATCCAAGCCTGGATCGGTCGATCCAGACTGCTACTCGAGTCTTCTTCCCCAAACACACCAACACCCGAGAATCCCTTCTATGGATCCGCTCAACACCGAGCAAAATCCACCAAAACTCGAATCTCAAGCCAATTAAGCCACAAATCAACCCACAAGACAAGAAATCGCGCAACCTAACTATAGATCTAACAATAAATCTACTCTACACAACACAATCAACAAGGAAAATCATCTCAAGAGCCCAGAAACTCATGGTCACGCACTCACCTCGAATTCGGATTGATTGAAGTCACACGAAACTTCTCCAGGCCAGCAAGAACCTCCACGCTCAAGCCAAGATCTCTGAAACTCCTTTGAAACTTCCCAAAAGCTCCAACTTCACAAACTCTTCCTTCTTCCTTTTAAACTCTCAATTCCCTTCTTCCTTTCTCACTTCTTCACTTTCTTAGGCTCTCACTATCCCCCCTTGTACCTCCAGAAGCAACCCCCAAACGAAAAATGAAGAAGGAGGAAGAAGAAACGTGTTTAAAAGGATGAAAAAGTCGACCACCAACTCTGCCGACAGCCGGGATCGGTCGATCCCATAGCAGGATCGGACAATCCTCTTTACATAGCAGGATCGGTCGATCCCATAGCAGGATTGGTCGATCCTCTGGATTGGCTCGAAAATTGATTCTTGACCCCTCTTTTTCACCCCGTCATCTCTCTTTGAGAACTCCATTCCCGAGGCCAACGGAATTGACTTTAAAGAGATAATCTCTCTTACACAGATTTATTCGGATCAAAGACGTTTTTGATATATATATATATATCTATATATCTAATTTCGTCAATAATTCATTTTTGGAAGACGGGCGTTACAATTCTCCCCCACCAAGCTGGATTCGTCCTCGAATCCTCAGACACAGTTCAATCCGCTATGAACTCCACACACCATCGTCGCAATGATCCCTACCCTCTCATGGTCAACCCGACCATACAACTCTACCTATCCAACAACCCCGTGAACCCTCTAGCGTCAACTTGCTTCAGAGAACTTTTGACAAGAGTTAGATAAGATAGCTTTTAATACTTAGCCATTCTTTTTAGCGATTCCTCATGACGAACGTAATAAAACAAACAAGTACCATACGTTCGAGAATCGGATCTACCGCATAGAACTACTCATGAGCCATCCGATTAAACCCTTATCTCATTTTCCCTTAACAAGTTTAACTAGAAACACGACTCTATTCCCAAGTTACAACCCAACCACTCTCAAGATCTCTATTCAGCCGCTATGCTTATACTCACGTTATAGACATACACTGCTCCCAACTCATACTCGTACCACTCCCACCCTCTGTGCAAGGCACTCTGGGCTCTGGATACCTCATACCACTCTCGCTTACAGGCCACAAAGTCCTGCAAGCTAACTGCATCCCACCTATACCACTCCCACTCTCAGGACTCGTCAGTCCTTCGAGCTCTGGGTATAACAACCATACCACTCGCACTCTCAGGTCACAAAGACCTTCAAGCCAAGGGTATTACACTCATACCACTCCCACTCTCAGGACTCACAAGTCCTTCGAGCTCTGGGTATCCGGGGAAATCCTCATCCCCGCCTCTGGAGAAATCCATCTCCCATGGGTCGTACAGGACCCACCAGTCCTTGGAGCAAGTAAGTCTAACGTCTATAAGCATGTCCGACCGAATCTATCTCACCGAGTCCACACACCTCATCACGTGGTGACACTCACCAACCATATTCCCATCCTGGAATATCAACCAATCCTATAATCACTACACAGGTTATCTTATGGTATATCCACTCACTCAGGGTATTCCATTTATCCTTGTTCGAAGGACACTTCCAGTTTATACTCTAAATAAACTTTTCTTTACTCACATGACATCACAGGTCATAAACTCATAAGATTACTCCTCTTATTCAATTTCACATATTTTCATCGTATACAACATGACATACAACTCAAAATGTGAACTTAGAAACCATAGATGGAAACTTAAGCCTCAGCTTGCTTCTCGAACCACTTTTTAAATCTCGTTTCCATCCTTGCCTCTGGTTCTCAAGTCTCCTCCTGCACACCGTCACAATCCCATAACACCCTCATCATTGGAATCTTCTTCCGACGAAGCTCTTTGACCTTCCTCTCGAGAATCCTCAAGGGTCTCGCCCCAACGGTCATATTAGGCTGAATATCTGTCGGAATCTTTTCCAATATCTCATCATCCTTACGTAAGCATTTCTTCAGCATCGACACATGGAAAACCTTGTGAAATGCTCGCATAATCTCCGGTAACTCCAACCGATATGCAATCGGGCCAACTCTCTCAACAATCTTGAACGGACCCAAATACCTCGGACTCAACTTAGTCTCAGTAATGGATCTGTTCGGACCCCGCAACAATGCCATCTTGAGATATACCCTATCTCCCACCTCAAACTCGAGGTCTTTTCTCCTCTTATCAGCATAACTCTTTTGCCGATCTTGGGCTTCCTTCATGTTCAGTTTCAAAACTCGGATCTTCTCCGTAGTTTCCTGAACAAAATCTGCACCCAACATACTCCTCTCCCCCACCTGGGTCCAACACAAGGGTGTACGACATGGCCTCTCATAGAGTGCTTCGTATGGGGCCATCCCAATGCTTGCCTGGTAACTATTATTGTAAGCAAACTCTGCCAAGCTCAAGTGGTCCACCCAATGACCACCCCAGTCAAGCACACACATCCTCAGCAAATCCTCGAGAGTCTGGATGGTCCTCTCGGACTGCCCATCTGTCTGAGGGTGATATGCCGTACTTAAGTGCACCCTAGTGCCCATCTCTTTCTGGAATGCCTTCCAGAACCCCGAAGTGAACTTAGAGTCCCGGTCTGACACTATACTCACCGGTACTCCATGAAGTCTCACTATCTCCTGCACATACTTCCTAGCCAGAACAGTAGCTCCATCGGTTTTCTTAATGGCTAGAAAATGCGCCGACTTGGTTAATCGATCAACAATGACCCAAATAACATCCTTGGTCCGAGAAACAGGTAACCCAACTACGAAATCCATCGTAATCATATCCCACTTCCACTCGGGAATGGGTAAACTCCGCAACAGCCCGCTCGGAACCTGATGCTCTGCCTTCACTAACTGGCACACATCGCACTCTGCGACCCAGTTAGCAACATCCTTTTTCATCCCGACCCAATGATAATACCGTTTCAGATCACGGTACATCTTAGTCGCTCCTGGGTGAATCGAAAACTTGCTCGCATGGGTACACATACCCGCCCATGCACAAGAATAGTCCCATTAGCTAAGACGTGATACTCTGAACCCTCAGCTCTGGAGGCCTTAATCAACTCTTCATCTTTTTCCTGAGCCAACCGAACCCTGCTCAAAAGATCTGCCTGATTAGACGCCTCCAAGCCCAACGGTTCTTGAGATATAGCACACAACCTCAACGTGCTAATCTCGCACACCAAGGACTCCATGTCCCGCTCAGTAGCCGAAGATACTCGCTTGCGACTCAAGGCATCTGCAACCAAATTTGCTTTACCAGGATGGTAAGCTATCTCAAGATCATAATCTGCCACTAACTCCATCCAACGTCTCTGCCTCAAATTCAACTCGGGCTGAGTGAACAAATACTTCAGGCTCTTATGATCTGTGAATACCTGAACCTTCCCACCATACAGATAAGACCTCCAAATCTTTAAGGCAAACACTACCGCAGCCATCTCAAGATCATGGGTAGGGTAGTTGCCCTCATGTTTCCTCAATTGCCTCGAAGCATAGGCAATCACCTTTCCCCGCTGCATCAACACACAACCAAGGCCAACTCTCGAGGCATCCGTATACACCACATAAGGCTCACCCAGCTCGGGCAATGCCAACACTGGTGTACTCGTCAGCATCGTCTTCAGGTTTGCGAAACTCTCCTCACACTCTGGAGACCAAACGAAAGGAACATCCTTTCCTGTCAGCTTTGTCAAAGACTTAGCCATACTCGCAAAACCCTTGACGAACCTCCGATAATAACCTGCCAAACCAAGGAAACTCCTGATCTCCGTGGCATTCCTTGGCCTCGGCCAATCTCTGATGGCCTGAATCTTCTCTGGGTCTACTGAGACTCCCTCCTCAGAAACAATGTGACCCAAAAATCCAATCTCCCTCTGCCAGAAGCTACACTTACTCAACTTAGCAAACAACTTATGCTCTCGTAGCTTTTTCAGGACAACTCTCAGGTGTTCCTCATGCTCCTCGGGATTCTTCGAATACACCAAGATATCATCAATAAAAATGATCACGAATTCATCCAAATACTCTTGGAACACACTGTTCATCAATCTCATGAACGCGGCTGGTGCATTCGTCAACCCAAAAGGCATCACCACAAACTCATAATGCCCATACCTCGACCTGAAAGCTGTCTTCCGGATATCCTCCTCATCAATCCGAATCTGATGGTATCCAGAAGCCAAGTCTATCTTGGAGAACCAAGTATCCCCTCTCAACTGATCCAATAACTCATCAATCCGCGGAAGAGGATACTTGTTCTTCACAGTGACTCGGTTAAGTCCCCGGTAATCGATACACAACCGGAAACTACCATCTTTCTTCTTTACAAACAACACTGGTGCTCCCCACGGTGAAGTACCCGGCCTGATAAAACCCTTACTCAACAATTCCTCCAGCTGCTTTTTCAGCTCTGCCATCTCTGCTGGAGCCATCCTATACGGTGCCTTAGATATTGGCGTTGTTCCGGGTTCCAACTCAATCGTGAAAGGATCTGACCGTGACGGCGGCAATCCCTGCAGCGACTGAAACACATCCTGGAAATCCTGGACAACCCGAATATCTCTAACCTCCAGATCTCCAACAGTCTCAGGGGTAACGATGGTCACTAGATAAGCCTCGTAACCCCTCTCGATCCTTTTCTCTGCCTTAATGACCGATATCACGAGACTCCCGGAAGTTGGTCTCACCCTCTGGTAAACCAACCTCTGCCTCTCCCTCTCGAATATTACACGCCCGCGTCGACAGTCTAGATACGCGATGTATTTACTGAGCCAATCCATGCCCAAAATGACGTCATACAACTCCACTGAGCATATGATCAAATCCGCTGGCATAGACTCTCCGGCTACCTGAACATCCGCGCCTCTAACTCGACAAAGAATAGATAGAAACTTCCCTCCCGCAACCTTTACAAAACCCAACGGCTCATTGGTTTCGCCTCGCAATTTGGCCTTCTCGGCCAATTCCGGAGTGACAAAGCAATGCGATGCCCCGGAATCGAATAACACATGGGATTCAACACCCCCCACAATTAAGGTCCCTGCACATACCCATGTGCCGAGAACCTTAACCACCCCTCACGGAGACAGAAAGTTTTATAACCGAAAGAATTTAACACAGGTAAGCCTAAAAAGTACCTGTGATCGGCCTGGAGCTCGGCTCTCCCGTCTCCGCGATGGAATACACCCGAGGCGCAGGTGCTATCTGCCTGATCGGTGGTGCTGTGGTTGGCACCATCTGCAGTCCAGCACTCCGCTCAACTGCCTCCTCAACGGTGTAAACCCGAGGTGCCACCGCACTCTGCCTACTCGACGGTGCTACTACTACCCCTCCCTGCTGCAACTTAGGGCATTTGGGCTTGATATGCCCCACTTCCTTGCAATGGAAGCATACCCGAATATCCGGAAGGACCTCTCCCTTCTGCGGACAGTTGACCACCCTGTGATCCATACTTCCGCACCCAAAACATCCCTGGCCACTCTGGCTACTCCTCACAGGGCCTCCACGTCCTGCACTCCTCGAGGGACAACTCGCAATCTTGTGATCCTTGCTTCCACACCCGAAGCATCCTGGACTACTCTGAGTACCTCCAGAAGTGCCTCCCCACTTCCTCTTCTGCCCTGCCACCTGTCTACTCCCCTTACTCGATCCTGATTGCTGCTGCATCTTCTTGGCCTGGAAACTCAAAGTAGACAATGCTACCTCCTCCCTCAGACCATCCTCTATGGATGCGGCCAACTCAACCAACTCTCCCAATGTGCCAAACAACCTACCCAGGCAACGGGTCCTCAACTCAGGCCGCAAGCCTATCATAAACCGTCGCACTTGGGCCTGTTCACCCTCCATGACTCGGCTAGCATAAATGGAAAGCCGGTTGAACTCTGTCTCAAACTCCCGGACAGTCCGGTCCCCCTGAGTCAGACTCAAAAACCTTGCCTCCAACCGGTCTACTGCCTCCTGTGGAAAGTATTTGGAGTTAAACTCCTCCACAAAATCTCTCCAAGTTAACTCCACCTGACCTCTCCTGGCGACTACACTCGTCCACCACAGATGTGCATCACCATCCAAGTAATGAACTGCCAAGTCAACTTGGTATCCCTCTGGACACCTACATGACTGGAAGTTCCACTCCAACCGGGACCTCCACAAATTAGCCTCCTCAGGACCGACACCACCCAGGAAGAACGTAGTGCCCATCCTCTGCATCTGCTCCATCATCCTATGGTAGGATGGGAGCTCCTCCCCAACCACAACTCTCGGCTGTGCCTCCACTACTAGTGGCACAACTGGAGCTTGTACCGCTATCCTCTCTGGATACCGCTCCAACAGCAAGGTCAACAGATCCGCAATACGGGCATCCTGGGCCTGAGCATCACCTGCTGCCACACCCGCAGCACCCGCTGGAACTCCAGCCTCACCGGCACTCTCACCGGCCGCACCCTCAGACCCCAACGGACCCGTATGCAAATCTCCGCCTTGCTCAACCGTGGCACTCTGTGCCTCTCCCAAACCCACCACTGGAACACGACCTCGGCCTCTACCACGGCCACGGCCACGACCACGACCCCTAGCTCCTCTAGCCATCTTTACTTTCACCACAAACAGTTAAGTAACATAAATAACTTAACAGGAGAAAAAAAAGAATAACTTACCGTGGAATCTCATCAACGGCTCGGAGAGGATGATCTATAACTCCATACCCAAACAATTGACTAACTCACATAATCAATTCAATTTTTTTTTTTTCCTAACCCGTCCTAGAGCCGTAATTGCTCTGATACCAAATTGAAACGACCTCACCCGATTTTTTTTTTAACACTAAAATATTCATAAATATTAATTATCACACATACACGACAATTCCAAATTATTTCAATTCAACATTCATTAAGACTCGCTTATTAAAATATACCAACAGTTCTAATAACAAACCGACACAACCTACGAGTCCTAATCATCCTCCTCCTCATAGCCTTGATTCCACGGTCACACTTTATCTTTACCTGCATCAAACACACACACAGATACGTAAGTATTATCATAAATACTTAGTGAGGCGATCCTCCCATCTACGAGTTATACACATAGGCAAATGGGATGCTCACAACACACATCGCACAATTCAGGAAGGATGGAAAAACATAAAACACCAAGTAATCAATCACTAATGGTCAAGATCGATCGATCCTCTTTCAGGATCGATCGTTCCACTTTTAACACCTGAGGTTTAAGTGGATCGCTCGATCCTACTCCAGGATCGGTCGATCCTCTTCACAAAACCACCTTTTTCGACCCAAGTGGATCGGTCGATCCCATTTCAGGATCGGACGATCCTCTTACTTACTGGATCGGTCGATCCAAGCCTGGATCCGCTCAACACCGAGCAAAACCCACCAAAACTCGAATCTCAAGCCAATTAAGCCACAAATCAACCCACAAGACAAGAAATCGCCCAACCTAACTATAGATCTAACAATAAATCTACTCTACACAACACAATCAACAAGGAAAATCTTCTCAAGAGCCCAGAAACTCATGGTCATGCACTCACCTCGAATTCGGATTGATTGAAGTCACACGAAACTTCTCCAGGCCAGCAAGAACCTCCACGCTCAAGCCAAGATCTCTGAAACTCCTTTGAAACTTCCCAAAAGCTCCAACTTCACAAACTCTTCCTTCTTCCTTTTAAACTCTCAATTCCCTTCTTCCTTTCTCACTTCTTCACTTTCTTAGGCTCTCACTATCCCCCCCCCTTGTACCTCCAGAAGCAACCCCCAAACGAAAAATGAAGAAGGAGGAAGAAGAAACGTGTTTAAAAGGATAAAAAAGTCGACCACCAACTCTGCCGACAGCCGGGATCGGTCGATCACATAGCAGGATCGGACGATCCTCTTTACATAGCAGGATCGGTCGATCCCATAGCAGGATCGGTCGATCCTCTGGATTGGCTCGAAAATTGATTCTTGACCCCTCTTTTTCACCCCGTCATCTCTCTTTGAGAACTCCATTCCCGAGGCCAACGGAATTGACTTTAAAGAGATAATCTCTCTTACACAGATTTATTCGGATCAAAGACGTTTTTGATATATATATCTATATATCTAATTTCGTCAATAATTCCTTTTTGGAAGACGGGCGTTACACTGCTGGTGGAGGAGGTAAGTGGAAATGGTAGGTGCTGAAATATTCAGCTTGATTTATTTATGGTTTGGGTCCCTGAATTCCCAAAAGTCCACAAACTGACTCCAAACTTCCAAATCGATTCCGAACACCCCTACGGGAAAAATGCGGTGTAACTTTTAAGTTACTCCAAAATTTCCCGCAAATATTTTTCAGAGATTCTCCGCATAAATCCCGGATATAATTTCGAATTTCCATTTTTTTCGGAACACGGGCGTTACACATTTCCACTCTCAAGACTGCGTCCAAATGAATTCTTTAAACATAGCTAATATTTGAACTTGTTTTCTAAAAGCCTATTCCAGTTAATCTTCTATAAATTAATACTATTAGGATCAAAATATTTGATGATATTTTATTAATTTATCGTGTTTATTAATGTATAAATGTAATAGTTAGATTAAAATATCAATTCGCGACCAGAGAAAATTATTGATTTAACGAAATATTAATTTATCGAGTATTAATTTATAAAGATTTCACTTTAAATCATAAATAATGAATCTCTATCTAGTCCAAAAAATTTTTTGTTAACTTACCTATATCCATACATCTGTCATCTCCTTAGGTCGGAGACTAATTCATGTAATATTATCTCCTTCCAATATTAGCTTGAACTGCCGAGCTCTGGATCCTAAAACCTAATAGACAACCAGATCTACTGATCGAGTTTATAACATTTATACTTGTGTAACTTTTAAAGATTGAAATATAGAATAATATTTAACAGGTAAGACAATAAACACTTTTGCATGGTTTAGTTTTTTTTGTTGTTGTTAAAGAAGAGTTAGAAACTTCCTATACGCGTATTATTATACATGAATAAATTAAAACAAGCATTTATACAAAACTCTTACGGAAACAAAGTATATATATTTATCCAACAAAGAAAAATCTATTTCAGAAACTACATTTTCGTTGTAGATTAGGTACAGTCTATGATTAGGATTAACAACATTTTCCTTCTTTTAAATGAAAATTATATAAATATTTATAGAGCATAGAAACAAGAGGAGAAAATGATGAGGAAAGGCAGAGGAAAGGGAAGTGCACGTGATGAAGACTCCGAAGTCCACGACTTCAAATCTTCCGAAGATCTTATGGCGGTGTGACGGTTCCTTTCTTTATTTTCCTTGTCTCTGCCAATACTTTTTTATATATATATATTGTATTTATTTATCATTATTATGTTCTTAATCTTTCTATGTACAAAATTATTATATGTTAGCGAATTGTTGTTTCTTTATAACGGCAACATGCTTGTAATGCAACAGGAAACCTCCAGTTCTCCAACTAAATGTTGACCTCATCTGAAATATAAGACTGATAATACAATATTTATATAATTTTTGGCTATCTATAAATATCTTTAGTGACAACTGATAAAAAAAAAACTGAATTATTTTACCAAAAGAAAAAGAAAAAAACAAAAACTGATATTCAATGGGTCTCGAAGAATTTACTCTGTGTTTTGGTTTAGGATTCTCCTGTTTAACAAAATTAAAAGATAATATTTATATTACAACAGTAGAAAAACTATTTGTAGGTATCATTCAAATAATTGTTTAACATGAAAATGCGTTTTTTTTCATGACTAGGAAGTTCATAATCTCTACGTTTTTGGTAATCAAAAGGCTTAACCACTAAGCCAACTCATCGTTGGTGATCTCCATGAAAATGTGATTTCTAATCAACACACGATTTTAAAGTTTTTGCACTAATATAGGATTCTACATTTTTTACATCAAAGCTGTAGTGAAATTTTGCTAGTTTTGGCATCAGAATATGAGTATATGTGGTTTTGGTGGGAATTGTGATTCTTTCAAATTGGAAACGAAAAATAGATTTTGTGAGATTACCAAAGGTTTTGGGAATAAATTTGTTTTGTTTGTAGTTTTGGCGTCAAAAAACTAATTTTTCAGTTTTGGCGTCAAAACTGCATCTCACTATTTTAATAGCAAAATATGATTTCACGGTTTTGGTACCAAACTTCAAATCTAAAATTTTAGTGCCAAACTCTGAGCCGATGCAACTTTAATTTCGCCAATTCTTCTTTTTCGGTGAGTTGATAATACGATTTATCCCTTTTGCTCCAAAACAATGTCTAATTTTTTGACATAAAAACCAGATGTGACAAAATATCAAAGTACTCTTAAAAAAAGAAACTCGAAATGGTAAATTATTCTTTTTTCTTTGGGCTAAAGAAATTGGTTTTATTTAGGTATGAACTTTGGTTCCAATCGGACATGTTCTTTTTTTTTTTAATTGAATGTAAAATTTATTCAGAACCAACCGTTTTTACATCGAGTGTAACTTCTAGTTAAGTTTTGAAAACAATTAGAGGATAGTATATTTATGTACTCCTTGAAGCAAACCATAGTTGAAGAG
Source organism: Barbarea vulgaris (assembly GCA_963667165.1). Taxonomy (NCBI): domain Eukaryota; kingdom Viridiplantae; phylum Streptophyta; class Magnoliopsida; order Brassicales; family Brassicaceae; genus Barbarea; species Barbarea vulgaris. The sequence goes on along the minus strand of OY763893.1, from coordinate 20,853,732 downwards.
CTCCAACATACTTGTTCCCATCGGACATGTTGCTTGACATTGTTGGAGAGTCAAGGATTTATCAATTGGGTATACATAGATTTGAAACACTAGCAAAGGTAACCTGCAGGTAATTATTGGCATATACGACGAAGCCATAACCCGCAGATCCGGCAGAGCATGGAAACAAGTCCAATTGCTACCTCTTCCACGATTAGATGCTGGTGAGGATGTAGTTCTATGGAGTCATTAAAACAAGGCATCAAATTAGAACCAAATGGAACAAAAGGGTTTGGAGTAAGATTGTTTGGTTTGCTCAGAGTGTTCCAAGATATGCATTCATCAGCTGGCTGGCTATTAAGGACCAACTCTCGACCGAAATACGAACTAGGAGTTCGGGCTGTATTCAAGCTTGCTTGTTTTGCGGTTAGCCTGATGAGACAGGCACTATCTGTTTTTCATATGTCTTTACACTTTCATAAGTGTGGACAAAAGTTATTAAAGATTTTTTGGGCGCTTTACCGGACTTAGACTGAACCATCACTCTCCACTGGTTATTGAGCCATCCTTTTGTTCCTCTAGCTTTTATTCTTCTTTGTTTGGCATTCTAAAAAATGGTTTATCACCTTTGACGTGAGTTAAAGCAGAGAAGACACTTGGGGATCTATCACCCAACGGCTTCTATTCGATACTGCAATTGCAAAACCTTATCCAATGCTAGTTTTGGTCTCGACGATCTTAATTATGTATCAGTTTTGGATTTCTTATAAAGCTTGAAACAAATCTTTTCTGTTGATCAATAAGTTTAACATTTTAATCCAAGAAGAAAAATTTGCATCCAAAATATATGGATTTTGATGTAGTTTTTTTTTTTACGGCAAAAACGAACTTTCATTAAATTTTCAGGATACGGCTTTGCTCAAAAGAAAATCAATGCGGAGTTTGCGAGCTTATATGGGTAAAAGAAAAACCACGCGCTCGAGCTTTCTTGGATAAAAAATCTGCAAAGACATTCAAAGAACGTGATTTTGATGTAATTAAAATCTTCTTTACAGCTAAAAGTATTTCACCTTCCTTAAAAAGTTTTCAAGCGAAACATATTCTTCCAAACTAGAAATAATCTATTTTACATAGTGGAAATGGCGAGGCAAGAAAGCATGCATGCATGGAGTTAGGCATTTGTCTCACGTGCCCATTAGACCATTGCTTTGGACCACCAACATGGCAACACACTTCCTTTTTGTCAGGCCCCGCGTTTCTCGTTCCTCTCAAAACTCTTTAATAAGATAATTAGTTAACAATAGACACAACAAAACTAATGTCTGAAATTCAACAAATGACCATTTAACAGTGTGAACAGATTAAAATACGTAAGTCATCTTGATCAATAACAGACGGATTTGAGATGATGCATATGTGGAAGTCTGATTTCCTAAATATTATTTAATCTTTTTCGTGTGTACTCTCATATGACGAAAATAATATTCTTTGTAAGTTTAAGCTATTCGTAAACATAACTATTTAACTAATTATTTCCACATTTATCATTGATTTTGTTCAAAAATATGTACATACATATGTAATTAAACATCTTAAATGCGTTTGTTAAAAATCATAATTCTATTTTTAGAGTTCGACTGGTTTAAACGCAGCGGTTGTGGTTGTGGGTGTGAGAGTTGATGGAAGCGGACGGTTGCGGTTTTAAGCGTTGTTAAGTGGTTTGAACGACTGGTTTAGCGGTTAAAAATGGGAGCGTTTGCGGAAAATTTGTGACTGGTTGTTCAGCGGGTAAAATAACAGTTAAACCATAAATCATCAAAATAAATGTAATATATATTAATAAAAACTATAAAAAACACCAAAACATACTATTATTATAAAATATAAATTGTTCATGAATAATAAAGAAAAAAACATAATAAAGCACTAAATAATTATTAAAATATAAATAAATTTCATACTAAAATGTTGATTACTTCATGCATTAAGTTCATCATCAAAAATTATATCAAATAGTGTGACAAACTGCAAAATGATTGCTTGAGCGCGTAGATCTTCCTGATTGGCTCTATAAATATGATAAACTCTCTTCAATGAATCCAAGCGGTTTTTTATTTGAGGCCAGCTCAAATCAATATCAAACTAGTTGTTAATATTCTTAACAACATTTTCTCTATGAGGACTACTTAGAAATCTTTTTCCTTTGTCCTCCGTTTGTTTTTCCACAATCACCCATTGAAGTAGTGCATAAGTCATCTCATTTGACTATGTAAATCTCTGAAATATAAAATTATATTTAAATTATCTAATTTTAATGGAAGAAATTATAAATTATATAAACACATACAATAACTTACCATTTTAGAAGTAGAAGCAGAACGATCATTTTGTGAAGCCATGAATCTCACCTTTATATAACCAGAGACATATTAAAATATAAACCAAATTAATAAAAATGTAGTCAAATCTACTATCATAGTAAGAGAAGAAGGTAATTTTGACTATTAAACCAAAAAAAAGAAGAAATTACCTTCTTGTCTTCTCTGGTAAAAAATAATGTCCACTAAAAACTATGATTTATACTAGTTTGTTAATAAAATATCTATATCTAATTTATTTGGCATTTAGATAATGATTAGGGTAACGTCATAAATTTATATAGAACTGATTAAATTTTTTTTTTTTAACTAGCCGCAACCGCCCGCAACCGCAAACGCTTGCGGATAGGTGCTTTTGAAATCGAGAGATTTTGAGCGGTTCAAAGCGGTAGAAAGCGATTTCAATGAACTTTTTAAACGCTAACAACCGCAACCGTCCGCAAACGCTGCGTTTGCGGGTAGTTGCGGGAGAACCAATCAAGCTCTTAGTATCTCGTATGGAATGTTTAGAAGCTAAATGCAATATTATGGCAAAAAAATGTCCGATGGAAAGTCTTGTTGCGGGCGGGGTCCAGCCCAAAGAAGTTTGTTGTTGTTGAGATCTTACCAAACACACTTAAGGAGACTAAAGATGCTGAGATTTTTGCAAACAAAGCTGAGGATACCAAGATTACTGACATTTTTGCAAACAAAACCGAGGAGATCAAGGATGCTGAAAGTTCGGTAAAAAAAAGATCAAGTACATATCGGAAAGGATGACACAAGAAATCGAGTTCAAAGAAGTTTCCTTTGAGAGTGAAAAAGGAAACATTTTTGAAGTCAAACAGATGTTCATCATCACAAAAAGTATCTTGAAGTATACAAAAATCAAAGACAATTTTGAGGTCAAAGAGATTATAGTCACGAAAAGTATCTTAAAGTGTCCGAATACTGAAGACAGTATTAAGGTCAAAGAGATGATAGTCACAAAATAATTCGTGAAAAGTCCGCAACTTAGAAACTACATGAAAGAAAGTATATATGGAGAAATGAATTAGAAGTTTTCTTATTTTGAAATCCAAGAAAACATGAAATTTTTATTTCCCTTATCCGCGTTTGATCATAACTCGAGACCAGTTTTTGTGAAGAGCATCTCCGATCAAATTGATGGTTCAAGTCTATCAAAAATGACTTAGTCATGCTAATGAGTCTCATTTTATAGATCCGCTCATGCTCAAAGCTACACAAGTTGGAGAAACCATCTTTATATGAGCAACCCCAACTATCACATCCTTTACTTTTGATGTTATTGTGTCAAATTTGAAGATGAGTTTTCCTCTTTGGACGCATAGGAACATGTGATTACTCTTGGATTAGTCTCATCCAAGTCCACAAAGGTTTGAGGGCAAATCTTTCTCAAGAGGTTGTAAATGATGTGATCATCGGATCCTATGCCGCAAGTTAATTCGGTGAGAGTCAAAAGTTGAACTCGTGGTCCAACAACATCAATCATCATGAGATGAAGGCAAGGAGTTATTCATGAAGACGAATGGATTCATATGAATTCTAAGAATTGCTTTCTCAAGTCAAACGTTTATTAAAGTGTTTTAATGATTTAGTTTCATATTTCTAGAACAAGTGCTTCCTATGTAAATGGTTTTGTAGACATTTGAGAAGAACACAATTTTTGTTTAAAAACAATTTGAGATTGTTCATCTTGTATGGTTTTCTTCAACCTAGCTTCATTGTGTATGGCGTTTCACCTCTAACGTTTCAACCTCTAGTTCGATTCTAAAACGATTGCTACATTTTCTTTTTACGCATGTTATTGCCTTGCCTCACTTATTTACCATTCCTCTCTCGAGTTTATTACCTTCCATATCTAAATAATTTTACGTTTCATAATACTATAATTACTTCAAAACAATACCCCTATTAAATATATAAAAATATTTAGTAGGGAGAGAAATGGGAAACGCGTAGACGATAAAATTTGATGGTATAATAAGCTTTCATAGCTCTAATGGCCTAACCCCACATGCAACTTCCTCCAATCGTGCCATGTTGATGTTCTCTTTGGGTCCCATATGTCTCCTTCACCTTCAACATCCCCTTCATTCTTGCCTCATTTCTTGTGTTCTCCTTTTTTTTTTTTAATTTACTATTTAGTTTTATATTTGACCACAACAAATTTCTCCAGCAAGTGTCTTTCCAGTCTCCTTCCTGTCAAAAGCCCAATTTTTAATATTTTTTTTAAAATGTTTTCACATGTAACATTTGGAGTTCCCATAAAATAATACTCCACTCAAAAGATAACCCATCATTTCTTTGAAGTTTCTTTTTTACCATGGTAGTATCTTTTTGAAGATTCCAACCCTCATCAATTTTTATACGAATATTAATAGAATCACGATAAAAATGTGATGACATTAGCAAAGCTAAACTTTTGTTTTACCTCACACAATTTTCTTTATATCAAGTTTTTTTGTAACTTATTTAAGACAATTCTGGATTTGTCTCCATTTTCTATGTAATGTAACGTTTGTTATCATTTAAAATAATATGGTTATTATGGTAACTCAATCAGCAAGTTAAAAACAAAATATAAAATAAAACGTATGATAAAAAGAATATACAGTGAAACCTCTATAAAATTAATAGTCGATGAATTAATACTTTACTAACTTAATAATTTTCTTTGTCTCAAATTTATAATTTTACTCAAATATTATCCTTATAAATTTATAAACACTATAAATTAATAAAATTTTGTAAAATATATTGGTCCTAATGTTATCAATTTATAGAGATTTTACGGTTATGTTATTAATTTATAGAGATTTTACGGTAAATTACTCACTAAAATGTATTTATTGCGTGGATTTTAAATTGTATACCTCATGAAATATATTAGTGTCTTAGAGGAGCGTATGAAATATCTAAGTTAAGATTGTAAAGTAATAAAATTTAGATTATTCGATAATATTGTCCGAAACTCAATTTTTTTTGTTTGGTTTGCCATGTGACGTGGCACTTCAAAAATAACTTAAAAGCTCTATATAAATACCTCACAAGAAGCTCTTCAATATCCCAAAACACATCCATTCCATTTCCAAAGTACAAGACACAAACTACCCTCTCTCAATTTGTCTGTCCTGATTAGTTTTTTTCTCTCCAAGAAAAACAGAAACAACAAAGAGAAACAAAAAAAAAATGGCCGTAGACTCGAACCTCTCTTCACCATTGGGACCTCCGGCTTGTGAAAAGGATGCAAAAGCTCTCCGTTTCATTGAGGAAATGACCCGAAACGCAGACGTAGTCCAACAAAATCTCTTAGCCGAGATTCTAAGACGCAACGCGGACACCGAGTACATCCGCCGCTTCAACCTCAATGGTGCCACGGACCGTGATGCCTTTAAAACAAAGCTTCCAATCATTACCTACGAAGATCTCCAACCGGAGATCCAACGCATCGCTGACGGAGACCGTTCTCCGATCTTATCTTCTCATCCCATCTCCGAGTTCCTCACCAGGTTTGTTCACTCTCTATTTTCACCTTTATGAAATTTTATGGATTTTTTTTCTAAATTAATTAAATCTATAAACCAATAAGACCGTAACGTTTTAGAATTATACTTAATTTATATTATAATTTTGCCAGCTCTGGAACCTCAGCTGGAGAGAGGAAACTCATGCCTACCATTAAAGAAGAGCTTGATCGTCGTCAGCTTCTTTACAGTCTTCTCATGCCCGTAATGAATTTGTAAGTCGATAAAACATTTTTACCATAACGTAGCTAAACGACAATATGGTGACGTATGAGATTTTATTATATAAATATATAAATTCTTTATTATTAGTTCAAGCGTTGACTTTTTCTTTTTTAATCTCTTGTTGTGGAACAGATATGTACCGGGGTTAGATAAAGGAAAGGGAATGTACTTCTTGTTCGTTAAGTCCGAAACAAAGACACCGGGTGGGCTACCGGCTCGACCGGTATTGACTAGCTACTACAAGAGTGAACACTTCCGGTCACGACCGTACGACCCTTACAATGTCTACACGAGTCCTAATGAAGCTATTCTATGTCCTGACTCGTTCCAAAGCATGTACACTCAGATGCTTTGTGGCCTCCTTGACCGCCTCTCTGTTCTCCGCGTAGGTGCGGTTTTTGCCTCGGGTCTTCTCCGTGCCATCCGCTTCCTCCAACTCCATTGGTCTCGCTTCGCTTGTGACATCGAGTCAGGATGTCTTGACTCGGAGATTACCGACCCGTCTGTAAGACAATGCATGTCCGGTATTCTCAAACCGGACCTTGACCTGGCGGAGTTTATCCGCCAGGAGTGCAGGTCCGACAATTGGGAAAGAATCATCACAAGAATTTGGCCTAACACTAAGTATCTTGACGTCATTGTCACCGGAGCCATGGCTCAGTATATCCCAACGTTGGAATACTATAGTGGCGGTCTTCCAATGGCTTGCACCATGTACGCGTCCTCTGAGTGTTATTTTGGTTTGAACCTTAATCCAATGAGCAAACCATCGGAAGTCTCTTACACCATCATGCCCAACATGGCCTACTTCGAGTTCATCCCTCTTGGTGGCACCAAGGCCGTTGAACTCGTTGATGTAAAGATTGGTAAAGAGTATGAGCTTGTTGTCACGACCTATGCTGGTCTATGCCGATACCGAGTTGGTGATATCCTTCGAGTCACCGGTTTCCACAACTCGGCACCTCAGTTTCACTTTGTGAGGAGGAAGAACGTTCTCCTCAGCATTGATTCTGACAAGACCGACGAGTCAGAGCTTCAAAAAGCAGTGGAGAACGCATCAAGGCTGCTTCAAGAAGAGTGTGGGAGCCGCGTAGCCGAGTACACTAGCTACGCGGACACAAGCACGATCCCAGGCCACTATGTCTTGTATTGGGAGTTGTTAGTAGGGGACGGGGCGAGGCAGCCGAGTCATGAGACCTTGACTCGTTGCTGCCTCGAGATGGAAGAGTCATTGAACTCGGTTTACCGGCAATGCCGAGTTGCGGACAACTCGGTTGGACCGTTGGAGATTAGAGTTGTAAGAAACGGAACGTTCGAGGAGCTTATGGATTACGCCATCTCAAGAGGCGCATCAATTAACCAATACAAGGTACCAAGGTGCGTGAACTTCACACCTATTGTGGAGCTACTTGATTCTAGGGTTGAGTCGGCGCATTTTAGCCCAAGCTTACCGCATTGGACGCCGGAGAGGAGGAGAAGATAAGGACTAGCCCATGTTTTTTTTTCCTTGGAGATCTCGTGAAGTCAAAGGCTTTAAATTTATTAGCGCTTTGGTCTTGTAATATAATTAGATTCCTCGCTGGTGATTTAGTTTTTTTTTTTTTTTTTCTTTTTTTTTTAGTGTTTTTTTTTTATTCGTGTATTTTTTTAAGTGTGGAATCTCTGTGTGTAATTTGTTTTCTGTCTCTAGTTGGGACAAAAAAATCCTGACTAGAGAAGTTTTTATATTCCCAGGGACCATGTCTACTTTGATGCCAATCAATGAGTAAATTTGTTGGAAGATTTTCTTTCGTACTTTACTATTTACTTATTTGACTACATATATATAGTTAGTTTTCATGACAGAGACATAGCAAAATATTAGTTGAACTTGGCACTATGGAATTGCTGATCTGATGAGAGAACCAACCAATATTCATAATCTACTTGAGGTTCGGTATTGGCAAGGGAAAAAAATAACAGTACAATTTGAGTATCAGGCAATGTGTTCATCTCCTAGCAAGACTGTGCTTTGTAATGTGGCTAAGATATGCAATTACAATAAAGGATATCATGTACCTCATTTTTTTTTTATTAATTTAAGAAAAATATTGATGCTCTAGCTGAGTGTTAATTAATATGTATTGTTCAGAAGGAATTTTTGGATCTACTATACTGGATAAGTTGAATTTATTCCTAGTAATGGAACTTCGATTTTGATGGATTGTTAGTGAACATATGATGGATGATGCAACCAATTGAGAACAAACCAAGCCGAGTTCTTCGCTAGTTGCCGTGGAAGACTCATGCCTCCAGTTTCCACCTTGACATCGTGTTTTTGAAACACAAGCATACACAAAACGGTTTAAGATCAAGATGCATATTCATGGATTTTATTAATGGAAATCCGCAAATTTGATAACATTTGAGAAGGCTGCCTGAACCCCCTCAGATATCTTAAACCATGTTATATGAGAGTATAAAGTACCAAGAAGGCTCAGGTTCCACTAGTTACTTAAGAGTATAACTCAACAGACGGGGTCTCTAGTACATGTGACAAGTTACAAGTAGATGGATTTTTTGAAATATTATGATTTAACCACGGTTTTGGGTTGTAATTATTTGAAGTCAGATGATAGTGATACCACAGCGTTGGTAGGAGTAAGGTGTTAGAGCAGCTTCATAGCTGAGTCTCTTAAAAATTAAAATGTTATTATTTCTACTTTTAAAATGAACTGACCATTAAAAAAAAAAATACGTGTACGAAGAGTATCTTGAATAGTTAGAGAACCGTTTCTTAAATATCTCATTTGAGATACGTCTCTTATTCTCTCTCCTGTTTTTTCTTTATTTTAAAATTTTTTATTTTTAAAATCTCTATAAGAAACTACCGTTGGAGCTGCTCTAGAGAAGAGAAGGAGTTTATCCTTTTATATTCTGAGTTAAAAGCTTTATTATGGTCCATGATAATCATGCTTTCTCGAGGAATAGTTTGCTTAGATTTAGAGACAAATTGTGCGGATTTGATCAAGATGGCATAATTCCCGGACAATTAGTCCATTTTCTCTAATCTTCTAAACGAGTCTAGATTGCTTATGGACCCGGTTTCATTCTTTATCATTTTCTCTTATTTCCCCTATTTTAATTCATAGAGCATATTGTTTAGTTCTTAATAGATGTAATGAACTTTAGATTGTAAACTTTTTTCCTCTTTGATTGGGAAAAAATTTTCTTTACATTTTAAAAGTTTGGTTGAGAAACAAAACTAGCCATTTTGGGATAAGTAATTGACACATTAACACAATACATTAAGGCTGAAACTTTATAATGTATCTTAAGACATCAAACATGCATTTAATTTATCGCACATATATGTGTCCGTAAGTTAAGAATAAAAAACATGTATCGGTGGCCCAAACATTAAAACAGGAAGGGAGAGAGCTACGACCATAATGTTGGTATTAATAAAGCTTTGTGGGTTCGTCAAGAGAAACATGTTCTATGAAACTGTTAGTGTTATGTTCTTTTATAGATTTTTATAACAAAGAAACATGATTAGTGTGAAAACTGTTGGGTTTGTACCAAAGCAAACTGACATTTCCAGAACATGAGCTCTAGCTAACTCATTAATATATGTCTCCAAAATTCTGTAACACGATGGCCAAACCTCTGCCTCTTTTCCCTTTTCTTAATATTCTAACTAATTCGTATTTTGATATTATCTTGTTGATTTAGAAATGTATAGAATCAATGAATCTAGTCCTTCTAGAAAATTTTATATTAAATTATAAACCAAAGTAACTTCAACAAATATTTTTGTTTAATCTACTGTAAAGTTAGGTTTGCTTAATACTTTGTTATTGAACTATGAACACAATACATGAATATTTATATATAATATTAGACTGACATATATTAGACCGACATATTCCTAACTAGAATTGGAATATTAACATTATCTCTAATATTGACATTATCTTTTGATATTGACATTTATCTCCTAATACTCCCCCTCAAGTTGAGTGTGAAGATTTTGAACACCCAACTTGGAAAATAAAAAAATAAACTGAGAACGACGAAGAATTTTGATAAGAATGTATGCTAGTTGATCCTTCATCCGGTGTTAGCAGTGTACTCCCTCTGTCATCAGAACTTGTGACAGCGGTTAACAACCAATCAACGTTGACTGCCAAAGACTGTGATGGCAACGATGATGGCGAAGGTGAAGAAGTTGGAGGCTTCTTTAACATGATCACACGATCAAAAACTTGACGAGAAGAGACACACGATCTCTTGGGGCGAACACGACAAACACGATGCTTGCAACTTGCAGCGTTTTCAACACCAAATCACAACGATGAGTATGACGAGAACAACGACGGCGACTTTGTTTTGTAGAAAAAAACAAAGCAAGAATGCGATATCAAAATCTCAATTTGCAACACGCAAACTTGGAACAACGAACCGCAAGACGTCTAGAGACACACGATCTCAGACAAACTAGAGACTCACGCTCTCAAACCACACAACGTCACACAAATAACGAGACTTTTGGCTCTGTTTTGGAACAACGAAACAGAGTTTCAATGAACAAGACTTGATGCAAGAGACACACGATCTCACACAATCACAAGACTATGACTCTGTTTTGGGACGACGAAACAGAGCCTGCAGCGGATGATACTTCACGAACACAAGCCGGAGACTCACGATCTCAGGTGCGAACACTCGACGACACAAGAGATTCACAATCTCTTTGTTAACTAACAAGATACAAAGAACTCAAAACTTTCGAGAACTCAAGTGATTTCGAATTTTGAAATTAACTATATAAACGATGAACAAAGAAATTTTTAGGTCTCAGAAAAGAGCCTCTGATACCATGTAAAATTAGGTTTGCTTAAGACTTTGTAAAATTATCTCTAATATTGACATTATCTTAAGCAAATATTAGAGATAATTTCGATGTCTTGTGAAGAGGAGAGAAGCTCTCCATCGATAACAAAGTCTCACAATGGTTTTTTCTAACTCAACCAAAATCTGTTTCATTCACGGTGTCATGTTCTAGGGAAATTTTGCAGCCTTGTTATCGATGGAGATATATGCACTAATGTGGCAAGTGGATATATGGTTGAGAAGCTTTAATTGAAGGCCATGGATCACCCAAAACCGTATCATATTCAGTGCCTCAGTGAAAGTGGAGAAATGAAGTCAAGCAGCAAGTTGTTGTGGTCGTGGGTTCGATTCCCACAGACGGTGCCAACTGTTGAACCTCAAAATCCCCACTAGGAGTTTCTTGGCAACAAAGTAACTTGGGGTTCAGAGACAAGAAGCTTTAGCTCAACGATGACAAGAAGGGTTAGGGTTTATGCCGATGTCGAATTGGGATTTATGGTTTATGTTGATGGGATAGTTGCGCCTTGTTGAAAGGCTGCCTACGTACCCTTGAAAAGGGATCAAACCATTCGTAGTTCATATTAGGAAGGTGATTCAGATGTGTAGATCGATTCTGAGAGATATGTATTATTCGAGATGTTCGAGATAATTTGAGATCATCTTTGAAGAGGAGCGTAGCTCCTTATTTATAGGGATATGAGGAGGTTAAGAGCTTCATTTTCCTTGTTGAATTAGAGTTGCCTTTTCGTCGAAGGTTTTCTTTTCGAGTTTGATTTCTTTTTCTGAATAGATTTCCTTTTCCGAGCTGATTAAGTCGGTTAAGTCTTCATGGGCCAATTCGATTGGGCTTTGAGAGAAGTTGGTCTTGATTTGGATCGGGTTATGGTAAGGGTGCTAAACCCGGTACCAACACCTATTGTTATTGGAGGTTACAAGGACTAAATTCTATGTGATGTGTTGCCTATGGAAGCAGGTCATATACTCCTTGGAAGACCGTGGCAGTTTTATAAAAGAGTTAAGCATGAGGGGTTCACTAATAGATACTGTTTTGAGTTCAAAGGAAGAAAAACCGTGTTAATTCCGATAACATCTCAAGAAATTTACCAAGATCAGATTCGGTTGAAGACTAGAACTGAGACCATAGCTAATAGAGAGAGTGAGAATGTCATCAACACCATCATGAACAAGGAAGAACCACCAGAATTACTGCAACAAGCTCCAAGCCGAGAAACACGTAAAGAAACAACAACACATGCATTAGAAGGATTCACCCAAGCTGAAGTAGTTCTGGTCCACGATCAGTTACCTAGAGCTGAAGACATTATTGAGCTTAATGAGAACCCACCCGAGGCTTCACCACCAATTACAACCCGAGGTAATTATCTAGACTCTCAAAAACGAAAGAGACCTAACTTGCTTTCTCTTGGTGCAGATTGTACTATTTCAGTGTCAAAGCCTTATCAAGGAAGAGGAAGTGATGCAGATTGTAGGCTGGTTCATGATGGCTTTACTAATCACCATTTGTTTGAGATAAAAGGGAGAAAGACTACTCTTGCACCATTACCGCCTCATGAGGTATATCTCGATAAAATCAAACTCAAAGGAAATCAAGAGCAAGGTAAGAATGCTAATTTCTTTGGTATGGTTGGTAATGTTAACGGTGATGATTACTTCGATCCTAAATTTGTTATCTCTTTGGATAAAATTCCTTGTGACACTAACCATGTACTGATGCCGCCGAGTAAGCTCAATGAATTCTTGTAGGATGTATCTATTGGTGATGAACGAATGAAGCTACAGCCTAGTCACCCCTACCACTACCATGAATCCCTGTTTTATGTTGAAGTGTTTCGTGCTATTGATAAGGAAAAAGGAGAGCAAATTGATGACAAATTTCTTAAGAAGACTCAAACAGCTCAGGCCATGAACATTCCGGAACAACCAGGATTTCATACAAACTTTAAAATTAATTTTAATGTCTTAAAATTGATGATAGATCAATCTGATCATGTTGTTGATTTCCTATTGACTAACTTGAAGTTTTCTTTTTGTCTTGATAGGATAAAACCAACAGATCATAAGTCTTGCAGGGAGCAAAATTTTGAGTTGAAGAATAGAAATGTAACTAAAGGTATTTCAAGAAATGGAGTGTTTGTCTTCGACTACTTTCGAGATACAAAACTAGGCAGCAAGGAGGTAAACTCTTCCCAAGGATACTTTGTATTCTTACAACTTAAATCAACAAACCAGGGGCATGGGAGCGTCGTCAAAGTTTCTTCAATTTTCAAAGATAAATCACCAGGTGCATTGCTTACGCTCAGATTAAACTACAATCACAAGCAAGTAATCATAATACGAGCTAGAGACAAAGAACTTGAACTCGCAAAGGTAAGCTTTGTTATCAATAATATTTTTATACATGATCACACATATATAATTCTCTTGTCTTTTCAAAAGATCCAAACATAGGTTTTAGAGCAGACTTAAAATTTCACGACAACAATGCTCTGATCCAAGAAGAACCTCTAGATCCAACTCCTCTTCCATTTTCCAACATCGAACACACCGAGGACCTTATGCAGGTAAGTATCTCTTCATCTCGACTTGTTTCGCATGATTTAAGGGCTGTGAGTATGAGTTCATTATATCCAGAAATCATTGAGAAAAAGTTTAAGTTTATTCAAGGATATTTGGAACCAAACACTTGTCTTAAGATGCAAGTAAAAGAAGAACTTGACAAGGATACTGTTTTGAATCAAGCTGAGATATGTTTGCTTGTTCATAGTACTTCCATGACTTTGATAACGCACTTGCTCTTCGCCAAACCTGTTGATAACAATGCAGGTACAAAAGAGGAGCCAGCGGATCTGGAAGTTCTCTCGCCTAATTTCTTTGCGAGGACTGGAATTGGAATTGTTATGACAAAGGAGCTAAACGTTTTTAAAATATTTCTTCTTATGGATATGCTCGGAGTTCTTCACAAAATTCTCAAAGGACGCCGCCACCATGAAGCTGAATCTCTCTTGAGAATTCCCGACACTACTCTTCCCCTTTCTTTTCATTACCATGATAAGTCATTTTTGTTACCATTTTGATGCTTCTAACTTAATGTTGTTTATGTAAGGTAAAACGGATTTGAGGAAAAATCCTTTTCAACAAGAGGGGCCTGGTACGATCCTAAGAGGCTCTAAGGACTTGGAGCATGGAGCTTGGATGACACAAGAGGCAATGGATAAACAAGGAGCAAATGGAGTATGGAAAACAGCTTTTGGAATCAAGATGTGTTTCCAGACCAAACAGAATTATCTAATCATCCGAGTGTTGTCACATCCGGCAATGACTCAAGGAAATCACTCGAGCAATGGATGTTGTGTCAAATCCACTTTGATCAAGATACAAGCTCGAGATGGCTAGTGCATGGCCATATGATCCACTTTCACTCTTTTCCCCTTGCCTTTGTTTTTTTTTCCATGTGGTTTTCTGGGGAAGGTTTTTAATAAAGCTCGTGGCTCATATGCTCATATTTGCCATGCCGAGTCCAATCCAGAAAAGGCCCACTATCAACACATATTAGGCGTGTCCCATATCTCTTCTATCTTTGATTTTAAATTTAATTTTTGTTTTGTTACGAGTTGTTGTTTACCGAGGCATGTCTTGTAAACACACTCATCTCTCTCTTCTCTTCTCTTCTCCTCTCTTCGCCTCCTTCTCTTTATATTCTTATCTGAGAACTCTGTATTTCTTATCTATCTTTTATTCTAAAACTTTTACAAATATAGATCCTTGTTTCTCTTCATGTGATTTAAAATAGAAACTCGTATATCACTTCTAGTGATTAGAGTGGGCAAACCGACTTATCAAGGGGTTTATCCGTGATTTCTTGTGGCGTCATTCGATCCATCAAGCCTCCATGTGCTCAGTAATTGGGTCTAGAACCAGTTTTTCATGTACTTAAGTTCACGGTGTGAGATTGGGATGAGATCCTCCTCTAGGATCGTATCAATAATCGTAGTTTAAAAGTGAATTTAATATTTCTTGTAAATTTTTTGTAGTTTG
Source organism: Barbarea vulgaris (assembly GCA_963667165.1). Taxonomy (NCBI): domain Eukaryota; kingdom Viridiplantae; phylum Streptophyta; class Magnoliopsida; order Brassicales; family Brassicaceae; genus Barbarea; species Barbarea vulgaris. The sequence goes on along the minus strand of OY763893.1, from coordinate 20,838,692 downwards.
CAATAAAACATTTAGAGATTGATGAATGGTAAGTTTTGTGTTTTACCATTCCAAATATTGTTTTAAATTCCTAAGTATTTTATATATAGGTTAACATTTAATTCAATACTATAAAAACACAATTATTTTTTAAAAAATTGGTTAACTATAATCTTATTCATTAAAAAGAAATGCTAGGTTTGAACCAAAAGAAATAATGTTGTTATAATGGTGTTTTGAATAACACTAAATAGTTCCTTCTGTAATGTAGAAAATAAGTTATTTATTAACTATGCATATTATTTAAACTCCATCAAGTATGTTAATGGTGGCATAATTCACTATATTCTTATAACATATTTTTTAGATTTTAAGTCAACTGAAACATGTTTGTAGTGAAGCACTCGAATGTTTGATAGGAAATCTATTGCTGATTTATCATATTTTCTTCACAACCCCTTATTCATCTCATGATTCAAGGCATATTCTTTTTCATAGAGAATATAGTTTGTTTCTATCATTAATTAATACATTGCAGTATGATAAGAGTTAGTAAACAATAAATATATGTTGTAATGGGTTTTGATATTCTTATTCTATTAGTTATTCCGCATACAAAAATATTGTTGTTACGAAGAATTTGAATAATTTCCTTTACCTTAACTTCCGGCTAAATGATTGTATAATTTTAATAATTTGAAAGTGAATTTAATATGCCTTGTATAATATTTTTAGTTTGTAGTGAAATATTTAGAGATGGTTGAATAGTAAGTTTGTTGTTATACCAACCAAAATGTTTTTGAAATTCCCTAAGTTTTCTTCCTACATAAGTTAACATTTAATTATATAATATGCAAACATAACTAGTCTTTTTCTCTACTTTTGATCTTATTCATTAAAAAAAAATGGTAGGTTTGAACAGAAAAGTTAATGTTGTTGTAATGTTATTTTGAATAACAGTAAATAGTTCATTCTCTAATGTAAAAAAAAACTAATTATTATTACTATGCATATTGCTTAAACTTTAACAAATATGTTAATGGTTGCACCAATTTCATTAGTGACATACTTTATTAGATTTTTAAGTCATTTGAAACTTACTTGTAGTGAAGTTCTCAAATGTTTGATAGCATACGGCTGACTTATCATTTTTTCTTAACAACCTCTTGTTCACCTATAATCAAAGGAATATGTTTTTTTCCATAGAAAACATATATGTTTGTTTCTATTCTCAGCTAGTGCCTTGACATATGATAAGAGTGAGTAAACAATAAATAAATGTATGTTGTAATGGGCTTTAATCTTCTTATTTATTTTTGTTTTTTTTTAATCTTCTTTTTATTTTGATTTTAATAAGATTATATGATGCAAATATATCTTATTATTATTTCTTTAACTTGCTCATGTTTAAAACATTTTCTATCAGTCAATCCATATACAAAAATATTATTGTTATACGACGAATTTGAATAATTTCCTTTACCTTCATTTCCGCCTCAATGATTGTACAATGTTTATAGTTTGAAAGTGGATTTAATATACCTTGTAATGTATTTTTAGAAAATGTAAACGTTGTTGTAATAATGTTTTGAATTATACTAATTAATAGTTCCTCTTGGGATTTAGAAAATGAGTTATTCATTAACCATGCATATTGCTATTTGCTTAAACTCCATCAAATATGTTAATGGTTACACCATTAACATTGGTGTATACTTCATTGGATTTTTTTTGCATACATTATTGGATTTTAAGTCATTTGAAACGTGTTTGTAGTTATCGAAGGTTTGACAGAAGATTACTAGCTTATCATCTTTTCTTCAAAACCAATTGGTTCACCTCATGATTAAAGGCATATTTGTTTTTGATAAAAAAAACATATGTTTGTTTATGTGCTTAATTAATAGCTTGCTATATAACAAGAGTGAGCAAACAATAAATAAATTTGTGATGTAATGGATTTTAATCTTCTTATTTATTTATTATTTTCTTTTAATTTTCTTTATATTTTTATTTAGGATAAAAATATACGATGAAAATAGATCTTATCCAGCTTTATCATGTTTGAAACATTTTCTATCAGAAACTACATACAAAGATATCATTGTTATATGATAAATTTGAATAATTTCTTTTAATTTCAATTCCTTCTTAATGATAGTACAATGTTTATAGTTTAAAAGTGAATTTAATATAATATAATATTTTTAGTTTCTAGTGAAACATTTAGAGATGAATGAATCATAAATTTGGTGTTTTACCAACCAAAACGTTTTTAAAATTTCTTAAGTTTTGTTTTACATAAGATAGCATTCAATTATATACTATGCGAACAAAATTATTTTAAAAAAGTTTCATGTGCTTCACTTTGATCTTACTCATTAAAAATAAATGGTAAGTTTGAACAAAACAAAAGTTAATGTTGTTCTAATGATTTTTTTGAATTATACTAAAGAATTCCTCTTCGAATGTAGAAAATAAGATATTCATTAACTATACATATTACTTAAACTCCATCAAGTATTTTAATGGTTTCACCAGTGTTATTGGTGACATACTTGGATTTTTAGGATTTTGAAACTTGTTTGTAATGAAGCCTCGATAATTTGACAGAAGACTGTTGACTTATCATCTTTCTTTAATAACCCCTTATTCACCTCATCATTAAAGGTATCCCTATTTTTTTCATAGAAATCAAATGCTTATTTTTAGGGTGAATTGACAAAATGGGTCATTTTTGAAACCTAATAGGGAATTAGCGTTAATAAGATGTTAAAAATAAAAGGAAAAACAAACAATATAATTTTTATATGACGATGACTTCTCACCTTATTGCTTTTATGATAATATGTCTGATGTGGAAAATTGTTTGTGGACGATGAGTGTTCATGTTATTATTTCTTTCAAAACATGCTATAAAACATAAGCGTGTTATCAACTATGATATCTTAGTTCACAAAATTACTGAAAGAATTTTTTTATTACATATTTTGATATGTATTGTGCGTGAGTATAACTAAAAGATTTATTAAAAATTGAAATACATATTTATTTAAAAGATTTTAAAAAGATATGTAATTTCTTTAAATATAAAATTAAAAGGAAAACGATTTTCAAAAAATAAAAGGAAGAACGATTTTCAAAAAATGAAATAAAAAGATGTAAAAACAAAAAAAAATTAAAAAAAAAAATTAAAAAAATTAAAAAAAAAAAAACTAAAAGGGAAAACTCTTTTTAGGATAGAGATTTTAAAATTTGTTAAAATTATGGGAATTAAGGGTATAATCAAGTTTCTATTATTCAAAAACATATTTCACCAAAGATGTAAAAAAGAGTATAGATGGTTAAATTTGATCAAAAACATCATATATTAACAAATTCCCCTAAAACTTATTTGTTCTAAAAATTTTAAAGAGCTAAAATTTTTAAAGATTTTACTTCAAAAACCTCTATTAAAATTATGTGTTTTTGATTTGGTAGTTTTATAATTTTGTTTACAATCATTTAAGTCATGAGTTATTGGTTGAAGATTTTACAAATTCAATCAAACTCTTTAAAAAAATTCTAGATGTTACCATGATATTTACAAAGACTTTATAAAAGCTCTCTATATTTAATATTTGAGCAAAGGCAATATACAATGTATATACATTTTTTTATTTGGGTAGGTCTAACTTATAGATATTTTTTAAATAAAAATATGAGTCTAGTTTGAAATTTTAATTTTAATATGCTAAAAATATTTTAGAACTATTTCCGCAATTGTTACAAAAAAATAACTATTCCTTCATTAATTATTTTTCTCGATTAAAGAAAAAAACTACTGATGTCAAGTTTTAGAAAATACTACTATTATAAAATCATCTTTATGAAACAACAAAAATATAAATTGATATATAGAATTTATAAAACATCAAGTATAAAATACCATAAATTTTCTTTTAAAATTTTATTTGTATAAATCATCAACGTATACTTCAATTTTGTAATTTTACAAAGCAACATATCTTACTACCTGCAAATGGAAGTATGTTGCAACTAAATTCAGTAATCTTGTCACTGTTACTCAGAAGTAAAAGGATAGTATAATAATTACAAAATTAACATTAAAATATTATATTCTTAAAATCTGTAAAAATATGTTAAAATCTTGATAAAATACTTTGAGTTAGAGAGAATATCTAAGAGTTCGCAAGATTTAAAAATTATTGTAGTCGTAAAAATTCTACCTAAATCAGATTTGAATAAGACCCCTAAATAGTGTTAAAACTTAAAGACCAATAAATCTAGTAGTAACAAATCTAAATCCCAACTCGTTGTCTTTTTTTTTCCTGGTGAATTGGTGTATTGGGTAGTTTTAAAAGAAATAATAGGAGAATAGGGTAGTTTACTATTTGTAATTAGTAATTTAGGCCTTGAATGGTAAGTAGATTACACAATAGTTTTTAGATCTTGTTTGTTTTTAAACTGAGTTTTTATCAATTTAAGATTTTCTTAAAAGTAGATTTCATAAAAAATAGAAAAACTAGTTTTTGGATCTTTTCACCCATTTATACTGAATATCTAAAAACTACTTTTCTTGGTTTTTTCACTTTTTAAACGATATTTTTAAAAAAAATTATTTATATATTTATTTATTTTCTTTCTTTAAAAATAACCAAAAACTAGAATCTAAAAACCAAAAACTAAAAACCATAATCCAAAAACTACTTTAAAATCTACAAACATTCATGATCTTAGTCTTTTTCTAGGTCTCTCTTATCTCTCTCTTCATCGTCGCTCTCATCTCTCTTTCTCACGAGTCTTTCTCTCCATCGCTATCTTTCTTTTTTCCTTTACTTTTTATCACTTTCATTTATTTATCTTTCATTTATTTGTATTTATTTTGATTATCATTCAAATAATTCATCAAAAATTTTAAAAAGAAAATTTTATTGTTTGAAATCTTTTTGTAAATCTAACAAAATCCATTTTATATGGACGTACAACAAAAAAAATCCTCTTGTATACCGATTCTGTGCACTATCTTTGTACACATTTACATCCTCTTGTATACCGTCTCGTAAATTGTTTATGTACATTGTTATAACCATCATCTTATATATCATATTATTGTTTATATTGTTTTATTTTTATATTGCCAAACATTGGCATATTAGTCACTATGTGTATACTAAAAATATGTACAACATGGGAAAATAATATACACCACTACCAAGTATATTCACTCCATATATGGACAAATTCTCCGGTTGCTCCTCTTGTAACAACAAGTTCCACTTAAAGATTTCAAAAGACTCAACTGAATGTTGTTTATCCAATCGGAGAATCTATGTTTGAAACAAACGTCCTCAATAGAACAGTGACGGTGGGTTTTCTTGGTCGAAGCAGATGCGCAAGACCCGCAGATAAAAGTTTGTTGGATTATATAATAAGTGTACATTATAACGATTATTTTTATTATTCAAAAAACTTATTTTACCAAAGATGTAAAAAAAGAAGTATAAATGGTCAAATTTGATCAGAAACATCCTATATCAACAAATTCTCCTATTTTTGTTAATCTTCAAAAACATCATGAGCTTTTTTCCCTAAATATGGGCTTAATTGGGGCATAAACTAATTCTGTATTTTGACATTGTTCCACGACAGTAAAACTATTTTCTCCAAATTTTTTTCTATTCATAGTAAAGCTGGGTAAAATACATGCACCCAATACCCGAAGTAAGCAGTTCGATTCGGGTACGGGTATACCATAATACCCGATCGGATGTCAACTTTTTAAGGATCGGATATCCATACCCGATCAGATAATACCTGAAACACATGAAATAATCCAAACCACCCGAAAGTATATAAGACCACACCCATAAGTGGGTTGACTGCTTTAAACCCCTCTATAATGCTGCTTCTGCATCGATCCACCTAAACTTTCAGACTCTTGATTTTCCTCCTTATATTAGTGCACTTCATATTTACCCCTATACTATTTTTCTCTGCCCAATTCCACCTGAAAATTTAATTGCGGTCAAATATACAAAATTGCGTTTAGAAAATAGCGATTGGCCAATAAATCAAGTTAATCAAACTCTAATTAAATCCAATTAAAATCCCCAAATATATTTAAACCCAATTAAACTCAAATCGATTTAATCTAACAAAAAAATTAAATCCAATTAAAATCTCCAAATTGATTTAAACTCAATTAAACCCAAATCGATTTAACTTAACTCCAATTAAACCTAAATTAATTTAACCCAACTAAAATTTAATCCTATTAAACTCAATTAAAATCTCCAAATTGATTTAAACCCAAGTCAATTTAACCTAACTCCAATTAAACCCAAATCGATTAAATTTTTTTGTTGGGTTTAATTGGGTTTAAATTGATTTCGGAATTTTTATTGGATTTAATTGGAGTTGGATTAACTTGATTTAAGTTTAAATCTATGGAAGGATTTAAATTAAGTTTAATTATATTTAATTGGAGTTGGTCTAAATCAATTTGGGTATAATTGGATTTAAATTGATTTAGAGATTTTGATTGGGTTTTCTTAGATTTAATTGGATTTTGGTTATTGATTTGGGTTTAATTGGAGTTGGGTTAAATCAATTTGAGTTTAAATCTATTTGAATTTAATTAGATTTAAATCGATTTGAGTTTAATTGAGTTTAAATCGATTTACATTTAATTAGGTTTAAATCGATTTGAAAATTTTAATTAGATTTAATTGGATTTAATTAGATTTAATTGGAGTTGGGTTAACTTGATTTATAGGGCAATCGCTATTTCGAAACGCGATTTTATAAATTTGACCGCAATTAGATTTTCAGGTGGAATTGAGCAGAGAAAAATAGTATATGAGTAAATATGAAGCAATGTACTAGTATAGGGGAAAAAATCAAGACTCTGGGAGTTTGGGTGGATCGACGCAGAAGCACCATTATAGAGGGGGTTTAAGACAGTCATCCCCCATAAGTCATAACCCTAATCCCTCTTTCTTTCTTTCTTTTGGCGACTCAAGGCTTGCTACAACCAGTTAGACTTCCATTTTTTGAAATCGATATAAAATTTGATCCCGAGTTACTCAAATTGAAAACCCTTAACAACTATTTTGAATTAATATGGATTCATTTCGAGTTTTTTTCAAGTTCGAATAACAAAACACCCAAAATTATTGGATATCCGATTACTAGTTTGGATTTCGGGTATATCCGAAAATACCTGAATCCAATCCAATTTTATAAAATACTGATCGGGTGTTATATCTTTAAACCCAAAAATCCGAACATTCGAAATACTCAATCCGAATCCGGATTGATACCAGAATGTCCAACCTAATCGATAGACTAACTAGTGAACCAGATTCTAAATTACAAAACCGGACTATTACCGGTTAATCAATAAACCAAACCACCACAACAAAACAGTCAGCACCAAACCAAACCAAACCAAGTTCGTAGACGATGTTGTTGTTGTACTCATCGTTTTTGTCACGTTCCCGTTTCGATTTTGTGGCTGACGATAACAGAGCAAACACAAAAGAGGAATTAGGGTTTGAAAGCCTAAAGAGGAAGAGAAAGAAGAAGAAGAAGAAAAATTCGTTCAATTCCGCCATTAAAGCTTCAACCTTTAAAATGGCGACAACGACTATTTCTTCCTTCTCTCTTTCTCTTCCTCAACTTCTCCGTAAACCCACAACAAAGTCTTCACCTTTCCTCTTCCTTCTTCCTCAGAGATTACGAACTCTCACAATCACTGCTTCAGCTACAACTTCTTCTAACAGTTTCAGTAGTAATCGTGGCGGCGATGATGGTGGCGGTGGCGGTGGCTTCTCTCTTGATGATTTCACGCTTCATTCTGATTCTAGATCACCTAAAAAATGTTTACTTTCAGATCTAATTCAAGAGATTGAACCATTAGATGTGAGTTTGATTCAAAAAGATGTTCCTTTGACTACTTTGGATGCTATGAAAAGAACAATCTCAGGGATGTTGGGTCTTCTTCCTTCTGATAGGTTTCAAGTTCATATTGAATCTCTTTGGGAACCTTTGTCTAAGCTCTTGGTTTCTTCTATGATGACTGGGTATGTTCTCTTTCATCAAATACTATTCATTTGTAATCAAAAGTTTTGATTTTTTTTTATCATAAGTTAGGACTGGAGAGCTAAGTTAGAGTTGGTTGATTAGTATTCGAAAAGTTTAGTTATAAGTGTTGTGAAAGTTATGTGTGTTTATGAACAAAGTTTTTGAAATATCTACATTCTAATAACACTAGCTTTTAGTAGAATTGTGGAATTGATGATGGAATTTAGAAGTCATTACTTGTAGGAAAGTGAAACTTTGACATTTGTGATGTTGTTCTAAGAGAGGTTAGATAGAGTTGGTTGATTAGTATATGAAAAGTTTAGTTATATGTGTTTGTGAAAGTTGTGTGTTTTATCAAACAAAATTTGTGAAGTCATTACATGGAGAAAAGTGAAACTTAGACATTTATAATTATCGAAAGAGCTATACTGAATTATATTTAGCCTGAGAGTTGATTCGTTTTGTCGCATTCGATTTATGCTTTAATACAACTGTCCTGAAGTATGCATCAACGAACGTCACATAGGTGGCTTTGTTTACTTAGTTGGCTGCTCTAATTATACTCCTTTTCGGTAGATGTCGATATGTTCTGTTTTACTAAATTAGCTTTTAGAAGACGACTGTGGTATGTCTAAAGGATTTACATTGCGGATTTATGATGTTTTGCTTCACTGTAGGTATACGTTACGGAATGCTGAATATCGGCTTTTTCTTGAAAAAAACCTTGACTTGCATGGTGAAGACTTGGAAAGCCACACTCCGGAAAATACTGAATTTGATTTGAAAGAAGGGACGCTCTCTGATGAGCTTTCTGATGAAAGTAATGTTTCATCCACAAGTGGTAGCTTAACTCAGAGCCTTTCTGAAATGATTGATAAGGAAGTTTTGGGTGGAGTATCCTCTGAAGCTCAAGAATATATCATTCGTTTGCAGTCGCAGTTGGCTTCTGTGAAAAAGGTGTTGTTTCTAATGTATTCATTCATTTTTATTAAACATGATGATAGAACAAAGCCGTCGTTTAGATGTCACAAACTAGGAACTTTTCTTGTTTAGTTTTGTGAATATATTATCAGTTCATACTGTAATCTATAGTCTCTTGTCACATCTTATGATGTCGCTGCATTACAGGAATTACAAGAAGTGAGGCGAAAAAACGCTGCACTTCAGATGCAACAGTTTGTTGGCGAAGAGAAGAATGATTTGCTGGACTATTTAAGATCTTTGCAACCTGAGAAGGTTTGTGTAAATTTCACTGAAGCCATGTTCCAGCTCGTGGTATATTTTTGCGTATCTTTCTGCTTCTCTCTGACCGATTAAACTATATTCTTAACAGGTAGCTGAATTGTCAGAACCCGCGGCTCCTGAAGTGAAAGAGACAATTCATTCCGTTGTTCACGGTCTTTTGGCAACACTATCACCGAAGATGCACTCCAAGTTGCCAGCGTCAGAAAGTCCACCTCCTGAAACAGTAAAAGCAAAAAGTGATGAAGATTGTGCTGAACTTGTAGAGAACACTTCGATTCAGTTTCAGCCTCTTATCTCACTGACTCGTGACTACCTCGCTCGTCTTCTCTTCTGGTTAGAACCCTCTCGCTTGTCAAGATTTACATGGATTTCATATATTAAACTACATTGTGTCTTGGTTCTGTTATCAAAAACATCTTATATCGCGGTGTCTGCTTTCTCTTAAAAGGTGCATGCTTTTGGGACATTATCTCAGAGGTTTAGAATATCGAATGGAACTGATGGAGGTTCTATCTTTGTCGTGCGATGCCAGTGGGTCTGAGAACGTTGCTTGAAGCTATCTTCATATGTCTCAACATTGTCTTTCATGCGTATAACCAGCCTTTGACATTCGTAAACCACCAAATCGTGCAAGTGACTAGGAGACAGACCAGCCTAGCCTTCGAGCTTTAGCTCCTTTACATATATACAACTTGGAGTTGGCCTGAAAAATTCAAGTGCGAGGTAAACTGTAACATAAGAAATTACTTCTGCTAAGATTATTTTTTCGTATTAGTCTCCTGTGATTGGGATATGCAAAGCAATAAAGCAAAGTGTAATCGTATTTGGGAATGAATATACTCTGTTTTGTCAGTAAGTATAGTTTGTTCTACAATTCATGGCTCCAAAATACGAGTCTCATGTGAGTTCACTCGGCTTACAATAGCCAAGCCTTAGTTTTGTTCCCTCCGGTTTCTGAATGCTGGATCAGATAAACAAAAGCCAACATTTTCAAATTAGAACCAAAGTTTCCAGTTTTCAGCATATGTACAACTTATGTGTGTTTTGAATGAATCATCAGAAGAAAATAGCGATCTAATTCCCATTTGACAAACGGATTTGAGCATTTTGTTATTACCAAAATCTAGTTTCCTCTAGCCAAAACAAGTGTTTAATCTTCAGTGTCATCTTGAGTTTCTAGGTGTGAGCATGAATTGGCTTAATGCTTGGTTCCAAAATCTGTTTCCGGAGAGGCCAAGATCTAATAGCCTGACTTCATTATATAATAGAACTGACGTGGAGTCGTAGTTTATGTGTTTTTAGTATCACTAGGGGTTGTCCCGCGCTACGCGCGGGTTATGTTTATGTGTGTTTCGCAATTATATTATCGAGAAAAATAAAAATATATTGCTTTTCGAATGCAATATTTACCTAATAAAAGTTATATAAGTTAGTATATGATTTTAGAAGAGAATTTAGACAATTATATGTCTATTGCATAAGAGATATATATGGTGTTCAGATGAAGAATTATACATAAAATACACAATTTTTTTTGTTTTACATAAGAGCATTTTGGATTTTGGATTTCAGAAGATAATATTAAACGTTATATATTAGATTTTTCTATTATCATTTTATCGAACATAGAGTCACCTTTGTGACGTTATAGCTTATGCAAGTTACACAGTGATATACAATTCTTCTTAATTTTTTGTTAATGAAAACTGAAAAGCGAAATAACTATTTCATTTCAAAAACCTTGGCATAAGACTTGTTTTCGTGATTTTGACCAAGTGACCAAGTGAAACGAACTGATGCATTTCAGGAACTATGAAGAAAAATGTTTTTTTTTTATCGACTACGATCACAAACTCAGCAATTGTAACATTTAATTTGAGGTCTTTCATCACTCATGACACACGTTTGCACCCAAAAAAAAAAAAATCCAAACAATGAATAACATTCATTTAAAAACCTTAGTTGAGGTTAGTTCTAACAAATTTGTACTTACAAAACTGTCCATCATCATCACTCTCAAAGAAAATGCTGGAAAGTTTTTCCTCTTGATATTCCTCAAGTCAGGCTGATCCAAACCACACATTGAGGAATCTTTGTTCGTTATCTTGGACTCTTTGTTCTCTTAATATTTTCTTTGGAACTACAAATCACACATCGAGATTCAATATCTACATGTTAATATGAAGCATAATTAGACCTATATAACTCCACTACAAATAGAATAAGAAGATGCTTCCACTATCCTTTTTTATTTCAAGGACGCTTTATCCTCTTATGGTTCATTAAGGAGTACCTTTTCATCCACAAAAGCTATCTTTCTGCATTCTTTACCGAGGTATATGAGTTGTGGCCTTGGAAAAGAGTGCTGCCTAGATTTAGTCTCCATCAACATATGTGACACATTCATACTTTATGTTCTGTGCTTCTTACTTACCTTCTAAGCAAACCATTTTGTTTGCAGAAGTGTTTAAACCTACAAAATAAAAAAGTAAAGCAAAATATTGAGTATACAACTTTTGCTAGAAATGATGTAGCGCATACGGAATTATATTTCCAAAAGGTGAGAAAACATTATCTAGACACTATTGAGAAAAGCAATATATCTCTTGTTTGTGATTTCATCTATTAAAGATGTAACATTGTACCTAAGAAACAAAAGAAGAGATGAAACACCATCCTGTTTTTACCAAGATAGGATGTCTTGATATCCAGTATAAACTTTTATAGTATGATGGCCAATTTTATCAGTTTTTTTTTTCCATAATTTGTAAGGAATTCCACCTATTCTTAAAACCAAAACAGAGGAATTCTTTTTATGTGGTTGTTAGCTAAATCAAAATCAAGCTGTAATTTGTGAGATCAAATACTTATGTATATAGATACACTTAGTATAATAAGAAGCCTATGTTAACCACAAAGTTTAAATGAGTAATAGTGAAAGTTAGACCTTAGCACATGGTGATGTATTATTACCTTTTCAAGAGTTTTAAATAAGGGATCATAAACAATGTTGAAAGAGTATAAGATAATATACCAGCCACGAAGACATGCCATACATGGCAACGCTTCTCTTTGTCTCCTCCTTGACTGCTTACTCATTGGCTTCCTTAGAATTCAAGATCTCCCATAGATCTGTGTGGACTCGTATATTGGCACAATCAGTCACATTTCAAACTATACTCCCTCCCCAAATGATGCAGATCCTTGATCATATTTGGTCCTCCTATATATATATAGACAAATTTGTGGTTATAAAACATTTAGGAAGGTGTAGCTGATAGTTCACATCCATGCAAGGTAAAATAATTTCAGTGAAGAGAAAAAAAGATTTTTTACCTTGGTCTTAAAGTTGAAAGTCGACGTTGCAAAGCACTTCAATACCTACATCGTTTACATTCGTCTTCAACAGAGGAAACAATAACTACGAAGACCTTCACCTCAAGCCAATACATGTCTAAGAGTCTTTCTTTGTTTCAAAGCATATGATGAATCATCTTCATCAATATCATTCTCTTGATCTATATGGTTAGGAGGAACCTTAGTTTTAGTAGAAAGGTTGAAAGCATTGAGTGTCTCCTCATACCCATAGTGTAGCAAGTAGGTCTTCACAAGCCTAATGATTAAAAAAAAAAAAAAAATTAGATAAAGCAGCCCAGAAGAAGACCAAGAATTCCAAGTTAGTTAACTAAATACATGATATGTTACTGCTAGGAAGGAATTTACAGACACATAACCAATGATTGGAGGTTCTGATGTTTTTTTAATATATATATATATATATATATATATATATCCATTTGAAGCTTATTCCTCTCTGAAGCCTCATATCCCTAATAATACAGAGAGGGAAGGGGGAAGTCAACACGTAAACTACCATGTCCTATTTAATAACATAAGCAATCTTATTCTTCCCAAGATTGACATTAACCCTGCAAAAATCCAGAACAAACGCATTGTGTAAATATTTTTACTATGGAACTCAATATGCAAGCATTCACCTGAGGAAATACATGATGCCATCTGTATTCATCATCCAAGGGAAAGTGAGAACATACTCCTCATTGGCTATGTACAGCAAAAGTAGTGAACAAATGAAGTTTTTACTGGCATCAAATAAGTAATAAAAAAAAGTAATCAGTTTCAATAGATAAAGCAGATGCAAAGAAGGAAAACCAAAGTACAATTTTAAAAATTAGACGGATCATGAATTCAAATTTCTAATAGCAAAAAGACATGAAACAGTTTTCTTTCTTACGTGAAAATACCTCTTGTGTAGCGTAGTTTATACCACCACCAACAATATCTTTCTTTGTATAAGTCGGACCAAAGACTTCACATTTTCCTTGTCCACGATACAAATATTAAACTCTTGCATAGCTTATTTTTCCATGAAAATATGAAAAACTACATATATACCTCTATAATTTAGGAAAATTAGCTGTCATGAACATAGAAAATGCAAGGTTTGCGAAGCAAAAACCTTAACCCAATTTTAAAGTAGATAGAATTTCATTTAGGGGATTAGAAATTAGAACAGAGTAAACCTTGTATGATATTTGGCCGAGCAAAAACTGGATATCTACATCTTTGGGATGACCTTAACTGTGTAGAAAAATCAACGTCTTTCTCTCCGTCTCCTTGCCATCGCTCCCATGCCTCTGAATCAAATAAAAATGAACATGATCGAAGTGGGAAGGTTTGAAGGTGGGATCTAATATTTTTGATTAAATATTTAGAGACAGAGAATGGGAAGATCAGGAGACGAAGGGAATAGGGTTAATTTTTTTCTAAACCTGATGATGTGGCCGAAAACTCTTAGCAAAATTTTAGCTGATGTGGTATGCTTAGAAAAGAGTTTAAAAAAGGTGATGTGAACGCTCTCAAAAGCTTCAAAAGCTCCTTTTTATTAGTAAGAGATTTAGGAATATTTGATTTGATTAATTTACGAATCAAATATTATATTCATAAATTAAAAACCATGATATTATTTTATTAGTTTTGATGTAATTTTTTTTTAAGTTAAGTTAATATTTCGTTAAATTTGATGGTGATGCGAAATGGGAAACCAATTTAAAGGGTTTTGTTAGAAAAAGCTTATTTTGAAGGTTAATTGTAGGTACTGTCAATATATTAAATTAAGGATTCATATATTGCATAAAAACAGTATTACTAGGTAGGGTAGTAGGGGTAAGCAAACGAGAATTCGAGATAGGAATTTACGGGAACGGAAAAGGACAGGAATTTGAGAATAACAAAACATGTCACATTTAAGTTCCAATGGGATGAGATGGGTTTACAGGAACGGAAATTCCCAAAAAATAAATATGACAAACAAATAAAAATATAAAATAATAAATTATCACAAATATGTTCGTTTAATAATAAAAAAAAAAAAAAATTCAAAAACAATCCAACATAAATTTCACTCATAAATCATCAAACTTAAAATAAACCAAAATAAATTTTAGAAATTTAAAATTCTGATAAACCAAGTAACTAATCTTTATTTTCCCTCGCATCATCTCTCGTTTAATTGTTTACCGAGTTTTGTGTATACAAAATGAACAAAATTAGTAGCTAATTAGAAAAAAAATCTTTAAACATATAAAATATCAAAAATATATATTAAAAGGTTCAATATTTCTAATTTTCTACTATTATATTTATGAAATATATATAAAATATTATGCATTATATACAATTTTTCCCGAACGGAATTTTAGGAATTCCCGTTTTTAGTCCCGTCCCATCCTGTTTCCAAATGAGAATTAAAAGTTAGTATCATACGAGAATACATTTTGAAATGAGTCGAAAATTTTTGACTGGGAATGGGATAGGACGGAAATTATGGTCATCCCTAATTATAAAAGTATAAAGTTTTGGAGGTTTTTTACCAAAAAAAAAAAAGAAAAAAAAAATTGGAAGCTATAATGGAAGTGGCACTACTATCACTTTAAAAGATTATTATGGGAATTTTCCATTAAATGTTTTCATTGAATGTATCTTTTACAATAATATTTAATTTCGTATTTAACATTTTCTAATCTACTTTTATAAATATACTTTCATAGTAACAGTATTAGGATTGTTTACGGATTGGCTATGAGTTCCATACGTATGAGTAAAAATACTGTCTTTTATGAATTAATATATATCATAAAGTGGGGAATTGTAAACCGTCTTTCATGTTTCTCTAATCCGGTTTATACTGTAATTTTCATTTATCTATAAAAAGTAGCCTTCTCACAAAAAACCTTACATTTGTTTAGTGCGTGTGTAATACTGTTGTTATGCAATATATTAATCCTTAATTACTTGATTTGACTGGGCATGGGCATTCGGATTTCGGATCGGATTCGGTTCAGATTTTTTCGGATTCGGATAATTTGGATTGGTGATTTTACTATCCGTTCGGATTTTACAACTATTTGGTTCGGTTTCGATTCGGATAGGTGCGGATTCAGATTGGTTTTCGGATTTTTAAAATCTCAAAATTTATTCAATTTTAATAAAAATTGGTTAAATTCTAATAAAATTTGGTTAAATTTTGCAAAAAATTGTATTTTTAACAAATATAACTAAATATTTTTGGACTTTTAGATTGTTTAACATATTTTTGTTATTTGGTATTAAATTATAACTAAATATACTAATAATTTTGGATATATAGTTTTATTTCGGGTATACTTTTCGATTCTCGGTTCAGTTCGGATTCGGTTCGGATAATTCGGATACAAATATTTAGAATCCGTTCGGATTCTATGACTATTAAATTCGGTTTCGGATTCGGATTTTTTGGTTCGATTTCGGTTCGATTTTTGGATTTCAGGTTTTTTACCCACCTCTAGATTTGACTAAGCCAATTAAGTGATTTAACTAGGCCACTCACTTGAATAATTTAATAGAATATACCATTCATCATTTTGTAAGATAAGTTCAAGTAAGTTTTGCGAACTTATAAAGTTTTGTAAATATATACATATAATAGTTCTTGCCTCTTGGACACAAATAGAATTAAGGTTCACTTCTTTTCACTTAAAACCCCCAAAAATTATTTATTAAAAGTTTATCCACCGAATGGGTTATGATCTGTTCCATTATGCCCAAAACATTATAGTAAAAAAAAAAAAAAAACGGAGACAAGGAAGTAGTTGAAGCACGTGATGAACCTAACACGTAAGTCAGTCTTTTAAAACCTCGTAAAAGTTGTCCCGAGCCGACTCCATAATAATTAATTTACCAAACACGTTCATCTCCTAATAGAACCCTCTAGTTTATTCGTACAATACAAATTTGGATTACACAAAACAAAAATAAATCAATAAACCCCAAATATTTCTCGATTCAATTGTTTATATATATCCGTTGATCATATCTCATGCAGTATATTTATTTATTATATGTCTGATAAATCTTGTTAAAAAATTTATTAGCCAACTATACACTATATCCTTCATTAATATTCTTCATTAGGCAACTAATTTATTAACAACTTTTTCTTTATGATCAAAACTTACTTCACATTCACAAAGATAAAAAAAAAAAAAAAATTGTTGATAATACTTAAAAACATTCTTCATGAGACAACATCCAAATCTTAAAAGTATTCTTGTTTAAAAAAAACATATAGACTTTGATTATTTGATAAATTAACACCGGGAATTACACTTATAACTATAAGAAACTCAAAAGCATAATAAGATCCAGTTCAATGGATCTCTCTTTTATTTATTTATATTGGATTTAAAACTTTTTGGTCGGAGTAAAGTGGAATCAAGGACACTTGGGAGTTTTTTTGCTAGTGAGCTTGTCACGATAACAAGGACACTCATGCTTGTTCCCATAAGTTCCTGAAGGAACACATTGACAATCTCTGCAACATATTCCACAATACTTCAAACACCGATCCTTCAACCCTGCTAGTTTACATCTCCCTTCACACTTGTCTCCACACCATTTCTCTAGCTCCGGTCCATATTTTTTCTCCGGCGCCGGAGCTATCGCGGTGTTACCACCTTCATCACCATATTTTTTGTTGACGTTTATTAGTAAAACGAAATTCCAAGATTAATTATGCAAAGTGTCTACAAAAAGAGATATCATCAAATCTACTTTATTTTTTAACCATAAATTATTTATACCAAATTTGTGTACATATATACCATTAAGGGATTTAGTTCACTTTATTTTTGCTTAGGTTTTATAATTTAACTAAGAAGTCCAACTAAGTCATGATTGTTTTCAAACATGAAAATGATTTTGTAGTTTCGTATGCATGTTATGATGTTCTAACTATTATTTGTAAATTTTTAATAAAAACGCAAACATAATGAAAAAAAAATATAAGGGGGGAAAAAATAAGAAGAAGATGAAGAAGTGAAGAGTCTTGAGGAGATTAAGAAACCTGAGACCGTAGCGGAAGCAAGAGACGAAGTGACTAGAAGAAGTGAGGCTAAAAACAATATGGCGACAATGATCTTCATGATTATTTTATTTTTTATCTTTCTTTAGTCCTTGATGATGGTCAGTTCCGATCCAAGGTTCAACTCTCTTATTTTCTTGTGGTCTCTTTAGTGTCTTTTTATAGGCCTAGCTACCGACTTCTTTATTTTTATTTTAATAGGATTGTAGTATTATTCATTCCATTATATTTATTAAAATAAAATCAACTTGTTCTATTACTTTTACTTTTTTTGGTATGCCTTCTTTCATCATAGAGAACCTTTTTTGGGTTAATGGGTATATATATCTAGAGAATTCCAAACCAAACTTCAAACAAATCCCTGAAACTTGTAAAACTGTGGATTATTTTTTTGCATTTTTCTATATAAACATTAATAATATAATCAAAACGGTAAAAATACCAGTAATCTACTAATAATTAGAAGAATAATGATAACAATCACAGTTAAAACTTTCTTTTAGTCCACCACAATCTAAAATAATTACTTCACACAACTATGCTAACTATATATTTACTCCCTTTTCTTAAGAATATTATTTTGACACATCTCATACAAATTACGAAAAAAAATAATTCATACATATACTTCTACTTAATTACTAATTACTGAATTAAATTTAAAGAAAATAGTTATGGATTTGAGGTAAATTAGGAATTTGAATTAAAATTTACTTTAAAAAATATAAAATGACATTCTTTACAAAACAAAATTAAAAGTATAGAATAACACTTTTTATGAAACGAAAGAAATATATATTTGATAAATAAAATATAAATGAGTAGAATACACTTAGTACAAAGTGTATATTACGAAACTAATCAAGTTTTTCTTCACAAATTACATATAGCTTATTTGAGTTTCAGCCCCGGATTACACCACACCACACACGTTTTTCAAAGAAATAAAATATATACTACTATTGTAGATCAATAGATGTAGTTGTCGCCAGAAATAATATCATTTAATTATTTATATTTTCAAGAACAAATATGTTAATCATTATTCAGTTAGATAAAGTTGTGAAATAAAATAAAATAAAATAATTGAAGAAAAAATAAGAGAAAAAGGAGGGAAACAGGCTGGCGACAGATGGAGACGTAAGAGTATAAACAAACAGATGCAAAAAAACAGCGGAAGTGATGGTCTCCTGAAGACCTCTTTCTACGCGGTTTCCGCACATGACTCCAACACTCGCATCCTCTTTTGTTCTGTCCTTGTTTCTCACTTAGTTCTTTGTTCTTTTTCTCCAAGTGGCACATTTTTCAACCACTCTTCAGGTCAAAATTAATGTAATAGCATAACATTATAGACATTAATGTAATAGCATAACATTATAGACATTTTTAATTCTAAATTTGTTTTTAAGTAACAATCCAACTGGATATGGTCATGTTTGGAATTGATTACAAAATACTGATTGAACCGGGTTTAACCGCGAGTAAGAGGAAGCCACTGCCGGCAGTCGAAGCATCAATTTTTTTACCGTTGACGGATTCACCGTTTACCGTTGACGGACGACGACTGACATGCAAAGTGTTGAAGCCAATCAACAATGGTTAGAAGGAATTATGCCCAGTCTAAATAAGATGGATAAAGGGGAGACGGCGGTCCAGAGATCCGAAATTATTTTTTTCTAAATAAGGGTCCATATTTTAACTTTCTTAAAAAAATCTATACTATAAAAGAGTCCATAACCTTTTTTTTTTAAATCTCGTAGAGAAAAACTTTATTTTGATTGCTTTAAACAAATTGCTAATATAAAGAGTCCTTACTCTACCAAAAAAAATATAAAGGCTCTTATTTTAGAATTTTTTTTTAAATAGGCCTCAAAAACTTCGAAAACAAAATAGATTTAATGATAGTGAACAAAAAAAAAAATTTGCCCTAAAGACAATATAAATATTAGACCGGAGCTAGAAGGGATTATATACTTGATATTCTTACAAGCATCATCATCAATAGACGTTGTAGCAAAATATTTTTAAGAAATTATAAAAAATTTATAACATTTTTATATAAAAAAATTTATAATTCAACTATTTGTTACGAATCACAACTACAATTAACCAACTATTTTAATTTAATCACTCTACACCACTAAAAATTTGCTTAACTAGCTTGTTTAAACGAGGTTGTCAATCCATCCAACCATTAAAATAGAATCTAGCAAGTTGGGATTGAAAGAGGTATGAATTCTCTTGATTGGGATTGATAGATTTATAACCCTGTAAACTAAATTTAAATCCGCGGTACACCGCGGGTCAAATATTTTAATAAAAATTTATAATTTTTTGTTTATTTATTATTTATAAACAGAAAAATTTCATAAAAAAACCTTTAAAATATCACACATCGCGGGTTAATTTTTTAAATAAAAGTTTGTACTTTTTTTGTTTATTTATTATTTATAAACGGAAAAATTCCATAAAAATTTCTGAAGTAGCACAAACTTCTACATTAAACCTTCAAGGTATTACACTTCCAGTTTGAACCGCCAAATTAAAAAATTTTCCAGTTTAGTTCTTCAAAGTGGCGTTTTGTTTTGCACTAATATTTACGATTCCAGAAAAGTTAACTCTGCTAACAGAGAAATTAACACCAACAATCTGGAAAACAAAACGAAACGCCACTTTGAAAGTTTAAATTGGAAAAAGTTTTACTTTGACGGTTTAAAGTGGAAGTGTAATACATTGAAGGTTTAATGTAGAAGTGTGTGCCACTTTGAAGATTTTTTATAGAATTTTCCGTTTATAAAATATAAATATTGACCCGTAAATACGGATATTAACTTTTTTTTTTTGTATACATGTATATCCCATTCAAAAAATAAAATAAAACAATAAAAATATTTATTAACAGTAAATAAACAAAAAAAAATGTAACCTAAAATTATACGGAAAAAATACAAATTTTTAAACCATTATACACATGATGTTCACTCTTCCAACCTATATAATCGTTGAATCTAAAATTTGGATTAGACATACATTCAATACAGAAAATATACAATTGTATTATTAATTAAAAAAATCAGAAACAACCAAAAGAGAATTCTTGAGTTGTGCGATTGTCTTTTAACTGGAGCACTACACTTCTCTAGAGTCAGACCCACGGTAGCCAATTATTTTATTTCAATGTAGTTTTATTTTCAGTTGTATCAATACATAATGAAATTTTTAAAAAAAATTAATAATAGAAATTTGCTAGTGCTGTATATTATATATATATATATATATATATATATATAATTTTATCAATACCATTTTCATGAGCACATTGTTATAACTACGATTTTCATTTGGTCAAAACTACCACTATTAAAAAAATAATTATACTCTTTATATCATTTAATCTAAGAACAAATTATCATTTCAATTGTTCAAATAGCCAAAATGATGGAATACGCTTTTTGCGAAAAATTTATAGATTCGTTTTTTCGTGGAAAAATACGGATTTGCAGTTTGTTAATAAAATTACGAAATCAATTTTTCCATCATGTTTGGAACATAAACCCGTCATATCTCGTATCCATCCTTTTTCGTCATGTAACCGATCCCTTTTATATAATATGACTTTGAACCATTGCCCAAAAATTTTATTCGATGTGGGATGTTTAAATTATTTGAACCAAAGAATCTGATTATACCGAATAAATTTTTTAAAATTAAGTTTTCTGCTTATTCATATTTAAAATCATTTTTATCTTTTTTTATTATATGACTCTGAACCATTACCCGAAAAATTTAGTCAATGTGGGACGTTGAACTTTTTTCTTCTTTAATTGAGTAATATATATCCGTTTTCAAAATTTTGAATCATAATATATGCAGAAAAAATATAAAATTTTATTAATTCTATGTATTATATAATAATTTGAAATAATTTGAAAATAAGATCTAACAAAAATGATAGGAGAATCATAATTTATACTATTAATATTGCAATATTAGATAAGGAAATAAATGATGAAGAGGAAAAAGAAAAAGGTGTAAAAGTATGTTTGGATACAAAAATACAATTATTTATTTTGTATGATTAACTTGAATAGTGTTTGGAAACACCATCTAAGATTGAGTCTTTTTTAATAGTTTAGAGTAGATAGTCAAAGTAGATACAATCGTTACAAGAAATTAGCCACCAAATCTGCAGAAATTAATCACTCATATCTAGAAGGATATACGCAGAATATTTTATATTCTATCAGGTATGGCCCTAATATATATTTTTTGCCTAAAATAAGTCAATTAGATGATGTTCTTGAAGACAAATATTTGGAAGATTATCGCTAAATTATCTATTTTCATAATTCCGTGTTTGTTTATGTCTCTCACTGCTAATATCTCTGTGATATTGTCTACGAAGACCGGTCTACTCATGCACAATACGGTTGGTTGAGTTGTTATACTTTTTATTTGCATCATTTTGTGTATGTTCATATGTTTTGTCGATGATCTCACCATGCTCTTACCAACTATAACTTTTATCTCAACTCTCAACACACCATCGGTTGGATTGTTGTATTTTATGGCCAACGAAACAATCATCGCACAATAGTTACATAACTCGTCGCTAGCCAGCCTAGCACACCAAAATCGCAGATATTGTCACAAGCATCATCATCAATGTACGTTGTACGTAGAAAACATATAAGACATGTGATGTTCTCTTTTCTCTCACTTTTCTTGATGCGATTATATCGGTTTATATTAACCATTCTCTCTGTATTCT
Source organism: Barbarea vulgaris (assembly GCA_963667165.1). Lineage (NCBI taxonomy): Eukaryota > Viridiplantae > Streptophyta > Magnoliopsida > Brassicales > Brassicaceae > Barbarea > Barbarea vulgaris. The sequence goes on along the minus strand of OY763893.1, from coordinate 20,816,187 downwards.
ATATAACCTTATATTGGGTGTCCATCATGGTGATGAGGTTGGTTACTTGGTAGATTTTGTTATCTTCTCTTAATTGTCTTGATTTTCCTACCACATGGTTTGTAGATGTTATTTGGGTTTTTGATCTCGAAATCATCAGGTTTTGGGTCAACATTGAAGGTCAAAGGCTACTAGAAGGTATAAAACTCTATTATAATGAAACAAAGAGAAAAATTCAGAGTCATAATCTCTTAAAATTGTTACAGTACATAATGTTTGGTATTATATTATGATATAATCAGAGCAATTGTAATTATCAACCACTGATAGTTCTTTTATCCCATGGTGGGGGAGACGCCTCTTGGATTCTTGATCCTGAAATCATTAGGATAGTTACTCTACTTAAAGGAATAAAGTAGTTTTAGGATCGAACTGGAGAAAAACAAGTCAAAATATTTCAAAATGACTTTAATACCAAAATTTTGGTATTAGATTATTGAGATTTCAAAATTGTTGTTAGAAGTATGGGGGTTTTTCAAGCAGTGAGCAATATAGAATTTCAGCCTAGAAATGCTACATGATGTTATGTATGTGTAAGGTTTTACCCCGTTAAACTAATTGTAAAAGCACAACACACATAGTAGTATCACTACAAAAAAACACTCGGTTTAAAATAACAATATCGATTACAAAACCGTCAAAACAGCCATTTTAGACTGATTTTAGACGGATTTAGGTCGTCAAAAATTGAAATCCATCAAAAATTGGTGTATAATTTTGGCAGATTATCGATGGGTATATTTTTGACGGATTTCCAACTAAATTTTGATACTTGAAATCTGTCAAACATCGGTGTATAATTTTTGATGGATTATCGATGGGTATATTTTTGATGGATTTCCAACAAAATTGTGATGCTTCAGATGGTGAATAAAAGTGTTGAAAATCCGTCTAAAATATACCCATCAAAAATTCGTCTAAACTATTTTTGACGGATTTGCGACGAATTACTAATCGATTTGTAGAGAAAGAGTATTTCGACGAATTTGTTACGGACTAGTTTAGACGGATTTGTGACAGGCTGATTTTAGACAAAAAATTTACGGGCGTTTTGTCAAGATTGATGACAAAATAAAATAAAAACTTATGACAGCCTTTTTGACAATATTATTAATTATACATTTATTTGAAATTAAAATTTAAAAGTATTAAATTAATTGAAATATAACATAATCCAATTGTAAAAATATAATAATATTGTTTGAACATAAATTGTAAAAATTTAAATTACAAACTATATATTCCAAAAAAATTAGGGAATTGTGACTTTAAGAAAGGCATAACCAAAGAGTTCTTTTTTTCTAATTCATCAATCCGAGCGTCTTTTTCTTCTAGCAGTTGCACAAGGTTAGGATTTTCCAAGGGATTTCCCATCGAACCTACAGAAGAAAAATTGATAGATCAAGATACATTACCTACCCCGAAAGGACGATCCTTGTTAGTCGGAAGTTCCTACATTACGAGAAAATATATTAATTAGTAATAAAATAAACTAAATATGTATGATAAAATTGTTTACCTCAATGAAAATTGTGTTCATCATTTCACGTGGTAAGTCAGTGGTGGAAGATGATCCATCTTGAGTGAGCTGAGTAAGGCAGTCCATCTTTTTTTTTTTTTTAACTTCTCGATAATTTCCAAAGCAACCGGGTCTTGGATTAGACCAGTTTTTTTGTTGGTGTGGGTATTCTCCATCAATGTTAGATAATCCGGTCGCGATCATCTAATTTAGTTAAAAATTTAAAACAGTTAGCCAAAAATATATATAAGAAGTAAATATCAAATATATATATATATATAAGAAGTAACTTACCCTCTCCTTTTCGTGACTTAAGTAGATTGTTGCACATGTGTTGATACCCTCCCAAACGGTCGTGTTCAAGGCTTTTGGCTTTTCTTTTCCTTTGGACCAGTTAGTCTTCCATACGTTCATGTGACTAGAGTACGAAAGTGCAGCGTTTTGGTGGAAATTATCACGGACAAGGTTTGTAAGTTGCGGTTCCCATGTAAAATCTTGCTATAAATAATAAATGATGATTGTATAGATAATATTACTTGCAAATAAAAAGTCAAAACTTACATATCAAAGGGGAAGTTGATAGGAGATTGAGAGAAAATTTTAGATAGTTAAATGACTGAGAATGGTTTTGAGAGTGAAAAGGGGAATGAAAAAATAACTATCGATGAAGTGGATATATTAAAAACTTTTAGATGGAATATTTCATCTAAACTCCATAAAAAATATTTTCAATTTGCCGCCCACCTTTTATTTTTGGCGACACTATTAATATCGTTCTAGATTTAATCTTAGACGAATATTTTCACGAATTACCGTCCACCTGTTTTTTATGTATTTTATGAAATTGATAAATAGTTGGTGTATATTTTAATAAAATATTTTCCTAAATAAAATAAAATAAATTCGTGTAAATGTACCTGCAATTGCTTCGTGGACATTTTTTGTTAGAAGACTGACAAAAGCAAATGGAAGAAGGCGCTGCATGACAGCATGACAATCATGACTTTTCATCCCATAAATTTTTCCTTCTCCTTTATCAACCCAATTACAAAGATTTGATGCGTATCCATCAGAAAATTTCACACTATGCATAATCCACTCAAAGAATGCTTCTTTTGCTGACGAATTTAACCAGAAAGCATGTATTAGGCATTTTCCATTCTCCATAACATGAATCTCACTACAGGACCAAATATCTAGAGCAAATCCCATGAATTGTTAAAAGCCTTATGTGAACTCATCTGTAAATTGTCCCGTTGACAGATCACGTGGAGGTTTATCAATCCATGATCAAAAATAATTAGAGGGATTTGAAGAAGACATTTTTTTGGGTTTATTTTCGTTGAAGCATTTTTGTGAACAAAGATAGTGTACAATATTTATAGTATTCAATTTTAGATGGATTTTAGACGGATTTTAGGCGGATTTAAAGTTTTAAAATCGCTTAATACAAAGAACATACTTGTGCTTCGCATATATTCAATGGATTTTTAGTAAAATTCAAATGACAATATTTGTGATGGATTTTAGACAAACTTTAAACGGATTTTAGACAGATTTAAAGAACAATATTTTTGACGGATTTTAGACAAATATTTGATGGATTTTAGACGGATCATATAATTTTAAAATTGAAAATATTTGTGACGAAGTTTGAAAAATATTTGAGGGATTTTAGACGGACTTTTAAGCGTCGAAAATATGTCAAACATTTTCGATCCATTTTAGACGAACTTAAAAACTGTCAAGAATTTTAGACGGAATCGTGACGATGTTTTAGTACTCTGAATATCGTAGAAATATCGTCAAAAATTGTAGACGGATATTTGTTCGTCAAAAATTCCATCAAAAACAGCTATGTTTTCTTGTAGTGTATAGGTGGAATCAAATCCAGAGAAACTATGCTATCTCACGCTTCAAATATATATAGGATTTAAATCAGCTAGAATAACAAAGAATAGGAGTGGTTATCAAAAACAATAAACAAAGATAGAGTCTGCGCCTAGGTCCCTAATATAGTGGTTCATCGATATCTGGCCACCATCTATAATTCATCACGTGAATTGTTGTCAAAACTAGCAATTGCGAGAATGTTAAAGTTAATTAGGATTAATTTAGTTTGAAGTTATGTATGTTTTCATTTTCATAAAAACATAATATCTTTTTGTGAATGAAAGTAACCTTTCACCCTTGTAGACTTGTCTAACTTGTTAATATGTTTTTTGTTAATGCAAGTAACCCTTGTACACTCTTCTAACCTCAAAACTAATATACTTTCTGATTTTTTCCAGAGTTAGAACTCAAAGTTGCAGAGATTTCTAAGAAAGTATACACTTATTCTATTTCTAGCTCAAGTGAGCTTTATTTAGAAGGAAAAAAAAAGGGAAAACGAAAACTATTGACCAACTAGAAACGATGAAGATGTTTTCTTATAGAGAAAAAAATGGGAAGAAATAGAGGTTGCACTTTTGGCAGCATTCGATAGATATTCATTGATGTTCATTACATTCTTATATATATGAACTACTTGCTAGAAACCTGACTATATGGGTTACAAACACGGTTTTGTGAATTTGTCAATGAAAATTTTATTCTACGCTTCAATACTCCCCCGCAAACTTGGCCGTGAGTGAAAAAAAATAGAATCAAGATTTGATACTATGAAGAGATTTCTAAAAGAGTAGATTCAAAGTCAAATGGAATTTATTAACATAAATTAAGCAAAGATAGAAAATAAATAATAAGCTTATTAAAGCTTTATTTAGATGCAAGAAAGTAAAAAGGAATATTAATTTAGGAACACCAAGATCAATTTTTTTTTTTTATTGATCCATAAAATAGAGAATGATGATAATTGTTCAAAATGGCAATTCTATAAGTTACATTCATTGTTCACATATATTACATATTTATATGAAACTTTTACACTGGGAAATAAGATTCACATAATGTTATTTTTATTTAAATAATAGTAGTGTTCATCGTGAACATCTAAACATATAGAAGTTCACTTCAAATGTAAGATTGTTTCAAGATTTTATTATGGGTTTTTTTTTTTTGTTTCCCAATGATTTCAACGTGGTCTATCTTGGCTTCTTACCTACCTACATTCGAGAGACAAGAGCACAATGTCTGAAGAGTCAAACTACATATACTCATGGTCAACTCAAAATCCAATGGTCTGCTCTTCTTTGGATATGTTTCTTTCTTCATAAAACTCTCTAAATTTCAATAAAATTATGTCGAAGGTAAATTTGATGTCGTCAATACCTATACCCATCAAAGAGCATGAAAGTGTGAGAACTACTAGTATAGAGCTTGACAAGAAAAATGCACATGTAAGATGAATTCAAGCTTAATTAGTTCAGAATTAATTCTAATGATAAACCGGAACCAATGTCGTGGTTAAGCAGCTGGTTATATGAGAGTGAACCGTTCTCATGTGTGACACAAGAGTTTGTTAGAACACAAACGTTCATTCTTTCGAAGAGCCAGTATGAACTCGATCTCGATCGATGGATGATAAAAGATTTTGTATTCATCCTTAAGAAGATCATAGATTCATAGTGAAGTTTCAAGGAAGAATCTGGTTGAGACAAAGAGTTGATAATTTAGGTAAATCCGAACTCATAAAACTCTCAAGTGTTCATGGCTTTGTTTTCTCTTTATTTTGAACTCTTGATCTCAATTCGTTCATGGTTCAGTTTTGATCCTCTTCTAGGTTTAATAGGTCACTTACTTTGGTATGTTTGGCATCAAGAAAGAAGTCTAAGCAAAAGAAAAGCGATAGGCATCGATCAAGAATAGGAATTTAGTACACTAATAATCAAATAGAATGAGAAAGGAAGTCACAAAAGTATCTGCAAACAAAATATCCTGATATCTCCATCTCAAGGCTCTCTCAGCAATATCCTCTCCAAAAGATCATAATAATCCCAAAAGAATTCAGTCCCCAAGTAATAACAATGGAACAAACAAAGACGACATAAAAATAAATGCAAGAAGGCACAAGTCCCAAAAGACTATGCTTAGATCATAAACCAAACGAGAACAGATCCAAATACTAAGCTCGATACCATCTTGCTAGCTCCATTCTGTAAAACATAAGATTTTGGATCAGCATTTTCAATCTATTAAGATACGGTCAAAATTTGGACTTTTTAGATAAATTAATTAATCCGGGGTTACTTATGGAAACATCTTAAAATATAGGGGTTCAAACTTAAAATAATCTTGTAAAGCAGAATCTTATGTCCATCAGCTCTTTTATGACTAAACTAAACTAAACTGTCCAGTTAAACTAGATCTACTTTGGTCTGAACATATTGCCACGTGGGAGTAATTACTACAATTCACGTGCAGACTGACAAAGTCACGTGACTAATGCACCCACGCGCCGCACTCAGATTCGAAGATCTCGAGGCAGACGCAGCAGGAACTGGCACACATTAGCGTAGACTAGCATTCTCTTGCTAAATTGCGCTAATCTTTTTTTTTTTCCCCTAAACTAACTCACAAACGGTTTAGATCCAATCCATTTCAAACAAATCAAGTAAGTTTCAAAGTCAAAACATCTCAGATCTGAATCGCATTGTACAAGATCTAGAAGAAAAGGTTACGAACCTGGTCATTCGAATCGGTGGAAGGGCTAGGGCCAGGAGAGATGGAGCTACCGCTAGGTCCTGGTGCGTCACTTGACGGAAGAGGTGGGCTAGACGACGGCGACGGAGATGGAGAATCTGGCTTTGTAGTTGGTGCTGCAGCCGGAACTTTAGCTGGAGGAGAAGCAAGAGGAGCTGGAGGAGGAGTTGCGACTGGAGGAGGAGTGGCTGGTGGAGGAGATGCGACTGGAGGGGGAGGAGAAGCAACTGGAGGAGGAGTGGCTGGTGGAGGAGAAGAGACTGGTGGTGGTGTTGCTGGAGGAGGAGCAGTGGCTGGAGGAGGAGAAGTGGTGACTGGTGGTGGTGCTGAGACTGGAGGAGGAGTAGCTGCTGGAGGAGGAGTTGTTGAAGTTGGTGGAGCAGGTGTGGCGGTTGGTGGTGAAGTTGGTGCTTGACCACCGACGCCGGCGACGAGGACGATACAGATCACAGCGATAGCGAAAGATCGACTCATTTTTTTTTTTGGTTTTCTCTCTTTTGAGTCTTGAGTGTTTTTTTAGTGAGGAAATGTAAAATGAGGAAAGTGAAGGATTTATTTAAATAGAAGAAAGTGGGAATTATAGCAAAACGCAGATACATGGCGTCGTATTGAAGTTCGTCTAGTAGTATAGTGTATAATAATAATACCCATGATGCCATGTGAGAGTTGGCGGTGCTAGATCTGTTGACACGTTGGCGAGTCTTCACTTATCAAATTATGATGGAATGTGTATGAGTTGTATTAATCAACATAAAGCTTATAAGCTACTCTAATTCCAAACATGTAATAACAAAAGTTTTTAAAAACTAAATTTTGAATTGAATGTTGCTATTTACTTTTTGTTACCTTTATGTGTTCAGAGTTTTCTTTCTTAGTGCTTTGTTTTTCAATCAAATAATTTGATCTGTGTTATAAAAAAAATTATAATTATAATTTATCATGAAGATATATATAATAAAAACTAAAAATTTTGTACCCAGTAAAAGATATCGAGATAATAAGAGAACGAGAGAGAATGATAATTTTACTTATTATAGATGTATTGTGTTTTTCGAGTTGTATTTTGAACGAACGATCGTTTATATAAAAGAAAAAAGTAAATTTCTATGTGTATATAGTGACAGTGAACTCCACATGAAATAATATTTTATGCATAACGCATAAAATGTACTTACTTACGTTGTTAACATTAATATTCAGATTTTAGTGGATAATCGAACATTTTATATATATATATATAGTAAATAAAGATCATAAATATATACATCTGAACAAAAATAGAGCCATCATAAATATTACCAATCATATTTCTGAATACACAATTATGGTAAACACCAAACAGATTTTAAAAAGAAGGACTGAAAAAGGGGTTGGCAGAGTTGGCAAATAAAGAGTAAAAGAAAAATTGGAGTAAAAATGTGTAAAAGTGAAGATAAGATTTGCCTTACAAACAAAGTTTGTTCCTGAATTTGAAAATCGACTTTTATAAAAAAAAAAAAAGAAAAAAAAAAAAAGTTTTGTTCCTTATGAAATGAGTAAAGGACTAAAGGGAAGAGTGATGGAGTGTTTTGGGTGATAGCATGTCGAAGGTGGGGTCAGGTGGGCTTTATGTGTGTGTTTCGATGGATGCTTTTGAACAGATCGAATATATTAATTTCAATTATTTGATAGTATGTTTTTTGGATTCTTATTTATGCTATTGCTATTATCTCATTCATGTGCTCTTCCAGACAGGGCAATGTTACTGCCACTTCATAGATAAAATAAATAAATATAGAATCAATTAAGTAGCCGAAAATTTGGAAGTACTTAAAATTACAGCAAATGAATTTATTTTTTATCAGACAAATGGCAAATAAGAAGCAAAAAAGTTTGACAAAAATATCTTTGGTGAGTGGGATAAATCCAAAATCAATTAACAAACACATGAAATATGGAAAATACTGGTGGGTTTTTATTTTTTATTTTTACAAACTCTCTAAATGGTTAAAGGTATGTTAGTTTGTTAGTCGTTGGCGACAGCGATCAACTGCAATTGGCGACAGCGACCAGCGACTGCAATTGGCGATTGTTCGTTTGACAGTCGCCGCGACTAGCGATCAATTGCATTGACTAAATAACTAAAATTTTTGATCACTGACATTTTTTGGCGACTGAAATTTTTGATCGCTGGAAAATTTAAGACCATCCACATTGGTAGAGACTCATGTGAGTCTCTCCAACTTAAAAAATTAATGTTTTAATTAAAATAAAAAAGGGAAAATCCCATAAAAAACCTCCAAAGTGGTATGCACTTCCACTTTAAACTTCCAAAGAATTTCACTCCCACTTTAAACCTCCAAAGTGACACTTTTTCTACATTAAACCTTCAAAATGGCATTTCTGTTCGCGACGACTTTTCAGATCACGGAACAGTAAACTCCGTTGACGGAACAGTAACGCCGTCAAGTTTTTTTTTTTTTTTTTTAATTTATTTAAAATTAAAATTTAAACTCAAAAATGATTTTAATAATTAAATTAAATATTTTTTATTTTAAAGTTAATAACTTAAATAGTTAAATAACAAAAATTAAAATTAGAAACCACAAAATCATTTTTTTAATTTAAATAACAAATTTGTGGTTTCTAATTTTGATTTTTGTTATTTAACTATTTAAGTTATTAACTTAAAAATAAAAAACTTAATTTAATCTAATTAATTTAATTATTAAAATCACTATTGATTTTAAATTTTAATTAAAAAAAGATTTTGTGGTTTCTAATGTTGATTTTTGTTATTTAACTATTTAAGTTATTAACTTAAAAATAAAACATATTTAATTTAATTATTAAAATCATTTTTGAGTTTAAATTTTAATTTTAAATAATTAAAAAAAAAAAAAAAAAAAAAAAAAAAAAAAAAAACTCGACGGAGTTACTGTTCCGTCAACGGAGTTTACAGTTCTGTGATCTGAAAAGTTGTTGCGAACAGAAATGTCATTTTGAGGGTTTAATGTAGAAAAAGTGTCACTTTGGAGGTTTAAAGTGAGAGTAAAATTGTTTGGAGGTTTAAAGTGGAAGTGGGTGTTCTAAAATCTCTAGTCGCTGGTCGCGGGAAACGAACAGAGCAGCGACCAGTCACATCGACCAATCGTGGTGACTTATAAACGAATAATAACTCTTGTCGTTGGTTGTTGTCGCTAGTCGCTGATCGCAGTCGCTGTCGATAGCGACTAACAAACAAACAAACCCTAAGTTAGTAAAAAATAATATCGCAAAATCAGTCGAAAACCAAACAAAACAATCCATGGCACATTCTGCTATTTACACTTTACATAGCCAAATTTTTTTTTTTTTCAATGGAAGAAGTGTCGTTTTGTTAAGATCTATTGTCCGGTAAAAGCTGAACATTTGTCAAGTCGATATGGAATACTCAAGAGTGTTTTTTCCAACTTTCTTTGTTGCCTGTGACATTTAATTGATAAACGAATCTTTAGTTATGCAAGGGTGAAAATAGTTTTTGCATGGTTTGTACATGTTGTTGTTTTATGCTTTTTATTTTTTCAATGGCTGCGAATTAGTTGGCTTATTCTAGTCCTTTCCTTTCAAGTGTAAAAACAACAATATCATTTTAAAATGTTAAAAAAAGTTTACACATGAATGAGTTTATAGACCAATATAATAATATCCTTAGTACAAAAGTGTACAAATGAACTCAATATGATGAAAGATTTATTCAAGGTTTAGGGTTTTGATTTAACTAATTTACAACATTTTTTTAGAGTCGCAAAACAATTTCAACTTGGAGATTCTTTCGCAACTATTCAAACATTTTTATTCGCATAGTAACAAATTCGTCTCAGATTGAGATTATATTGAAACTACGAATCATTTTTTATTTATTTAGTTTTATATATGTGTATAAATTTTGGCTTTGTTACTTTATCTATTTGTTATTGCTAATAAACTATATGTTAAAATTTACAATAAAAATTAATGTTTAGAAAAGATGAAGTGTATTGGATGAAAAATTTAGAGTGATTTGACTATTGATTATAGTGAATTTTTAGATGATTTTGATGAATGTTGGTAAATTAGAAATTTTATTATTAAATTCTCTGAAACTCATCTAAAATCATGAAATTTTGATCTTTGTATTTTTAACTAAAAAATTCATGAAATCTCACCTAAAAATTTTAAATCCAATTTTAAAAATATTTCCAATAATAGTGAATTTAATTGTATATTTTAAAGTTATTAATCCAATAATATTAAATTTTAAAAATATTTTAAAATTCATGTTTCAGTAACATATAATTTATCATTTTAACTAAAATCTTTCTAAATATTTATATCAATACACCCGTAGAAATGATTCATGTCATAGACTTCTTGTATCATAAACTTCTTGTATTATTATGTTTTGAGTTTGAATACATAATGATTCTAAATTTAATATGAATTCTTTTTTGTATGAGTATTTGATAATATAGCTCAACTACATGTTATAGATAATTTCTTGGATACAAAAGTGTACATAAATAAATTTAAAATGGTAAACAATTCATTAAAGGTTTAGAATTTTGAATTGAGGCTAATATACAACTATTTTGCAACTCTTTTCTTTTTGAAATCACAAAACTACCTCAATTTTGTGACTCTTGTCCAACTACCATGATAAAAAATTTTTATGTTGATGTCGCAAAACAGTCTTAAAGGTGAGAGACAGTAAAAATTTATCGAATGAGTTCCACCAGATCTTACACGATATCCTTAGTTTATTCTCTCATTTAGATGAACTGATTTCCTTTCTGTGTATATAGACGCTAATTAAAGCATGATTTATCTTGTAAAAAAAAAAAGTCTAAACTCGATTGTACTAAATGCGAAGTTAAAAAAAAATTGACACTGTTTAAATAAAGATACAAAAAAACCATTTGCACAAAAAAAAAATGAATGTTGTTTGAATTTAGTTCGGTCTAGTTTTTCTTGGATTCATATCAACATCAAAATTTAGTGGTTAAGTGAGTTTTTCACAAGAGCTTAGAATGTGCTAGGAGTCAATTTGATAAGTGCGGTTTTAACACCGGGTCTACCAAATAAACCCTCGTACGTTAAGTACTTTAGGTATCGATTCACGAGGAGAGCAGAAAATAACACACCAAGAATACAATAAACTAATCAAGCTAAACGATTAAAATGTTTTTGTTGTTTTCTTTTTTCGTCACAAACTAATAACTAAAACAGAACAGTGCGATTTAAATTAAGAAAGCAAATAAAGCATAGAATTCTACTACACTCAAATAACAAGTAAAACAAAGCAACTTAAACGAAATGATCGGTTTTTACGATATTAAAAGATATGGACCGTTGGTACGGTAATTTGACAAGAGTGAATAACGGGTTGATAAGTGATGAATTAAATGAACAATTTATGTTTTATCCTATGACATGAGTCGCTAAATTAGTCTAGTCCACTCCCGTGATACTAGACCTTTTACAAATTATCCGATTAAGCTAATCTTCCGATTGCAACCAAATGACTCATAAACAATGCACACAAACTCACATATGCCATTATTTAACTCTTAAAACTCAATTTCTATTGGCTAAGATTTATTAAACGCATGTAAAGATAGCTCGGATTATCTCAAAACACCTTCCGGGGTTGAGGTAATCTATGATCTAGAAATCTCTCTTGCGAAGCTCATTTCTAGCATTAAAATCAATCTATGCATGAACATAAACATAAATCAACAATCAAATATCACAAACAACCATTAAAACACCCTAAATCTACCATACCAACAGCCCATGATGAAACTACTCACACATACTCAAATCACAAAAATAAACCGTACAAAATATAAAGATGAACATAATAAACACAAAAGTAGAAGAAAATTTAAGAAAGCTTCACTAGATGTGGCTAGATCTTGACATTAAGATCATGAACTTGAGAGTTTTTTCTCTGAGTTTAGAGAGAGGTTTCTTAAGCTAATATCAGTCTAATTATTGCCTAAACAATGGCTGAGAATGAAAGTTAAAAAGAAAAATCGGATTTGAGTGGATGTCAATTTTTTGTGGGGTATGGGCGGCTCAGGGTCAGATCGATCGATCTGGTCTTAGAACGATCGATCTGGACCAGATCGATCGATCTTGATGTGCTCTGGTCGATCTGGATTCTCTCCGCAAGTTTGCTTGAACTGGATCGATCGATCCCACCTTGGATCGATCGATCTGATGGAGTCTACAGCAGTTTCAGCTTGCTATCAGATTTACATGCATTCGGTAAAATGTTCATAACTTTTGATTGCACCATGGGATTTACTTCAAACCACTTCCACATGAAAGCTAACTCAATTTCCTATGACTTTTGTAGAGAGTGCTGAAGCTGAATCGCAACTTAGAGCCTTCATATGAGTAGATCTTCCAGACCCTATGGATTGGTTCCGAAACATCATTTCTTATATTTTCTTCCAAATGATCCTTCATCCAACCTCCAAGTTTCCAAGTCTTCCATTTACCTAAACTGACTCAAAACATATGCAAAAACCTATATATACAACATAGGACTCTAAAATTCAAGTTAAAACAAAATGAGACTCAAATGCATGGAAAACTCTCAAAACTATACAAAGTGAGAATAAAAACCTATGAAAATATGCCTTAAAAACATGCAAAATATGGTGTTATCACAATTCATTCTATTAAAATAAGCTAAATGTAGCAGAAAAATGTTGGTATGCTTTTGTGAAATTTTACCAAAAAAAAGAAAAGAAAAAGAATTGTTGTAGGGACTGTTGTTTTAAGAAGGAATCATTGTGTTTTAAAATTTAATGCTTCTGGTTCATTCTGTTTATCGAATGATGCTTGTGATAACTGTTAATTTGATGGTTTGGGATCAAGCATTGTTTTTGAATAGAACAATAAGTTCTTTTAAGTTGGTAGATTATTGATTTAATGCATAATTTAACTGAAAGAAGTTAACGTCTCTTAACGTTGCGATTTGTATTGCACTGTTTCAAAATTTCAGATTTGAAAAATCAATTAAATATGTTCATCTTTCTACTTAAACTTTTTTTTAAAAGCCCAGATTATTAAGTACTCTCTGCCCCAGTTTAGAAGATGTTTAAAGTTTTTTTTATTCCATTTTATAAGATGTTTTGTGAATTTTTATGCAAATTTTAAATGCATTTATTATTTTATGACCACTTATATTTTATAATCTTCTTTGTGATTGATTAAATTGTTTTAAATAAGATAGTAAATAATAAATTCTTAAATCAAAATTAAAATTCTTAATAAATAATTGGAAGGTTAAAAATTGTTTATGTTAGACACAAGAATATATATATATATATATATATTTAAGTTAAGACACATGTTTGTTTAGTAAGAAGTTTAAAAGATTCACTAAATTTATATTGCAACTGCAACAATCGCTGATCGTTACTGAATATATATGAAATTGAGAAACTATTTGTAATTAAAAACTCTTTAATAGATCATGTACTAATTAACTTCAGGAAAGTATTGTCATTCAGTTTTGACAACTAATCAATATGCAGAAACGTAACCTAGCTAATGTTTCAAACTATATATACATATTGTAATTTTATGCACAGTGCAATAACAGCACACAGTGAAATAGACTGTGAGTATATCGACAAGTTTGTGGCAATTTAAAGAGTATCATTTGAGCATAGCCTACTGCATTTTAAGAATCTTCGAGATTAACACTTCATCTGTCTCAATTTAGTAAATATTTTGACTAAAAGAACGAGTTTTGAGAAACTACATTAAATGATATTTATTTTGTAGTTTCCTATCTTGAAAACGCAAATGAATATTACATTTAGATAATTCAACCATTAATAAATAGTACTTTACAATATTAATAATCACAAAATTTAAATATAATTACTTTTTGCATAGAAACTTTAAAAAACTTCTAATAAAATAAAACAAGAAAAATGTCTAAAACATCTAATAAAATGAAACTGAAAGAGTAACATTTTTGGGTTGATTTGATAATTGAGGCGAACCTCTACCTATTATATGTTTGTTGTAAAGTGATAATCATAGCCCAATGCATTTTTAGATAATTTGATATATATAAGGCTCTTTTATATATAAAGTCTTATAAAATGGGATAGAACGAATATCATTTAAAAAAAATCTTTAGAGAATAACAAAAGATTTTTTTTTTTTTTTTTGTCTTTTTGACAGAATCAGAACTCGAAGAGAAGAAAAACAAAACAAGGACAGACAAATTAAGTATATGTAAGGATTGAAATGAAAACGTAAAAAAGAAGTAGAAGATGAAAAGTAAAAAAATATATGGAAAAATCAATTATGAGGATACTTGTTCTTCTTTCCAGCCCCCACGTGTTACTCAACCGCCGAGAGTTCTCTTCTTATATATATGATATAAACGACGACTATTTTGAAACATAGACAATATTCTTTATTAGTAATTAAAAATGTTTAGTGAAAACATGATCTATTTATAACTAACTATTCATTTGGTTTGAATTAGGTTTTTTTTTTTTTTTTTTAGAGTTCATCAATTTTATTAAAGTTATATTAAAAACATGTGATTTGGTTCTGTTGGGTTTCAGTTTTTTTTTTTTTTTTATTCCATAATTTTTCAAAAAAGTAAAAATATTTCAGCTCACTCGATGATTAGTTATGTCTTGCTGATTTTAAGTCTCTTGGTAATCTCACTCCTTTGCTAGTCAAGTTTCTTCTGGGTATATGGTTTCATTATATGGTTTCCCAAATTAAGAGCCTATTTAAAATATCGGGTATAAGGAACGGGTAAGGGGTCATGTAAAAAACATTTTGGGTAATATTAATATTATTTTTATCTTATAAAAAGAAAAAAAGGATAAGATACAAAATTTATTGGCAAATAAATCAATGTTTTTTTTATGGAGGAGGATGTATAAACGAACATTTTCTTTAAGTTTTCGATCCGGCCAAAGAAAAATGGCAAACCGTGGACATATCTGAGCAGAAAAGAAAGATATCATTGCTTTGCCACCTTGTTGTTTTGAATGACAAGATTCATTTCATCTTCAAGCGTGGCACTCAATGCTTGGTTTTTGATCCTATTACAGGTTTATTTGCGCAAAAGGACGAGGCATCCATGGGGACATACTATATGAGATTTCATGTCTAGTTAACAACCACCTTTTTACTTTTGGATCTACTTCCAAAATTGAAATCTTCGATTCCACCTTAACTCTAGGAAAATAGTTTTCATTTAGCTTTGACAACTAGGTTAATATGTAGAAGCATTGTGTAGCTTATATCTGCAACAATACAAACAATGTTTGTGTGCTCGATACAATGGCAGCACACGGTGAAATAGACTGTGAATATATTGACGATTGTGGAAATTTTAGAGTATCCTTTGAGCATAACATATTATCAACTTTTGTGCAATTTGATATAATAAAAAATTTGGGGTGATTTG
Organism: Barbarea vulgaris; assembly: GCA_963667165.1. Lineage (NCBI taxonomy): Eukaryota > Viridiplantae > Streptophyta > Magnoliopsida > Brassicales > Brassicaceae > Barbarea > Barbarea vulgaris. Next base: position 20,800,525 of record OY763893.1, on the reverse strand, counting down.
ATAATTGAGGTGACTCTCTACCTATTCTATGTTTCTTGTAAAGTGATAATTGAGCATAGCCTATTTCATATGTTTAGATAAATTTTTTTTATATTTTGATGCATTGTTATATAGGAAATCTTATATATAACATTTTTATATAGGAAGTCTTATATAAGAAAAAAATTAGATATGAAGTCCTATATATAAAAAATAAATGCACTTTTATATAGGAAGTCTTATATAAAAAGGGCTTTTATATAGGAAGTCTTATATATAACACTTTTATGTAAGAAGTCTTATATAAGAAAAAATTATATAGGAAGTCTTATATATAAAACATAGATGCACTTTTATATAAAAAGTCTTATATACAAAATCCATTAAAGCCTAACGGCTAATTTCTTCAATAGTGATATTTCATGTTCCAAGTTATTTCTTTCATATATATCCTCTTTTAGACCGTTGGAGGTCCTATCACTGAGCATATATAAGCTCTATTGCTTTGTACTTTTAGTTCACGCTTTTATAAATAAGAAATTTCAGTTTGTTTTGGTTCAAAACTTATCTTGAATCAAATCATTGTTCTTGTGAGTTATAAATAGTTTGTGCAATCAAATCACTTATTTTTTCATGTGAAGTTTCTGATCCTCCCGAAGAATAGCCCTTGGATCATATTCTCTAGCCCCCGTGATTGTGGAATCAATCACAACCCGGTTACTCTTTATCTCAATTCACTTCCGCATAAGCTTTACTTTTCCACATAAGCTTTACTCTTCGGCTTTGACGACATTTTGACAAATGTCGTTGGTGAGATTTTGTTCTTTTGTTTTGAGAAGTAAAACCGTTGTTTGGGGGAATGCAAAATAAACTATCTTCCTTTTACTTAAAACAACCTAACAAATATTGTGGTTTTAACTAAACCTCATATTCTTCAATTCAATACATAGTAAGCCCTAACAAATATTCTGGTGTTAATCAAACCCTATTTTTCAATTCTATGAATATTTAACCCCATTAAAATTTGTAATGTTAATTAATCCACATTTTTCAATTTAATTCTAATTTAACTCTGTACACATATGATACTACACTGTTAACGAATGACAAAAGGCTTTGTTTCACCTTTTTTTTTTTTTATCAACTTGCTTTGTTTCAGTTATGTCAAAACAATGCTTACCTACAAAAAAAAAAAACATTCAATGAAGAACTAAAAGAAAAAGAAAAAAAAATTTATAAATTGAATAATAATATTGATCGTAAATGGATTTTTATATACAAAAGTATATCTTTGAATTGTGAAAAATCCGATGGACTTTACTTTTGAGCCTGAAAATGTTGAATGAAATTTAGAAGATTTTGTTTTTAAAGTTGAAAATTTTGAAAATTTTGCGTCAAAATAATTAAAAAAAATTATATGTGTTAAAATATTATATACTATTCAAAAAAATAGTGATCAATTTATAAACATAACTAAAAAATTCTAAAATATATATTTTAAAATATTTAAATTATTCGATCATAAATTTATTTTTATAAAGCTAAAAATATAGAGAATGAAGAAAGGGAATCAATGTGTATATTGAAATATAGGTTTATAATATAGTTTAATTTTTTAAAAATAAAATATTTTTTCTATAGTGTTTATAACTTCTAGATATGTATTTGTAGTTGTTATATAAATGATACTCCCTCCGTTTCAAATTAGTTATCGTTTTTTAGAAGTTAATTTTCTTTTCAAATTAGTTGTCGTTTTAAGTTTTCAATGTAAATTTGTGGTAAAATTTCTAAATTTTTCTATATTATTTTAATATTTTGACCAATAAAATATAATCAAATATAAATTAATGAAAGGTAATACAGAAAAACCGATTGTTTTCTTAATCTACGTGACTACTAATATGAAACAGAGGAAGTAATAATCTACTGTTTTAGAATTAAATGATTATATTTAATTTTTTTTTTAATCTTTTTATATAATGCTCTATTTTTTTTTTTGTCAAACGGCTACTTCATTCATACTTAGTCGGTTACAAAAGAGATAAGCATCATCGGACAAATCCGATGTAAAAAAAAGCTAGCGCGATAAAATACAACAAGCGATACAAAGATAGATACACAAACTTAACAAAGTTTGATGATGCGTGAGAGAAGTCAATGTGATGACCAAAGATGATCTCTACGTACCAAGCGAGAAACAAACTCTAATCCAACTCTTTCAAACGACTTGAGGATAGTCACTTTGCCATGTGACTTTGAAACACAATTCAATACCTTGGTTCTCAAAGACGTGAGATCCGTTGCACCTTCCGGTCCCATGTAGACCATCACACAAGAATGCAAAACAGTAAAGAGCTCTTTCGAGCAAATGGTGGAAATGATTCACCTCGCCAAAGGAGGGAAAGTAGATGGATAGATCTCTCTTCAAAGGAAGAGGAAAGAGTAATAGATCTCTCCACGAAGGAGTTTATTCTCACAAGGTTGGGATGCCACACGAAGAAGAAGACATGGGAATGTCCCACTCCAACAAACGAGATGGATCTAACTCGGGCGATGACTCGCGAGTTGAATTGCTTGAGATCAATAGAATGGTGGATAATCAAATTTTGCATCAAGAGTAGCATAGGCAACAAGAGGAGTCTTCGACCAAGTATAAAACTGTGCCCTTTCAATACAAAGGTATGATCAACCAACAGATAATTAAGCATGAACCTAGGCCTTTTCATAAGAGGGAGGTCGACTAAGACTTGAGTCGATCCTAACACAGTCTACAAAAAGAGTCATCGGCGATTTGAAAGAAATATGTCGGCATAGACCAGTCAAAGAAATAGTCAAACATGAGTTAGAATCAGACCTGGACCTAGGAAATGAAGTTGGGCCACCACAGAAGGAAATGGGCCACTTGAAAGAGCCAACTGGGGCGAGATGTACAAGGCCCATATGGGAAAACCTAGTTTTCCATGCCCATCAACGAGAGCCCCATGACCAAGGCATGGCAGGGGCAACTGGATGGCCGGACTGAAAAGTACCATAGCCGGTGGGTGGAGGCTGGGAGGTGGAGGTGAAAGACCAGCAACGGAGGAGACGTGAAAGAGTGGAGGAGACCCTTCCGCCGTCGACTTCCCAAATAGATCTAGAGAAGTTGGAGTCTAGTGGAAGCGTTTAAAAGTGAGGGTCGCCAGAATTACAGTCGCCAAAACTTGGTACAGGTGAGAGCTTCTGCCATCGGGACATGAGGTAGCAACACACATAGCGAGCCCTCCAGAAGCAACAAGACAAGGAGCAAGTGTTTTGGTGGAATTTCTGCGGGATCTACCCGAGCAGTGATCAGATCTAGGCGGGGTTCATCTCAACTGATTCAGAGATGAGAGAGCGGAGGTCGGAGAGGACCCCGTCACCGGAAGAGAAAGATATACATGGTTGCCGCCGTGAGGAGGAGACATACCAGAAAAAAGTGAAACCATAGCAGCAAAGGTAACAAAGAATAGAGACAAGACAACTAAAGGGGAAAAGATCCCGACGCCGGCGAGACTCAGTGTAATGACCCAATTTTTTTTTAAAAACCCAATAGCAATTATGGCCCAACAATTTTGTGGTCCAAGTAAAATTCCCAAATGTTAAATGTCCCACATTGGAATCTCACCTACCTACCTTCCCCTCATTCTCCTATAAATACAACATCTCCCCATCTCACTTCTCACCAAGTCAAAGTAGTACTTTTCAAAGGGAGCTAGCACCAATTGAGCCAGCTCCCACCGACGGAATTCCAGTGAGATTCCGGCGACTTTCCGGCGAAGTTCCGGCGAGTCTCCGGTGAATCTCCGGTGAATCTCCGGCGAGTTTCCGGCGAATCTTCGGTGAATCTCCGGCAAACTTTTTATCTTTTTCTATTAGCAAGTTAGGACGGTTAGAGGTCGGGTCAAATCGGGTTGACCGTTGACTTCTAGTTGACCGTTGACCGTTGACTTCTAGTTGACCGTTGGCTTCTAGTTGACCGTTGACCGTTGACTTCTAGTTGACCGTTGACCGTTGACTTTTAGTTGACCATTGACCGTTGACTGTTGACTTTGACCAATTGACCAGTCTAGTTAGTAGTTTAAATTGTTTTAATCGGTGAATCTAAATCGATGCAGACCGAGAATTATTGGCGAATTTGAGTAACATTGTTCATAGTCCATCGAAAAGTCAAACTAATTGCTAAGGTGATGACGAGTTGTGTTTTCTTCCTATATAAATGTATTTAAAATAATTACTTAGTTTAAGGTTAAGCCGAGTATACCTACGAGTTACATATATGATAAGTAACCGTATTTGTTTGATTCGTGAATTATTATTTATAATAATTATAAAAATATATATTGTTTTTAAAAGAAAGAGAACTAGTATTTTAGGGTTGGAAATTAATACGGGAATTTTAATGTTTGTTGCGTGTTGTTGTGAAAATAATATTGGCATGATTAAATAAGTGTTTGTGAATTGGAAATGCGGGTGAACCGCGAAGTATTTGCAAGGAATAGCCTTGTAGTTGTTTGTTGGCTTATGGACGCGGGTATGCGGGTAAGCCAGGATTGGCTGACGAGCCACCGTGAGTGTTGTGCAGGGATGACGTGCTTCGGCACTAGGGATCCGGTATGCACGAGAGAGAGATTTGTGCAGGGATGATGTGCTTCGGCACTAGGGATCCGGTATGCACGGGGGGTAGCGTGTCTTGACACGGGGTACCCGAGCCGCGTAATGCGGTTATCCATGTTCTCATGGATTTGTTTGTTGTGTGTGTGTCATGGACACGTGTTTGCCTGCTTGTCTTAGGTTTAGACTTTGTGATGGTTTGAGTATATTTGTATGTGGAGAATCCGTGAGCCATAAGGCTTGCCCCACTGAGTAATCTCCCGATTACTCACCTCTCTCTTCTTTGCAGGTAATCGTGTTGAGTAGTTTCAGAGAGTGGAAGTTGTGATGGGTCCCAAAGATCGAGATTGCTTATTTTATTACTTCGATAGTAGTTGTTGAATAAGACTTTTAATTTTGTATTATTGTTGTTTGGCGACAATGTTGGGATGTCCAATTAAACTATTTGAATAATTTGGATATTTTCGGTTAAGTTGGTTATTACTTGGTTTATAAGTTAATTTTGAATGACGTGCCTTGGAAGTAAGAACCGGGGTGTCACAATTTGGTATCAGAGCGAGGTTATGTCAAACCGGTTCTGACCCGGGAGGCAGTCCAGAGGATGAAAACTGATTCACTTGCTTATGTGACTAGATGGCACCAAAAGGAGGAGGTGGAGGACGAGGAGGACAAGCAAGAGCTGTTGCATAGCCAAGAGTAAGGGCTGAGAGTCCCGTGGCATCTACGGAGAGTGTGCATGCTGAGCACTCGGATGCTATCGAGACTAATGCTACTCAAGCAAGAGGAGCACAAGTGAGTGGCTCCGCAGCTGAGATGGCCTTTTTTGAGAAATTCCGACAGTTTCGGGAATACATGCAGAGAGGTCCAGATGTGCGAGCGACACCAGAGGTGATCACGCCACAACGTGTAGCACCAAATGTTGCGGCTCAACCTCAGCACCCACCCCCTCCACCACCACCACCACCTTTTCCAAGCTCATGTGCAAGGCCCATCGTACTGGGAAGCAATGAGGAGTTTGAGGGAAATGAATATGGAGTCGTTTGGTGGTCGATCTGATCCTACAGCAGCTGATAATTGGAGGAAAAGATTGGAGAGGAATTTTGACAATGCTAGATGCCCGCATGAGTACCGCAAGGATTTAGCGGTTAAATATTTGAAGGATGAAGCATTGGTTTGGTGGGACAAGGTGGTAGCCCAAGTGCAGGGACGTTATGAGTTGACTTGGGAGGATTTCAAGACGGAGTTCACCAGGAAGTATTTTCCCAGGGAGGCTATGGATAGGATGAAAAATGAGTTTATGGAATTACGCCAAGGGAATATGACGGTGAGGGAGTATGAAGCAGAGTTCGATCGACTCAGCCGGTTTGCTGGTAGGTTCATGGATGAGGATGAACTGATCCGCAGGTTCTTGAGGGGTCTAAGAATTGAGTTAAAGAACCGCTGCGAGATGTATGATCATCGCAGTATGATTGGGTTGGTAGAGAAGGCTGCGAACTTGGAGATTGGTTTGGAAAAAGAGTTGAGCCAGGCCAAAGCAGCACATGCAAAGCTGCAAAAGGGGATTACTCAAAAGAGGACTTGGGATACAACTAATGCGAGAACTTCCCCAATTTGTTACAAGTGCAATCGGACGGGACACCTTCAGAAGGATTGTCCTCGGAGTGTGAATAGTATGACTTGTTACAACTGTGGACGTCTCGTGCACATTGCCAAATTCTGTTTACAGAACACTGAAGGCCAGCGGGCAGGGGATCGTCCCAGGGAGTTCCTACCACCACCACCCCCACCACCAAAATGTCAGAATGTGGGACCTCGTGTGATGATGGCGGGAGAGCCTGAGGATGGTGAGCCGATCACTGGTATGTTAATGTTATATAAAAAAAAAAAAAAAAAAAAAAAAAAAAAATTGTTTTGTTCTTGTTCTTGAATTTAAGCTTTATGAGTAGTTGGTGTGTGAATGTTTGCTTAGAGATAATATAACATGTAGGATCAGTCCTAGTTGGGGGATGGCCAACTTATACGCTCTTTGATTCCGGTGCTACACGTAGTTGTGTAACACCAGGAGTGACCAAGAGATGGACTTTTGATGGGAGATTTGATCCAAAAGCCCAGAGGATTGGAACTGTTGGAAAGGAACGGTTAGAGTGTAAGGGAATCCATCGGGATGTGCCTATCATGATCAACGGGGAAGTAATGCCGGGAGACCTTACAGAAATGGAGATGAACCATTATGATGTGATCCTTGGAATGAATTGGTTAAAGAAGCACCATGCCGTACTGGATTGCCATCGAGCTCGTGTTCATTTTACACTACCAGAAGGGAAATTGGTATTTCAAGGTGTAAAAAGAGGCGAAGGATTTTCTATCATATCCATGATGCAAGCAGATGAGCTTATAGAGAAAGGAAATAATGCCTTCCTTGCCACCATTTCTATTGTGGGTGAGGAGACATAATTAGGGGTTGGAGACATTCCCATTGTGGCAGAATATGCAGACGTATTTGAGCCTTTAAATGGTCCACCACCAAGCAGAGGAGATGCTTTCATTATCGAGTTGGAACCAGGAACAACACCTGTGTCACGAGCGCCTTACCGCTTGGCACCTGCAGAAATGGCAGAACTAAAGACCCAGTTAGAGGACCTCACTAACAAAGGGTTTATTCGGCCAAGTAGCTCACCATGGGGTGCACCAGTACTCTTTGTGAAAAAGAAAGATGGGAGTTTCAGACTCTGTATTGATTACCGGGGATTGAATAAAGTAACCATCAAGAATAAATATCCGTTGCCACGAATTGATAAGTTACTAGACCAACTGCAAGGAGCTTCATGGTTTTCAAAGATCGACTTGGCCTCGGGGTACCACCAAATCCCGATAGCGGAGGACGATATAAGGAAAACAGCCTTCCGAACTCGGTATGGGTACTACGAGTTTGTAGTGATGCCGTTTGGGTTGACTAATGCTCCTGCCGCATTTATGAAGCTGATGAACAATGTCTTTCGTGAGTACTTGGATAAGTGTGTGATAGTATTCATCGATGACATTTTGATATACTCTAAGAGTCAAGAGGAACATGAGGAACATCTGCGATTGGTATTGGAGAAATTACGGGAACACCAATTGTATGCAAAGATGAGTAAATGCAGGTTCTGGCAGAGAAAGATCGGGTTCCTTGGGCATGTTGTCTCAGAAGAAGGAGTATCTGTAGATCCAGAGAAGATATCTTCAATAACTAATTGGCCAACGCCCACAAGTGCTACTGAGGTGCGAAGCTTCCTTGGGTTAGCGGGTAACTATCGAAAGTTTGTGGAGGGTTTTGCAAGTATTGCTAAGCCGATGACACGACTTACGGGGAAGAATGTGAAGTTCGAGTGGTCAGAACAATGTGAGGACAGTTTCCAAACATTGAAGAGGCATTTGACAGAAACTCCAGTGTTGGTACTACCAAGGACATGAGTACCCTATGTGGTGTATATTGATGCCTCAGGGACTGGATTAGGATGTGTGTTGATGCAAGATGAGAAAGTCATTGCCTATGCCTCTCGACAGTTGAGAACACACGAGGTTAACTACCCTACTCATGATTTAGAATTAGCGGCGGTTGTTTTTGCTCTGAAGATCTGGAGAGCGTACTTGTATGGTGAAAAGGTTCAGGTGTATACGGATCATAAGAGTTTGAAATATATTTTCACTCAATCCGATCTCAACCTTAGACAAAGGAGGTGGTCTGAGTTGCTAGCGGATTATGATTTGGAAATTGCCTACCATCCGGGAAAGGCTAATTCGGTAGCTGACGCCTTGAGCAGGCGTAAGAATGATGCCTCAAGGGAAAGAGATGTGCGTGAGCTGGAGGATATTTTGTGTACACTGAGTATTTGTGCCACTTCGGCAGGAGAAGATGTACTTGGGTTAGAAGCTGTGAATCAGGCCGATCTATTATCGAGGTTCCGCGAAGCACAACAGTTTGACGCTGAACTGAAGAGGATGATAGAAAATAAGGTGGAAGGGTTTCACACCACAGAGGATGGTACATGCATGTATAAGGGGAGAGTTAGAGTGCCAAATGATAAAGGTCTGAGAGATGAGATATTAGCACAAGCTTGGGTATCAAAGTGTCAGACATGTCAGAAAGTGAAAGCGGATCACCGAGTCCCAAGTGGTTTACTTCAGACTTTGCCGTTACCGGAATGGAAATGGGATATGTAACCATGGACTTTATTACCGGGCTGCCAACAACCACTGGCGGTAAGAATGCCATTTGGGTCATTGTGGACCGACTCACCAAGACTGCTCATTTCTTGCCCATCAAGAAAACGGACAGCGCATATATTTTAGCGAGGAGGTATTTGGATGAGATTGTTACGAGGCATGGAGTACCAGTGAGTATTGTATCAGATCGAGATGCAAAGTTTACATCGATATTCTGGCAGGCCTTTCAGAGGGCTTTAGGTACCAAAGTACAACTCAGCACAGCGTACCATCCTCAGACTGACGGACAATCTGAGAGGACAATTCAGACGCTAGAGGATATGTTGAGGGCATGTGTACTTGAATGGGAAGGAAACTGGCTTAAGTATCTTCCATTGGTGGAATTTGCGTATAATAACAGTTATCATTCGAGCATAGGGATGCCACCGTATGAAGCCCTCTACGGTAGACCATGTCGTACCCCACTCTGTTGGACTGAAGTAGGAGAGCGCAAGGACCTAGAGCCAGAAATGGTCAAAGAAACTATCGAGCAGGTGCAGTTGCTTCGAGATAGGCTTAAGGAAGCCCATGACAGACAAAAGAGCTATGCAGATAAACGCATGAGGGATTTAGAATTTGCAGTCGGAGATGCAGTATACTTAAAGATGAGAACATTCAGAGGAGCAAATGAAAACCGGAAGTTGAAAAAGCTCAAACCAAGATACATGGGGCCATATGTCATTACAGAGAGAATTGGTGTGGTGGCTTACCGTTTGCAATTACCGAGGGAACTATCTAGTTTCCACGATGTTTTTCATGTGTCAATGTTGCGAAAAGTTGTCAGAGAACCAGAACTCATTTTACCAAGCCCACCAGCAGATTTGAATCAGAATTTAACGGCAATGAGTAAACCCATTGAAATTTTGGACCTTCGGGAAACTGAAATCCAAGGCGAGATGGTGAAGTCAGTCAAGGTATCTTGGGAGAGAGATGAGATCAGAGAAGAAACCTGGGAATCAGACAAGGAGATGCGTGTGATCTATCCTGATCTTTTTAAAGAGTAAAGTGTTGTGTCGAATTCGGGGACGAATTCCTTTGTAGTAGGGGAGAATTGTAATGACCCAATTTTTTTTAAAAAACCCAATAGCAATTATGGCCTAACAATTTTGTGGTCCAAGTAAAATTCCCAAATGTTAAATGTCCCACATTGGAATCTCACCTACCTACCTTCCCCTCATTCTCCTATAAATACAACATCTCCCCATCTCACTTCTCACCAAGTCAAAGTAGTACTTTGCAAAGGGAGCTAGCACCAATTGAGCCAGCTCCCACCGACGGAATTCCAGTGAGATTCCGGCGACTTTCCGGCGAAGTTCCGGCAAGTCTCCGGCGAGTTTCCGGCGAGTTTCCGGCGAATCTCCGGTGAATCTCCGGCGAGTTTCCGGCGAGTTTCCGGCGAATCTCCGGTGAATCTCCGGCGAGTTTCCGGTAAACTTTTTATCTTTTTCTATTAGCAAGTTAGGACGGTTAGAGGTCAGGTCAAATAGGGTTGACCGTTGACTTCTAGTTGACCGTTGACCGTTGACCGTTGACTTCTAGTTGACCGTTGACCGTTGACTTTTAGTTGATCATTGACCGTTGACTTTTAGTTGACTGTTGACTTTGACCAATTGACCAGTCTAGTTAGTAGTTTAAATTGTTTTAATCGGTGAATCTAAATCGATGCAGACCGAGAATTATTGGCGAATTTGAGTAACATTGTTCATAGTCCATCGAAAAGTCAAACTAATTGCTAAGGTGAGGACGAGTTGTGTTTTCTTCCTATATAAATATATTTAAAATAATTACTTAGTTTAAGGTTAAACCGAGTATACCTACGAGTTACATATATGATAAGTAACCGTATTTGTTTGATTCGTGAATTATTATTTATAATAATTATAAAAATATATATTGTTTTTAAAAGAAAAAGAACTAGTATTTTAGGGTTGGAAATTAATACGGGAATTTTAATGTTTGTTGCGTGTTGTTGTGAAAATAATATTGGCATGATTAAATAAGTGTTTGTGAATTGGAAATGCGGGTGAACCGCGAAGTATTTGCAAGGAATAGCCTTGTAGTTGTTTGTTGGCTTATGGACGCGGGTATGCGGGTAAGCCAGTATTGGCTGACGAGCCACCGTGAGTGTTGTGCAGGGATGACGTGCTTCGGCACTAGGGATCCGGTATGCACGAGAGAGAGATTTGTGCAGGGATGATGTGCTTCGGCACTAGGGATCCGGTATGCACGGGGGTAGCGTGTCTTGACATGGGGTACCCGAGCCGCGTAATACGGTTATCCATGTTCTCATGGATTTGTTTGTTGTGTGTGTGTCATGGACACGTGTTTGCCTGCTCGTCTTAGGTTTAGACTTTGTGATGGTTTGAGTATATTTGTATGTGGAGAATCCGTGAGCCATAAGGCTTGCCCCACTGAGTAATCTCCCGATTACTCACCCCTCTCTTCTTTGCAGGTAATCGTGTTGAGTAGTTTCGGAGAGTGGAAGTTGTGATGGGTCCCAAAGATCGAGATTGCTTATTTTATTACTTCGATAGTAGTTGTTGAATAAGACTTTTAATTTTGTATTATTGTTGTTTAGGGACAATGTTGGGATGTCCAATTAAACTATTTGAATAATTTGGATATTTTCGGTTAAGTTGGTTATTACTTGGTTTATAAGTTAATTTTGAATGACGTGCCTTGGAAGTAAGAACCGGGGTGTCACACTCAGCTCCTCCGGCGTCAGAAAGCGGTGAAAGGCAGATCTCCTCGATACTTGTGTCAGGGAGAAAAAGGGTTCTCAATATAACTTTTTTTTTTCCGTATAATATAGATTACACAAACATAAAATGTATTACTTGTATATAATGCTCTATTTAGATTTGTTTTACAGTATATTACCTAGTCGATGTGGAGTTAGAGAAGCATAACATGATTGAGATTGTATAGCACATGCATAAATACAAATTCTTTGATTTTGTAGGAATTTTATGCATTGTTGTTGAATAGATCAAGAGATCATTGTAATAGGAATACCAATAGGCCATAGTTGGTTGATGCAACATGTATATGTTATCGGATCATACACTAGATCACCAAGATGAAGGTTGTCTGCTAGAAAACTTTCAATAGCAGCAAAGAATAGCGCACAAAAGAAATGCATGTTTAAATTGGAAATGAAGACTATACATGTTTGAGGTCGTTCCTTGAGCCGAGAAATCAACCTTGAAAGTTGAGCTTTCACCTTCACTTTTTCTATCAATAATGAAGTGAAGGAGGCTGATTAGGTTTTGGATGGATGGTTGGTAGTGAAGAAAACAAATCTGGTTCCTTATCACTTGTGTCAATGGTGCAAACAAGGTGAAAAGAAGAGTGATGGTTTTGAAAATTCCATCGCTCGTTTCGCTTTCACCACAAATAACAGACCAAGACTTGAATCATTATGAATATCCTTTTTCTTTTTTTGAATCCCGATAATTTGTCCAATCATATCTAACACTAGTAGAGGTTTTTAGAATAATTTTCAATATATTTCACAACTTCATATAAAATTTATAATAAATAGTTAAATAAAAAAAATTTATCCATGCAAAAAAGAATTATTTACAATAAAAATAGAGCAATTCCCTCAAAGCACCAAATGATGTTTTTGTTCCACAATTAACACACATTTTTATTTAGGACAAAAAATAACATTTTATTTTATAATTTAATTTTTTTTTATTTGGGTTAACTATATTAATATTTAAGGTTTAGTTTTTATGGAACATATGGTAAGATTTAGAGTTTAACACTTAGGGTTTAGGGCTTAGGATTTAGGGTTTTCTAAACCCTAAACCCTAAATTGTAAACTTTAAAAATATGAGATTATGACTATCTTTTAATAAAAATACTATTTATAACATAAATGAGAATGTGTGCTAAATATGTCACAAAAACTATATTTTGTGCTATTTTGAAATTTACCCAAAAAAATATATTGTTCTATAAAATGAAAGGTTCTAAAATATATTAAAATTTTATCTCATCCAATAGCCCAAGACCCTATTTTGCAAATTTCATTTTATTCAATTAAACGAATATGCAGTGAGTGTTCCGGAATCCGGATCCACTGAAAACCATTTATACCGGAAATTTTGAGTAACTGAGTCCGGATATGGTTTAGTTAAACCGAGTAGAGTTGAACCTTACTGGAAACTGGAAAATTTACAATGAACTTTTGCAGTAATCAAATCTTCCCTTCTTCTCAACAATTCCTAAAAATCTCGGAAGCAAAATGAGCGGTGCATTGTTCAGAAACGTCGCCGCCGACTCCGCCCAGCTCATACGGCGTAACGTGGCGGCTACAGATCGGTTTGGTAAGACCGGTTTAGCTCAATCAAGGCCTTATTTCCTCCGGTCTCCTCAGATTCTCGTTAGAGCAAAAGAAACTGGAATCTCACATCTTTCTTATGGTTTCTGTACTTCATCATCTACGTCGATTTCGAAGTTGGGTTTCGTTGGATGGTATCTTGGTATGGTGAAATCACGCCCTGTTTTTACCAAAAGTGCCACTTCCTCGCTTATTTACATTGCTGCTGATTTGTCTTCTCAGGTAATTTTGAAAATTGCTTTCAAAATTTGGGTTTTTGATGTCTCCAATTTGATCTTAGATTATAATTACTGGAAAAGTGTGTTTCCTTGTGTGAAAGTTGTAATCTTTAAATTGGTTCTTCTCTTTGATGTTTCATTGTGCTTAAAGGTGGAAACTTTTTCGAAATTACTCTGGTTTAAATAAATTTGAATAGGATTTGAGTAAAGTTTGATTCTTTGTTGGAGTAATGTGTGTTTGAAGCAGAAAGTGATTGGAGTAATGTGACTTCTTGAAATGATGATTTAATTAGCTAGAAAGTTATTCTTTTCTATTGTGATTTGTATACTTTAAAATGGTTCTTCTCTTTGACATTTATGCGTTAGTTATGAGTTTCACAAATATAAAAATGGCTCAGTTTTGTGGGAGATGTTTCTGGGTCTTTGATCCTAGTATGTGTGTAGAACCATGGTGCTTAAAGGATGAAACTTTCCGAAATTACTCTGGTCTGAATATATTTGAACAGGAGTGTGTAAAGTTTGATTCTTTATTGGAGTAGTGAAACTTCTTGATATGGTGATTTAGCTGTTTAATGTGCATTGAAGGAGGAAAGTTTACGAAATCACTGTGGTCTAAAGATGTTTGAATATGATTAGAGTAAAGTTTGATTTTTTATTGGAGTAATGTGTGTATGCAACACAAAGGGATTGGAGTAATGGGACATTCTTGAAATGAGGATTTAATTAGCTGTTCAATGTGAATTTTGAAGTGTTTCAGTTCCACTGTTACATTTCCTTGTAGTTTATCGTTTGTTTTTAGCTATTTTACTTTGTGGGAATTTACTTAAGAGCTGACGTTGGTTCACATTGTATTGATCTTTTGATAGACAATTGCGAAAACTTCTTCCGAGTCTTATGACTTGGTGAGAACAGCAAGGATGGGAGGATATGGTTTATTTGTTTTGGGTCCAACACTTCACTATTGGTTCAATTTCATGTCAAGACTCTTTCCTAAACAAGATTTGATTACAACGTTTAAGAAAATGGCCATGGGGCAGACGATCTACGGGCCAACGATGACTGTGATTTTCTTCTCGTTGAACGCATCCCTACAGGGTAAGCTTCTTGTATATATATATCTGAAACTAGAATTGTGTTGGGATAGGAAGAAATAAACTAGCCCGTTATCTATCAGTCCTTCTATTGCCGCAATCCCACTCTAAGTCATATCTACATGTAAATTTTGTGTACTAGATCAGTTTACTAATCATTTACAGTCTTTGCTCGAAGCTACAGTTTTTTGGTAGCTCTTAATTAGTTGTTGGTGATGACTAGTATGTGTCAAGGTGAGAATGATAACTAATAATTGATTGGTTATTTCCAGAAGCTGTCATTCCAAGAGAAACACGTAGTCTCGAATAAAGATATCTGTCAGATTGTAATAACTGCTATTAGTTTACTGCATCTTGAATGGAGAAATCTTGGGTTCATTTCTTGGTGTCAGGTTTGTTTAGTCTTTGGACATGTCTTACAAATTATACGATAATTCCATTGATATCAGTGATGGAGTTTCTTTGTTTTTGTTTGATCTCAGTGGTTTGATTATGCTAAACCTTGTTCTAAGTTATTCTTCTTTCCGTTGTTTGTTCAGGGGAAAGCGGTTCAGATATACTAGCTAGATTGAAAAGGGACTTACTTCCCGCGATGTTTAATGGTGTCATGTATTGGCCTTTATGTGATTTTATAACATTCAGATTCTTCCCCGTTCATTTACAGGTAATATCGGTTAACGATCCTTTTGACTTGCACTTCCTAAGTTTAAAGCTCAAGACAAAACTCAAAAAAGACAAATCGTTTTACTTTCCCCATTACTTTTCCTGGCCTTGTACTTATCTTAAGATGCATTCACTTACTCTGTTCTTGTTTCTTTTTATTTTCCTGCAGCCTCTTGTAAGCAACTCGTTTTCGTATGTATGGACAATCTACATGACTTACATGGCTAACCGTGAGAAACCAGTCGTGATTTCAAGCTGAAACACTCAAAATCTTCTTCATTATCTCGGGCATTGCCACCCTATTCGATACTCAGTTTTCTCCGCATCAAAGTTAGTTTTAAAAACGCATGAATTCTTCAAGATTTTCTGTTTCTGTCTGTAGATTTAGGTTGGTAAGTGTAAGAGCCTGGAAGAACTTGCTAGAAGCAGTGGGTCATATCTTTAATCATATCATAACTATAACATTAATTAATGTATGATTTTGCAAAGTAATGATTTTGGTTCCTCTTATTTATCTGAGTTATGCTCTGCTTCAATGAAATGTAACTTCCTGCGGTTCTACGTTCTTTGAACAGCAGAACTGATGCAGCAGCATCGCGATATCTTCTTGGTTCAGTTTGGTGTTATGTATTCCGGTTTTAGATATCCTCTCCATTGTTTCGAATCTGTCCAAACTTGGTTTTATTGTCATCTTAGTCATTTTGAGACCTAGCACTAGAGTTCTATTCAGTATTTGTCTTTGTTCTGCAGACATTTAATAGCTAAAACAAATTTCTTACTCAAGAACCCTCGAATCTGACATTGTTTCTCACGAATCAAGACCCGAAATGTTCTTTGAACCTTTGGTTAAGCTGAAGATTGCTATACTCTTTGCTCAATGCTGAGACCAAAAGCAAACTGTTCCAGCAAAGAGGATGAGATCACGCGACAAGCTATAGCCGAGCTCCAAGCACATATTAAAACTTTCACTGCATCTATCCATACGATAAAACATTCATTAGGTGGCACCTCAATCTGCAGAACTAGTTGATGATGACTTCAAGTGGAAGTCTATAGAACTGGAGGTTAAAATTTTCTATTGCTTTCATGGAAAATTTGGGGAAAATAGCCAAAATCAACATGAACTTTTTTCACGGTGTCTTTTTATACACGAACTAAGATCTGGTGCGTTTTTCAACTTGAACTTACAAAATTTTCAAAAAATCAACATGAACTTTCATATGAGTGCTGAAATCAACTTTGACCAAAATAGTATTAGTCAAACTGTTGAGTCAGATGCCACGTGGCATATTTCTGCTGAGTCAGATGCCACGTGGCATTTTTTCGCTGAGTCATCTGCCACGTAGATTTTTCAAAAAAAAAAAAAAAAAATTTTGAAAGTTTTATGCAATGTTGTGGATCTAATTTTTTTTTTTATATTTATAGTGGAGAATCGCAAACATCATTAACAGTTTAACCATCTTATCATTTATTTTTATCATTTATGTAGGCGCAATAATCATAGAGATACGACCATTAAACAGTTATAATGTTTAGTTCTAATATTTTCGTTTGGTTAATTATAAAATTTTGATATATTCTTAAATTTACTCAAAATTATTCGATATTTAACAAAATTATTTAAAATATATTCAAAAGTTGATATAAATAATTTATTAAAAATAACTTATTATAATATAATATTATTAGTAATTATTCGTTCAAATAGCAATTTTAATTACGAAAATTACTTGTTTGGGTAGTAATTTAAACTACATGATCATACTTTTACTCTACCCTTCTTTGCTATTATCCGATTTTTATATTGACATGTATACTTTGTGTAGTAGTTTCTAAAACCTGAATTATCCATACCTGTCTTTTACTCGCTATTATATGATCAGATAATAGCAAAGAAGTACGATCATATAGTTTAAATTACTACCCAAACAAGTAATTTTTGTAATTAAAAGTGTTATTTGAACGGATAATTACTGATAATATTATATTATAATAAATTGTTTTTAATAGATTATTTATAGTAACTTTTGGATATATTTTAAATAATTTTGTTAAACAAAAACATTAGAACTAAACATTATAACTGTTTAATGATCGTAACCCTATGCTTATTGCAGCTACATAAATGATAAAAAAAATGATAAGATAGTTAAACTGTTAATGATGTTTTCGATTCTCCATTATAAATGTAAAAATAAAAAATTAAGATCAACAACATTGCATTAAATTTTTTTAAAATTTTTTTTTTTTTTTTTTTTTAAAATGTACGTGGCAGATGACTCAGCGAAAAAATGCCACGTGGCATCTGATTCAGCAGAAATATGCCACGTGGCATCTGACTCAGCAGTTTGACTAATACTATTTTGGTCAAAGTTGATTTCAGCACTCATATGAAAGTTCATGTTGATTTTTTGAAAATTTTGTAAGTTCAAGTTGAAAAACGCACCGGATCTTAGTTCGTGTATAAAAAGGCACCGTGAAAAAAGTTCATGTTGATTTTAGCCCTTTTTCCGGAAAATTTGTTACACATTAGAGAGAGACACAGAGGATAAAAAGATACAGAAAAAAAGAAAGTAATGATATCTTCTAAACAAATGGGTATTTAAACTATATATCATATAATCTATCAAGAACTTGTACAACCCCAAGACTCTTTGTGTCTCTTCAAAGCTTCTTCAAGAACTCACTAATGACAATTCCACCCAAATTCCAGGAAAGAATCTCAGGTAAAGGTACCAAATCTGTCAATCAAATAAGATTATCGGTGTATATAGAAACCGATGTATTGCTAAAACCACGGCGTTTTTTTTTCTACAAGTTTACTCTTCGGAAGTACGGGAACAGATCTTCTCTAGATGTATAGGCCATTCTTCTCCAAGAACCCGAGGATTTAACTCCATAGCAGAACAGAAATCCAACATCGATACATTGGACATTGTTTGTTTTCGCTGGCTGTTCAACCGAGAACTGGCTAAACTCATAGAAGGCTCGATCAGCCTTTTCAGAAACGCATTCAATCCACTATTAAGAAGATTCGCAGAGTCCATAGATAACTGTATCCCTTCCATCTCCAGTTTCCTCTCTAACCGAGCTTTCAATGTATTTGTATCAGGTAACTCTCCGCTGCTATGACACGTATCACGGTTGATACCATTGTATGAACTGAATATAGACTTTCTCGCTCCGCTTTTAAGATTGAAAGAAACACCAAGTGGAGCGGTTAAAGGACTTCTACTCTGCACACTCGGACTTCCCGTCATTTGTTCAACCTCTTCTCCATCTTCCACAGAGACAACTTCCATTGGAAGCCTTCGTGCCTTCGACATTGACTCATCATTCGTAGTTGTAATACTTTGAGGCTTCCCAAGTGGACCAAGCGGACTAGGCCGGTCTCTAAATTTCCTCGACCTACATTTCCTCGGCGAAGGTGGGAACGCTGAATCCCCATAAAGACACTGACTTTGACTCACATTTCCAAACTTCTTCGGATATCTCGGTGGAGGAGATTTAGCAAGACTTGCATTCTTGAGAATCGAACGAACTAAACGGTTGTGAAGAGCGATGTTTTCTCTACCAATCGTCTTGATACAATGCTTATCGAATTCGGACTTGCTTATCCTTGAGGTAAGGAATTTTCCAAGCTGATCAAAGTAACTATCTGCTCTCTGATGCCCAATTTTCTGATAAATTAGGGCTTTTATCTCAATTGTATTCAACCTTGAAAAACATTGATCTGAACCCATCTTCCCAACAAATCTTCAACCTGAACTAAATCCAAATCTTGAAATCAATCCTCATCCAAAAATTCTCAAACTTTAAAATGAAGATCCAAAGATTGCAACTTTATGGTCTGTTATCTCAATTCCAAGACCTAAAACCCCAATTAAACAAATAAGTTAATCCTGAAAATCGAAAATTAAAGAGAACAAGTTCAGATAGAACATGAGCTGAGTAAATTGACTAACTAAGAAAGTAAAATCAAATACATATTCTTAAAAAAATAGATAAAGAATCGAATTTTAGGATATATTTGAGATAAGAAACTATCAAAAACAGCAAAAATTATGAAGAAATTGAGAAGATCCGAAGATTTTTTTAAAGTACCAAGCTTTATCGAAGAAACAGTCAAATCAATCAAAATTGAGAAGAAGGAAAACAAAACCCAGAATGATAAAATCAAAGATTGATGAAGAATTAAGAGTAAAGTACAAACCAGTAGAAGCGATTGATTTAGCCGCGAAATTGTTTTTTTTTTTTTTTTTTTTACAGAAGAAGTGTTTCGCTTTGTTGTTATGCCCTAAAGGGCATTTTTGTTTAACGAGTTATTGAGTTCGCTTGTGTTTGTGTTTGTGTTTGTGTTCGTGTTCGTACGTGTGAAATAGAGAGACCAAACGACGACTATGAGAAATAAGAACATCGTTTACTCTTTTCTGTTCGTACTTGGGGCAGATATACACGTGCGAATTTATTATTATTATTTTTAGTTCTCTTCAAATTATTTTAAAATTATATTTTGTATTTGTCTGGGCGTTCGGATATTCGGATCGGGTTCGAATTAGATTTTTTTGGTTCGGGTTTTCAGGTTTACAAATTCTTTACTCGTTCGGGTTTTAGAAATTTTTGGGTCCGGTTCGGGTTCGATTCGGGTTTATCCAAATATCCAAAAAAACAAAAAAAAATTGAATGTACATCTACTAAATTAATTACTTGAAAATGTCCAAAATTCTAAAAAAATACAAGTATTATTACCCAAATCTACCAAAAAACAACTAAGTATATTCAAAATAAATCTAAAATATCCAAAAATCATGAATATTTAGGCACTTTTTTTTGGTGCTTAAAATATTTAGGCACTTGGCTTATTATAAATATAATTATTACTAATATATTATTAGTATGTACGTATATTTCGGGTATGCTCAGTATATATTCGGGTTTCGGTTCGGATCGGATTCGGATTCGGGTTTTCGGGTTTTGAAGTTTAGTATCCGTTCGGGTATTTTAATATTTCGGGTTCGGATTCGGGTTAATTTTTTCGGGTCGGGTACTCGGGTTCGGATATTTTGTCCAGGCCAATTCTATTTGTGATCTTTGGATAAATGAGTATACTAGGTTATTTTAAAGTGAAACTTTGGGGAAATTTCCTATCTATGTTTAATAATTTGAAAAAAATATTTTTTTATTTTATTTTTCTTCTACAAATTAATATTATTTTACTTAAAATGACATTAAAAACACTAATTATAATTTAGAGAGAAAGTATATATTTTAAAAATAAAACCAGTTAATTCATTTTGGGTAGAGTTAAAGATAAGAACAACACAGACGAGACTATCAATGAGCTTATTGAGCTTAAGAGAGTTTTTTTTGAGGAAAAGAGTTACACGACGCGCGTTAAATACACGCGCCCCCAAATATTTCCTCTCGAAGGCGACACCAAATTCCGGCCAAGTTAAGTTCGACGGAGCCGTAACCACCGTGAATCCGTCGATTTCTGTCCTAATCTTCATAGGAGCCTACTTCCAATCAAAAATCCGACTGTATCACCGATGAATTCGACTTCAGATTCAATCAACATCAAGTTCACCAACAACGTACCAGTAGTTGACGACGGCGACTCTTCCCCAGCGAATCCAGGCCCAGACCCTCGGTGGCCCTATTTGAATCGGTGGACGAAGAGCTCTTCTACCTCCGTGACACCACCTTCAGTTTCAGCGGTGAAGCTCGCGAAGGTTGATTCACCACCGGTAATTGCATCGCTGGAGATGTCTATTCCTCACGACATATTGAAGCCTTCTACTCCGTCGGATTCAATCTTGCAGGTAACGGTCGAGCATCCTATGGAGACATTGGTGAATCTCTCAACGGAGGAGTCTACAAAACCGTCTACCTCGCCACAAATAGCCTCGGTTCCTACTGTCAATTTAACTCCTCCAGTTGATTTGATTTCCCCCCCCTTTGAAGGGAGCTTGGGCGAAAAGACTGGAATTCACCAAGTCATCGACTTCTAATCAACCTATTTGTGGAGCATCGACCAAATCCCATCCTGAAGAAACTTTTGAAGATGAAATTCGGTTCCCTTGGGCTGCAAAAATGGATCCATCAGTGAGGAACCTTTACAGGGCAACATCACCGGAATACATGGAAGATGGAACTCCAAAGGTAACGATTCCAAGTCATGTTTTGTTGCAAGGTCTTGAAAATCAAAAAGAATACGTATTAGGCCAGTTCTATAGATGTAGTTCTCCTCCTGGTGGTTTGATTCATGCCGTGGTCAATAGGATTTGGGGTAGAAAGTGTAAAATCTTTATCCGTAAACTAGATGATTCTAAATTTCTCTTCCATATCCCGGATGCATCAACAAGAGCTTGGGTTCTTCAAAGAGGATTATGGCATGTTGATGATTGTCTTATGTTCGTAGCTCCGTGGTCTTCAGCAGACACATTAGCAATCCCTGAGATCTCGACTATTCCTGTCTGGGTAACCCTCAAAAAAATCCCAAACCGGCTGTACTCAATTCCAGGAATAAGCCATATTGCTTCGGGGTTAGGTGCTCCTATGGCTACTTACAAGCCTAGACTTGATCCTACATTAATGGGTGAGGCCAAGATTTTGGTGGAAGTAGAGTTGAGTAAAGCATTTCCTTCAAGGATTGCAGCTGCGGATAAAAGTGGATTCATCTCAATGGTTGATGTAGAGTATGCTTGGGTTCCCACTAAATGTGGAAGTTGTGGACAGCTGGGACACAAGGCTTCTCGTTGTCTTCAACTCCATTTGTCAAAGAAAGCAGTCACCAAACTTGTCTCAGAAGAGGTCAACAAATCTTCTAATGGGAATATGTCTATCGCCAATGATTTGGTTTCACCAATTACAATTCCGTCTGACCCACCAGCTGTCCTTGCCGGTGTTTCAGAAACTCAAGATGCTATAAATCCAGAAACTCAAGATGCTATAAACCCAAGCATTATGGATGGACCAATCCAAGTCGCATATCAATGTGCCATGGCGGCAGGCACAGTCCATAAAGATTCGGATTTTGCAAGCGCAAAAGACAATGAGACTCTTAGGGACTGCAGTTCACTAGTTATGGATACTTCAGTTGGGAATGTGGTTGGTACAAACAGGTTTACTATTTTGGGCTCTTCGTTAACGGATCCGGATTCACATGACTCCGATGATTCATGCAGTGAGTCTGGAATGTTAGAACTTTTGACTCCTTCTGGCCAAAGACTACTACGTGAAAGACCGGTTAAACCATCTATCAAAGCTATAGAGATGCTTGCATCCTCTAAAGCTCGAGGACGAGGACACCGTGGACGTGTGCGAGGCTGTCGTGGCTAGTTGTCGATCTCAATATGATAATCCAAGCCAATCGAAGCGGAAGATTCAGTTGTCATCTTAACGTTTTTATAACATTAAACTATCTCGTACCATGTTTCGTAAAAAAAAACTGTATGACCTCTGTCATGGCTTTGTAATGTTTATCAATAAAATAGTATTTGGTAAAAAAAAAAAAAAAAAAAAAAAAAAAAAAAAAAAAAAAAAAACTTTTTATAACATAAAAAGTTTTTTTTTTTTTTTTTTTTTTTTTTTTTTCGTCAGTATTCCATGTTGTTGTTTTTTGCGTTTTCATGTTACTGTTTATTTGTAATGTCATGTGTGGCTTAAGTTTCAGAAACTTGTTATTAGAATACTCAGTAGATACATAATTACGTATTGATGTAAATAAACAATCTTTGAAGTTATTGGTTTGACTTGTGTTTCCATCATCATTGTAGGAAACATAAATATCTTACCTATATATGGTCAAATCCCATAATGGATTGTCTGTGAAGTTCTTGATTAATTTTGGTAATGTCTCAAATTCCTCAAACTCTAGTTTAAGCGACAAGAGAGCTAATAGATTTATGCACATATTTATCTCTAATGAGGTTAAATCAGCTTATACCTTGTTTGATAACTGCGCTCTGTTTCGGAAACAATGAATTTTTTTTTTTTTTTTCCTTCTTGTATTTCTATTGTCGATGACCATGTAAATCATCTTTATTTAAAAAATTAATAATTTTAATTATTCAGAAATTTTGGTTTTGTTTATTAAAATTATAACTTGTAAATTAAATAAGGACAAAAGTCATATCACATAAATTAAATCTTACATTGGACATGTGATATGACTTTTGTCCTTATTTAATTTACAAGTTATAATTTTAATAAATAAAACCAAAATTTCTGAATAATTAAAATTATTAATACAGTTTGATTTTTTTTTAAATAACGATAATTTATATGGTCATCGACAATAGAACTTTTGTCCTTATATTAAATAAGGACAAAAGTCATATCATATATAATTTATTTAAAAAATACCCTATTTTTAAAATACCTTTTTTAAAAATAAAATACACCATTCATTTTTATTTTTAAAATAAGATAATTTTGAAAATTAACTTATTTATTATAACTTATAAATTAAATAAAGACAAAAGTCATATCACATTTAATTATTCAATAATCTATACTATGAAAGAAGAGTGTGCTCTCCAGAGTTTGACACGTGCCAGACTAATTAAGAGCATGCCAAATATCCATTTTATTTAAAAAAATCTTTCAAAAAAACCTTTGTTTATGTTATTTATCTTTTTGTCTTCTTCTCTTAAATACGTATTTATGTAAGATTTTTAAAATAAAAATAAAAATATGAATGAATGATTTTGAATAAAAAAATCATAGAAACAAATAAACAATATTTAAATTAATATTTCCAACTATGAATTATATTATTTTATTGGGTAATTTTCAAAAATAGCACAAAATATAGTTTTTGTGATATATTTAACACACATTCTCATTTAGGACATAAATAACATTTTTATTAAAAAATAATCATAACCTCACATTTTTATGGTTTACGATTTAGGGTTTAGGGTTTTCTAAACCCTAAACCCTAAATCTTACCCCCTACCCCCTAAAAACGAAACCCTAAATACTAATATAGTTAACCCAAAAAAAAAATTAAATTATGAACTTTAT
Organism: Barbarea vulgaris; assembly: GCA_963667165.1. Taxonomy (NCBI): domain Eukaryota; kingdom Viridiplantae; phylum Streptophyta; class Magnoliopsida; order Brassicales; family Brassicaceae; genus Barbarea; species Barbarea vulgaris. The sequence goes on along the minus strand of OY763893.1, from coordinate 20,776,319 downwards.
AAAATGCTATTTTTGTCCTAAATAAAAATGTGTGCTAATTGTGGAACAAAAACATCATTTGGTACTATTTGAGAGAATTTCTCTATTTTATTTTGTTGTTTAATATTAATTAATATTAATATTCTTAAATTCATGTATATTTACTTTATCTAAAGGTTTTTTTCTCAATTTTGTTGTTTACAAAGTCAAAATGTAATTCATGCGAGATACAATGTGGGAAATAAAAGTGAGAGTGAAATAACATTTGTTCCTCTCTTTGTTGTTTTGCTAATTTATCAGCCGGAGTATTGGAGGATCTTGATGCCCACTGAAATTTTGTGTCAGTATTGCAGCCAATTCTTGAATATCCCGTATCCAATTAAAAAAAACAAAAGTTCCACTTCTTCCATTTAAGATATTGCGATCTCCTTATTGTCCCCTTCAAAGATAACTTTACGTAAACCTCCAAGCGTGTTGCGTAGCAAATAAAAGGCTTTAAAGTTCTGCATCAAAAGCTATATTAACAACTATACCCGTAGCTTGACCGACCCCTTTAAAAGTTCCTAACTCATCCCGATAAAGCCATCCCGCTGTAGCACTTTGTTCGTTATTTAGGAAACTTTCATCATAATTACACTTTATCCGTTCCTTGTATGGTGTAACCCAATTCAAGTGGCCGTCTCTATCTTGTGGTATGATGGAATCACTTGATCCTCTTAACTCACTCTTACGTTTTAGTATCGCTGTCCATTCTTCAGCATCTTGATTAGCTTCTCTTAAAATCTTCCTCCATTGGTGGTCTGATCTTTGAAACGTGATCATGTTTCTTGATTTCCATATATGCCATAGTAAATGGAGATGTAGATGTTTGTGTATCAAAGGCACATCTTCTCGGTGATGAAAAAAAAAATTGTGTTTATCTTTTCCTCAAAAGATAAGGTGTTACGCATTCCACTCATTAACAAAGTACTTCCGACTCTCCATAATTGTTGAATATAACAACATTCGAAGAAAAGGTGATTGGTAGTTTCTGAATGTGAGAGGCATCGTTTGCAAGAGTCATCTGTTGTAATTCTTCTTCTTGTAATTTCTTCTCCCCTAGCTAAGGCCAATAATCTCCATAAGAAATGTTTGATTTTTGTATATCCCGGAATCCCAATCCGCCTTCTTTTTTGGGTAGGCACATACGTTTCCAAGCCACCCAATGCATAGATGTTGCGTCAGAAGTTCCATTCCACCAATAATCAGCTATTAGCTTTTCAATTTCTTCGCAGATTTCTATCGGTAGCTTAAAACAGTTCATCGTATAGATTGGCATTGCCATTGCTATAGCTTTGAGGAGTACTTCCTTTTCCCCCTATGATAAGAACTGATTTCTCCATCCATGTGTTTTCTCTCGAATCTTTTCAATAATAAATTGAAAAACTTCAATCTTCTTTCTTCCAAATTGTTCAGGTAAGCCAAGATACTTTCCATTACCACCATCATTGTGAATTTGTAGCAATCTTCGGAGTGTTGTTTTAACACCTTCTGGTACACGTTTGCCAAATGATACGGATGATTTACCTTTATTAATCATCTGACCTGTTGCCATCTCGTATTGGTATAGAATATCCTTTATTACATTGCACGCCTTTACGTTGGCATGGCAAAAGAATAAATAATCATCCGCAAACAGCAGGTGGGTTATTGAAGGGTCTGCATTACTTTAAAGGTTCATATTTTTATGTTAATTGTATTTTTACTTTACATTGCAATCTAAAGCAAAAAAAAAACATATCATATTAAAAATTACATCGTAAAATATTAAAACTATTGTTCTTTCTGTTTCATAATAAGATGTTACTAGATAAATAACCCGTGCTGCGCCCGGGTGAAATATTTTAAAATTTATTATTTGTTATGTATAAATTAGTTAAATTATATTTTTATTTTATTTTAGAGTATAATGCATGTAAGTTGTTAGTAAAGTAATTGAGTTAACTAATACATGTTAATTTTATATATTGAATATTATGTGGGTGGTTTAAGTATTGAATATGTATTTAGGAACGTAAGTAATCGTAAGCGATAAAAAAATGTAAAAGAGAGGTAAAATAACCACAAGTATAAAAACTGTTATTATTACTTTTATATATATATATATATACAACTTTGTATTTTTATTTTGTATAAACCGACAAACATATTTTGTATTTTTAACAATCCGACCATCAAATAATCACGAACACCCAAGAAACCACTAATTGTATCACATTCACATGCGTATGTAATAATTACTTTATTTACTTTCCATATATTGCTCAAATGAAATATAATGAAATCATTCAAACATTATCTCAGTGTTATAAGGTCGGAATGCACTAACATCATGTACTTCAAATTCAGAACATATCCCAAGTTGAGTTGTACAAATACATTATGAGCCCATATCAAAAGAAAAAGAATAACACTAATGCACTACATGCTTACCATTGAATAGTCAAGATTTCTTTCAGGAGTAATGGTTCTACTAAATGTTGTATGCTTGGAGAGACGGTTTCCTGTTTTGCCTGATTTATAGCAAACTTGAAAATCTTACACACATTTATCAATACCTAGACAATAATGAAACAATTTTTCTATCTGAAGAGTCATGAAACTATAAACGGTAAAACTTTCAAACATTTAATTAAAATCTTTAATGTAATTTTGATACAAAATCCATCCATAGCAAACCAATATTGCATGACTATAATGCTACTCATGTCAAAAGGCTACTTAAAACATTAAGACGACATCATAAAGAGGATTTAAATAATAATAGAAAATCCTTGATATTATAGAATTATAGAGTTCATCTTTATAAAGAGCAGTGTAAATTCAAGATAAAAATCCTTCACCTCCAAAACACATAGATATCTCTCTAAAATAGGCTTCACGTTGCTTTTACTTCCCAAAGTGAAACTCTTGTTGTAAAAGTAAAGAGTGAGAAATAATTACTATGACTTTTTCCACATTGATCAAAATCAAAATCTGAGTTATGGAACTTGTATGGAGCAATTAAACATATAACCTACATCATATACCTCTCACATCTGCCAAAATCTATAACACCCCAAAATAATATAAATATCTTAAGCCTACCTTTAGCGTCTTTTGACCCTGAAGGATTCAGACCCTTATGAGCATGTTAAGCCTTGTTAACTGTTTGAAAACAACAAAGTTAGAATCAGAGGAATCACTCCTGCAGAATAAACAACCCAAAAAGAAGTAGTACACACACACTTATAGTGAATACAAAAATCTAAACACACAAAAGCACAAACATAATTGTGAATACGAAAATCTAAACCATACCAATGTTTAGCCTTTCTAGCTTAACCCTTAGCTTGATGTTCAGCTTCTTTTTCAGCTAGCTTCTGTGGAATAAGATGCCTAAATGTGCTGATAAAACTGGACCCTGGTACACAAACCCAAACACTGTTCAACACTTCCCCGATCATGGTAGCTTTAAGATTGAATCTCTCCATGATCTTCTCCATCTGAAATCATCATTTTCTAAACCTTCTTCATCTTAAATTTCATAGTAATTCAAAACCAATTCAACAAACTTTCGTCCAAATCCTGAAACCACAAGAATGACTGGTTAATTGCAGGATCGTGACATTAAAAAAAAGAAAAGAATATGCAGATGATTCAAAGAAAAGAAGCAAGCCTAAGGAAATAATTAAAATAATGTAATGCATGTATTATATTTGATAATTCTTGCCATATAACTAAATTATGTGACAAAACTTGCTTATAACTATTAGGCCAATATCTACGATGAATATAAACTACAGAATAATTAAAATAAGACACTCTAGTTCATCCTCAGAGACTCAAAATATCACAAAACTTTTATTCAACTATACCACGAAGATCAATCAAAACAGCTCAAGATTCTTGAACAATAGCTTACTATCTAAGACTTCGCCGAAGTGAGCACACGCATCCCTCAAGGACTGGTCTTCAGCTTCTCATGACAGATCTGAAGCAATTTTGAAACCAAAAACTCTCAATCGCATATAGAGAATGACGAAGATTTGACCTCAGAAAAAAGCTTAGTGTACATCAACCAGAGAAATATGAGCATATGCGATTTCTTGGATTCATTAGAATATACAAAATCTCAGGAAACAAATCAAACATAAAAAAGGATTTGTATTCCACCTGATAGACACTGAAGCCTTGAGATGAATTTTCCTTGCTTGTTCAAACAGCGCCGATAAAGGTATTTCCTCCATAGCCAACCACCCATGAAGAAGAAATTATAATATCTCGAATCCTCAACGAAAAATGTTACTTGGATTCAAGTTTCTTCGAGAAATGGATCGGTGAAGTCTTTATGAATATTTTTTTAGGGTTCTACTTTCTAGATCAAAATCTGCTAGAAAAAAAAAGAGAGAGGCGTTAGAGAGAGAAAAAAACGGGTCATAAAAAAGATCCGCGTGTTTTCTAAATGGGTCAAATTTCGGGTCGGCAAAAATATCAGCTTGGATCGGCTTGATAACAGAGTAAACTCGTGAAATTGCCCACACTTTTTTTTTTCCTTTTTTTTTTTTTACATTAAAACACAATGGCATATTTCGTAAATAAGTTAATATGGCTTAAATGGCTTGTCATTTTTCTTCTCCCTCCCTCTCGATTAATAGTATAGATGGGTAAAAGAATGCATATTAAGGAATTACTTTTTGTTCTAAAAAATATTATTTAATATATAAACAAAAGCAATTTAGCCACACATACGACTACTGGCCACACAATAAAGTAAATTGTTACATAGAAATTTTTGAATGTCTTATATTTTGAAATACAAAAAAACATCTAAAATATTTAATATTATGAAACGGAGATAGTATTAGGTTACAAAATCAATTTGGCCGACTCTGAACAAATAGAAAAGATTTTGTTAGTTTCAATGAAGGAAAATCTTCATATAATGTCATGTAAAATGTCACATCATCTTCATAAGATATATTCATATTTTAAATAATATATGAATTTTTATTTTCTTTACAAATTTTAATATTTTAATTACTATAAATCAGGTAAAATAATTTTTAAATTAAAAAAAAAAAACTAAAATACAAGACCTAAGAAATTTATAGTCCCTAGATTATAAAATTGAAAATAAATATGTAATAAGTTAAATGCTAGTATTCAAATTAAAAATATATTGATCAGATAATATGTATGCCCACAAATTAATATGTTTACGTTAAAAGAGGTGACAAAATGTTTGATTCAAGTAAATCTACTTCTACTACGTTATTTATAAATGTTTCCCAATCTAAAAATAAGTGTAAATCAGAATAACATTTGTAACCAAACATATTTATTTCCTTATCTAATATTGCGATATTAATAGTATGAATTACGATTCTCGTATGATATTTGTTTGATCATATTTTCAAATTATTTTTAATAATTATATAATACATATAAATTAAGGTTTTCAATAGTTTTTTGAGTCTTTGCTTTAGTTTTGGAGTCTTTTCAGGTTGAAACATGTTCAAATGGAGTTTGATGGCAAAAAGAACTAGGAAAGGAGGCAAAAGAGCAAGTATGGCCGTTTTGGAGCTCAGTAGATCGATCGATCCTGCATTAGGAGAAAGCCGAGAGCTTCCTGGATCGACCTTAGGAGGCCAGATCGACTAGATCGATCGATCCAGTGCCGGATCGATCGATCCAGCTTTGCGAGTACTTTCCAGATCGATCAGCCACATTAAGATCGATCGATCCTGACTAGATCGATTGATCCACACCCAGATCGATCGATCTGGTTCTATGCCGAGAAAACCGCAAAAAAGGAAAATTACTCTTTTGACGAATGTTTTCAACCTAAATTGTGTTTTAATATATATTAGAGTTTTCAGTCATTGTTTATACAACACTTTTACTTTCTATTGATACTTCTAGCTTTGAGCAATTTGTAAGCTTTGGGGAGACAAATCTTTGACTTTACATCTCTGAGAAGATTTCTGAACCCTATTGGATTTCTATCTATTTGATTATGAGTTCTTCTTTATCTCTCTGTTGTTTCTCTGTTTTAATGTCTGAGTAGTCTCATAGTTAGGTTTAGGGTTTCAAAGGGGTTTATGAATCATTGAATTGGACACAAATAGGGATTTATCATAGGAATTCTTCATCTATAGTTGTTCTTATTGCTGAGGCTGAATTGATCACTTAGTCTCTGATCTATGGTTTAATCTATTCACCAGAAGTGTTATAGGTTGCTTGATAGAACATAGGTGAGCGTATCGTCCTTAGCCAACGAGAGCTGATGCTAAGGCGATCCGTGAACAAATCGAACCCGCTTGTTTAGGATTTTAGGTTCAAACGAGAGTTTAGATACCTAGGTTGCTAGATGAAGTAGTTAATGCCACGAGAGTGGATTGGTTATACATTTATGTTTGAGTTCTGGAATAATGTTTATTAGTTCCCTGAATAGTTGTCTGATTCATGATCTCTGAATTCCCGAGAACAACCCTAGACCTAGCGCTTCGTTTTATTGATCTTATTATCATTTTAATTGCTGTTTCTGTTCTCATTGAATTCTACAATCATATTTGTCTTAGCTTAGTTTCATTCTTGCAAATTCATAGTGTGACACTTAGTCTCTGTGTATTCGATCCCATATATTCTATTGCGATTGTCTGTGCACTTGCAGTCTTTTATTTGGGTTAAAACTCTGTGTATCAAGTTTTTTTGCGCCGTTGTCGGGGAACAATTGCGTTACCTTCGAATCTAAGATTGAAATTTAGTCTAAGATTTACTAACTCGGTTCTGTTTTTGCTTGCTTGTATGTTTCAGGTGTATGCAAACAAGAAGCGAAGGCTCTAGCAAGCTCCTGCAACTTACCAATCAAGAGTTAGGGAGGACATAACGTACTAACAAAAAAACTACAAAGAAAAAGTTGAAACAAGCCATCATGGGCGATAATGTCGGCAACCAAGCACAAACTGAGGCTCAAGCTGCTCAGGCTGAGGAGATCCGCGTCATGTGACAACAAATTCGGCATTTAAAAAAGCAGGAGGAGCAGCAGAACCAACGTGCTATTGGGGATGTTGACACACCCCACACTTTCTACCAGAACAGGGCTGCAATTTGTCCACCAGAGATTGCAAGGCAAGATTATGAGATCAAGCCGCAGATGATAGCACTGGTTGAAAGACATGTGTTTCATGGATTACCCGCTGAGAATCCAATGGATCACATTGAGAATTACGAAGAGATTGGCAGCACCACTAAGTCGAATGGGGTTCCTGCTGATTACCTCAAGTGCAAGCTCTTCCATTTCTCTTTGGCAGACAAGGCGCTGAGATGGCTCAAATCACTACCTCCTGGTTCGTTGAGGTCTTGGGAACAATGCAGAGCAGCTTTCTTGGATCACTTTTACACCAAGTCCAGAACAGCCTCGCTGAGGAACAAAATCGCTACTTTCGCGCAGCATTTCGGTGAATCTTATTGTGAAGCTTGGGAGAGATTTAAGGAATACCACAGAGAGTGTCCTCATAATGGGTATTCAGATGAGCAGATTCTTAGCATCTTTTACGATGGAGTTGAATGGGATTTCAGGAATGCCCTCAATGCTGCGAGCAATGGAGATTTTATGACTAAGAGCATTGACGGAGCGTATCAACTGATAGAGAACTTGGCTGCCAGTTCTAACAATCGCTGTCCTGAGTATGATCGCTCTAACAAAGGTAAAAATGTGGAATCTCAGAAGATTGATGATTTGAGTGCAAAAGTGAGTTTGTTGATGAAGGCGAATCAGTGAAGTGTTCAGTTCTGTGATGAGGGGACAGAAGCTGTTTTCTGTCAGGAAGTTGCTAATGATGAGATTGATGAGTCACATGAAGTAAACTATGTGAATGGACATGGGTTCATGCAAAACAGGGGATTCAACTAGAACTACAGAAATCACTCCAACCTGTCTTACAGAAGCACAAATGTAGAAAATCCTCAGGATCAGGTTTATCCACAGCAGGGTGGCGCTCAAGGTCAACAATTTCAGGGAAAAATGTTCGTGAAAAATTCGGGCGTCACTGGTATTTCTCAGGGATTTACAGGACAGGCGAGCGTGCAAAATCTGGGCTTTCAGAAAAATTTTCCCAAGAATTTTCAGGGAAAACAGTTCGTGCAAAATCTGAGCCAGAACAAATTTCAAGGTGGATTTTAGCAGAAGCAGCCATTCAATAACTTCGAGGCGAATAATCCTGCTGTGACTTCTGCGAGTGAGTCTCATGACGAGCTCAAGGTTCTTATGTAGCAACTTCTCCTTCAGCAGCAAAAATCTTCTGATGAGATTAATGCAAAGGTGGACAATATGTACAATGATCTCAACAGCAAATATGAAACAGTCTCCACTCATATGAAACTGCTTGACACTCAAGTTGCTCAGACGGCTGATGCGGTAAAGAGACAGCAGGGAGTCCTTCCAGCGAAGGGTGAGCAGAATCCTAGGAACGAGTTCGTTAATGCCATTACACTTAGGAATGGAAGAGTATTAGAACCTGTGGTGCGTAAAGATAAGGGAGCAGATGTGGTGATTGATCTAGAAGATAAAGATGAGCCAGAAACTGAGAAAGTCACTAATCCTGTAGAGAAGACTAACAAGACACCGCCTGCGCGAGTCTATACTCCACGGATTCCATATCCTACTCGTCCCAAGAAATCACGCAAGGACTTGGAAGAGGCGAAGTGTAAAGAGATGTTGAGTGCTCTTGAGGTGAAGCTACCTCTTGCTGATGCGATCCAAATGATGCATGCGATGAAGAGGTATATGAAGAGCTTGGTAACAAGTAAAGTGACTGGTGAAGAGGACTTTGTCAAGGTTACAAAGGATTGCAGTGCTGTTCTTCAAAACAAGAGTATCAAGAAGCTTGGAGATCCTGGACGTTTTGTCTTGTCCGTACAGATTGGAGCGATGATGTTTGCATGCTCTTTGTGTGATATGGGCTCTAGTGTCAACTTAATGCCATACTCTGTGGCTAACCAACTTGGATTCACAGACTTCAAGCCAACCAAGATCTCTTTGATATTTGCTGATCGTTCTGTGAAGCTGCCTGTTAGAATTCTAGAGGACCTACATGTGAGGATTGGCAATGCACTCATCCCTGCAGATTTTGTGGTTCTAGAGCTGGCTGAAGAACCTAAGGATCCTCTCATTTTGGGAAGACCTTTCCTCTGCACTGCAGGAGCCATGATAGATGTTCGTAATGGACGTATTGATCTCCACCTGGGAGACATTGTCATGAAGTTTGAGATGGACAAGTTGCTGAAGAAACCCATGTTAGATGGACAAACATTCTTGGTTAATGATTTGCTGGATATCTCTAATGAAGTGGCTGGAGAGTTCTTCGTAGAAGATCCGTTAGAGATTGCTTTGATACAGGCTGAGACTGGATATGGGTACTTAAGCGAGGATACAGCTGGGTACGTCGAGCTTCTAGATTCAAGCCAGACAATTGGCAAGATGGTTGCCTACATGAGCTTGGATGACGCTGCATAGAAATCTCCGGCAACATCTCTTCCTGCGCCTTCTGCCAATCCGTGGAGCGAGCTGAAAGCTCCAAAGGTTGAGCTCAAAACACTCCCAACTGGGCTAAGGTACGTGTTTCTTGGTCCTAACTCTACTTACCCTGTGAACATCAATGCTGCACTGAACAATGCTGAGACTGCTCTACTTCTATGCGAACTTAAAAAGTACCGTAGAGCGTTAGGATATTCACTTGATGATATCACCGGCATTTCACCTGATCTTTGCATGCATATGATACATATAGAGGATGAATCAATGACTTCTATAGAACATCAGAGGCGGTTAAACCCAAATCTCAAAGATGTTGTAAAGAAAGAGATAATGAAACTTCTAGAGGCGGGCATCATATACGCTATTTCAGATAGTACTTGGGTGAGTCCTGTCCATGTTGTGCCAAAGAAAGGTGGTATAACAGTTGTTAAGAACGATAAGAATGAGTTGATTCCAACTAGAATTGTTATAGGGCATATGATGTGTAATGATTATCGAAAGTTGAATGCTGCTACTCGCAAAGATCACTTTCCTTTGCCTTTTATTGATCAGATGCTTGAGAGATTGGCTAACCATTACTACTGTTTTCTAGATGATTATTCTGGTTTCTTTCAGATTCCCATTAATCCAGATGACCAAGAGAAAACTACATTCACATGTCCTTATGGTACTTTTGCTTATCGCAGAATGCCATTTGGTTTGTGCAATGCCCCATCGACATTTCAGCGGTGCATGATGTCGATTTTCACTGACATGATTGAGGACATAATGGAGGTTTTCATGGATGATTTTTCTGTTTATGGATCTTCCTTCTCTGTTTGTCTTTCTAATTTGTGCAGGGTACTAAAGCGATGCGAGGAGAAGCATCTTGTGCTGAACTGGGAGAAGTGTCAATTCATGGTCAGAGATGGGATTGTTTTAGGACACAAGATTTCAGAGGAGGGCATTGAAGTGGACAAAGCAAAGATTAAGGTGATGACGAGCTTGCAGCCTCCTAATTCTGTCAAAGGGAGTTCGTAGTTTTCTGGGACATGCTGGTTTCTACAGAAGATTCATTAAGGACTTCTCCAAGATTGCTAGACCTTTAACTCAGCTGTTGTACAAAGATGTGAAGTTTGAATTCGACAGTGCTTGCTTAGAGGCTATTAACACGATCAAAGGAGCACTGATCAGCGCACAAATCATCCAACCACCAGACTGGGAACTGCCATTTGAGGTAATGACTGATGCTAGTGATTATGTAGTAGGAGCTGTTCTGGGACAGAGGAAAGAAAAGAAGCTTCATGTCATCTACTATGCTAGTAGAACCCTCGACGATGCCCAATGCAAGTATGCGACAACAGAGAAAGAACTTCTGGCTATTTTGTTTGCTTTTGAAAAGTTCAAGTCCTATCTTGTGGGGTCTAAGGTGATTGTACACACCGATCATGCTGCTTTGAGGTACCTTCTTAATAAGAAAGATGCCAAACCTAGATTGTTGCGATGGATACTGTTACTACAGGAGTATGATCTTGAGATCAAGGACAAGAGAGGAATCGAAAACGGTGTTGCTGATCATTTGTCCAGACTGCGTATCGAAGAAGAAGTTCCATTGGATGGTAGTCTCCCAGTAGAGAACGTCTATGCCATCACCATTGGGACCGCATATGACAGCGTCTCATCCCTTCCTGAGATACCTTGGTTTGGTGACTTTCCAAACTTCTTGGCTGCAGAGAAGGAACCTGACAACTTTGTTGGATACAGAAAGAAGAAGTTCATGCGAGAAGTTAGACGTTACTTCTGGGATGAGCCTTATTTGTACAAGCATTGCTCAGATGGAGTTTTCAGACGTTGCGTTTCAGAGGAAGAAGTTCCCAGTATTCTCTTTCATTGCCATGGCTCGACCTATGCTGGACACTTTGCTACGTTCAAGACGGTGTCCAAAGCTCTACAAGCTGGTTTCTGGTGGCCGATAATGTTCAAAGACGCCAATGCTTTTGTTTCCAAGTGCGATTCTTGTCAACGGCAGGGAAACATTAGCAAGAGGAATGAGATGCCTCAGAATTTTATCCTCGAGGTCGAGGTGTTTGACGTATGGGGTATTGACTTTATGGGTCCTTTTCCATCTTCCTTTGGCAACGAATACATCCTTGTTACCGTCGATTATGTCTCCAAGTGGGTTAAAGGGCTGGCTAGCCCAACTAATGATGCCAAGGTGGTCTTAAAGATGTTCAAATCTGTGAACTTTCCAAGATTTGGTGTAACGAGAATTGTGATTAGCGATGGTGGATCTCATTTCATCAACAAGCTCTTTGCGGGGCTGTTGAAAAAGCATGGAGTCAAGCACAAGGTCGCCACTCCCTATCATCCGCAGACGAGTGGACAGGTAGAAGTATCGAACAGAGAGATCAAGAGCATTCTGCAGAAGACTGTGAACACAACAAGGAAAGACTGGTCTGTGAAACTTGATGATGCGCTTTGGGCGTACAGGACCGCATACAAGACACCGCTGGGCACTACTCCATTTCATCTTGTCTATTGGAAATCGTGTCACCTTCCGGTGGAACTCGAATACAAAGTAGCGTGGGCAGTAAAGTTGCTGAACTTTGACATCAAACCGGCTTCTGAAAGACGATTGATGCAGTTAAACGAGCTGGACGAAATTCGACACATGGCTTATGAGAATTCACGGATTTACAAGGAACAGACCAAAGCCTACCATGACAAGAAGATCATTCCTCGGAACTTCGCTGCAAATGACCAGGTTTTACTTTTCAACTCTCGTCTGAAACTTTTTCCTGGCAAGTTACGATCACGATGGTCTGGCCCTTTCACCATCAAGGAAGTCAGACCATATGGAGCTTTTGTTCTAGTGAATGCTACAGGGGAATAATTTGTGGTTAATGGTCAACGTCTAAAGCCGTATCTTGCTGACACCGACATCACTGAAAGAGACACCATCCCTCTCAGTGATCCTCCTCTCGCCTAAATGGCGTCTGAGTCAAGGTAACGACTTAAAACAAGCGCTTGGTGGGAGGCAACCCACCGGTAAGTGTATATAACTTTGTTTTCTTTTATTTATCTAACTTTTGCTTCTAGTTTCAGGTTTAAAAAAAAAAAAAAAAAAAAAAATAGGTTTGCATCGATCGACCCACAGTTGGATCGATCGATCCTGCGGAGATGCAAAGTGCGAGAGTTTCATGGATCGACCGATCTGGCCAGGATCGATCGATCCGGTTCAAGAACGATCGATCCCCTTTGGGATCGATCGAGCCAGCCGCAACAAAAATGCCGAGAAGAAACCAGATCGATCGATCTGGACATGGATCGATCGATCCGGTCCCATGTAAGTTTTCTATTCGCGATTTTCGGTTACAATCGGTTTAAAATGGTTTACTTTCATTTAATTTGAACCGAAAAATTCGACATAACCCCCTTCCACCCGAGATTCAGATTAAAAAACTCTCAAAACCCTTTCCCCTTTCACCTCCTTCGCGATTTTTTGAAGTTCTTGAGCAATTTTTGTTTCAAACCCTAACTTCATCAATTCTCAATCGATTTTGACGATTTTTGGGTCTATTTCGCATAGAATTTCACCTTCTATCTGTTTATAGAACTATTTCCATCGATCTACAAAGGTATGTAGCTCTAATCTTCTCTTTAGGATCCGAAATTTTGGAATCAAAGTTTGGGAATTGAGATTTGTTTGAGGCTTCTTGGTTAATCTCGTGGCTCTTGTAGTGCTCTCTAGGACGACCTCATACTCTTTTGATGCTTAATTTCGTGGATTTGAGTTATAGACATAGAAAACATTGAAAAAAAAAAAAAAAAAAAAAAACGGATGGGAATGCTTGTTGAGATTTGGGATGTGTTGTTGTTGCATTTGTGGCTAGCTTTGCTATTATCACTTATTACTACTTCCTATTACAACATCCTCCGATTTCGCATTGGTTCGCATATTTGCTGAATGTTGTTTTTGCTTTGGTTTTTGCAGGAGATGGGTAGAGAAAATGCTCAAGGGGCTACCACTAGGGGAGATTCATGCCCCCAACAGAAACAATCCAAGAGCAAACAATGGAAAGATAAAGGGGTGGCTACCTCCTCGGCCCCTCCTATAGACGACGAAGCACCGTCTCACACCTCCGCCCCTTGGCCTCGGCATGATCACACTCCGTTCAATGATATCCACATCTCCGAGATCCCTAATATGGCGGCCCGAGCACTGTAGCAGAATCTTGTATATCAGAATCGAAGGCCGGGAACACCATGGGATACGTGTCACAGCATTTGCTACAATGGGTTGTTGCGCGTTGAAATGGTTCCGACGAGGTTCGTCTGTGGGAAGACACTGCGCAAACTGGGGATTGATGCCGATGTGACTGCGATGCTGACTAACATGGGTTTAGGTACGCTCCCATTCCGGTCGTACCCCCTCTATCCGGAGCTAGTGCGACAGTTACACACTTCTGCTGAGCTTCGTTTCGATCATGTCGGATCCCCATTGGCTAGTGAGGGGGTTCTCTCCTACTTTTCTAGTGGGACCCTCTACGAGATTTCTATTCGGGAGCTGTGTGACTTGTATGGGTTTGATAGGGACAAGGAGAGTTGTGAGTTTCCTACCGCTGCTGATTTCCCTCATGCTCCTACATTGTGGAGTTTCCTTGTTGGAGGAGACTGCGTTACGAGGAAGAATAAGTTAAGCTTGATTAGGAACCCTGCAGTTCGAATTGTGGCGAAGATTCTGGGGCATACCCTGTTTGGGAAGGAGGAGACGGGCACTGTGAGAGAGGATGAGTTGACGCTGATGCATTATGGGCTGCCTCCATTTGTTGGATCCATCTATAGCTCGTCGCCCCCACCGTCGCTGGACACCAATCTTGGGGCAGGTTTTGCTTCCATCCTCGTGCAAAAGAAGTTTCGTGGTCTCAACACGGTGAACCACAAGCTCGAGATTGTCGGGAGTCTATTGACTCTAATTTTCCGGTTCCATGGCATTGACCTCACCCAGACAGAGCGCATCGACCGACTTGATCTTATTAATAAGGATTACCTCAAGTGTGCTTTTATCCTCAAGCCTGGTTACAAGTATCTTTTCTGCGACCGTGAGGGTATTTCTTGGAGCTTTCAGTTATCTCAACCCGCTTTGACTTCTCTCTTGTCTTTAGCGGCCTTGGAGTTTTTGCCTCACCCCGAGCACATGAGTCGTTCTGCACCGGCATCACGGCCGAGGGGTAGCTCTTCTCGAGTGAGGACTGCTCAGCCTCATCTGGAGGACGACAGCGTGCTGGTTTCTTTTGCTCATCAGCCTCACACTGCATTCCCGGCTCCGGACATGATGGAGCAGCTCCTTCTCGACTACTCCGGTGAGTATGATCTCCCTCTCATCTCTGCAGATGCTTCTGAGGAGGACCGTTGGACTTGGATGATCGAATCACAGAAGAGGAACAACACGATGATGCAGCGGATTTGGAGAGCACTTGCGAAGCTTCGATGTCCTAGGCCACTGATATATTGTAGTTTTTACATATTTTAACTAACGTTTTCATTAGTTTTTTGAGTCTTTGCTTTGGTTTTAGAGTCTTTTCAGGATAAAACATGATCAAATGGAGTTTGATGGCAAAAGGATCAAGGAAAGGAGGCAAAAGAGCAAGAAGAGCAGTTTTGAAGCTCAGATCGATCGATCCTAGTTTGGATCGATCGATCCTGCATTAGGAGAATGCGTGTGCTTCCTTGATCGACCAAAAGAGGCCAGATCGACCATCCAGAGACCAGATCGATCGATCCGTAACTGGATCGATCGATCCAGCCAAACGTGAACATCCTGGATCGACCATCAATGTTCGGATCGATCGATCCATACCAGATCGATCGATCGACACCCAGATCGATCGATCTGGTCCCTGCCGACAGTTTACCTTTTGACTAATGTTTTGTCAAGTTTTGTTTTATATACGAATTATTGAGTCATTTCAGAGACAATTCATATTCTAGAGAGATAAACTTTGATATTCTGCAGAGAAAACTTAGAGAAACTTTCATTTCTTTCTATGGAGTTTTCCATTTTCAATCTTTGAGACTTCAACCTTTTGTAAGCTTTGGGGACAGAATCTGACTCTACAAACTTTGAGAAGAATTATGAACCTTCTTCTATTTTCTATATATTTGCATATGATTTCTTGTTTATCTTGCTGTGTTCTTATGATTTCCATGCCTGAGTAGTCTTTTAGTTAGGTTCAGGGTAAGCAAATGAGTTTATGAATCATTGAATTGGACACAAATAGAGAATTTATCATTTGAGTTCTTCATTTATAGTTGTTCTTATCGCTTAGCCTCTAATTCAGGGTTTAATCTATATTCCAAAATTTTATAGGTTGCTTGATAGAACATAGATGAGCGTATCGTCCTTAGCCAACGAAAGCTGATGCTAAGGCGATCCGTGAACAAATTGAACCCGCTTGTTAATGCTCGTTTAGGATTTTAGGTTCAAACGAGAGTTTAGACACCTAGGTCGCTAGATGAAGTAGTTGATGCCACGAGAGTGGATTGGTTATGCATTTATGTTTGAGTTCTAGAATGGTTTTCATTAGCTCCCTGAATAGTTGTCCGATTCATGATCTCTGAATTCTTGCGAATCACCCTGGACCTAGCGCTTTTCTTTATTGATCTTTACATCGTTTAAATTGCTATCTTTTATGTATTTTCACATCAAACAATCATATTTCTGTCTTAGCTTAATTTCATTCGTTAAGAATCGTAGTGTGACACTTGGTCTGTGTGGATTCGATTCCTAGATTACTGCAACATTTGCTGTGCACTTGCAGTAGTTATATAGGGTTAAAACATTTTGTATCAAGTTTTTGGCGCTGTTGCCGGGGACTGCATAGACTGCACAGAGAGGTCCTGATACTGCCGCTGCTACTGCTGACCCCATTGTTACTGGACATGGGACATCGACGGATGATGATACTACTCCTCCGGTACCACGCTCTCGGCGTAGGAGGTGGTTAGGCGAGGCTCAGAGCGGGACATCTGAGAGCGACCACGACATGTAGTATCATTTTCCTCTATCTTTGTACTTTTTCTTATTTTTCTTTTTATTGTATTTTTGGTTGCGTTTGTCGTATCTTTCTTCAGGTTTATTTCCACACCGAGTCGGTGCAGAGTAAGTCTGGGGGAGAGTACTTGCTGGGACTAATGCTATTTCTTTGTTTTGGTTTCTCTTGAGTCATTTTGATGTTTTTCTTGAGTCAGTCTGTTATGTTTTATTGAGTCAAAACCAGTTTATGAAACAATGATTTTTTTCGAGGAAACCACCACATTTGCAGGAACTTAAGTGACCATTTGATTCGAGCTTGTTTGGCATCTGAGACTATTGGAAATACCAAAGACTTAATTAATGGTGGATTTGAGACGCCCATATTTCCAGCAGAAACCCACTAACACCCGAGCCAATTTCCGTCAGTTCTTTTTACCTCATCTTTGTGACATGTGTTCTGGGGCTTAACTCATCATTCATACTAGACAAGACAACTCCTGTAAACCAACAAAAGCGGTACTTCTCTCCCTTATCTAAAAAAGAAAAGAAAAAAAAAAGCATAAAAGATGATATGATTCTCATCTTGAGTAAAGGGGTAGAAAAATTTTCCGTGACCTCATTATTTTACTTGAGATTGAAGATGATCATGCAGAGGTGGAAGTGAGGGGTAGGAAAATTTTCCAATACCCCATTATTCACTACACCTTTGAATTCAAGAGCTAAAAAAAAGAGAGAGAAAAGAAAGTAAAAGAAAAGAAAAGAAAAGAGTACGTGAAAATAATAAGTTTGGGGGAGAGAAAGAGTACCGATAGCTATATGGTTGTCTTGTTTTGGTAATGTACGTGAAAGAGTCTAGAAGGCCCTGGGCATCGAGATCAGAGATGGGATCCGGCGATGAAGGTAATGTGGACTATGCTGTGAGATTGTGGGTTTAATCAGGGAAGCTATGAACGTCTACGGTGAAGTACATGGTGGTCTAGATCCTTTCAGGTAAGAATTTCTAGTGGATTACAAAAGTGAATGCGAGTGTGGTGCTCTTATGACGAAATGAGTTTCTGTTTTCAAACCTCGACTCTGTTCTTGGTAGTTTGGTTGAGGTTTTTACATATTCTAACTATGGTTTTCAATGGTTTTTCGAGTCTTTGCTTTAGTTTTGGAGTCTTTTCAGGTTGAAACATGTTCAAATGGAGTTTGATGACAAAAGGAACAAGGAAAGGAGGCAAAAGAGCAAGTATGGCCGTTTTGGAGCTCAGATCGATCGATCTAGGCCTAGATCGATGGATCCTGCATTAGGAGAAAGCCGAGAGCTTCCTGGATCGACCTTAGGAGGCCAGATCGACCAGATCCTAGATCGATCGATCCGACATTAGGAGAAAGCTAAGAGCTTCCTGGATCGACCTTAGGAGGCCAGATCGACCAGATCGATCGATCCAGTGCCGGATCGACCGATCCAGCTTTGCGAGTACTTTCCAGATCGATCAGCCACATTAAGATCGATCAATCCTGACCAGATCGATCGATCTGGTCCTATGCCTAGAAAACCGCAAAAAAAAAGGAAAATTACTCTTTTGACTAATGTTTTCAATCTAAATTGTGTTTTTAATATATATTAGAGTTTTTAGTCATTGTTTAGACTACGCTTTTACTTTCTATTGAGACTTCTAGCTTTGAGACATTTGTAAGCTTTGGGAGACGAATCTTTGACTCTACATCTCTAAGAAGATTTATGAACCCTATTGGATTTCTATCTATTTGATTATGAGTTCTTCTTTATCTCTCTGTTGTTTCTCTGTTTCAATGTCTGAATAGTCTCATAGTTAGGTTTAGGGTTTCAAAGGGGTTTATGAATCATTGAATTGGATACAAATAGGGATTTATCATAGGAGTTCTTCATCTATAGTTGTTCTTATTGCTTAGGCTGAATTGATCACTTAGTCTCTGATCTAGGGTTTAATCTATTCACCAGAAGTGTTATAGGTTGCTTGATAGAACATAGGTGAGCGTATCGTCCTTAGCCAACGAGAGCTGATGCTAACGCGATCCGTGAACAAATCGAACCCGCTTGTTAATGCTTGTTTAGGATTTTAGGTTCAAACGAGAGTTTAGATACCTAGGTTGCTAGATGAAGTAGTTGATGCCACGAGAGTGGATTGGTTATACATTTATGTTTGAGTTCTGGAATGGTGTTTATTAGTTTCCTGAATAGTTGTCTGATTCATGATCTCTGAATTCCCGAGAACAACCCTAGACCTAGCACTTCGTTTTATTGATCTTATTATCGCTTTAATTGCTGTTTCGGTTCTCATTGAATTCTACAATCATATTTTGTCTTAGCTTAGTTTCATTCTTGCAAATTCGTAGTGTGACACTTGCACTTGCAGTTTTTTTTTTGAGTTAAAACTCTGTCTATCAGGCCTTGCGGAGCCAAATTTGGAATTGAAAACCAATTGGAGATTCAGACAGTGAGCTAAGTAGCTGGGGACCAGAGCAAACCTCTCGTGAGAGATGAAACTATCTGGTTGGAGCTTAGACCGATCCCAAGTGGAGGAAGGCGATTGCATAAGGTTGATGGCCATAGAACTGTGGTTGATCAAAGCTTGGACCGGAGCCGACACAATCAATACAATGAGTCCTTGGCCATAAGAATTAAAATGTCGTTTCAGCCCAAATATCAGATTAACCAAAGGGAAAATTAAAGCAGACATGGGCCTAAATGCTGAGGATAATGAGCCATCACTTCTGTAAAAGGGACATGATGAGAAAATTAGTGGGCCGTAGGGGCACAGGCCCAAATGCCTTAAACCTAATTTTCTAGTGGTTGCACCCTTGAAGCTGAGAGGGTGGCGGCTGAGTGGTGACAGATTTGTGACTGGAGATGAAGACAAGGCCGCCGGAGTTTGAAGCAATGGAGCAAGCAGAATCAGCGTGAATTCCAGACAGATAAGGGTCTTGTCGTACGTCGGTGACACCTCTAAAAATGGTGATAGACTCAAAAGTAGATTTGCT
This sequence comes from Barbarea vulgaris, assembly GCA_963667165.1. Lineage (NCBI taxonomy): Eukaryota > Viridiplantae > Streptophyta > Magnoliopsida > Brassicales > Brassicaceae > Barbarea > Barbarea vulgaris. Next base: position 20,756,760 of record OY763893.1, on the reverse strand, counting down.
ACATCTAGCTCAGTGACGACCGATGATGTTTGAGAAGACAGTAACGATTCCATAGAAGGATCATAAGACTTTTTTGCATGTGTTCTGTAGCCGGAAAACAAGCTTCTGGCCGGAGTTTGAAACAGGTTCTTCCCACAAGGGGAGAATGTTCTTCGAGGATCAGAAACGGATCTTGAGATTAAGCTACCAAAAGAGGTCGGTAAAGGGTCTTTGCCAAAACTTCAGACAAGTAGATTCAAAGTGACAGTGAAAGAAAACACAAAAAGAAAGAACGGTGCAGAGAATGTAAAAGCAAGCATATAACAGATTTGCCCGACGCCGGTAAGCCATGGTATTACCGGCGCCGGAGAATGTTTTTGAGAAACTTGTCTCGATTGTCGTGTCTGGGAGAAAAAAAACAACTTATTCCGCATTATACGAATAACCTAAGATAATATTCATTAACAATTAGTTAACTTTTTAATGAATTATTATTTAACTATTTTTTTAATCAAAAACGAAACCAGATCCAAATGAATCTGATTGTTTTTTTATATAATTTTGATCAATTTTCTTACATTCAAAACCTGAAAAACTAGAACAAATTTGAACCAAAGAACCAAATATGCTAACCAATACATTTTTTTCCAATTTACATTACATTTTTTTTTTTTGAAATTTCAAATCTATTTCTCAACAACGGTATTATGTTATGTTGATCTAAAACAGTATATGTAAATAAACCAATAAATGACTTTAAATCTTGAAATATTATTTAACTCCCAGTTATCATTTATCAACATTATAACTTGTATGATTTTGAAAATTACAACATTAACAATTATTATATATTAAAAAAAATTGCATTTAGGAATTGGTATACCACAAGCTGTTAAGAGTTTTTTAGTCTTTCCGGATGAAATATATGGAGCTATCGGTGGGAATTTAGCGTAACCACACAAACAAGGTTGTTGTTCTTTCAGTTTTGCACAACATTCCATGGGTGGTTGGGTTCCATCTTGTAGTGCCCGTACACATATTATAAGATTTGTAAAGATGCATGCCACTTTCTCCTCATCTTCTGAGACTCTAACCTTTACTGCTTTGGTCGGTGTAAGAGATGATAGAACGATAGCAATTAATACAAATGTAATAAACTTCATATCTTGTAACTTTATTTTTATTTTATTTCTCAGTGACTGAGATTTGACAATGAGGTGTTTATGATTTGTAAAACTTTATATAGATGGAGTAATGTTTACAATAGGTAAGTGAAAATAGTCAAAGATTAATTATAAATAATATGATTGAGAAAATAAATAAATAAACAGAAGAAACATATTTATTAGGCTATAAAATACAAGAATGTCGTCAAAGTTAGAAGGATCATAATCTAATACTAAAATTTTTCTAGACTAATACTATTCTTTAAGTTAATTACTAGATTAATACTCCAAAAAAGGTTTACTAGAATAATACTAATCTTTTTGTCAAAATACTAAATAACCAACTATATTTTCATATTAACAAAAATGCCATTATGATTTTAAATTTGAGAAATAAAGAAATAAATTGAATAACAAATACATATAGTAAAAGATAAAAAAAAAAAATTTTGAAAACCAAATCAGATCCTTTAAGCAAACCCACGACAAAAAAAAATGGAACCCACGACATTCAAATCTTTTCACCAAAACCCTAACTCACGGTTCAACTCTCCTTACACTACAAAAAAATAGTGTTATTGTGACGGAATTTTGAGACGGAAAATATTTGTCACCAATTTGTGACATTTCAGTTACGATATTGTGACTAACTTTATTTGTAACAAATACGTAGTAAATTAGTCACAATATTGTGACGGAATATATCATAACCAAAATTTGTTATAATTTGTGACGAATATGTGACGATATTACTAGTCATAACAATTGTGACGGTATTATAACTAATATGTAGTCATAAATTAGTTACAGATTTTTAACGGATATATAGGTCGCAGTTTGTGACACAACAGTGACTATATGCTAGTCAAGGATTGATACAAAAAAATTATTAGTCACAAATTTATACAACCGTCGTCGTCGCTGCTCAACCTCGTCACTGTCGCCGGCGACAGACTTCTCTTCTTGCCGCCGCTGCTCATCCTTGTCGTTAGAGTTCTCTTCTCTCACGGTTGATCCCTCAATTTTGGTTGGTTGTTGTTTTGTTTCTAATAGAAGGTTTCTTTTTGAGATCTTCAAAATTTGATTTTACAGGTACAGTGTGGAGAATTTCGGCAAGTATCAGCCGCAACCACAACCGCCACTTCATTTTCCGGCGTGAAGATGTCAGATTCCGGCAGTGGTACTTTTTTAAAGTTTTTTTATTACCGCTTAAATGTTTGATTCACTGCAGATTTTTAAGAAAACTTGGTTTTGATTTTGTTTGTTATCGCAGATTTGTATGCGTGATTGTTACGGTTATTTTGGTTTGTTGTTGCCTCATCGTAGATTTTTTATTTTATTTTTTTGTGTAACCGCAGAGTTTTTCCAATTGATTTCCTTTGTCATCGCAGATTTTTGGTATTTATAATCCTTGCTGCTATTTTGTTCAATCTGATTTGAGGATTGCAATGTTTAGATTGGTTCTCTTGACAAGTAGCTTATATTTTGTGCAATCTGATTTGATGAGCTATGTGTGGTGCTTGAAATTTTGAAGCTTTTTTTCTTTCTTACAGATTTGATCGTTTGTAAGGTTTTGTTATAAATTTTGTATTTCTCAGCTTTGCTAAATTCAGCTCAAGAGGTTTCTCTTCTGATTCTTACAATTGTGTGTGCGGACTTGCTTGTAGAAGATTAATCTTATTTTGTGACTTGATCTCTTTGATAATCCCTTTGTTCCCAAACTTTATCTGCTATTGTTTGATGAATGACTCATGAGACAAGTGGGGCAATGTCGTTTTTGTTCTAAATATATGTGTTGCAAAATGTCTATATATTTATGTGAATACTATGTTGAAATTATACAAGACTAGTGGATTTTGTCAAAGCCATAGAGTAGCTATTTCCTTAGATTACAGTGTATGACTGCTTTCTCTTTCTTATCTGCTCCTGTTTTTGTTTGCATCTGTAATATTCTTTCTCCTCCTGAAATTTTGAATTTATAAACTGGGTTGATCTCTTTGTTCTCTTTTGTTGGCTTAGATTTCGAAAGTTTCGAGCTTGAAACTTCTGTTAGCTCTAGATGACTTGAATGATATTTGTATGTTCTGACATTGTGGTTGTGGATATGATGATGTTAAAGTAAAAGGTATGAGCAGGTTATGTGTGTGGCTATGGATGCTTAGTTTAATTTCGAGGAGAAAAATTTTAACCTGAATAGGAGAGGGCCCTTGTCCATGCCTTGAGTCATGTACTTGATACAAGGATTATCACTTGGAGATGACTGTTGAAAACTGAAAGAATGTTTGAGGAAGAAGAAGAAGAAGAAGGCTGTAAAAACCCTAAATTTTTCTTGGATCAAGTTATGTGTTTTCTTAGAAATTTTTTCCAATTTCTGTCATTAGTTATGTAAAATATTAAGAAAATCTGCGATGTCATTTAACCAAATCTACGGTAGAAAATCTGCAGTAACATAGCTGCAATAAGTCTACCACAATAAGTATGCAGACACTAAAAATACTATTCTATTAACAATAATATTTGCAGTAAAGAGAAATGCAACTAATGTTTGACGTTTCCAAAACCTCTGTGATTACACAAACAAAATATGCGGTAACTAAAATGTTAATCTAGCAATTAAACTTTGATAATAAAATATAGGGCCACTAAAATATACGGTCACTGTATGTAAAATAGAACTCTGCTATACTAAATTTTAAAATCTACGATGAAAAAATAAGTCTGCAAAAAAAAAACTACAGAAAAAATTAAATTTGCCGTATAAATTCTAACAGTTTAGGAATATGAGAAAATCTACGGCCTCTATAATGAGTTTCGAAAAATAAATATATGGAGGTTAAAGTATCTATGATGAATTAGAAAATCTACTACAACTAAGACATACAAATCTACGATACAAAATAAATCTTCGAAGCAAATCTCAGTATAAAATAAATCTACAAAGCAAATCTTCGACAAAATTTTAAATCTACCATTCTAAAAAATCTGCGACAACGTAGAATCGCAGATTTATGTTGTAGATTTTCATGTCAACGTAAAATTTAAGATTTTTTTTTTCAAAACGCAAATAATGCTTATGTGGAATTAATTCATAATGGTATTTTTGTTTAAAAATTTACTCATGGGTTTAAGGGTATTTTTGTAATCAAAAGAACCCACTTAACACTAATCTTTTCTATGTTAAGTTAGCAACTAATCACAAATTAGTATTATTCTAGTAATTTTGCCTAATTTAAGATCTAGTAATTTGTGAATGATTTGCATTCAAGGCTGAAGAATAAATGGAATCAAATTTAATAGAAAATGATGTGAATTCAGATTCTTGTCAATAACATATTACATAAGATTTTTAATCGAGAATGTAACATAGCAGTGACACCAACATATACCAATAACATTGTTTTGTAAGTAATACCAATAACATTGTTTTTTGTAAATAATGCAGTTGTTTTCAAACAGTATCTACTATATATTAAATGAATATATATATATATATATATTTTAAAAAATATTTAATATAATTTTAAAAAGATATTTACTGTAATCATATTTACTTTATATGCCATTGAAAATCTTTTTAAATCCTATTGTTTCATATAATATTTTAAGATATATATATATATATTTAAAAAATATTTAATGTAATCATATTTATTTTATATGCCATTGAATATTTTAATTTATGAATATTTATTTGGTAGAGTTACAAAAATTCATGAAGTTGGAACTAAACCGATTTTAAGTAATACGGCCGATATCTATCTTATACCAAACCGAGTATGAATTTGTGCTACCAAATTTGTTTTGGGTTCGATAACACAGATTCATTAATGTGAAACCAAACAAACTTTTTGTAATATTATAAAAGTACATAAATTTCCACATCAAAATATTTTAATCAGATCTTATAAACAAAGTAAATATTCATGAAAATTTATATTTCAGTTTAGATATATAAACTTAAGATAAAAAAAATATTAAATTAATTTTAATTAATCACTATTTGACTAAATATTTATCGAAATAAATATTATCCAACTGATTCTGAATTTTGTTATAGTTTTTCTATGATATCAAATTCAAAACCTGAAAAAACTCGAACCAATTCGAAGCAAAGAACTAATTTTGCTAACCACTAAAGTTTTAAATATTACATAACATAATTTCTAATGCTAATGAAACTTATCTACTTGATTTCAGCTATATATTGAATAAGTTTCAATATACCAAAAAAAATCTAATTTTTTTTCTAAATCCGCAGACTCTTATTTAGAAAAGGTAAATCATTAACTAATTTTTTTTCTATCTTAATATAATTTTTTAAACCCAAACTTATTAGAATTAATTCAACTAACGATTTGCAAGGAATAAAGATTACAACATCTTAACGTCACTATCACGGCGAGTTTACAACGAATATGTCTTTTTTTTTTTTTTTTTTTTTTTTTTTTTTTTTTTTTTTTGACGTCTTACAACGAATATGTCTTTCCTAAAATTTCTGGTGAAAATTAAATACATATGTTCACCTACCAATTAAATTCTCGTTGTTTATGCGTCGTTATTATATGTCATCGTAAATTAGTCATTACAGAGCGACGCTTTTACGACGAATGTATAGTTCATCGTAAACTCATTGTTATAAAGCCGTAAATGTGAGTCCATGTTACGACGCATATTATCGTCGTAAATTTACGATTCCTTTACGATGATTCTGTCTTGCATCGTAAAGGCGTCGTAACAGCCTTTTCAATTTATGATGATACTATTTTGATGTAAATATTCGTCGTTAATCGAATGTTTTCTTGTAGTTGCAAAAACTCAACAATAATCAAAAATTAATCATAAAGAAAATTTGACATTTTAAAACCTCAGAAACCGAGTCCTAAATCATCCACCTCTCCTTGCCATGATTCCACGATCACACTTTTTCTTTTCTTGCATCATAATGAAGAGATGCATAAGTATTTAATAAATATTTAGTGATACAATTCTCCCATCTACGAGATATATAAACACAAGAAAATGAATATAAAAAAATATAAACCAAAACCAATTATCCAATCAATAACATGTTCTAGATTCTCATCCGATAACCTCTATACAGGAAAACATGTTAATACACTCAAAACCACATAGCTAATCTCATGGTCAGGCACTCACTTTAGCCACTGGATTGAAGATCAACTCGCTGCTCACTTCTTCTCATTTAAACAGATTTACTGTTTCCACATCGTATGCATGTGTCCCCATACTCTTAAGCTCCAACAACTAAGACATAGATTCATGCCTCATGAATGCTCATGCCGAGCTTCAGCTCAGTCCAACCTCGTTTCCAAACCAACACTAGAACATGGTACACTTTACTCTATAGAAATGTGCTCCCTAAACACATTAATAAACCAATAACTAACCGTTAGAATCTCAATCCCACCGTTGAATCACCAGCCTGAAGTACCATGAATAACTTTACCAATTTTGAGCCAGATCGGACGACATTTCAACCTCTAAACGTTTCCTTGAAGATGATGCATCAAAACCGTTTCTGAATTAGGGTTTCTGAAATTAGTAAGGTCCACCATCAGCTTTTAAACCCTGATCCCTGTCGGAGTTTACATCGGAATTCAGATAGGCCGGTTGATATAGAAAGCTGATATCTGGGGCTTTCCATTGATATGTATATCGTCTCATAACTCTTTACGGTTCGTTAGGATACTGCACTTGAAGTTATACGACGATGAAATCCGATCTGCAGTGATCCGTCCCGGAAGAATGACCATAACTTTTTGACTAGAACCTCGATTTGAGTCCGCGGATCAAGAGATTAATTCTACCCAGGGCAATAATAATATCCGCAATAGAGTAAAAAATGCGATAAAATCATACAAACGCACTATAAATATTTACTCATAGGTTAAAAAATAAATTTAACAATTTTTATTGGTAATTGCACTCACTTAGGTAAGTTACATAGGTTTAAAAAAAATCATAATTTAAAAAAATAAAAAATTATCACAATTTTATTGCTATTTGCACTCACTTCTAATACCTTATTTTAATTTAGAGAAACAAAGTTTCTAAATCGTCTAAAATATTCTATTAATTCTTCTAAATCAACTAAAGAGGATATAAATGGTTTTTATGTAACTAAAAAGATATAGGCTCATAGTTTAGTACACAATATTCAAAATTTTTGTTTTCTAAACTAATAATTTTGGCTGCAGATATCGAAAAAACCTCTCAGGCACGCTTCCCGATAATCCCTTTCTAGTAAACGTTGTTGAAAAAAACAGATCTCAGCTACCTTTTCCTTCCTTTTCAAGAAAGGTTTTAACCTAAGAGTAAGCTTTGAGGAGTTTTCCGGTGAGATTTCGTGGCCTTTTGGCCGGAGGTCTTTGATCTTTCAAACACTGTAAGCTTCTCCTTACTCTTAGTCTTGATTTCAAATGACCCCTCTTCCTTTTTGGTTGAACTGTTAAGCAGGAGTCCCCCTTGCTGTTTAGGCTTCATCCTCTGCTCCTAAACACTCAAGCAAGCAAGACTCTTGTTACCTTTGCAAACTTTCTCATCTTGTGTAAAGAACTCTTTGAACATATAACTCTCACCTTTGTGTGAAGAACCCCTTTGGAAGAAATATCACTGCTTCTGCTTTTAAAAGTCTTCTGCATAAGCAAAGTCTTCCTCGGATACAAGTGACATACCAGATCTGAAGCTTGAAGCTGTGAAAATCTTCTCGAGTAAAAGAAACTAGCTATGGACCGCATGATTCCATACGCTCTCAAAGGGAAATAAGTTGTTGGGGACTACTCTGCCCCTCCTTGCAGAAGAATAAGAGCCCCTGAGATGGACAACTCAGATCTTATCAGGGAAAACTCCCTAACGCTCATTGGTCGGCTCACAAATCCCTCAGCACAAAGACTATGGTCGCTCATCCCATTCTTGTGTAACAGATGGAACCTCCGTGGAAAAGCCTTGGGATCAGACCTGGGAAGAGGCACCTTTCAGTTCCGGTTTGACTTTGAGGAAGACCTACAAAAAGTTCTTGACAACAGACCATACCACTTTGACCAATGGATGGTAATCCTGCAAAGGTGGAAACCCATTATCTCAGACTCGTTTCCCTCAAAAATACCCTTCTGGGTTGAGATATCAGGCTTACCGCTGCTTTACTGGAAGCCAGCTATGCTCTGCAACATTGGCAATGGTATTGGTGAAACAATCACCCATGAACTTACCCCAACTTCAGCCAAGGTAAAGGTCTTGATTGATGGACTAAAGCCTCTGGTCAAAGAAACAATTGTGGAATTTTCCAATGGGAAAGAAGTGCTGGTAACCTTGGAGTATAAAGGCCTAAAAAGCCATTGCTTCCACTGCCACAGACTATCGCATGAAATGAGAGACTGCCCTGGGAAAAGAGCCATAAAGGAAGATCTGACAAGGCACACCCCTGCCTTAAGCCTTAAGAGTACCTATCAATCCGGATCTCATGAGTCACCCCACCTCAGTCACAAGTCAACGAATCATCCTAGGGATAGGAGCTACTAACAGTCTGATAGATCTGCTAATCCCCGAATCAACACAACTCAAAAGGAAAAGACTATCGACTAACGTCTAGATCTGACAAACACTATGAAGAGATCCCCGCAAAGGAAATAAACTCCCAACAAGTTGACAGATCTGATCGACACTCCGGCCAATCTCACCTAAGAGAGAGGGCTCACTATGTGGAAAGACCTCAATATAGAGAGAAAGCTTATCATAACCAGAGCCAACACAGAATGTCACCTCCACATAGCAGAGGCCATAATAGCAAGATCTACTCTGACTCCCGTACATACTACAGAGAGAAAAATGCCTCCCAGTCAAAATCCTATGAAGCTCCTAGAGATGCAAACAGTAAGGATATGAGGTATACCCTGAGGAACAGAGAAAAAGCCTCATATAAACAGCCTCTTACCAAAACACTCTTGCGTGAAAAGACCCCCATCAGATCAGGGGAGTTATAGGAAGCTTCTGAATCATCTAGAACTAGACGCCCACCCCTGGAGAGAAACCTGGAACTTGAGGATTTTCCACCTCTCCCCCCACCCACAACTGCAGAAGTTATGGATGCGCTCCAAGTGGTTACAGTGCAGTATATTAGTTGTGCTGACCCTACTGAAAGCGCAGCAAGGAGACAGAGAGTAGTCCAAGGGGAATCAATGGGCCTTATGGCTGAGACTGCTGCTAATATAATTGCAAATGCTGCCTCACAGTTCCAACTCTCTGCTGCATGTGCTGAGTCTCCAGGAGAAACCCCTAGTACTGGACTTCCTGATGATCCTCGAAACCCTGATGTGGCTCAAAGCAAGTCTGCCCCACCTACAAAGAAAAAGAGAGGCAGACCACCGACTAATAAATCACGCCATAAAAGGCCGAGGAGGTTAGTTGGTGCTAAAACCCAAAAAAGAAACATCTGCCAGATCCAAATATCCCCTAAAAGAAGAGACACTCAAGACAGATCATTTACTCCAAGTGAAAGAACGATTCCTAGACCCATTAGAGGCTCAAGCTCTAGACACTCTATCCCTCAGAATGAGGAGAACTCTAATCAATCAGGAAGAACAGAACCAAGGATCACCATCATACCTGCGATCACAACAGGACAGGGGGATTTTCATCCTCCTCCAAGTCCTATTCCTTAAAGATTTCTAGCTGGAACTGTTGTGGGCTGAGGAACCCCATAACAGTTCGTAGACTCAGGGAACTTCGACTCAGTCTCTTCCCTGATATCTTCTTCCTCATGGAGATAAAAAACCCTGATGCTTTTGATCTCCAAAAGATCCAATGGATGGGATATGCTTAACATGCCTTGGTATCTCCATACTCACCAGGTGCTGGTGGCTTGGCTCTCTTCTGGAAACAAGATATTGACTTAGAAGTTATTACCTCTTGCAAAAACTTTATAGACACATGCATAAAGGTAGAAGGGAGAAATTTCTATGCTACCTTCCTTTATGGAGAACCAGAAAGGGATAAAAGAGCTGCAATTTGGAATAACTTGAAAACTCATACGGCAGACAGAGACATGCCATGGATCTTAACAGGTGATTTTAACGACATCATAAATGAATCAGAGAAGCAAGGAGGTCCAGCCAGGCCAGAAAGCTCTTTCACTGACCTAAGATCATTTATGTCAAAGTGTGACCTATATGATCTACACCATTCTGGAAACCTCCTTTCCTGGAGAGGACAAAGACACACTCACCTTGTTAGATGTAGATTGGACAGAGCAATGGCTAATAGCGCTTGGATAGAAGCTTACTCATCAGGTAGGAGCGAATACCTAAGATTTGAAGGGTCAGATCACCGACCTCTAATCACCCACTTTTATCCTAAAAAGAAGAAGAGAAAAGGTTGTTTCAGATATGACAGAAGACTAAATGAAAATGAGAAAGTCAAGGAGCTGGTTTCCTCTGCATGGAACTCAAAAGCTGATGATTGAGTGGACACAAAATTGGAAAATGCAGAAAAGCAATAGTTGAATGGAGCAAAGAGCAACATTTTAACAGTCAAAAACAGATAAAGCAACTACAAGAGGAGCTAGAAAAAGCCCTGGATGATCACTCTCCCAATCAGGAACTGATTCTACAAACTACAAAAGGGCTCCTGATTGCTTACCAAGAGGAAGAGGCTTTTTGGAAACAAAGAAGTCGTCAACTGTGGCTTGCTTTGGGAGAAAAGAACACCGGGTATTTCCATGCTGCAACAAAGAGCAGGAAACATTTCTGTCATTGAGTCTGAGGATAAGAAGACTTTCTATGAAGAGGGAGAAATTCTCAAAGTCATTACTGACTATTACCAATCTCTATTCACCTCTCATGGAGATGTTGACCTCACTTCTGCCCTGGATGCTCTCACCACTTGCATAACCCCTGAAATCAATGAATCCCTCATCAAAATCCCATATGAGATAGAGATAAGGACAGCATGCTTCTCAATCCATGCGGATAAGGCACATGGACCAGATGGCTTCTCTGCCAGCTTTTTCCAAGCCAACTGGGGAAACAGTGGGCAAGGCAATCATCTCTGAAATTCAAGATTTCTTCACCTCTGGCATCCTGCCAAGAAAGATAAACCATACACATGTCAGGCTCATCCCAAAGATCCCAAGCCCTAAGAAGATATCTGATTACAGACCTATTGCATTGTGCTCGGTCTATTACAAAATTATTGCAAAACTTCTGTCCCAAAGGCTACAGCCAGTGCTTCACATTGCTATATCTGAAAACAAGTCAGCCTTTGTGCCACAAAGAGCCATAGGAGATAATGTGCTGATTACTCATGAAGTATTACACTACCTAAAGACATCAAAAGCCAAAAAGAGATGCTTCATGTCAATTAAAACTGATATGAGCAAAGCCTATGATAGACTGGAGTGGATCTTCATTGAAAAGGTCATGGAGAAAATGGGCTTCCATAAGAAATGGATATTCTGGATTATGCAATGTGTGAAGACAGTAAGCTACTCCTACCTTATGAATGGAACAGCCTTGGGGCTGGTAACCCCTACTCGTGGAATCAGGCAAGGAGACCCGATCTCACCATACATGTTCATTATGTGCAGTGAAGTATTATTAGGACTGTGTTGCAAAGCACAAACCGAAGGCAATCTCATTGGTATTCAAGTATCAAAGAATAGTCCAAGAATCAATCACCTATTGTTTGCAGATGATACTATGTTCTTCTGTAGATCTGACCCCAAGAGCTGTGAGAAACTGGTCCTTATTCTCCAAAAATATGAAGCAGCGTCTGGTCAGAAAATCAATCAACAGAAATCTGCAATCACTTTTTGCTCTAAAACCAATCCAGACCAAAAGGAAGCAGCAAAGAGAATACTTGGTATACAACAGGAGGGAGGAAGTGGGAAGTACCTTGGACTTCCTGAACTCTTTGGGAGAAAAAAAGAAAGACTTGTTCAGTTCAATAGTGGACAGGATTAAGCAAAGAGCAGTCAGCTGGTCCTCAAGATTCTTATCTGCAGCAGGAAAAATGGTCATGTTGAAATCTGTCTTAGCTTCCATGCCGACATACACCATGACTTGTTTCAAAATCCCCTCTTCCCTCTGCAAAAGAATACAGTCAGCTTTAACAAGATTCTGGTGGGATGAGTCAATGAATAAGAAAAAGATGTGCTGGATTTCTTGGCAAAAACTCACCAGATCATTCAGGGAAGATGGCTTAGGTTTCAGAGATGTACAGCTCTTCAATGATGCTCTCCTGGCCAAGATCAGTTGGAGACTACTCACCAAGCCGTCAAGCCTTCTGGCCCTTATCCTGCTAAGCAAATACTGCCACCAAGAAGAATCTCAGTTGGGAAGAGTTATTGGGGATGGCTCATCAACCTCTGTTTGGAGTGATCCATGGTTGTCCTTAACTACTCCCAAACTTCCTTTCGGACCAGCTCCCTTGGTATCAAAAGATCTTGTAGTAGTGGACCTTATGATACATGCAACAAAAGAGTGGAATACAGTCAAGATAAAAACCATGCTTCCTATCTACGAAAAAGAAATCATGGAAATACAACCAAGTAAGCTGGGAGCAGCAGACAAATGGGTGTGTCTGCCTCTAGACTCTGGAGACTACTCAGCAAAATCAGGTTATTTCGAGGCTCTGAAATCTGTGCAAAATGAATCAAGCCAATCAGATGCGAATAGGGACTTCAAATGGAAATCCAATATCTGGAACCTAAAGAGCTCTCAGAAATCGAAACTCGTGTTGTGGAAAGCAATCCAAGAAGCATTACCTGTTGTCAAAATTCTCTGAAAGAGGAACATAGACAATGCCAGTGGCTGCCCCCACTTTGGGATTGAGGAAACTACTCTACATGTGTTTTTCCACTACAGCTTCTCACGACAAATCTGGGCACATATCCCCTGTAAGAACCCCCTCGATCCAAATCGCATAACAAGCTTTAGACAGGGGATAGAAGCTGCAAACCTGATGATCTCTCTCCCCAAACGGGACTTGGAGAAGGACCGTTGTTTCCTTGGGTAATTTGGACAATTTGGACAAGTAGAAACAAGCTGATCTTCAATGATGTTCAATTCTCTTCGGAGGAAGCTCTACTCCAAGCGATCCAATATGCAAGAGAATGGCAATCTGCCCAGATCAAGACTTCCAAAGCGAAGCAACCTCGCATATCATCACCACCACCAAGAAAACGAACAGATCTAGTTAAATTCTACTCTGATGCAGCTTGGAAATCTGAGGGTCGATCTGCAGGATTCGGTTGGATCTGCAAGAACAATTCGGACACAATCACAAGCCAGGGCTCGGCTACCTCTCTTTACTGTTGATCGCCTCTAATGGCGGAAGCCTCTGCTGTTCTCTTGGCCCTTCGCACGCCCACGTTTTGGGACACAACCACCTTCTGGTCGCTTCAGACTCGCAGATGCTAGTCAGAGCATTAAATTCGGAGACCCCACGAAAGGAGCTCCATGGGATTCACCACGATATCCTCTCTATTTCTGCAATGTTTAATTCTGTTTCTTTCACTTTTGTTTCAAGAAACCTCAATCTTCTAACCGATAATTTGGCAAAAGAGGCGCTTAGGAGCCTTGTATCGGGTACTACTTGATCTTAATGAAATACAACCCCTTCGCACAAAAAAAAAAAAAAAAAAAAAAGGTAAAAGAAAAAATAAATTAGGCTCTTGTCTTGTATTTGTATAACTGTATGATATAAAATTTTAGTTTTAATATAATTATAAGAAACAATACTTACATAAAAACAGAGTTATTGTCTGTAAAAACAAATTTGAGAGATTAACAGGGGCATTGAATATTATATCAACAGGGGCAGACTTAAATACCTTTATGAAATTACACTAATCATGAAAAAATTAGGGGTGGCAAGTGCCCCTTCCAATTAGCAAGTACGTCCGCCCCTGCTTATGGCTCTAGCTAGCTTTTGATGTTGTGCATCTTTCCATGAAATATAAGATGGAAAAAACTTTATTTGCTCATTTGTTTCCTCTTTCTTCTAGAACCGGTCAAATCTTTCTTGGGAAATTACACTACATAGCAACAGATAATTCAAAAACTAAAAATATGGTTGTGGCTTTTCAATAATTAGTTATCTCACCTCTTATTATTTATTGGACAAAAATAGCCTTATAGTATTGTTAGCGTTTAAATATTTTTTTAGCAATCAAATATTAGGAGAGATAAATTCTAATTTTAGACGGTTAATTATTTTGTTAACATGAGATATATTCTACTTATTACATTAGAGAAGAAAATGAGTTCTTGTAATGTGATAAACAGTTTATTAACAAGTTAAAGTTTCTTGTACTGAGTTATATATTTGAGAAACATGCTAATACATTAATAAACACTATAATCATATAGACATACATTTAACTTTCCATTTAGCATGATAGATTGTTAGATACACATGCTCGTTAATGTTTTATAAAACATGTTATTAAACATTATATCGTGTTAAATTCATCATGATGATATACTAAAAAATATAAAAACAATATTTGTGTTTTATATAGTGTAATAATATTATTTAATTTGATATAAAATTAAACATCCTATCGTATTGTGATAATATTATCGATATTCAATACTATATATTATACTAAAATATAATATAAATAACTATATAAAATTGCATCCGATTTTTGATGAATATGTTATTGGAGTTAGCATTGGAACCCATATCACGTTAACTAAATATTTAACGGTCTAATACTATAAGAGTTTATCTTCCTAAATATTTAATAGCTAAAAAAAATACTTAACCGCTAACATTTAATAAGAATATTTTGGTCAAAATAATTATAAGATGAGAGATAGTTAATTAATGAAAAATCACTACCACTTTATTAATTTTTAACTTATCTATGCATTTTAAACTAAATCACCCATCTTTCTTCCCCTTTTCCTCTTCTTTTCTCTCTTTCTCTCATGCCACAAGCCACACAACTCAGCTCTCTCTCTCTTTACTCTAGAAGTGGTGACAAAAAGGATAAGAAAAATAGAGGTTTAGGGGCTGACTTATAAAAAATTAGGACTTTTGCTTTAATTAAATTAACCAGAATTTAAACTATACAATAAATTAATTTTAAAACCTCCTTGGATTAATTAATAACTCGACCTGCTTATTAAACCAACTAGAATTAAACCAACTCCACTCCAAATTCTGATATTAAACTCAAATTCCGTTTTTCCAAAATATTGGCGTTATATAAACAATCAGTTAAAAATTACCAATTCATATATATAATTATGTTTAGGTGGCTAAGCCTCTATTTATAATAATGATAATCAATAAGGTAGTTTAAAGATAAAAATATAGTGACCAAGTCATCCATATCAAGACATAAATAAAATAAATTCATGCTACAAAAATATTTATTGTTAAGCCAATCATACATAATACAGTCACATAATCATCCATTAGGAACGAGTAAAATAAAATATTAACGCTTATGAACTATCCATTACAATATAAATGATAATGGTCCAATATTATATGAATTTGATTAATTTTTATTTTCACATAGTTTGTGATTATGTTATGTTTATCTAAAATGGTAAATGTAAATACACCAATGAATGATGTTAAATCTTGACATATTAATTAACTCCCAGTTATTATTTATCAGCATTATAACTTTTATATTTTTGAAAATTTCAACATTAACAATTATTATATATTATATAAGATATTAAAAACTTCAACACTTAGGAATTAGTATACCACAAGCTATTAAGAGCTTTTTAGCCTTTCCGGATGAAATATATGGAGCAACCGGTGGGAGTTTAGCGTAACCACATAAACAAGGTTGTTGTTCTTTCAATTTTGCACAACATTCCATGGGTGGTTGGGTTCCAGCTTGTATTGCATGTAGACATGGTAGAAGATCTGTCATGATGCATGCCACTTTCTCCTCTTCTTCTGAGACTCTAACCTTTAATGCTTTGGTCGGTGTAAGAGACGATAGAACGATAGCGATGCATACAAATGTAATAAACTTCATATCTTGTAACTTTATTTTTATTTTATTTCTAAGTACTTGAAATTTGAAAATGAGGTGTTTATGATTGGTACAACTTTATATAGATGGAGTCATGTTTACAATAGGTAAGTGAAAATAGTCAAAGATTAAAATAATATGATTGAAAAAGTAAATAAATAAAAAGAAGAAATATATTTATTAGGCTATAAAAGAAAAGAATATAGTCAAAGTTAGAAGGATTCATAATTTAATATCTAGTAAGTTTTGAATGATTTACATTCAAGGCTGACAAATAGTAGAAAATTGATGTGAATTCATATTTTTGTCAATAACATATTATATTAGATTTTAATCGAGAATGTAACATAGCAGTGACACCAACATATACCAATTACATTTTTTGTAAGTAATACCAATAATATTGTTTTGTAAGTAATGCAATTGTTTTCAAACTGTATCTACTATATATCAAAACATTACATATTTTAACCCAATATCTAAAGTAATCATAATTACTTTATATGCCATTACAAATCTTTTTTTTAATTTTAATTAATATTTATTTGGTAGGGTTAAAAATTAAAATTCATGAAGGTGGAACTAAACAAAATTTTGTATTAATACGGCCGATATATATATATATATATATATTCTTATATTGAACCGAATATTAATTTGTGTAACTAAATTTTTTTTGGGATTGATAATACTATTACCGTAAAACCAAACCAAATTTTGTAATATTACCAAAAATACATAAGTTTCCACATCAAAATATTTTCATCGGATCAAATAATAAATATTCATTAAAATTAATATTTCAGTTTAAATATATAAAAAATATAATAAAATAATATTAAATTAGTTTTGATTAATCATTATTTAACTAAATATTTTTGGAAAGCTAAATCAAATCCAACAGAATCTGAATAATGTTATAATTTTCTATAATATTAAATTTAAAACCTGAAAAAACTCAAACAAATTCGAAGCGAAGAACCGATTTTGCTAACCATTAAAATTTAATAATTTACATAACATAATTTCTAATGGTAATGAAACCGATCTACTTGATTTCAAATAATGTTGAATAATTTTTTATATCGCATAACAAATCTAATTGTTTTCTAAAACCGCAAACTCTTATTTAGGAAAAGTAAATCATTAACTAAGTTTTTTTTTCTATCTTGCTATTAAGGTTTATTTCTTTTAAAAAAAATAGAGGTTCATTACCATTTATTAAAAAGATAGAGTCTAAATAGTCAAAGATTAATTATAAATAATATGATTGAAAAAGTAAATAACTAAATAGAATAAATATATTTATTAGGCTATAAAATAAAATAAATATAGTCAAAGTTAGAAGGATTCATAATATAATATCTCGTAATTTTGAATGATTTGTATTCAAGGCTGAAAAATAAATGAAATCAAATTTAATAGAAAATTGATGTGAACTCATATTCTTGTCAATAACATATTACATAAGATTTTTAATCGAAAATCTAACATAGCAGTAACACCAACATATATCAATAACATTGTTTTGTAAGTAACTTACTTCTTTTCAAACTGTATATACTATATATTAAAAGAATATATATTCATAAACAAATATCTAATGTAATCATATTTATTTTATATGCCATTAGAAAAGCTTTGTAAATCCTATTATTTCATATAATTGAAAATGTTAACTAAAACATATTTATTTGGTAGGGTTACAAAAATTCGCGAAGGTGAAACTAAATCAATTGTGTAGTAATATGAATTATATATATTCTTAGACTGAACCGAATATGATCTATGTTACTAAATGTTTCTTTTTTGTTCAATCATATATATTTATTTATTAACGTGAAACCAAACCAAATTTTGTAATATTACAAAAAAAAAATACATAAATTTCCATACCAAAAGATTTTCATCGGATTGAATAAACTAAGTAAATTTCATTATCAGTTAATATTTCAATTTAAACATATAAAATTATGATATACAAAAAAAATATTATATTAGTTACCTTTAATTAATCATTATTTAACTAAATTTTTATCCAAAAAAATTAAAAAAAAAATTAAATATTAGTTACTTGTATCAGCATAAACTTGTTCTTGTTTCTTCTAAGGTTAGAAATTAATTCACTATTTGAATCTAGTGGTTTTCGAGTGTTGACTCGGCGAAACGTAAATGACCTTATGGGCGTATGTTAAAGTTGAAGTTGTGTGTGTATGCACCTGCTGCCTCATGTTTTCTCTTTATCTTCTTCACTCGACGCCTTTAGGGTAAAGAAGACTTAACATGTTAAAAAAAAAAAAAAAAAAAAAAAAAAAAAAAAAAAAAAAAACAGTTGGGCAGATCGTTTTACCAAAATCGATTTTTTGGTGGTCCCTAGAGAATACAATGCTTCGGCTCATCGTTTAGCTTCTTTAGCCTATTCTCATAATGTAGTTCCTCAGGTTTTTCATTACCCTCCTAGTTGTTTAAGGAGAAGTTTATTCAACGATAAAAAAAAAAAAAAAAAAAAAAAAAAAAAAAAAATAATGTTCATAAAAGAGCCACGACTTTGTTACGAGAGACCACTCAACAGCCCACGAAATGTTTAAAGATCACAAAGCTGTATATACTATAAAGAATATATATTGTTTAGCATATTCTCAGAATGTAGTTTCTCAGGTTTTTCATTACCCTCCTAGTTGTTTAAGGAGAAGTTTATTCAACGATTATGCAAACGTTTTCTAAAAAAAAAAAAAAAAAAAAATATGTTCATATAAAAGAGCCACGACTTTGTTATCCAAAAGGATATCAAATTACGAGAGACCACTCAACAGCCCACGAAATGTTTAAAGATCACAAAGCTGTCCATAAATTGCGTTTTAGTCTACCAAAAAAAAACAATAGCTACAACTAAAACATGTCGTCGATTGAAACATAAACAGCCACAAAACATGGATTACATAATCAACCAACCACCCACAATTCTCGAAACCATCTCACAAAAAAAAAAAACGTTTTTTTTTCTAGTTGTTCAAAAGGGCAAATTGATTTGGATATAAACCAGGAATGTATATGATATATGTTGAGCCAGAGTCTTATTCCCTTGTCTGATAAGATATTATTATTACCTCATCGCTGCTCCTCATCGGCCGGTACTTCTTGACCAATTACCCGTTGTGCAAGTCTGTAGTATAAAATCCCCATAGTCGCCATACACGCTCTACACATTTGTCACGCAGACTTAGCCCGCAGTTGATATACTAAACCAATCATTTGGCATATGGAAGTAGCTGAAAATAATAATAATTACGCCGTAAACAAGGTACTCACATGATTGCTATGAAAAGGAGTATTTTCCTTATGTCCATCCTTGACGATCGCTTATGCCTTACACGATCTTCAGAACCATCGTCTGCCTTTGTTGCATCTTTACGAGGTGGTGCAGTCACTGGTAATGTTGGTAATGCACTTGACCAGAAAGGTAGTAAAGCCCGTAGAAACTTGTGACGAAGAGGACCTTACATGGATAAAAATAAGAATCAGTCTAAGTCATTACCACAATGCTATTAATTCATATAAAAGTGGAGTTCGTCTATTGGAAGGCAGACACATATGCAGCTTAGAAGTATATACTATGCATCACATAAAACCAAAAAATTAGGAAATGAGACGCATATCCTCAGCATAAGTCCGCAACATTCTTTCAGACAAGAAAATAAAAGGTTTTCTCCTACCTCTTCTTGAGTACTTTTTACGATTCCCGTCTTCATCATCCGCATAATATAGAGTCTCCGAGTTCTGCCTGTCCACAGAGGGTACTCCTTTCCGTGCAGCAGCAGCAGCAAGCTATATACAATATCAACAGCTAGTTAGAGAATTTGTGACAAACCATAGAGGAAAAACAGACATTGCAACTAGTTTTTGTGAAAGAAAAGAACAAGTTTTAAAAGAATCTCTTACTCCAGGGCTTGAGCTTTTCATGTAATTCCCAGCCGAAGAAGGAACATCTATCTCAACGATCTCTGAAACGGCAGTTTTGGGATATTCTCCATTTCCAGCTACTGAATAACCATCAGGAAGGTTTTTCCCTTCTTGTGTATGAGAAGATGATGATATATTAATTAATGCATCTGAAGCAAATGCAGGGGGTGGGCTACGAGATTCGGTGGATCGAGAAACTGGATGGTTCCCAAGTAAATTCTTCTCAAGACCAGTCTGCAATATAGAGAAAAGAGAATTAAAATCCAACTAAACCAGTGATTGTTTCGGGTCGTGTTATAGAGTTCACAAGTCAACACAAGCAATGTGACAATATGATACTGCCAAATCACCGGGAATATTATATGCTCTCATTGAGAGATATCTGAGGTGAGGGTAACACTTGAAAAGCTAATATTTTAAAGATTATAACTTCTTTCAAGAAGAAAAGTTGGATCATTTGCAAAACCAATTGAGCTAAAAGATAAAACTGACCTGCGTAATCACTTCCCTTAACAGTGCATGAAGCCGAGATCCTGCATCTTTTACCATCTTAGGAGGCCATATCTGCATTTGAAGACCATGTGGGAACTATCTCACTCACCCAAAAGCGAAACAACATTTCGAAGCAAGATAAAACCAAGCTATACAAAGATATTTTTCATATAAAAAAGTAAGGACAGAAACAAATGGCAGAGTCGGGATGGCTATTGACTCAAGCCTTGAGGAACCAAAATAATCTAGATAGCTACCTCCAGTATATTACATCATAAAATGAAGTATTACACATCAGAACATAGGAAGCAGCTAAAATTCACACGAAATCTAATAGAAAGGACTCAAGAGAACATGAATTATCTATCATCAAATGCTCCAACTATCTTTACTTCTCCAAGACTCAAAAGTAACTTTGATTGCTTGGCTTTCATCTGCTACAATACAAACATGGGTTGCTATGGAGAAGTTAACTAAACCAGAAAGTCATGTACTACTACTTGCCAAAGAATCAAAGAATACAACATCTAGCCTAAACCGTTAGGTCCAAAACAAGACACCCAAATATTCACATAGATAGTCTTTACAATGGTTTGATGGACAGAAAGCAAGAATAACACTGATCAAGTGCTCATTATTGCTATAGAGAAAGAGAGGAAACCAAAACAACTCAAATATTTCTCTAGAGTCATGTATCAATATGAGACACCGACCAAAGCCCCAGCGGGTACCAATGCGCAAGGAAAACAATGGGATAGAAACAGGAAGAACACAAAATAACTTTTTCTACAACAGTAATATGAATCAATAGGCTTACAGGCGTGCTACATGATGGGCACACATAACCAGCAGGTGCAGTATGAGGAGGAAAACTCTTGATAAGCGAAAGCAAGCAACTTGTATGTATAGCATCTGAAAGAAATAAAGGGTAAAGATGGTTACAATTATCAAGTTGTGGAAATTCAGAAATAAAAATCCAATCCAACAATGGTAAGAGTCAATTAACATACGCAAGCAACCCAACCGAGTGACTTGATGACCTGCCCCATCATCAAAAGCTACTTGGCATTGACAACACTTTGGCTGATCATACTCTCCATCTATCACCCATTCTGAATAAGTCCGGACCTATTGAATACAACATGATAATAACATCTTTCAGCATTGATCTCTCCATGTCAACCATTAAAAAAGAAGACAAACAAAAAATTCTGAAAATTTCTCAACTAAAGATGCAGCAATAGATCTAACTATCAATAAATAAATGTCTAAACAGCTCCATTGACAGAATCAGAGAAGGAGTGTTATACTCTTCGAAGTATTGAGTTCTTTAAAGTGTCGATTTTTAAATACCACACAACCACTAGGTTTTTTAAATATCCAAAGTATACTTCAAAAACTACACTAAGATAGTAAATCAACAACTAAAACCAAACCAAATGAGCAATTTTTCCAATAGTTGAAAGATCTTCCACATAATTTTTCTATACCACATTCCAATCAACATGAGACTAATATTCCTCTAGAAACATACCACACAAGTTTGATGCTCCGGGAAGCAAATGCATTCACCACAAACAGGGACCTTATGAACAAAGCAATACAGCTTTGTAGCCTGAAACAAAAAAACAACAACAACAAGAGAAATGAAAATATTAGTATGAATAAAATTTATAAACAACCAAAATAATTCATAATTTCCCCTACAATTTACAAATCCAGATAAACACATGCAAAATTATTTCAAAAAATTTAAAAAAAAAAAAAAAAAACTCAGATGCCTCACACAGATCAACAATGATATTACTCAAAGAATTTTGAAATTAGTAAAAGAGTGAGATAAAAATACAGAGATGAACATACCTTTCTGCATTTGCAAACCACCATTGCAAAGAGTAGTGAAGAACAAGATCAGAATTGATAAGCCAGAGCTCAGAGATTAGATCGCACTCCGAAATCGAAAGGGTTCCGGCTAGATTAAGGAGAAATTGGAATCAAATTTCTGAAGAAAACTGAGCTTTTTCGGATTCAATTAATCAGATCGTGAAAGAGAAGAAGAAACTGAATCTCAGAAAAAAAAAAAAAAAAAAAAAAAATCGAATGATAATGGAGGATTCGAAGAAGAGTGACGATGAAAGATTGAGAATGAGAATGAGAAACGTACCAGGCAGAGAAGCGTTTGATTTAAGCTGTGAACCAATTTTTTCTGAAGCGATTTTGTTTATGCCCTATGAAGATGGATGATACACTGAATTGTACATTTTTTTTTCTTAACATAAACAACAAAGTTATTTTTGAGTAATTTATATCGACCAAACATAAATTTAATTCTATTTTTTTTTTCTTTTTAACAAACCAACAAATTATTTCTGATCAAATCATTTATGCAGCTTTGATAATTGCTGAATGACATAAAATAAAATACAATGGTAACTTGTCACTCCATCCGTTTTAAATTAGTTATTATTTTAGGAGTTAAATTTTATTTCAGATTCGTTGTCGTTTTTATGTTTTCAATGCATATGTTTGGTAAAATTTTTAATTTTAATTTTATTATTTTAATATTTTGATTAATAAAATAAAATTAAATATAAATTAATTTAAAAATAAAACAGAAAAATCAATTGTTTTCTTAATTTATGTAAAACAACCTAAAACAACAATTAATATAAAACAGAAGAGTATTTAACTTCTAAAACGTCAAATAATTTGAAAGAGATAGAATATAATTCTGCAAACTAAAAACATAGTAAATACTCACTTGTTTTTATAACTATGGCAATACCCGCGCATACGCGCAGACAGTAAATTTTTATTAGTTTTTAAGAATTTTCAGGAATTTGAAATTATTGAATGTCAGTCATACAATAGAATAAAAAATTGCCGAAAACCCAGAACCACCGTTAAAGTACGAGTGCTTAACAATAATTATGAAGATCAATAAAATTCCTTCTAGAGAAAAAGAAAATACAGTCGCGAGACTTGTGTCTTTTCAATTTTACATCCCCAAATATTGAAGTTTTTATTTAAATAAAATCTAAATTAAGTAAAGTATAATTAGAAAGAGTATCGCCAATGCTGGAGTTGACGTCGGTCCGTGAACGTTGAAGAAAAAACGTAAGAGAAAAATTGATTTGGAAGATTGCATTTGAAGAGAAGAAAAACGGTTGTAAGAAAAAAATATTTTTTTTTTCTTTTCAGAAAACTCCAAATATTTCTTTTTTTTTTTTTTGCGAAAAAATAATTTCATTAATAACAAATCAGAATTACAAAGTCAATACACAAAAACTCCCGGAAAAAACAAATTATTACATAAGCAAATATAAGCGTCATATAGCAAACACGATAATAACATGAGAAGTGAAATTGACGATGCTTCCCGAAGTAAAGGCTTATTCGCTAACGGTAGATTACATCCGTTATCTTCATTCTCTGTAATCGATCTTCTTCTAATGCAAAATGCGTGAATGGCTAGCAACTTTTGGCTAAACCTCATAATTACACGCAACATTATAAAACCCAATGCTTCCGTATGAAGTTTTGTTTCTACAATTAGATACCAATGCTTCCGTATCCAAGACCTTCTAACAGGGTTTGGCTTTGACTTTGACCTCCCGCCATATTCATCTCTGATCTGTCGCATTCTCCATAGTGGTTCCCATATTGGTTGTTCCCAAAGTACCATCAGAATTTCAATAATATTTTCTTTCTTCTTATCCGATCTTTCTCTGATGTGAATCATGTATGTGGGTAGCATCTCATGGTTGAAACTGCATATTGCACATCGTATGATAAAACCCAATGCTTTCGAAAACCGTTCTCTAATCTGCATCCCTTTACTTGATGCCTTTAATCTTTGACGTAGATCTTGGAGCATCAATATTGTGTAGCAAAACGCGTTTTAGTTCGAGATTTGATTGATGCGAAGTGGTGACGTCTTTTGGATAGGTAGAAACCAGATATTAACCACCAGTATGAGTATAAAACGCCTTATGGTGGTCCGCAACCTTATCTCATCATCTTCAAATTTGATGTTTGATACACCTGGATCCCAAGTCTGGGATTGAAAGTTCTTTCCCGATTTGAGGAAAGTAATATCAGAATCAAAGATTCGACTGTGGTAAAAAGTCATGGTTTCAATCTTGAAACTAGGGAAGCCGCCTAAACAAAGCTTTGGCGGAACGTCACCAACACCACTCCGAGATCCATACCGGATTATGGTCGGAAGGAAACTCTCACGACATAAAATAAAATACAATGGTAACATGTCACTCCCTCCGTTTTAAATTAGTTATTATTTTAGGAGTTAAATTTTATTTCAGATTCGTTGTCGTTTTTATGTTTTCAATGCATATGTTTGGTAAAATTTTTAATTTTAATTTTATTATTTTAATATTTTGATTAATAAAATAAAATTAAATATAAATTAATTTAAAAATAAAACAGAAAAATCAATTATTTCTTAATTTATGTAAAACAACCTAAAACAACAAGTAATATAAAACAGAAGAGTATTTAACTTCTAAAACGTCAAATAATTTGAAACAGATAGAGTATAATTCTGCAAACTAAAAACATAGTAAATACTCACTTGTTTTTATAACTATGGCAATACTCGCGCATACGCGCAGGCAGTAAATTTTTATTAGTTTCTAAAAATTTTCAGGAATTCGAAATTATTGAATGTCAGTCATACAATAGAATAAAAAATTGCCGAAAACTCAGAACCACCGTTAAAGTACGGGTGCTTAACAATAATTATGAAGATCAATAAAATTCCTTCTAGAGAAAAAGAAAATACAGTCGCGAGACTTGTGTCTTTTCAATTTTACATCCCCAAATATTGAAGTTTTTATTTAAATAAAATCTAAATTAAGTAAAGTATAATTAGAAAGAGTATCGCCAATGCTGGAGTTGACGTCGGTCCGTGAACGTTGAAGAAAAAACGTAAGAGAAAAATTGATTTGGAAGATTGCATTTGGAGAGAAGAAAAACGGTTGTAAGAAAAAAATGTTTTTTTTTTCTTTTGAGAAAACTCCAAATATTTTTTTTTTTTTTTTTTTTGCGAAAAAATAATTTCATTAATAACAAATCAGAATTACAAAGTCAATACACAAAAACTCCCGGAAAAAACAAATTATTACATAAGCAAATATAAGCGTCATATAGCAAACACGATAATAACATGAGAAGTGAAATTGACGATGCTTCCAGAAGTAAAGGCTTATTCGCTAACTGTAGATTACATCCGTTATCTTCATTCTCTGTAATCGATCTTCTTCTAATGCAAAATGCGTGAATGGCTAGCAACTTTTGGCTAAACCTCATAATTACACGCAACATTATAAAACCCAATGCTTCCGTATGAAGTTTTGTTTCTACAATTAGATACCAATGCTTCCGTATCCAAGACCTTCTAACAGGGTTTGGCTTTGACTTTGACCTCCCGCCATATTCATCTCTGATCTGTCGCATTCTCCATAGTGGTTCCCATATTGGTTGTTCCCAAAGTACCATCAGAATTTCAATAATATTTTCTTTCTTCTTATCCGATCTTTCTCTGATGTGAATCATGTATGTGGGTAGCATCTCATGGTTGAAACTGCATATTGCACATCGTATGATAAAACCCAATGCTTTCGAAAACCGTTCTCTAATCTGCATCCCTTTACTTGATGCCTTTAATCTTTGACGTAGATCTTGGAGCATCAATATTGTGTAGCAAAACGCGTTGTAGTTCGAGATTTGATTGATGTGAAGTGGTGACGTCTTTTGGATAGGTAGAAACCAGATATTAACCACCGGTATGAGTATAAAACGCCTTATGGTGGTCCGCAACCTTATCTCATCATCTTCAAATTTGATGTTTGATACACCTGGATCCCAAGTCTGGGATTAAAAGTTCTTTCCCGATTTGAGGAAAGTAATATCAGAATCAAAGATTCGTGGTAAAAAGTCATGGTTTCAATCTTGAAACTAGGGAAGCCGCCTAAACAAAGCTTTGGCGGAACGTCACCAACACCACTCCGAGATCCATACCGGATTATGGTCGGAAGGAAACTCTCACGACATAAAATAAAATACAATGGTAACCTGTCACTCCCTCCGTTTTAAATTAGTTATTATTTTAGGAGTTAAATTTTATTTCAGATTCGTTGTCGTTTTTATGTTTTCAATGCATATGTTTGGTAAAATTTTTAATTTTAATTTTATTATTTTAATATTTTGATTAATAAAATAAAATTAAATATAAATTAATTTAAAAATAAAACAGAAAAATCAATTATTTTCTTAATTTATGTAAAACAACCTAAAACAACAAGTAATATAAAACAGAAGAGTATTTAACTTCTAAAACGTCAAATAATTTGAAATAGATAGAGTATAATTCTGCAAACTAAAAACATAGTAAATACTCACTTGTTTTTATAACTATGGCAATACTCGCGCATACGCGCAGGCAGTAAATTTTTATTAGTTTCTAAAAATTTTTAGGAATTCGAAATTATTGAATGTCAGTCATACAATAGAATAAAAATTTGCCGAAAACCCAGAACCACCGTTAAAGTACGGGTGCTTAACAATAATTATGAATATCAATAAAATTCCTTCTAGAGAAAAAGAAAATACAGTCGCGAGACTTGTGTCTTTTCAATTTTACATCTCCAAATATTGAAGTTTTTATTTAAATAAAATCTAAATTAAGTAAAGTATAATTAGAAAGAGTATCGCCAATGCTGGAGTTGACGTCGGTCCGTGAACGTTGAAGAAAAAACGTAAGAGAAAAATTGATTTGGAAGATTGCATTTGGAGAGAAGAAAAACGGTTGTAAGAAAAAAATGTTTTTTTTTTCTTTTCAGAAAACTCCAAATATTTTTTTTTTTTTTTTTTTTTCTGCGAAAAAATAATTTCATTAATAACAAATCAGAATTACAAAGTCAATACACAAAAACTCCCGGAAAAAACAAATTATTACATAAGCAAATATAAGCGTCATATAGCAAAGACGATAATAACATGAGAAGTGAAATTGACGATGCTTCCCGAAGTAAAGGCTTATTCGCTAACGGTAGATTACATCCGTTATCTTCATTCTCTGTAATCGATCTTCTTCTAATGCAAAATGCGTGAATGGCTAGCAACTTTTGGCTAAACCTTATAATTACACGCAACATTATAAAACCCAATGCTTCCGTATGAAGTTTTGTTTCTACAATTAGATACCAATGCTTCCGTATCCAAGACCTTCTAACAGGGTTTGGCTTTGACTTTGACCTCCCGCCATATTCATCTCTGATCTGTCGCATTCTCCATAGTGGTTCCCATATTGGTTGTTCCCAAAGTACCATCAGAATTTCAATAATATTTTCTTTCTTCTTATCCGATCTTTCTCTGATGTGAATCATGTATGTGGGTAGCATCTCATGGTTGAAACTGCATATTGCACATCGTATGATAAAACCCAATTCTTTCGAAAACCGTTCTCTAATCTGCATCCCTTTACTTGATGCCTTTAATCTTTGACGTAGATCTTGGAGCATCAATATTGTGTAGCAAAACGCGTTGTAGTTCGAGATTTGATTGATGCGAAGTGGTGACGTCTTTTGGATAGGTAGAAACCAGATATTAACCACCGGTATGAGTATAAAACGCCTTATGGTGGTCCGCAACCTTATCTCATCATCTTCAAATTTGATGTTTGATACACCTGGATCCCAAGTCTGGGATTGAAAGTTCTTTCCCGATTTGAGGAAAGTAATATCAGAATCAAAGATTCGACTGTGGTAAAAAGTCATGGTTTCAATCTTGAAACTAGGGAAGCCGCCTAAACAAAGCTTTGGCGGAACGTCACCAACACCACTCCGAGATCCATACCGGATTATGGTCGGAAGGAAACTCTCACGGAAGGAGAGAATAACAATGATACATTGGAAGATTAACACCAAACAAAATATTTTGAGTATCATTATGGGTGTTATTTGAACATAATTTTATAAACAAACAGGAGAATAATTATTTATGCCTAGATCTATACAATAACTGAAATCAGAGAAAGGAAATGATAACAGCCGACGTCGGAGAAGCCGACGCCGGCCGGAACGGTGAAAAAAACGAAGACTTGTGATAGA
This sequence comes from Barbarea vulgaris, assembly GCA_963667165.1. NCBI lineage: Eukaryota > Viridiplantae > Streptophyta > Magnoliopsida > Brassicales > Brassicaceae > Barbarea > Barbarea vulgaris. Next base: position 20,728,009 of record OY763893.1, on the reverse strand, counting down.
TAATGTAACTGCTATATCGCCAATGTTGAGAGAAAAAACAGTTACACGTTTTTAAAAAGAATATTAATTCCTCCAAATATTTCTATTAGAGTAGAATATTATTATTTTTTGATAGAAAATATCCACCCAATTTTATTTTATTTTTTGAGAAATACTGTGTATCTTTTGAAACCATAAATTTGGAAATTGAGAAGTTGTGACGTTTTAGAGTTTATATAAATGTATATACAATGAATCAAATGTTAACAGAGCATTGAATATCTCTAAGGTTATAAAGATTTTGTACACTAAACCAAATCATTGTGTAAGCCCAATAAACGTAACTTTTGATTTTTTTCTAAAAAAAAGAGAGGACACATGTCAATCACACAACAATATAACACTCATCACAAAACCTGTGTTGACACTATTTTCACCAATTCGGAACAGTATGTTGAAAAACCTATCATGGTTGTTAAGACTTATTTATACCCATGAAAAATACAGTTTAGACATACGTCAATGCGAATATGAACTATACCGGCAAGTCTCTTGTATTTTTGGATTTTTTATTTGTTCAATTTGTCATTGTCTAACACTTTTATTCTTATATTTCGTAGAATTTGCTAATTAATCAAAATCTACTTCATGATTGAATGATCCCTCATTTTTCTCTCCGTCATCGGCTGATCTATTTGTCTTTGCATGCCCTCGTCTTTGTTACTATCACCATTTCACTGACATCTCATCACTATAACAACTGGTGAAATTTGAGATAAAGAAAGTATGATCACCATGATTGATATACCATAAACTTTTTTGAAATGGCTTAACTGCAATTGACAAAGTGGAGGAATCCTTTTAAATCCTAGAACATGTGCATCGTTTGGAAAAATACACAATTTCTTTTCAAAAGTGACAAAGCACTGATACAAAATTATAACCTTAGGTTTTATTTTCTTAAAAAAGGATAGCATGTGTCAATCTTACATTGAACCAAATATACGATGCATTCAATATCTCTAAGGTTTGTGTATACATTGAACCAAATCATTGTCTAAACCTAAAAGACATAACTTTTCGTTGTTTTTTTTTTAAAGGACACGTGTCGATCATACAATCCACTACACTCATATTTTATATCTTTTATAATATATAAAATAAAATGGATTTTTACTTAAATTTTCAAGCCAACTCAAATCTTACGTTTATGAGTTTAAGAAAAGCAAAATAAAACTATAAATTCCTCAAATTAAAAACATAGTGGAATGAATGAAGCTAAATACTAACTAACTTTTGTAATGGATTTTTACTTAAAATTTTAAGCCAACTCAAATCTTACGTTTTTGCGTTTTGTTTAACATGATACTACAACTTTTTCTAATTGGTAAAACACTTGTGAAATTGTACTAGAAAATGTCACTCAGCCTTTAGTTTTAAACGAATCATACTTAATAAAAATGTTTGTATGAAACAATAATAGCAACAGATTCAGGTCAACGCATATATTTTTGTTGTTCTCGTCTCCTAAGAGCAGTAAAATGAGAAACAATATGATCATAATCAGGAAGCTTCGGATGAACATGCTTAGCTTCCTTTAACACTCTTTCTTTTTCTCCTTCACCTTTATCCTTCTCTTCCGGCCACATTGTAAACACATTGTATACTATATGGTAACATTGATCACACTCTTTCTTCCTACTCCTTGATCTCTTTCCCTTGTAGTAGTAATAATACCTCCAACAATCTATATCTTTGGCGATTGGACTGCTTGATAATGCCGATCTTGATCTTCTTCTTGACTTCTTTCTCTCTTCTTGAGTCTCTTTGAATCTAAATACTCTCTTATCTTTTTCCACCACTTCTTCCTCTATGTAATCATTCTCATTACATACTTTTCTATGCTCTCTTGATGCTTTACAACTACGACGATGATGTTCTTGTTTCTTCTCTATATCTGCATCTGTAAGAGTAAACTTATACACTTCTTCTTCGCTATCATCTTCTTCTTTTAGTACCTATACACACCAAACAAGAATAATATTACATACTCGCAACTACCATAACATTAAGAAGCATTTAAGACTCTTTTTATATAATGATACAAAGAGTCAAAGCCGGCCCTGAGCACAAGCATGCCCTTTCCCAATTTTTTCAGGGCCGGTGAAAGAGTCTACCTTTTTGTGAAACTCGGGAGTGTATTCGAGTGCCAAAACTTCGATATGGATACCATACTCTTTCGCTATCTCACTCAAAAGTTTGGACTTGACATCATCCGATACAGAGATTATGGAGAGTTTCTCTATAATCTGCATTTGAGTACATATCCTCTGTTAAGTTTATAAGTCAAATATACATAGTCTTTCTTGAACCTTAAACCGAGTTGAGACAAAACAAGTTGTTTAAGACATAACAGAGAATAAAACTTTGAGAAGATAAGTGAGAAAACATCAACGAACCTGAGGGTTTACACGATTCCCAGGCAAAAGATTAAGAGCCGTATCCACAAAGTGTTTCCCATAACGCTTACCAAAAAGAATCCTCAAGGTACGTAGCTCATGTAAGTCTCCACATCTCGCAGAAGCAAAGACAAGTGTTGAAACAGCTTCGTTGATACCATCAGGCAAGTCTTTATGTCTTCTAATGTAAGAGAGTTGTAAGAGGATGAACTCGGAGAAGTGAAGCAACAAGTTGTAAAGAGACATGAGATTCTCATCAATGATGAGTTGTTGAGTACGATGAAGAGCACGGTCTCGTTCACCAATACGAAGCAACTGAGCTATGTCTTGGCGTAGGTGTGAAGAAATGGTGTGTTTCTTGTTCTTGAGTAGCTTTAGACGACATTGAAGCTGCTTTACTATACTCTTGCATTTGGTTGCCTTTCGCCATCCAAACAAAAAACCAAACATTGTGTTGTGTCGTAATTTATTTGTATGTATCTTAAAACTTTGAAGATGAATTTGTTCATAATGAGTGAAACAGAGGATTTGAGAGTTTGTAGGAGATAGTGGGGTTTGATCATGATTATGGGGGAAGTGGTACTCGACGGTTATTATATTTTAGTTTATCAAATATAATGACAAAATATAACAACATTTAATTATTATTGTATCGTATTGGTTCTTTACAACCTAAATAAAAATTATAATGTTTAGAATTCCTATCAAAATATGTTTTTAAGTTTTCGAAAATTTATGTGAGTATTTTTAACATTCGATTGGTATCACCAAAATTGCAAAATGACAAAATAAAATTAAGCTCGGAAATGAAACAATTCTACAGATTAATAATTGGCGAAATGAAATAAACCACTAAATATCCATTTATTAACATTTACCAACAATTTTAATTTTTTTTTCACCCAAATTTGAGTGAGATAATAATTGATATCGTGGTTTTAGAAACATAAAATCTCACTGGATTTCTAAAAATATGAACTCAAATAAACCACACTTTTCAGTAAATCAATATTTTTCAGCCAAATTTGATTGGGATGAGACTGATTAATATCTTTTTTAAGGGGCCTAATTGGATTTCATGTTAAAAAAATATAACTCAATATACCACATTGTCTTTTCTAACACATCCAGAGACACAAGAGCAAGACCAGGTAAGTAAAAAAAGAGAACTCTCTTGTTGTTTTTTCAAAGTTGAGGTAAAGGAGGAGCCTCACCAAATTTAAGAATATAAGCAGCCTGATGAATTGGTCTCAGCTGCAATATGATCTGAGCATCAAGATACGCTTCACAGCAAAAGCACCATACCGACAAGTCACTGTCCTTCCACATACAGATATAAGCATCCGATAAAATAACAAGAATGAAAACAAAGCAAATGTAATGAAAATATGTTACCTATAGCTGAGTGCAAGGCAATGACCAGTCTGTTGATGATGCATCAGCATATGTCTGTTCACGAAACGGCTGCATAGAACCTCTTTACAACAAAGGCATAACCAGTTCTCTACCGGGTTTTGGCACCTTATATACACAAACACATTACAATAATTGATGTCAAAATCAAATATATTGCCAACAAAACACTCACAAGAACTTTGGTTCAGTGCTTGAGATTGTTCCCTATAGAATTTCAGAATCACTAAACACTCTCTACGACACAAGTGGACATTGTTTTAAACATTCTCCTATCTTCTCATATGTTCAAGATCAACAAATATCGCAAAGCGGCCACAGTTAGGCTATGATTCTAAGTAAGATTTTTCTAAAGTCTTGATAATTGAATTAATACAATAATGATGTCAAAATCAATAATATACTGCAAACAAAACAATCACAAGAGCTATGTTGCAGTGCTTGAGATTGTTTAGATTTACTAAACACTGTCTACAACACAAAGTATCTTATTCTATCTTCAACTTGAACAAAAATTACAAAGGGAAGAGCCAATTCATATATTTCAGACTGAAACTAAATCTAACTTAAGTTATATCTAAACTGATAAAAATTGAGCTAACACAATAACGGTGTCGAAATCAAATATACTGCCAAGAAAACAATCACAAGAGCTTTGGTTCAGTGCTTGAGATTGTTTCCATAAAAATCAGAATCACTAAGCATTCCCCACGGCAAAAGGTTGTTCCATATTTTCATATGTTCAACTTCAACAAAAATCACAAAGCGTAAGAGCAAGTTCATAAACTTCTTAGCCTTGACTACAAAAAAAAACAAAGTCAGAACTAATTCTAAGTTAAGTTATGACTTATGATCGTGCGCCAATGACCTTAACTCAATCCCCATAGATAATTTGTTTCATAGTACTTGTTCATGCTACAGTTCAAATGCACCAAATCTAAAACAATGATGTCAAAATCAACAAAACAATCACAAGAGCTTTAGTGCAGTGATTATTGTGTTAGCTCAATTTATAATCACTAAACACTCTCTATGGTACAAGTATCTTATTCTATCTTCAACCTCAAAAAAAAAAATCATAAGGGGACGAACCAATTGATACATTTCAGACTTGACTTCAGAAAGGCAAAGGTGGAACTAAATCTAACTTTAAGTTATGTCTAAAATGATGCAAACTGAGTTAACACAATAACGATGTCAAAATCAAAACTTCTGCCAAGAAAAACAACCACAAGAGCTTTGGTTCAGTGCTTGAGATTGTTTCTTTAAAATTCAGAATTACTTAGCATTATTCCCTACAGCAAAAGATTGTTCCATATGTTCAACAACTTCAACAAAAATCACAAAGCTTAACAGCGAATTCGTAAATTTTTAGCCTTAACTACAAAGAAACAAAGATGGAACTGATTCTAAATTACGTGGTATCGTGCGCCAATGACCTTAACTCAATCCCCATAGATAATTAGTTTCATAGTATTTGTTTCAGGCTACAATCCAAATGCATCAAATCTAAAAACAATGATGTCAAAATCAACAAAACAATCACAAGAGCTTTAGTGCAGTTCTTGAGATTGTTTCATAAAAAAAATTCAGAATTACTAAACAAAAATCACAAAGCAGAAGAGTTCAAATCATGATTCTAATTTCTAAGTCAAGTTATATTTGAATATTTGATTCCATGAGTAGTATCATATGCAATTGAATATCACAGTACCTTCTTCAACCTACAATCAAATTTCACCAATCTTAAAAGATTTGAGAGACTCCAATTAACATGAGATCATAAACAAAGAAGCAATTACAGATAATTCGAATTTTCGCTACCAAAATTACGAAATCAAACGTATCAGTACCTAGAACAAGGAGTATCAGGAGTTGGAATCTGAAGCAAATCGGGAGATAGAGAATTCAAGTGATCGCAAGATGTTCGGGCTTCGACCCAACCTGATCCGGCTCCGAGTATCCAATCTTGTGTTTCATCTGTAACTTCCTGAGAGAGAGTTTTGATTAAGGAAAATTGGTGCTAGAGATTGGAGATTGGAGATGAAGAGAGCGATTTTGAAGTTACCGGCGGAGATGAGGAAGACGATGTTGCTTTGTCCGCCGCCATTGATTGAAGCCTTCGCCGAGAATTCTAAACGCAGCGTTTAGTTATTATTAAATCGAAGGTAATAAATAATCTCTGGTTGCGTTTTGACTTTATGTTGACTCGTCATTTCACATATTGACGAACCAATGGATACATTTCAGGTGTGACTTCACAAAGGCAAAGGTGGAACTAAATCTAACTTAAGTTATGTCTAAAATGATGCAAACTGAGTTAACACAATAACTATATCAAAATCAAATATTCTGCCAAGAAAAACAACCACAAGAGCTTTGGGTCAGTGCTTGAGATTGTTTCTTTAAAATTCAGAATCACTTTGCATTCCCAACAGAAAAAGATTGTTCCATATTTTCATATTTTCAACAAACTTCAACAAAAAATCACAAAGCTTAAGAGCTGATTCGTAAATATTTAGCCTTAACTGCAAAGAAACAAAGATGGAACTGATTCTAAATTATTTGATATCGTGCGCCAATGACCTTAACTCAATCTCGGAAATCCAAGGGGGAAATAAAATCCACTATATCCTCTAGTAATCTACATATCTTTTTTTAAAATAAGTTAATGTGTGCTGACGAAAATACCCTTTCAAAAATAATTCCCAAAATAATTGAAAAAACCAAAAATTAAAAATTAATTGAAAAAATAAAATAAAATTGATGCGTGAAATCAAGCTCGACGTCGAACTCTTCCGTCGACATCGATCTATTTCCGCCGTCTTGGGCTGTTTCTGACGTCGTCAAGCTCCCTATTCATTTGTCGTCGAGCTCTGTCCGGCTTTGAGCTTCAAACTCGAAGTTCTGTGGGTTAAAACATGTAATTATGTTTTATATTTATAAATTGCGGATTTGACTAATTTGCTATACACATTGGGTGTTTTATCATGGTTTGTGGATCGATTAGTACTTTAAATAGGTAACAAATGAATTTCAGTTGTTGAATCGTACCGTATTGTAGTTTAGAATATCCAATTTGAGTTCTTACGATAGGAAACCTGGGTAAAACTACTAGAACTTGGAGAACTGGTATTACTGATAAAATGTAGTATAACTAGTAAACTTGTATTACTGATAAATGTAGTATATCGCGTATAAATGTAGGATACAATGAGCAAAAATGACAACATGCATTTTAAATGTCAAGGTCGCATTAATAGTTTATTGTTGAAGACATCAGTGGAGGAGGTAACTTTGTCAATGATAGAAGGTAGGATATACAAGAAGCTTGTGTTAGATGAAAGTAAGGTTAAATTGCAATTGAGTTACTATCCACTGATGGTGGGATGTGAGGAACATTTAACTATTTTTGATGATGACGATGTGAGTGTTTATCTTGTGTCCATTGATAAAGAGAACCGTAGATGTATTTTGTTTGTGGAGGTCATCACTATAGCGGAACTGCCCGAGCAACTATCCAGAGCTGGCAAAAGTTATGTTGGTAAAAACTATGAGGAGTTGGATTCAATTGATGGTGAAAACAGAGATGTCATTATTCTATAGGTTGAAAAAAAACAATAACAAGGACAAGAAGAACATGAGGCGACTGTGGATGATGAAGAAGGTGTATCACGTGATGAAGTGTGGATAAAGGTACTGATAGGTCGGATATGGGTGATGATTATGTTGAGGTTCGACCTATTGTAGAAAATAATCAATTTATAGAGCCATGTGAAGACGGTTTGGGTGTGAGTGTACTAGGAAAGCATTGCAAGATATTGTAGATAGAGCCTCATTTGCTTAGCAGTTTCTATTTTGCTATTAAAAAGTCATAACCTGGACGTTTAGTGCTCAAATGTAGTCAAGAAAGCTGTAAATGGGGTTTACGAGCTACAAGGATTCAAAATACATAAATTTTCTCAATTAGAATGTACACCAAGATGCATACATGCTCTCGGGCTAGTCAGAGCGACATCAACAAAATGAAGAGGCATGACACACCACAATTAGTTGCAGCTATTTTGCAAGAAGATTATCCAGGACAAATGAGAATGCCACCAGCTAGAGCAATCATGGATCTTGTTCATACAAAATTAGGTGTGCAGATATCATACTTCACAGTGTTGAGAGGGAGAAATCTAGCTGTTAGTGAATTGAGTGCTACCTTGGAAGAAAGGTACAAGATGTTGTATTGCTATTTGCACATGTTAGAGAAGCAAAATCATGGTACAATAACACGTGTGGAATTGGATGATAAGGAAAAATTCAAGTATATGTTCATATTTTTGGGAGTTAGCATTGAAGGGTTTAAAGTCATGGGAAAGTGATAATTGTGGATGCCATATTTTTGAAGAACGGATATGGTGGTGTGCTAATTTTTGCCACGGCTCAAGATCCGAATCGGCACCATTATCCCTTAGCGTTTGGTGTCCTCGATGGGGAGAATGATGCTAGCTGGACGTGGTTTATGGAGATTCTGAAAACAGTTATACCTGACTCTTCCGACTTGGTCTTTATGAGTGATAGAAATGCAAGGCTCATAGGCGCCATAGGTAATGTGTATCGCTTGGCTCATCATGGATTGTATATGAAATTTGTCCCAAAATGTGAAAGGTCATGTTTCAAACGCCAATAAAGACGTAGTCGCATGGAGATTCATGGAGTGTAGTATTAAATACACACATGCTTAGTTCAACTGTGCTTATACTCAATTTAAAATCATGTATCTTTATGTGGCAAAGTATTTGGAGGAGAGTATTGTGAAAGAAAAATGGACAACGTGTTGTTTTCCAGGAGATAGATACAACTTAGACACAAGCAACTATGTGGAATCAATAAACGGTGTTTTCCTAGAGGTAAGGAAATACTCCTTAATACCCATGCTTGATGAGATCATTGGAATATTTTCTCGTTGGTTTAATGTTCATTGAAAGGAGGTCGTAGTTCGAACGAATGCAAATAAAATGGTGCCTTTAGTGGAGAACCGCATGCATGATTTATGGGGTGCTGCATAGAAATTGAAGGTGGCGGAGCTAATCAGTTTTGAGCTTGAATACAATGTAATCGGTAGTGATGGAAAGCCTTATGAGGTGAAGTTGCTAAAGAAAAGTTGTAGTTGCAGGATGTTCGATATTGAGAAGATACCTTGTTTGTACGCACTAGCAGCTTACATTAGGCGTTATGATAGAGTTCGTCATATGCAATTACATGAATTGTGTTCAAAATATTACTGGACGGAGCTGTGGGCGATGACATATTACGTGACAATCTATTTAGTGTCAAATAAGTCTCAATGGGATGTCCCGGATGAGATCAAAAGCAAACGAATCTTATCACCAAATCGACAAGTAAAAAACAAATAAGTTTCAATCGGCTAGGGAAAGGCGTCCAAAGACGCAAAATAAAAGAAGGCCGAGACAAGTACTACAATGGTGGTTATTTGGAAATAGTTGTGTTTGAATTTTTCTACTTCGATTGATAATCTGTTTGTAAAACTAGTATTACTATTCTGTTTGTAATCGTAGTAGTATTTGGAAAACCGTTTGTTTGTTACAGTTAAACACTTGAACAATTCTCGTTTAATCTGTTTGTTAGCCCATTTAGTCAATTAATATATATTTAAACTCATTTTAAATTAATTTGGTATTACTAATCTGTTTGTTAGCCCATTTACTTAGAGGGTTCGACGGTTGTAGTTGGGAAATGTCACGTCAAGCGATGCGAAAGACCAAACGTCACGCATATAGCGAAGGAGAGCGAAGAGATCTTATAGCAGAGAAATATTCGCGAGCCCTGATTCCCATTGTTCTTTAGAAACTTCTCTCTCGCATCTAAACCTCTAATAATGTACAGTGGTGAGTCTTCCCCTGACCGTGCTCGTTCTCCAGAAAGAACTTCATCCGATGAAAGTGGTGAGTCTTTCCCTGACCTTGATCGATCTCCAATCCGTGGGTATTTCGGTCGTCCTCGAGTGGATCGTTCTCCGTCCCCTATTCGTTTTCCTCCAACCGTAACTAATGCTTCTCATTAAGTGAGGCCGCAGACGTCGCTGTTACCATGAAGGCACCCGGCAGTCGTTAATGCGTCTTCGGAATACGTTCTTTAAATTTTGCGGGGTTCAGGAACGTATTTCGGAGACACATTATCGACTGCCGGGTGTCTCCATGGTAACAGCGGCGTCTGCGGCCTCACTTCATGAGAAGCATTAGTTACGATTGGAGGAAAACGAATAGGGAACGGAGAACGAGCCACTCGAGGACGACCGAAATACCTACGGATTGGAGATCGATCAAGGTCAGGGAAAGAATCACCACTTTCATCGGATGAAGTTCTTCCTAGAGAACGAGCACGGTCAGGGGAAGACTCACCACTGTATGTGATTAGAGGTTTAGAGGAGAGAGAGAAATTTCTAAAGAAAAATGGGAATCGGGGCTCGAGAATATCTCTCTGCTATAAGATCTCTTCGCTCTCCTCTACTATATGAGTGACGTTTGGTCTTTCGCATCGCTTGACGTGACGTGACGTTTTTCAACTACAACTGTCGAGCCCTCTAAGTAAATGAGCTAACAAACAGATTAGTAATACCAGATTAATTTAAAATAGGCTTAAATAGATATTAATTGACTAAATGGGCTAATAAACAGATTAGACGAGAATGGTTCAAGTGTTTAAGTGTAACAAACAAACGGTTTTCCAAATATTACTACGATTACAAACAGAATAGTAATACTAGTTTTACAAACAGATTATAAATCGAAATAGAAAAATTCAAACACTATTATTTCTAAATAACCACCATTGTAGTCCTTTTTTCGGCCTCCTTTTATTTTGCGTCCTTGGACGCTTTTTCCCAGTCAATGGAAACCTTTTTGTTTTCTTTCTTCCCGATTTTACTTTTCGATCTGAAAGTAAAATTCGTTTGTTTTTTATCTCATCCGGGACATCCGATTAAAACTTATTCGGCACTAAATAGATTGTCTCGTAATATGTCATCGCCCACAGCTCCGAACAATAATATTTTGAACACAATTAAAGTAATTGCATATGACGAACTCTATCATCACGCCTAATGCAAGCTGCTAGTGCGTGCAAACAAGGTATCTTCTCAATATCAAACACCCTGCAACTACAACTTTTGTTTAGCAACTTCACCTCATAAGGCTTTTAATCACTACCGATAACATTGTATTTAAGCTCAAAACTGTTTAATTCCGTCACTTTCAATTTCTCTGCAGCACTCCATAAATCATGCATGCGATTCTCCACTAAAAGCACCATTTTATTTGCATTCGTTCCAGTTACGGTCTCTTTTCAATGATCATTAAACCAACGAAAAATGTTCCAATGATCTCATCAAGTATGGGTATTAAGGAGTACTTCGTTGCCTCTAGGAAAACACCGTTCAATGATTCCAGATAGTTGCTTGTATATAAGTTATATCTATCTCCTGGAAAACAACACCTTGCCCATTTTTCTTTCACAGTAATCTCCCCCAAATACTTGGCCGCAGAAGGATACCTGATCTTAAATTGAGTATAAGCATAATTGAACTCAACATTTGTGTATTTTCTACTGCACTCAATGAATCTCCATGCGACTACGTCTTTGTTTGCGTTTGAAACATGATCTTTCACATTTTGGGACAAATGTCATATACAATACCCATGATGAGCCAAGCGGTACACATTACCTATGGCGCCGATGAGCCTTGCATTTCTATCACTCATAAAGATCAACTCGGAAGAGTCATGTATAATTGTTTTCAGCATCTCCATAATCCACGTTCGTTTTAAAAAAATGTGGCATCCACAATTATCACTTTCCCATGACTTTAAACCCTTCAATGCTAACTCCCAAAGATATGAACATATACTTGAATTTTCCCTTATCATACAATTCCACACGTGTTATTGTCCCACGATTTTTCTTCTCTAACATGTGCAAATAGCAATACAACATCTTATAGCTTTCTTCCAGGATACCACGCAATTCACTAACAGCTAGATTTCTATGATATCTGCATATCTAATTTTGTATGAACAAGATTCATAATTACTCTAGATGATGACATTCTCATTTGTCCTGGATAATTCCCTTGCAAAATAGCTGCAACTAATTGTGGTGTGTCATGCCTCTTCATTTTGTTGTTATTGCTCTGACTAGCCCGAGAGCATTTAGGCATCTTGGTGTACGTTATAATTGAGAAAATTTCTGTATTTCGAATCCTTGTACCTCGTAAAATCCATTTACACCTTTCTTGACTACATTTGAGCACTAAATGTCCAGATTCCAACTTTTTAATAGCCAAACAGAAATTTCTAGCAAATGAGACTCTATTTACAACATCTTGCAATGCCTTCCTATTTCCAAATTCTTGAAGCACATCCAAACTGTATTCCCATTGCTATATAAACTGACTAATTTCTACAACAGGTAGAACCTCAACATAATCATCACCCATATCCGATCTATCGGTACTTTTATCCACACTTTCATCACGTGACACACTTTCATCACGTGACACACCTTCATCACGTGATATACCTTCTTCATCATCCACAGTCACCTCATGTTCTTCTTGTCCTTGTTATTGTTCTTTTTCAACGTACAAAATAATAGCATCTCTGTTTTCACCATTAATTGAATCCAACTCCTCATAGTTCTTATCAACAGAACTTTTGCTGGCTCTGGATAGTTGCTCGGGCAGTTCCGATATAATGATGGCCTCCACAAACAAAATACATCTACGGTTCTCTTTATCAGTGGACATAAGATAAACACTTACATCCTCATCATCAGAAATAATTAATTGTTCGTAACATCCCACCAGCAGTGGATAAGTAACTCAATTGCAATTTAACCTTACCTTCATCTAACGCAAGCTTCTTGTATATCCTACCTTTTATCATCGACAAAGTTATCTTCTCCACTGATGTCTTCAACAATAAACTATAAATGCGATCTTTGCATTTAAAATGCATGCTGACATTGTTACTCATTGTATCATGTACTTATACGTGATATACTACATTTATCAGTAATACAAATTTACTAGTTATACTACATTTTATCAGTAATACCATTTTTACAAGTTCTAGTAGTTTTACCCAGGTCTCCTATCGCAAGAACTCAAATTGGATATTCTAAACTACAATACGATACGATTCAGCAACTGAAATTCATTTGTTACAAATTTAAAGTACTAATCGATCCACAAACTATGGTAAAATACCCCATGTGCATAGCAAATTAGTCCAATCCGCAATTTATAAATCTAAAACATAATTACATGTTTTGACCCATAGTGCTTCAATTTTGCAGCTCAAAGCCGGAAACAGCCCACGACGGCGGAAATAAATCAACGTCGATGGAAAGAGCTCGACGACGGAATGAGCTCGATGATGTCGAGCTTGATTTCACGTATCAATTTTATTTTATTTTTTCAATTAATTTTATTTTTTGGTTTTTTCAATTATTTTGGAATTTATTTTTGGAAAGTTATTTTCGTCAGCACATATTAACTTATTTTAAAAAGGATATGTAGATTAGTAGAAGATATAGTGAATTTTATTCCCCCTTCCCACATTGGGTTTCTGAGACGATTTCCCTCTCGAAATTGAAAAGGATTTCGGGTTCACGTTTTGGATCGGTCGTATGGGTTTAGATTTTGGATAGGCGGGTTAGATTTATATAAATATTCAAGTTTTACTAGGGTTAGATAGTAAAATACCATTTTTCCAAATTAAATTTAGTTCTAAAAAAAAATTATTTAGAACATGGTGTCTCACTCAATCTCCATAGATAATTTGTTTCTTGCTACAATTCAAATGCATCAAATCTAAAACAATGATGTCAAAATCAACAAAACAATCAGAAGATCTTTAGTGCAGTTCTTGAGATTGTTTCATAAAAAAAATTCAGAATTACTAAACAAAAATCACAAAGCAGAAGAGTTCAATTCATGATTCTAAGTCAAATTATATTTCAATATTTAATTCCATGAGTATCATATGTAATTGAATATCACAATACTTGTTCAAACTAAAATCAAAATTTCACCAATCTTAAAAGATTTGAGAGCATGAGATCATAAAAGAAGCAATTACATATCATTTTCGCAACCAAAATTATGAAATCAAACGTATCAGTACCTAGAACAAGGAGTATCAGGAGTTGGAATCTGAAGCAAATCGGGAGATAGAGAATTCAAGTGATCGCAAGATGTTCGGGCTTCGACCCAACCTGATCCGGCTCCGAGTATCCAATCTTGTGTTTCATCTGTAACTTCCTGAGAGAGAGTTTTGATTAAGGAAAATTGGTGATAGAGATTGGAGATTGAAGAGAGCGATTTTGAAGTTACCGGCGGAGACGAGGAGGACGATGTTGCTTTCTCCGCCGCCATTGATTGAAGCCTTCGCGGAGAATTCTAAACGCACCGTTTAGTTATTATTAGATCGAAGGTAATGAATAATCTCTTATCTCTGGTTGCGTTTTGACTTTGTTGTGCTCACATATTTATGATTTTATATGGATAAAGTAGTGGAGGTTTTAGGAAATTGTTCTGGTGAAAGTAAATTAATTTAAATTATTTAATACTATACTAATGATTTATGTTTTCAAAAAACTTTGAAATCAGACTTAAGAAAAAAACAAAAAAAACTTCTTGGAAACAGCCGAATTCAATTATCTAGGTTGATTTCTATTTTCTAGGATTTTTTTTATAAAATGAAAAATGTAAAGAAATTACAAAAATAAAATAGAGTAAATTAGGGGTGAATATGTATAAATGATGACTTTTGGTAAAAACTCTATAAATTAATAATATGATATTTCCTGTTTCGGTATTTATTGAATATTTATTTTGTCATTTTTTAACACTAATAACAAGAAAAATATTAAAAGATGAATGATATTAAAAGATTACACTAACAAATGTGTAATGCAATAAGCAAAATATTAAAAGATGAAAAAAAAATAGAAAGACGTAACAAAAATCAAATAAGTATAAGAAAACAAGACACATACTTCTCTTAGCTATATTTATGTATATTCGTATAATTATTAATTTATGATATTATAATAACCATATATTTAAATATAAATTTATAAAAATTATTATTTTACTATCTTATAAAAAATTAAATATGTTTTGCCCATTTACAAATAAAATAAAAATAAATTATATATGTTAGTGTTTGGAGCTTTGAATTGCTACTAAAGAGTTCAAGATTGCCATTATCAATGATCGTTTGTGTGTTGATCTTTCCCCTCTGTGGTCTATGGCCTTTGTAGGCAAAAGTCGTAAATTCCGAAGAACATTGGAATGCATATACAACAACAACCACCGTCAATATTATCAAAAAGATCTCAAAATACTCAAGAGAGCCCTTGATAAGTCAAAGTGTAAGCATAATGATTCATACATATTGATTCAAAACCCAACTCAAAAACCAAAAAATAAAAAACACTAAAAAAACTCTCAAACATCTTTGACCTTAATGTTTTCTTTTAAGATTTTGATGTTGGATTGACACTACAAAGAAAACGATTTTTTGATGTCATTTACATTGAAGGCTAACATGGGTAAAGAAAAAGATATATAACACCTTAGAACATCTACATCGATATTTCTACATGCATATCTAAACTAACAAAAAAATAAAAAGTGGAAAGAGAAAGACAGAGACGTATCTCAATTGAGAGATATATAAACAGTTGAGAGACTCCAAATACAGTTGTCAATTTATTACTGGTTGGACTTCTTTATTTATGTAATATTTAATTAAACAATTATATCATGTTAATGATAATAGTATTATATTATATGAAGAGACTCTAGTTGAGTCTCTTTTTAAGTTAAACATGCTATTAGAGTAGTATCATCCATGGTCTCTATATTTGGATTTCTCAAACACACTTTTTAATGTGAATAGAAATTATAATAATAGTTAATTAAAATAGATAAATAAGCTAATTATAGAATGCCAGTTGGAGGAAACGTCTCTTATAAGTTTCTTAATCAAGAGACGTCTCTTTCACTCACACATATTTTCTATTTTTTTTTAATTTAATAGTGAGAGACGGTGGTCTCTAAGACCGATGAGAGTGCTCTTATGGGACTTCCATCGGTGTTATATTAGAGGGTATCTCAACATTAAACATTAATACAAATAAAAAAGGAAAAAAGAGGAAAGAGAAGTAGAAACGTATCTCATTTACTAATAGTGTTAGTAAATGATACTTTGAGAGACTCACCGATGTATGTGTCCTTATGCTTTTAAATAAGACAACAATCACTATACTTTAAGAGACCCACCGATGTAGATGCTCTTATGCTTTTAAACAAATAACAGTCTTTTAAAATAGAAATATATTTTGATGCCTAAAGCCTTTGATATATGTTGTGGGTTAGGTCAAGGCCGAACATATCTCTTTTAAAAAGAAGTGACATCGGCCAGGACCGATTGCAGCTACTTCGTTTAGATAATTTGGCATTGTCTACCTATAACCATTCTCCATAAATATCCTTACGCTTTCAAAGATGATTTTTCGTTAATACCAAGTGGCAAGGTAATATCTCATTTGGTTTCAAAGATTCCTTTGAGAGGGAGGTCGAGTCCTTGTTTATAGATTCGAGTCTCCATTTAAGAAGATGGTTTTACGCTTTAATAGTTAATACCAGAAGTTAGATCTTGGGTCGATGGAGATTATGGACCATATCCCATAACTTCCTTATTAACAAGAAGTCTCCAGTTTCTCATACTCCTTCTCTAACTCTAAATATGTCTTATAATAAAGGTTCTTTAATTTGTTTCAAACAGACCAAAAAGAAAACGTCAAAGAAATTACAGTTGATGCATATAATCTGACGCAACATTGATACGTCAGAGTCAAAGTAATCACCTAAGTAAATTACTCAATCAAAACATTTTTGTAAAAAAACTTGTTCATCAAGAAACAGATACCCTCCTAGTCAAGTTTCTCGTAGTTGTCCCGGTTTTCGCAGCTTCTTCTCCAGCATTCATAGATCCAAGACTCTCCGACGAATCTGACCCACCACCACCTCCTCCTCCTCCATTGTTCTTCTCTCCTCCTTTGTTTTGTAACTGCAACTTCTTCCCAAATATCGTCTTAGACTTTAACAAGCTTCTCACTTTGCTTATCGCCGTGACCCCTGCTCTGTCCATACTCTTCCTCCCACTCTCCTCCTGCAGCTTCAGCGCCGCTATTTCGCTCTTCAATGCTCTCATTTCCTCTGCTGTTGCAACTGCATCCCATTCGTCGTCTTCCATAACCGTTGGCACTGATCTTGAGCTTCCATAGGTCCCGCAGCTGCGTAGTTCCTTTATCATCCCTTTAGGAAAGTCAGGTGTGCTGCTTCCAGACGAAGCAGCCGCTCTCACTTGCTCAAAAAAGAGTACTTGAACCACCACGCGTAAAGGAAGCCTGTCGTTTTGCACGGCGTGCATACACGCTTCTACCGATAGTTTGCGGCAATCCATCAGTTTACACATCCTTTTCTTTTCTCCCTTTGTGATTCCTGGATGTTCCTGTGCTCATAAACCAATATCAAGAAACCAAAACCGCGAAAAATACGGAAAAATTGGATTGCCTCTCAAAATGTAAGCTGAAAAGAGAGAGTTTTCGATTGTTTTAAGTACCTTGAGATACATGTCAATAGCACGGTAAAGTCCATCATGAGCAGGCCTAGAGATGGTAGAAACAATCTCGGCGAGATCGACGAATTTAGATGCAGGAAGATTCGGATCTTTCGCAATTTCAGTAAGGTAGCTATCAATTAGTTTTACCACCATTAGCTTTGAAGCTTCAGATAAAATCCCTGGTAACTTCCTTATCTCTTGAACTTCAAACGCTTCGTCATCATCTTGAACATCTATCTCACTGTTTTGATCTCTTCTCATGAACTCCATTACTATCTTCTGCACTAAGTCCACATCATACAATGTTTCACTTCCTTGATGTGATTTAATCAAGAGTTCAGCCATAGAAGCTTCCTCAAGTTGTTGTCCTATTCTTCTTACAAGTTGTTCCTTAACCGTTTCTCCAGAGTTCAACATAGTAACTGCTTTCAACAGTTTAAGCAAGAACCCGCACGAGACGCTGTCTTTCTCAGCTGGTAGCAACCAAACTAGTGTCTCAATGACTGTCTTATGCTTCACTAAATCTCCTTGCTCCATCACACCTTTGTTAAAACCTGATAATCTTCTATAACCATAAGCTTTTAAAGCTTCTCCAATAACTTCTCCACCAAGTATAGATTTGGTTTTGATGTTCATTATAACCCTTTTGAAAAAATCAATCTCTAGCTCACACAAATCTTCAACCCACCAATCATTTGGAACTTCTCGAGCCCTGATTTGATCGGTCCTGTTGATTTCTTCCGCTAGTTTCTTTCTATTGTAAGTATAAGACCACTCGACGTGTGAAACATCAACACATGCCTTAGTAGCTATAGCATCAATGCAAAGGCTAACCAATTTGAGATCCTCAGCGAGCGGTAAGAACGGTTTGGTGGTTTGAAGAACAATGATTGAGTCTTTCCAGCTACGGAAGAGACTCGAGTTTAGAAACACATCAATCTTGTAGATGAGATTACCTTTTTCAACTGTCTCATACATTCCAAGATACTCAGCTGCACATCTTGTGGCCACAACGTTGTAAGCACTTAGCGTTACTGTCATACCATAACAGAACTTCGCACATGTCTCGAATGCGGTTGGACCACCGGGAATACCTGAGATATCGACCTCATCGGTATTGTTTTTGTCCGTGCTTGAGAGCAACTTTTGTAAGCAAGCACACTTAGAAAGAAGAGGAAACTGCAGAGGATAAAACAGAATCATCAAATATGCAGTTAGTTTCAAGAATCAGCTCTAGTAATCTTTTTGGTACATTGTTCATCTAACAAAACTAATGAACTATGTGAAACAAGACATCTAAATTTGATGCTTACAACTAAAATTTAGAATGGAAGCTGAAAAATATTTTAAACAAATTAATCACTAATGATAAGAACTATGGACCCTCTAAACCTTTTTCTGCAGCACTAAACACCACTGAGATTGTCAAGTTAAGAACTTAAGATGTACCATGACTGATTAAAACCCATGTAAACCATATGTGCATAAGAACTTGAGGACATAAGTCAATTTGGAGACAAATTGTACATACCTTATGCAAACAAAATCTTGATCCCTCAACATTGACACTAATATCACTAGCCAGTTCATTTTCGACGAATCTGCGTGAGATAAAAAATCATCTAAAATCAGAAATCATCAATTAAAATACCCTCTCTTTTTATTTATTTTTATACGAATAGCACAATAGTGTAATCACTTATAAGATCATAGCCTTTCGCATTAGGATTCGATTTCATACAAGCTTTTACAAGATTAAAGAAACCTCAGAACAAATAAACATTAAAAACTAACAACTGCAACAAAACAGAAGAAGAAGAAGAAACACAAATGTAGATCAGATCATAACAAAAACTTTGATCAAGATTAGCTTAATAAAAATAATTACCTGACATTTTTCCCATTAGTTTTAAACGAATCTGGCTTCGACCCAATTTTCATGAACTTCATCTTCTTTCCTTAGTAAAAAAAAAAAATCTTGAAAAGCTAAAGATCAATAACTTGCAAGACAAAGAAAAAGCCTTCAAGGATCCAACAAAACCTCAACTTCTGTCAAATTAGTTTAACCATTCCCTTAAATGGAAAGTGAGAGGATGTTCCAAGAACTCAGGGGTGGGGACCAGATTGTTACTTTTAGACAACTAACTTAACTTCTTCCCTTGGAGATCTAAAAAGCACAAACACAGAGAAGAACCAAAAAGAAGAAAACAAAAGCCTCAAATGTTGAGAAAATGACTCTAAAACCCAACTTTTTTCTTTCCTCTTTATTAAATTGTTAACTTGTTGAATAATCAAATTTAAAAAACAAAAAACAAAAGGTTCTGTTTTCAATGGAAATGCCAATCAGAGAAGTAGATTGCTTCCTTGTAGACTAACAAAATGCCGTAAAGCACGGCGAATCGCAGCAATCGAAGGGGACAATACCGTAGCAAAAAATGTCTCAAGAGAGCAAAATCGAATCAAGATCCACACAAACTTAATCACTTCTGGTGTATTCTATTAATTATAATTAATGTAATGTGTACCTTAAGATCATATTAATTAATTGGATTAAACCTGTGTTTGTGACTGTGTTTGTGTTTATTCAAGTCTCTCAAGTTCCAACTTTGAAGCACATGTTATTGGTAATAGTTTATTCAACCGTAGAAGTTTGGGAACCTGCAAAAATTTTTTAAAAAATAAAACAGCATCTTGGTATCAGTAGAAGTAAACCACCAGAACGGTAGACAAGAAGCATCTTTTTTTTTTTTTAAGTCCTTTTAATTTTTATTTATTATCTTGGCAGTTAAAAAGAAATGGAAGAATAATCAAATAAAAATGCAAATTGCAGGTGCTATGATCATTTTTGAAGTTGACCCAACAGCTAAATCTGTGAAATTTACAAGAAAAATTCATTACGGAAATCAAAGTTGAATGCTTTGAGTAGGTGAGAATGAGAGAGAGGTTTTTTTTTTTTTTTTTTTTAACTCAAATTCCCTAAAACTCTAATTAACAAAATCCAGTAAAATCAAGAAAATATGCAAATTGCAGTTGCTATGATCAATTTTAACCTTTAAGTTGACCCATCAACTAGAACCCTAATTAATTAACAAAACCCACTAAATGAAGCCATTGAGATTTATATATAAAAAAAAAAAAACAGTTCCCTGTAATAGCTCTCCGTGTAAAACTTTAAAAAAAAAAAAAATTAATATTAAAAATTATTAAAGCTATATATCAAAGCTATCAATATTTTAAATTAAAATAAAAAAATCACAGTCTCACAAAAGTTCTCAAGTTTGTTTCTGAATTTTTGACACAACATATTATGACAGAAGAAAGACAAAATTACAACCTCATAACCTACAAATAGGGCTAGACATAATTATTCGTCACTCGTCTTGTACTTTGGCTTTAAAAGCAAGTATTTGCTTTGGGTAAGTCAAGTAATAAGTCAGCAAGATTACTTGCGAATTTTGAGGTTCAACAGTTAGCGCCGTCTGTGGGGATTAGAGACTTTTTCAAGCAAGAAACCCAAAAGCTCGACGATGACAACAACACAACCTTCAATTCGTCATAGCAATCAACATATCCACGCCGCCTACTTGCAGGTCGATTTCCCGACGGAGTAGATCGACCAAGGTGACGCAAAACCTATCTATGGCGCCGTCTGTGGGGATCGATCTTTTTCTTACTGCGATTAGATCTCGTCCTTTTCTCCAATGACTGAACAGCAGGATCTTCCGATTGGCCCGTTACCGCAGAATCCATTAACAGACCTCCCGGCGGGTGGACTTACTATTGGTACCGGGTTTAGCTTTCCAGAGAATCTGACCTCGCCTCAATCGGAGCTGTAACATGAGAGTTACACCGTTTTCGTGAGACCGACACAATCTGTCAAAAAAATCTAAAACGCAGATCCGTCGCTATTAGATCGACTAACTTCGAGACAAGTTTCCAGACGAACCACAAAGAGCCACGCGACCCATAACATATCAACGGAAAGCCCCAAGACTTATCATTCTACAGAGATCGACCTCGTCTCTGCAATTCATCCGATCTGTATCACTCCATCTGCGTATTCGCTTCTAAAGCAATCCCAACACCATTGAACAAGATCAAAGATCACATATGCTCGAGCTCGCCAAATCTTACCAGCCCGCCAATATCACATCAGTTCGACCCTAACAAGATCTCTACCAGGATAAAGACCTCATGCTCACAACACTTTAAGCTCCATCATTACGAGAGATAGAGTTCTCAATTCAATTCGACGAAAAACAAAGTTTTCGTCATCGTAAAAAAAAAAACACCTCGAAGAATACACATCTCTGAGAATCGATCCATAGATCTAAATCACCTTCCTAATATGAACTACGAATGGCTTGATCCTTTTCAAGGGTACGTAGGCAGCCTTTCAACAAGGCGCAGCTATCCCATCAACATAAACCCTCAATCCCAATTCGACATCGGCATAAACCCTAACATTTCTTGTCATCGTTGAGGTAAAACTTTTTATCTCTGAACCCCAAGTTACTTTGTTGTCAAGAAACTCCTAGTGGGGATTTTGAGGTTTAACAATTGGCGCCTCGAACCCACGGCCACGTGGTTAAAAAATTATAATATTTGCTTCGTTACTTGTTACTCGCTAAATATTACTTGATACTCGTTGCTTTTTTTTTTTTTGTTATCTGTTATTAAAATACTAATGCTTAAATTATTATAATAGATTAAATCTTTAAATTACTATGAATTTAATAATTTTGATTTGATTCATAGAGATTGCAATGCCAAAACTTCCTCTTGCAATAAAACTAAAAACTCATAATTGCGACACAACTCATCAACATTAGATATTACTTATGAAATATATATATATATTTTAATTTCAGTCTTTTAGGTTCAAATTTAGATTCAAATATACTATGTATGAATATTGTTATATGAAATTGTTTTTTTTTACTTGCGATTTGATTTGACTTTGACAAGTAATTTGCAAGTAATCAAATTTTAGGCAAGTACTCGTTTTGAAAAAATCAAGTAACAAGCCAAAATTTAATTACAAGACAAGCCAAATTGCAGTATCTTAAAATTACCAATTACTTGCCTCGTGCCCAGCCCTAGGCTACAAAAGTTCTTTTAAACAAAAAAAAATGTTTGATTTCGAAAGTATATTGTTCATTTACTGAATATAGTTGTAGGCACGCCAAAACTGACACACGAGTCTCTTTCTCTTTTCTTCTTTTGATTTCTTTTTTTCTATAGTTAATCTTTTTATTAAATGAAATGAGATCGTTCACCTATTCTCTAATTGACTTTTAGACTGTTAGTATGATTGCGAAGCATTTTTCTTTAGAATGGCAAAGACCTTTCGACATGGTGTCATCAGCACAGTTCCAAAGAAAGTCACGTGCTTCCTGCAGATTAATTAAAAACCCGCTGGTTTAAAATCAGCTGCAGAAACAACCAGTGGCGGACCCAAAATTCTTTTATGTCAAACCATAACTAATAAAGTAAAAATAAAAAATAAGCTTTTAAAATTTGACTTAAGTAAAATGTTAAAAACAAATATTTTTTTTTATAGGTTCAATATAAGATGGACATAAGAAATCTAATTTTTTTTGGGTTCAAAACAATAAATTTAGCCCAAAATCAATCCATTCACATTATAAATTTTTTTAAAAAAAATTAATGAGGTGTCAGTTAACCCCACGTCATTGGATGTGGGTCCGCCAATGGAAACAACTCTAGAGATGTCGCATGTCATACACGTGTGTCTTTCTGTTGTCTTGGACTAAGTTGGGTCTTGTTTGGTCTTAATGTTTACGTAATGGGTTGTAACTGATTTATCACTTGTATATGTAAGGCTTTTTATGGGTCAGTTTCATCAATGAAATGAAACGTTGCTGAAAAAAAAAAATATAGAGTTAACTTTTATCTTTACTTTTTCCGTTACATCAACTACTTCATCACTCAACATAAATATTTTATTTCATCTAATCACTCATAAAATAATAATATTAATTATAACTAATAAAAAACGATAAACAAACATAAAAAAACACAATGAAACCTACATATTAATTACAAAAAATTATAAAAGCAACAAATCATCTATATATCTTATTATATAAACTTGGGTTGCATTCGCGAGAGCTCGACACGTATCCAAATTATAATTAACGAGATCATCATATGTATCAGGTATAACCTCAGATTTTGACATGTGTCAAAATTGTTAATATAATAATATAATTAAAAAAAAAGTTAAATACCTTTTACTATTAGCAAAAATAAATCTTATATATATTTGTTTTATAATTAACTTTTTCCTAATTATAAGCTATAAAGGTAAATATATTTTTCCATTCATTAACATAATTTAATAAAATAATTAGACAAATTACCTTTTACTATTAGGAAAAATTAGTTTAATAGACGGTTAATTTTCACTATAAAATAAATTTCACCCCCTTTCCCTTGATCAAAACTTTAACCAATAAGAAAAACAAACTTTATCATACAAAGTTTTTCTGATAAGATATTTTCATTGATTTATGATGGCTAACACAAATGTTATTTGACATTAGATCAATTAGATCACAAACGTTCTTATCGTCATATCATGTTATTGTGCGTCTTTTTCAAAAATCAGAATTCAGAAACTTCAAAAAAGATAATGAGCTCATAAGAATAAATTTACTATTACTTGATAAAAAAGATTAGACTTTTTCATGTATCATTCTTTTAAAACTGTATTACAATGAATACTTATCTTATTATACGTTTAACTACTATTTAATTCATTTTAAACATAGGACAATACAATTCAAGAAATTATACATCATTCTCTACTCAAAAAATTTAGAAATCAATTATGTGAAGAGAATTTTTATTGAAGAAAATGTTTAGATAATATGTATTATAAATTATGATTAATGAGACCATGCTATTTATTGGTTGAACGATTAGATTATGACACATGTAAAAAAATTATGCTATTTTTTGTTTTCCTTAAATTAAAAGAAAACTATTAAAAATAAATAAATAATAAAAATATATACTTTTTACGTTCTATTTTCTAATATATGTTAAATTTTGGTATATTAATAAATTTAAAATTTTTCTTTTCATATTTTCATTTTATTTAGAATTTAATAAAAGTTTTTCATTCTCTTATAATTGTTTGAACAAAAAAAATTATTAAGTTTATCCAATACATTAAAATAGCTTGGACATGTAGTCTATGTGCTCAACTTCACGCCAAACAAAAACTCAAAATCTAATTTTAATATAAATATAAAACTAATTAATCAAAATTAGTTTTCAAACATAGAAATAAGAGTGGTTAAATAATAAAAATAATAATTCAATACACATAGGAGAAGAAAAAATTTAGATATAAATATGCATATATCACATCATTTAATTAGAAACCGAATAAATACATAGGGGATTGAAAACCAATTAAAAATTATTAAGTTTATCCAATAAATTAAAATAGCTTGGACATGTAGTATATGTGCTCAATTTCGCGCCAAACAAACTCAAAATCTAATTTTAATATAAATATAAAAGTAATTCATCAAAATTAGTTTTAAAACATAGAAATAAGAGTAGTTAAATAATAAAAATAATAATTCAATACACATAGGAGAAGAAAAATTTAGATATAAATATGTATATATCACATCATTTAATTAGAAACCGAATAAATACATAGGAGATTGAAAACCAATTTTATTTTATATTTTGTAGAGATAAATTTTTCTCACTTTTTGCTATTAATTTTGATTTTACGAGTTATAAATATTTCCTATGAACCGGTATATATGCGGATCCTTATCTAGTATATATATAAAGTTAACTTTTTTTTTCTTCTCTTTCCGCCATATCAGCAGCATACACATCATCAACCACTTCATCACTCAACCTAAATATTCTATTTCACACTCATAAATCATAATATTAATTACAACTAATAAGAAAAAATGATAAAAACATAAAAAAATGAAACCTACATATTAATTACAAAAAATTATAAAACCAACAAATAAATAAATTAAAATTAACATAAAAACAATGAAACCTACATATTAATTACAAAAAATTAGAAAACCAACAAATTAATAAATTAAAATTAAATATTGGAACAAAAGCACAAATAAAAATAAAAGATAAAAAAAATAAAAAACATAGCAACAATTAAATCATATATAAATTTTCGCCAAAGACCTAAGTACTCATAAACAATCACTACATTAATTCAAACTGATTAATCAAACACATATAATAATATCATCAAAAAAATAAATTGAAGAAACCATATGAACGACAAAATAGAGAAAGATAAAAATGAAAAAAAAGAAAAAAAAAAAAAAAAACACTTTAGTACATATAGATGGAAAAAATATATATATAGATGAAAAATCATCAGCCACCTAAACACTCATACAATCATAATATTAATTACAACTAATTCATCAAACACATAAAAATTATAAAATCAACAAATAAATAAATTAAAAGAAACTATGAGGAACAAAAACACAAATAAAATTAAAAGAAAATTTGAAAAATAAAAGCAAAAATAACAATAATTAATTATATATGAATCTTCACCAACCACCTAAGTAGTCATAAATAATCATTATATTAATTATAACTAATTCGCCTTACACAAATACGAAATACCAACAAATGAATAAATTAAAAAAAACTCATGTGAATAACAAAACAAAGAAAGATAAAAAAACAACAACACTTAATCATATCTTAATAAGCCACCAAAAGCACCAATAAACAATCAATATATTAGTTAAAATTAAGGGAAAATTAGAAATAAAGGAACTTTTTAAAAATTTTCGTCCATCTATACTTTTTTTTTAATTTTTTGGTGTATTAATTCTTTTGAAATATAAAATTCTATTTTACCCTCATTTTTAAAAAACTTTCAATTAAATCATAAAATCTAAATCCTCTAATTCACAAAGAGACTTCACTTTTTTTTTTTTTTTTTACATTTTTAGTATAATCAAATTAAAAATATTAAAAATTTTAATATAATTCATTAAAAATCTATATAAGAAAATCAGAAAATCATTAAATTTTTTTTCTTCTAATTTAGCCCTAATAGCGACGACTTCTGAGACCCTTCTCCTCATCGAAGCTTCAATTTTTGTTCTTCTCCTCATCGAAGCTTCTTCCTTCTTTCTTCTCCTCATCGAAGCTTCTTACTTCTTCCTTGTCCTCATTGAAGCTTTTGATTGATAAGTTACCAATTCTTAGAATCAATCTCTGCGTTTTAGGGTTCCAGTTCTTTGGCAACAACACCAAGTTTTTTGTCTCTCGCCTTCATTCGAGTTCGGTAAGTAACATCTTTCTTCGTTAAAGAGCAATATAGGTTCTTACTTCTTCCTTGTCCTCATTGAAGCTTTTGATTGATAAGTTACCAATTCTTAGAATCAATCTCTGCGTTTTAGGGTTCCAGTTCTTTGGCAACAACACCAAGTTTTTTGTCACTCTCGCCTTCATTCGAGTTCGGTAAGTAACATCTTTCTTCGTAAAGAGCAATATAGGTTTCTCTTAAAAGCAATTTCGATGTATTTGAGTGTGGTGCGAAAATTTTTGGTATCTATTAAGCTTTCAACTCTTCACTGCTTTGTTATGTAATCGGAGGTGGATTAGGTATGTGTGTCGATTTTGACGAAATTGAGCTAGTAGCTGCTAGATTTGGTGTTAGTGTGTTGATCTGCTTTACGTTTTTGTTTTTCTTTGATTCTGATTGATGTAAACGAGCTAGAGATGTCAAAATTGATCATTTTTTAATTAGTAAACTTCAATTTTAATCATTTTCAGACAAATCTAAATTTTGAGTCGATTCCCCTTCCAGAAACAAAAACACTGAATGGATATTGTCGCTGAACCACTTGTAATGAGATTTTTCAACTAAAATGATGGCTTTATGTTCTTAGCGAGTGACTTAGTATCCGATGACATGACTTTAGATTACCATTTAGTTTCCAGCGAAGACAGTTCCCAATTGTTTCTTGCTTTGAAATGACCATATTAACAAGAGTCAAGGTCAAAGTTTACCTCATGTTGGAATTTATTTACCCAGACCAGTTTTTTCCCATGGACAAACGAGGTTTGAAGATTCTTATCCTCGATTAAGAAGGTAACCGTGCTAAGACAACTACAAATGTTGTCTTCAAAAAAATATTCCAAAAGCTCCCAGGTATTTCTCACAGATTGTGAAGTCAACATTGTTATTTAATCATTATCTTAAACCTCAATTACACTAACCCCTTGATTTCATCTCCAACTATAGATTATGGAAGTTAGTAGTTCTATTACCATGACAACTAAAATTGGAAGGTAAACTCCTATTTCCACCGTTAGTATATACTGTACATCTTCATATACATTATCTAATAATTTTTTTAGCTTTTCATAAGACCTGTTTACACCTCCTAAAATCTTATTTCAAATTGACATTCAATATACAGTATTGTCTCTATTTTTAATCATTTCTTTTATTAATTTTGCAGAGAATGATAGTAAGGAATCATGGTGGACTTTAGTATTTTCTCTATCCACCTGCATCATTAATTTCTCTATCACTTAGTTTCTGCTTCAGATGATGTTTCTATTATGCTGGAATTTTGCTTTATATAAACTCGATTATGGCTTTGTAGTGTTCAAGAAATTTTT
This sequence comes from Barbarea vulgaris, assembly GCA_963667165.1. Lineage (NCBI taxonomy): Eukaryota > Viridiplantae > Streptophyta > Magnoliopsida > Brassicales > Brassicaceae > Barbarea > Barbarea vulgaris. The sequence goes on along the minus strand of OY763893.1, from coordinate 20,699,763 downwards.
AATGATTTTATGTTATTAAAAATTACCTCAGATGGATCTCTAAAGGAGTAAAACACATGGCTTTCTTTGGGTTTAAGATGATACCAAGATACCAAAAACTCGGTTCCCATCTCTAAGTACCTGCAAGTATTCATCACATTGTTTCGATTAGACAAATCATACTTAAGAGAATTAATTATTATATGGAATTAATGGAAACATTAGTTGTCATCTGCTGTTCATCTTCGATGTAGATAGGAAGCAAATCGTTTTTGTTGCTTATTCCTAAACAATAATAGTTGATCAAATAACAATTAATCATTTGTGGTGAAAAGAGGAAATTACGAATAAATATACCGAGAGATTCTAATAGAAACTCGTCTGCTCTTCCTTTAGTCTTCAGCTTTTTTTTCACTGCTTAAAATTACAAATCTAGAAAATTACTCTTCACGAAACATGATTAGTGCACAACTTTTTTGAATCCCTTCTAACAAAACAAGGATTAAATTATATAGGAATCAAAATGGCACTTCAGTCCTTAAGTCTACCTAGAAGCATACATAAGTCTAAGATATGGCTAAGTGTTTTAGATACCCATCATTACTAATAGACTGATAATATTTAATTTGCATGACAATGTTAATTTTTATAAACATTGTTCACCCATTGTTAATTTTTATAAATAGCTTTTGATGATGTTAGAAATGGACCGAACAACCTTGCTTTCCACACCAAACATGAAATACTATTTTTAAAATTGACTAATTAATATTTACTAAGAGAGAACCCGACGTGCAGATGTAGTTTTAGATTTATATTTAGTTAAAACATATTAGTTAGATATATAAATTATGTGATAGATCAAATTTTGTTCAAAATAGTTTGTTTAAACTTTTATTCTAATTTGATTTCATCTTAATTGAATCGAGTGACAGTTTGTACAATAAGAATGAATGATAAAAATTTACAATTTAGAATTATATTGATGTTTTACTTTTTATTTGCAGAGGCGTGCTTATCGATTAAAATAAAAGGCATTCGCCGTATGTCCCAAAATATTACCTAAATTTTAGGACACTCAATTTTTAAAAATTTATTTAGTATATTGGTAAAATATGTATTTTAGTATTTTTCTTGAGTTTAAACTTTAAAGTCATATATTATAAAAATAGTGTTAATTATTTCTAATATTTTTTAAAAATTTTATTTTAAAATTTAGGATTTTTATAGATTGAAAATAATGTTTTAAAAAATAAGTTACAAAATAGTATAAAACTATATTTTATAGCTTAAGAAAATAGTACCAATTTTACCTTTATCTTTTTTAAAATAGTGTTTATCATATGTGGTTTATGACAAAATATGTTAAAATTTTGTTACAACATATGTTTTACTACAAAAAATATATATATATATAACCGGTTTTGTTTTCCTTGGGTCTTTGAAACCCTTGACACCCCTATGTTTATTTGTGGATGTCTTTTGTCTTACCAAATTTGAGAGTAATATTTTTTCTTTTAAATATTGATGGTAATTTTATTTTATTTTTGATATTTTTTGGTGTGACAATCATTTTTAAAATTTTAGAGTCAAATATTGGTCTAATATTATGTTTTATATTTTGAATGGTTAATCTAAGATCAATGTAATTGTTAATAGATTTATTTAAATAAACATTTTATAAAAATATCATTCCTCGTTTAAATTAAACATGGTGATTTGTGGGCGTACATGTTAATTATTTGATCAATGTATTTTATTTTGAATATTAAGATTTAATTTTCTTACATATGTTTTTAAAAATTTCATATTTAATTTAAGAAATATGTGATTTTTTAGGTCTTGCATTTATACTTTTATTTATAAAACTTTAATTATTTTACATAATTTATAGTAACTAATGTATTGTTCAAGATAAATTGTAAAGAAACTAAAAATTCACATTGCACATAATATTTAAAACTATAAAGAAACTTGATGATGTTACTGCAGAGTAGGAAAGAAAAATGACGATGATTTGTCTATGGTAGAGATAAGCCATTTCTCCCATTATATATAGGATTACTTGTATTGTGTAAAATAAGTTTTAAATTTAATTATGAAAATTTCTTACAAAATTATCTAGTATACACAGAATATTATTAACTACAGTTTTAACTACATATATAAGTATATAACTAATATATGTTTCTATCCTTTTTTTGAAATTTTTATTGCATAAATTAAAAGCGACAATAGAGCTCACCACAAAGTATTAACGAAGAAGCCATCTAGAAAAGAGCCAGAGACCAAATAAAGATATTTGTCGAAGACCCAAGTATTATAGAGTAATCGACCAGTTGTAGTAACTGAGAGAAAATGGCATCTCGTCGCGAGTAACCCTAGTTTCGATAGATGCAGTCAAGAGAGAACCATAGTTGCAGAGAAGAATCTTGTGTTTTAACACATTGTAACAATAAAATTTTATTTATGATGACTTATCTGTATAAATCAAGCATAAACCACAATGGGACTTCTCACGTTATGGATACCATCAGACCAAATAAGATTTGCAGATGAAGGCAGTTGAGAGTCGAGATTGCTACCTATAACAGTGACACTAAAAGATTGCTTCTCGTTCACAGTCTTGAAAGACAGAACACTAGGCGAGACCTCGACGCTGAGCTTAGATCCGTGACCGGCCACTACCGTTGATTTATATGTAGAGCTTGGCGTGCCTACGTTAGTCAAGGTTCTATTGAAAGTCACAGTGAAGTTGCTGTCAGATCTAGACAGTTTAGCCGACATTGAAGGATAGTTGAGATTTCTTGGTAAGGTTTCATTTTTTTGGGAGCAAGTGACATTTTCACCGGAGATGGCTTTGAGGACATCTGAGGTGTAGTTCATGCCGCAAAGAAAGGCGATGTGGTCTGATTTTTCCAATTCATAGACAAGTCCAGGGTTTAAAGCGGATACCGGGTTGACATGTCCTGCTCCATACGCAAACTCTGTCGATGCAATGCCATTTCCAGTAGCATTTACAGGCCAAGCTGCAAAGATTTGTTAAGAAAATGTTACTTGTGGGACAAGAAAGTAAAAATTTAGATAATAGTTTTTTTGGTTTTTGCATACCTGTTGTCATGATGGCAGATTGAATCATGGAAGGAGACCATTTAGGGTTAAATGTCTTGATATACGCAGCTACACCTGCAATGTGTGGACAGGCCATTGAAGTTCCAGAGAGAACAGAGTACTTCACACGTCTTGGGTCATTTTGAGACGGTTCAGCCTCAGGTGAATATGCAGCAAGAATCTCCACTCCTGGTGCGGTTATATCCGGCTACGATTCATTGTCTCTCAGACAAGAGAGATAAACAAAACCCAGATCGTAAATGTTTAAATATTTTTACCTTGAGAATATCAACAGCGATTATGTTGGGACCACGAGAAGAGAAGGAACCAATAACAGGAGATGTCCGATTAAAGATTGCTTCCGTTCTTAGAACAGTCGCTTGTGGAGAACTGATAAAACAAACAAAGAGATTTCAGGTTAAAGATGGAGAATCTGAGAGCAGTTGTATAAAGAATAGAGAAGACAATATTGTTTACTCTGCGGACTCAATGTAAGAGACGAGAGACTCAAAGTCTTCTGCTAGTAAACCAGAGGCGGGTAAAGGGTGAATGAAGGCGACGTCTGGTTTAGAGGATCTAAAAATGACTGCAATAGCTCCAACTGATTTAGCTATCGAAGAACCAGCCGCTGTTGAAGCTGTGTGTGTACCATGGCCATTATTTTTTTTTTTTGATAAAATGTTAATTATATTACCAATGGAACATGAGTTTAATTACATGATCTTTAAGCTAGGAGCTGCTTTGATACAAAAAAAATTAAAACATCAAAGGAGCTAGAAGGAGAATTTTAAGACATGTCGACTAGGAGTTAGCCAGCCATCTTGACATTAAGTTGATGTAGCCCTTCCGAGTTCTTCTGGCCAATAACAAGTCCCTTATGTTGCGGTCAATCTGGGCAAACAAGGCTGGGGCAGAGATTGAGGTTGACTTGAAAAGCCGATTGTTACGCTCGCGCCAAAGATTGTAAACCGAGGCGTGAGCCGCCATAAGCTTTAACTTAGAAGAAGTCCCTAAAGACCTTGAAGATAGCCAACCAACGAGAGCGCTCCAGTTGTGGAACATTATGCGAGGTAAACCGAGTCTCCCAAGCACTAGGTTCCAAAGTTGCTCAGCAACCTCACAGTGGAGAAACAAATGGTCCCTAGTTTCTGTTTCCAAATTACATAAGCAGCATAGGTGAGAGATATTCATACCCCAAGTAACTAGTCGTGCTCGGACCGGTAGTCTATCCAAGTTTGCAATCCAGAAGTGAAAGGCCTGTTTCGGAATAGAGCCTTTAAACCAGACGATCTTCGCCCAAGTCACCTTAGGGGCATGTTAGTTATAATTTGAACTTATAATTATAAAAAATTTACTTTCGAAATATATTGTTAGTTTTTTTTTTTTTAATATAGTTTTGACCCCAATAAAAAAATCGTTCTACGTCCGCCACTGCAAGGTACGACCAACAATATTAATCGTGAAAGAGAGAAATTAATTTAAGAGAATTACTTGTTGCAGGTGAAGTTATTGCCGCCGGAACAAACACCTTTCCATTTCTTAGAAAGAGGACTAAAGCCTTTGTCAGAGAAGCTCTCGGATTCCGGCCAAATCCCAGTGTCGATGACGCCGATGATAGTTTCACTTTCAATGGCCAAGTTTCGCTTTGTATTCTTTCCTTCCTTTAACCCCATGAAGTCCCAAGACATAGTCGTTTGGATTTGTAACTTCTTGTTTGGGAACACAGACACAACTCCCTCCATTTCTAAAGAACAAGGGTTTTGATTACATATTTTAAAATCTTTTTTAATTTAATAGTGTCTTGATGCATGGAAGGATCACTCACTAGCTACTTTTTCTCGTTCTGACTCAGTGAGCCTAGCCACAAAACCGTTGAAACTCCTTGTGTAACTTCTCACCAAACGACCTTCGATCGAGCTAGAGTTTATATCACTTATTAGAATCTTGATTACAAAAATTATATTTAAAATTGATTATAACTAATCATGATTAGAGAAAATAGATAAATTAAAGCACACCTTTCTCCAATGACCTCTTGAAGAATACTCATGTGATGGGACATTGGTGTGTAGTCTGCTCGATCGAGACGAGAGTGAACCCATGTAGACTATGTATACCTTCATTGATCATATATCATCATTATCATGATTATCATCATATATAAAGGGTGGTCATATGGAGAAACTAGAGATCATCATAATAATTAATAATTTGATAACAATGATCTACCTTTTTATCTTCATCTGTGTCTGCTGAGATTAAACTCAAGAATAGGACAAGGAGGCATGAGAGGAGGAAAGAGGAAGCTGCAAGTTTTGCCATTGTTCTAATAAAATGAATTAAAATTATTGTCATGTTTTGTTTTGTTACGATAACATAAAAATATTTATATAGGAGTGAACATATATGCACCGTGACAAATTTCCTCTTGACTGTCTTTATGTTTTAGTAAAATAAGTTTGTTTACCATAACTGTTTTGGTGTATATATATATATACACCAATAAAATTGTAAAAGTAATTTTCTGCAATTGTAGGAATGCATCTGGCGATTTATTTACTCACAACTAAAATGAACTCAATTAGTAAAAATTAAAGTTTGGGATTTCTATCTCTTTATTTTGGATTTTTACTAAAAATAAAAGAAGATGGTATATTCAGTCAAACATTTATTATAACGGTTTATGTTAAAATGAAAATTTTTATGTTATTCAATCAATAATTTTTTTTTTAAATTATAATTTAACTAATGATTTAGAAAGTACATTCAAATATAGTGTTTTTGGAAATGTTTTAAGCTTTGGATTTTTAGTGACTTTAAGGTATTTGAGATGATTGTTTGACCAAACAAAAAAAAACTTTGACCAAAAAAAGGTATTTGAGAGGATTTCATTAGTTAAAAATACAAAGATTTAGGAGGGATAGTCAATTATTGAATTTAGAAGAATAAAAATGAGCAAAAAGAGATAGATTTGAAAGTATTTGAATTGTTTTAATAAATTCTATCCAAATGTGAGATTTGATTCTTCACATTTTTAGTCAACTTTCTATAGAAGTCCAATCAAATGACATTGTTCCATACTTAATATTGAATAACACTAATATTTAACACAATTCTAAATTAAGTCGATAAATTAAATAAAACTAGAATTTATAAGAATCAATAAAATATAGAATTGAACAATACTATATTTATTTATATAAATTTCTTTTTAATATAATAAAATTCTTAGGTTCAGTCACCCTCTCTCAGTCTCATGGGGTTAAGTGTGATTTTGGGGGATTTTACAGCAAATAACAACAACTTCCTTAAATTCATCCAAAATTCCAAACCCATCAAAATTGCCTAAAATCTTTTATATTGAACTAGATAAATAACCCGTGCTGCGCTCGGATTGTGTAATTTAAAAATTATTATTGGTTATGTATAAATTAATTAAATTGTAACAATTTTTTTGGTTTTAGAGTGTAATGTGAGTTGTTAGTAGATTTATTGAATTAACTAATGTATGTTATTTATATATTGAATATTATGTAGGTGTTTTAAGTATTAAGTATGTATTTTTTGAACGTAAATAATGTGAAGCGTTAAAAAAATGTTAATTAGAGGTAAAATAATCATAAATATAAAAATTGTTATTATTATTTGTTATTTTCTATTTTTAACATATATATATATAGATATATATATATATATATATATTTGAATAAATTAAGGTTGTGATAATATATGTAAAGTTTTTTTAAATAACATCAACTATGTTTTTATATAATCCTTGAATAGTAAAGTGAAATGTATTTATTTATGGATATATTAATCATAAATATTTATTTGTTAATTCTATGAATTCATTTAACTGTAACTAAATTAAATAAAACCATAAAAAATAAATAGAAAAAAGAAAAGAAAAATTATTTCTTCAATATGGACGTGGGTCCTTAAAGCACTTATCTCTTAAAATGGTATAGACTTTTTCTGTATAAATATTTTGATGAACGTAATCTGTAAGCCTAATATGGCCCATTAACACAAAAATCAAATTTAACGTGACAATTTTGAATTCTCAACAATGGCCCAATGATAACAATGATCCAATTACAAAAATATTATCACATACGAAAATCGGTCAGCCAAAAAGGATTTTAAGAACATTACCTTTTCTAATGTCTAAAATTTATCGAATTGCGAATCGTGATTTTTATCAAAACCACACAAATCTTGTATGTTTCTTCTTTTATCTTCATAGTTCTTTGAATTCATTGATTGATTTGAGATTTGATGTCTTCTAATTGATCTGAGAAATTAGTAATCTAGGGTTTCAGAACAAAATCTCAGAATTGAAGAAGGTGCATTTCAGAACAGATTTAGGATTTATCTTCTTCAGATTGCTTATAAGCTCTGCTTAGATGTCCAGAGTGAGGTTCATAGATTCGTTTCCTCTCACCTCAAATTCCTAGCCGCCAAACTCATCGGCTTCTATCTCGCCGCCATTGCCAGCCCCGTCGGTTTCTATTTTGCCTCCAATCGATCAACCATATAAGCTCCATTTCAGCTGCAAATCAGGTGATACATATATATATGCTATAGTTTGTAAGTTTTCATATCGAATCCATGACATGCAATAATTTGATGCTTTACTTCAAAGTTTTTCTTTCATCTATTGATTTCAAGAGTCTACGTCAAAGTAAGCTTCTTCCGATTTCAGTTTTTTTTTTTTTTCCTTTTTTGAAATCTCTCCTGTTCGCTGGTTAGGACAAACATAGTACCATATTTTGACTCTTCAATTTTGTTTTTTTTAAGGCTTTTGATTTTGTGATTACTCAAATTCGTTTTGTTTTATGGTTTAAAATACTATCCAATGTTTAGTATCTGGGTTAGGTTATGATTTATGTAAATTCGAATAGATGTCTATAAGTTATTTCTGTAAATTCGACTCTATCCAATGTTTAGTATCTAGGTTAGGTTATGATTTATGTAAATTCGAATAGATTTGTATAAGTTATTTCTATAAATTCGACTATATCCAATGTTTAGAATATGTGTTTAGTTTCTGGGTTAAGGTTATGATGTCTAAGCTTTGCTACTATTTCACTGGATTTGTTTTTTTTTTTTTTTTTTTTTTTTTTTTTTTTGTCGCCACTGGATTTGGTTGTAAATTCTTAAAGCACTTTCTTATTCAGTTGGAAAGTTTTAGTAACTTTGATTATGATTACAACTAGATTAATAATCCGTGCTGCACCCGGGTGCAATATTTTATAATTGTTAATTTTATGAATTAATTAAATTTTAACTATTTTTTGGTTTTAGAGTATAGTATATGTGAATTGTTAGTATGTTGATTGAGTTTAATAATATATGCTAATTAGATATATTTATTATTATGTAGGTGTTTTATGTATTGATTTCGTGTTTTTAGTAAGGTAAACAGTTTCAAGTGTGGTTAAATATGAAATAGCGGTAAAATAATCATAAAGTTCAAAATTTTAATGATTACTTAGGTAAATATACACTTTATTTTTTGAATTTATTACTTTTGTATATATATATTTATAAATTATATGTATGTTAATTAATTAATTAAAATTATGGTAATATATGAAAAGTAAAAAAATTGGACATGATTAAATCTAAATGGCTAATATGAAAATCTAAGTGTTTATTAGTAAAGTGGATATTGTTTCTATAGAATTATATAATTTTTTAGAACAATTAAATAAAAACATTAAATTAAATTGAAATAATTTAAAATTTAAAAGTTTCCCCAAATATGGCTTCATGGAAAAGAATGCTAGTGTGATACCAAGCTGGGTCTTTAAAGAACTAACACAAATTGTTGCAATATAATTTCTAAACTCAAAATGGCCCATCAACAAAAATCGCCTGCTATTACATTAAAAAAAAAAAAAAAAAGTTCGTAAGAGCCTTATCCTTTATTTCTTCGTTGTACTGAAAAAAAAACTTTCCTTTGTAAATCGTGATTTTGAGACAAAATCACACATCTTTCTATTTCTTCGTTTATTTTCAGATTTCATTGAATTCATTGAGTAATTCGATTGATTGAGTGATTAAATTTCTCCATCAACGATCCGAGAATACAGTGGATTAGTAATCTAGGGTTTCTGATTTGTGAGTTAGAGTTGAAGAAGGTGGAGTTAAGAAATTAGGCGAATCATTCTCCAGTGGAAGAAGATATATCATCACCGTCTTATTTAAGTTAAGTATCAGCCTTGCATGTAATCCTTAGCTTCTAATCTAGCTTCTAATCTTTATATAGACGATTCGATGTCGATAAGTAATTTCAAAATCGATTTCTAAAGGTACTCTATCTCGTTTTAATTTTTTTTTTTCAATCAAGGGTTTTGATTGTCAGTATAGATTTTTCAAGCCTAAATCGATTATCTATTGTATAATTTCAGATTTGGGTACAAAATTATGTTGCATGTTTATTGATGGGTTTCGATTTCAAATTAAGAGTTCTATTTAGGAATTATCATTTTGGTTCATTTATGGATTAAGGTTAAACGGATTTTATAAATTATGGGTTCATTTTATTTGCTCCAAATGAGACTTTGTTTTGCTTTATTGTGTAAATTTGTTGTTTAATATGTAAGTTTAGGCTATGAATTAGGTAAATTCGTTTTGATGTCTAACTATATGTATAGTATATGAATTTAGAAACCGATTGTTTAGGAGAACATTGTTTGTTGATGATGAACTTTGTCTAAGACTTCTTTGAATGTATGAATTGTTATTGTTATAGTCATATATTAAACACTCGTCTAAACATACTAATTTGTTCATGGATACAGTTTAGGTAATAAAAGGAGGATGATTCAAACTCTTCTGGTGTAAGGGACAGAGAAAACTATAGCCGAGCTAAAGGAACATCAAACTTGTCATCTATTTTAATCGAGGTAATAAAATAAACCTTGCATACGGTTATAATATTTGTAATTCTGTGATTTGTGTTAATTGTACTCAACTTATTAGAAGTATAATGTGATTGATAGTTTCTTTGTAATATGTTAGGTCTATTCTGGTATATTCATTGATTATGATCACATTTTATTTGCTTTACAGTCTATTTTACTTCTTCTTCTGAATTATAGCTATTGTAGTTGTATTGGCCCAATATTATTTAAATACTGAATTTGTGAGACTGTATAATGTTGTAAGGAATTATTCAATTGTGTGTTCGTCCTTGAAAAGTAGAGCGATTTTAAGTTGGTGATTTTGGTTTTATTATGAACTATGGCTTCTTTAATTACTCTTCTTATTTACTTAGATTTGTTATATTGTAGGTCTGTGTTGGTACATTCATCTTATCTGATCAAATTTTTTTAACATTTTTTACAGTTTATTATATTTGATGGAAGATCCGTGGTTACATCTGATGTTTCTCCTGTAAGTGCTAAAATCCATAACTTAATTATTTTTCTTGCTTAAATCGAAAGATTTTTATAATAAACTGTAAGAAAGAAGTTGAACTAACTCATACAAATTATTCAAATAGTCAATTACAGGAGAATAATACTAATGTAATATAATACTAATTACAGGAATTATCATCATATCCATCTTTCTTGTATGTTAGCCTGCAAATAAACATTTGCTGTTTATGATTATATTCTTATTGTCTACATCTAGCATTAAATTTACAAAATGTAAAATTTGCTTACTTCATCCTGAATTCATCAACCTCTGTAAATTCTACATCAAAATACATCCTTGAAAGCAAAAGTCCATTAACAACCTCTATTATTTCTGCAAAAACAGAAGAATAAAAATGATAATTAGTATGGTGAGATAAAGATACAGCTATTTTAGTTGCATAAATTCATTTAAAAAACATCACAATCTAATGCTCCTCTAGTTTTAACCTTCCTAAACATAAGAAGGCAAATAACAATATATTTTTTGTTTGCCAACCAGTTCTCATTGAAGCAAGCAGCAAACTCACGCGGACTCGCCATTTTGTCTTGAATAGCTTGACATCTTTGAGGTATGTTTCACCAAGTCTCGGAGACATTGGCTATTGTTTCTTTTTTCGCATTAAGATTGTGTTTGCTGTTGAGGAAAAAAGCTAGAACGCTGAATGCATATATATATATATATATAGAGTTGTGAGATTAGGTTATGGTTGTTTAGTGAAAATCTAGAGAGAATATTATGAATTGAATTAAAAAGGTTGAATTGAATATTCGGATGTGATATTTTGTGGAAGATCGGCGTCGAGATTATAGGTTTGTTTAGGGAAGATCTTTTCAAATTTATTAACAATTAGAGACAAATCTATAAAATGGTTGGATTGAATATTTGATTGGTATATTTTTGTTAAAGTTTTATGTCGAGATTTTAGGATTTGGAAAGTGTATTAGATGATTGGAATATTTAGTAGATTCGATATAATTCGATTTTGATGATATTTAGAATAATACTTGCTTTAAATTATATGGGCTGGATTAATAATACAACTGAGATATTTGCTTTAAATTATATGGGCATATGAACAATTGGACTGATCTGTTTTTTTTTTCCACAGGTCAACCGGGTCACAATGTGGTGAGACGGGTTGGAATTGCACCATCTTTAGGATCCGCGTCCCACGAAACGGGTTGGAAACTGTGATTCGGCTCGGATCGGCTCGGATCCAGGTGAAAAATCTCTTAAATGTCCAATTTTTTTTTTTTTTTTCATAACTAAAACTGAGTGGCAATTTTTGTAAATATCTCTAAACAGCTCAAACGGCTCGTCATTTTTTCTACCCCTCACTCTCGATTAATAGTATAGATTATTGTTATGACAGGAGAATCATACAAATAAACAAAAATACAATACAATTGCAGAGCTAAAGGAATACAATTATCTTTCTCGCCAGGTAATAACACAAACCATTAAATCATTTTTGTTTAATGTTTACATGTGCTTAGGAAGAAGTAGATATATAAAGATTGAGTTTAAACTATAAACTGAAATAAAGTGAAAACAACATTCATTGCTTACTGAAAAAAAACTAAAGGGTTTTAAAAACCTTCGGATAATATATAGAAAAACTCTTGGTATAAGCTACATCTAAGTGAAGAAGATATATAAAGATGATTTTTTAGTTATTTATAAAATCAAAATTGAGATGGCATACCAACGACAATAAGGAAAATTTACCTTTTATATTGGTCTTCTTCTATATTCTCCTTCTTCATCCTATTCGTTTGAAGATAAACTCTTCTGAAAGAAGAATATAATAGATAATTAGAGATATGGAGGAATCTATACTATTAATTGAGAGGGAGGGGCAGAAAAAATGACGAGCCGTTTGAGCCATTTAAAGATATTTACAGAAAATGCCATCAGCTATCAGTTATGAAAAAAAAAAAAAAAAAATTTAAGGACAAAAACGAGAAATCCATTATAATTCAAGCCGACCCGAGTCGATGAACATGAACCGACCCGGTTTGTAGGACACGGATCTATCATTTTCAGTCTAATTTCTGACCCGTCTCAGCACATTTTGACCCGGCCCAATGATAAAATGTCCAAAATACAACATCTCCAATAGTGAATTAAAATATTTCTTTTTAGCCATCTCAACATATTATATTAGAAGTGAAAAAAAACATGTGTCTATGATCAGAAGAAAAAAGAAAAAGCCAAAAACGAACAAGAAGCTTTATATGTCTTTTGAGAATGAGTGGTTTGCTTCTTTTATTTCTTTGACTATGACGTTGCTAATACTCTGTCCATCATTTGTTTATTTGTTTAGGCTTCATATGATATTGTGAATTGAGATAAACTTTGGTAGTCATGGATTATTGCTACAATGGGAATCCAAAAAGCTGACTTAAACCAATCTTCGAATCTACCTAAGTTTTAACCCGCAGTGTTTATGACAAGAAAATAAATGCCAACAATGAACAACATCTGGATAATCTCTATATTGAACCTCGAGCACAACACATGTTATCAAGAGTTACAATATTTTTAAACTATTTAATTCTGAGATTATCCACATCTTAAATTCTATTTGGGATGTCATAGACTCATAGTGATGAAAAATGTTTTCAATTTAAAAAGATAAAAGCTACATAATACACCTACATAATACACATATAATTCAAAAAATATTGCACCCGGGCGCCAGTACGGATTATTAATCTAGTCTTGTATTATTATACTAGTACTTATCTACATGTTGACCACTTATGTAAACCAACTAAAATGGGCCTGGGCTTCGGGTAATTTGAAAGCCCATAATAAAATAACGCCCTAAATTTGAAACGGAGAGTTTTCTGATTTCTGAATCATTTCAACAGAAGAACTCAAATACGATTTGAAATGGAGAAAGTGACGGAGAATCAAAATTCCGAGACGCAAGCTCCTCCGAATCATCATCAGATGGATGCAGACGACGACGACGAGAATGTGAAACAGCTCAAGGAGTGTTCTTCTCTCTACTTAGCTTTACAGGTAAACCGGCGGTTTCCCTAAGTTTTCCGATTCTCCGTTCTTCTTTGAATCCCTTAAATCGTTGAACTTTCCGCTTTACATCCTCCGAATTTTCCAGGATTGTCTCGTTGATAGCAACAGGGACTGGAAATCTTGTCAGACACGTACGTCGCTTTCTCTTTCTCTATTTCCAATTTTTTTCCTGAAATCTGAGGGTTTAAGAGCTCAGTGGTTTAGGGTTCTTTTACCTAATTTAACGAAATTGGGATTACTGTTGATTAGTTAAATACATGTATGTGTGTGAGGAACTCATGGATTGATCAAAGAACTCATGAATGGATAACCTTTTTGTTGTTTGTGATTTTGTTCCCAAAGACGTTCAAGCTTTGAAGGCATGCCATGAAAGGAGAACGAAGAAATGACAGAGATTATGATAAGCTACCAACCTTATTATTATTAAGGATTGATTAGTTGCTTCTTCTTATACAGATATCATAATTAGTATATCATTTATATGTATTGGTCTTGCGAAATTAGATTAAAGAACATTTCTCTGATTGTTTTTCTTGTGGGATTGCAATTTGCAAAATGCACAAAGCTTTTTGTACAATGTGATTTTGGTTTTGTTTTTGTTGGTGGTTGATTTTGTTTCTTTCCTTTTGCTATCATCATCTCTTGAGTTTTCTTTAATGTAACCTCAACTGTCAGAGAATTAATTATTTCGCATAATAAAACAACATTTTGGTGTTGTGACTTGGCTTGTTTTCGTCCTCGTTATATTTGGATATTGTAAATCACTCTTCCAAAATCTATGTATCATTTTAACTGTATGCTGCTTTTGCTCTGTTATTTATCAGAGCATGAACCATAACGCTGAGTTAGACTGTAGAAAAGAGCAAAGATGCTCCTTAAAAGATTGATTTGGATTGTTGAAATTTCTTAGAGACTAGATAATTGATAAATAAAGTACGGAAGCGATAAATAAAACAATAAAGCAACGAGGAGACGACACGAGATTTAACGTGGTATCGGTTGGTTCTTTTTCAAACCAACCACTAGTCCACGGGCTGCAAACAAGTTTATTAGATCATTTTAAGAAGTACAAGATAGATTTAGAATTTCTACACAAATTCTAATACGTCTATCTAAACACATGAACTAAAGGATAACACAAGTAAATTCAGTTTACTCCCCCTTAATCATGGCTGTCTTCTTCTTGCAGAAGTCTTTGCCCGCTTCACACAGCTCCAGCAAATCTTCTCAAGGTGATCTCTCCCAAACTTCACAGCAACACAACGCTTGGATAATTAACTCTTGTAAAAGCTCTGTTCTCTGTTTTGACGTTTTTGACAGTGATAAAGCGTGTATCTTGAAAGAAGACGTTCTTCTCAATATATAGAGAACTCTCACTTGCAGGAGCGTCAAAATATCCTGCAAAGAATATTTCCTTTCTAACAAAGGAAAATATTCAAAATACTTGACAAAAGATTGTTAACTGAATCAAGGAAAAATCATCCATAATTAATACAATAAATATTAAATCTTAAATAGAAAATCATATCAGAATAAAATATTCTTCAATCTCCCCATTTTTGACTAACTAAGAGTCAGACCAAAAACAAAGTAAGAGATTGAGATAACCAAAATAACCAACCGTCAAGAACAACTTAACCAAACGCCAAGCTAAATAAAATATTTAGCCCATAATAACCGTCAACAATCCAAATCAATCTTTTAAGGAGCATCTTTGCTCTTTTCTACAGTCTAACTCAGCGCTATGGTTCATGTTCTGATAAATAACATTGCAAAAGCAGCATACAGTTAAAATGATACATAGATTTTGGAAGAGTGATGTACAATAACCAAATATAACGAGGACGAAAACAAACCAAGTCACAACACCAAAATGCTGTTTTATTATGCGAAATAATTAATTATCTGACAGTTGAGGTTACATTAAAGAAAACTCAAGAGATGATGATAGCAAAAGGAAAGAAACAAAATCAACCACCAACAAAAACAATACCAAGATCACATTGTACAAAAAGCTTTGTGCATTTTGCAAATTGCAATCCCACAAGAAAAACAATCAGAGAAATGTTCTTTAATCTAATTTCGCAAAACCAATACATATAAATGATATACTAATTATGGTATCTGTATAAGAAGAAGTAACTAATCAATCCTTAATAATAATAAGGTTGGTAGCTTATCATAATCTCTGTCATTTCTTCGTTCTCCTTTCATGGCATGCCTTCAAAGCTTGAACGTCTTTGGGAACAAAATCACAAACAACAAAAAGGTTATCCATTCATGAGTTCTTTGATCAATCCATGAGTTCCTCACACACATACATGTATTTAACTAATCAACAGTAATCCCAATTTCGTTAAATTAGGTAAAAGAACCCTAAACCACTGAGCTTGTAACGCCCGTGTTCCGAAAAATGGAAATTTCGGAATTATATTCGGGATTTATGCTTAGAAATTCTGGAAAATATTTCTGGGAATTTTTGGAGTAATTGCAAGTTACACCGCATTTTTCCCGTAGGGGTGTTCGGGATTGATTTGGAAGTTTGGGGTCAGTTTGTGAACTTTTGGGAAGTTCAGGGACTAGACTCTAATTAAGATTTAATCTGATTAATCAGATTTTTTACCAACCTTTTCCACCTTCCTCTCCACCGCAGCCTTCCCCATTTTTCTCCACTAGGGTCACACACCTATGCACCTATTCCCCTAGCCTTGTAGAGTCCCCCACCTCTCCACCTTCTTAGGCAGCCACTTTCTCCTTTCTTCTTGACATTTCTGACACTTCCACCTGCAGAGAGAAAGAGAGTTTGGCTGAGAAAAAGAGAGAGTTTTGGGCTGAGGAAAAGTGTGAGAGTTGAGTGGTTTTAGTGTGGGAGGAAGGGTGAAGTGAGGGGGGGCTTTGTTAGTGGCTTTGGAGAAGGAGCTAAGTGTGTGGCTGAGTTGTGGGTTGGGGTGTTGTGAAAGAGAAGTGAGTCTTGAGGCTGTGTGTGGTGGCGTGTGAGACACAAGGTGAAGGAGACGGAGGTTGCTGTGGCGGTGAAGCTTCGAAGCTCTCTCGCACCATTTTTCATCACCGTTAGAAAGGGTAAGGTTCTGCTCTTTCGTTGTTTTTATCATGTGATTCATGATGTTTTAGTGTGAGGATCAGAGGGTGTGAGTCACGGTGGTGTCGTTGGTGAGGTTCGGCTTGAGCGTGGTGACAACGGAGCCGGTTGTTAAGGTTGTCGGTGTTGGTTTCGTGTTGGTGTGGCGGTGTTTGTGGCCACGAGTTGTGAGCGGTGTTGGTTGCGGAGTGTGCTTGAGCGTGACTCCATGGTGGTGGTTTGTGGTTGAGGAGTTGGAGTTCGATCGCGTGGCCAAGTTGGTGTGAGTGGTGCAAGTCGGTGTTGGCGTTTGCACTTGGATCGATCGATCCAGGGATAGATCGATCCAGGGATAGATCGATCGATCTGGGGGTGGACGATCGATCTGGTAAGCTCACGGCCGGCCAGGATCGATCGTTCTCTGAAGTTCACGGCAAGGTGGGATCGATCGATCCTGACCAGGATCGATCGATCTGGTCGATCTGGTCAACCATTTTGTGTGTATTTTGGTTTCTTGTGTCTTAAGTTATCTTCGTTTGGTTATTTTAGGCACGCGTTTGAGGAAGTGAAGTCTATTCATTCCGGGAAGTTTTAGGAATTTCCGTGCGTGGCTAAAGGTGAGTGCATGACCGTAAGCTTATCTAAGCGGTTTAATTATTTGATGAGGTTTTCATGAAATAGGCCGTGTATGATCTCGGGTGGATCTAGATCGAGCGTTTCTTGAGATGGTTGATTGTTTCGGTATTTTTGTGTTTAGCTATGTTAAATATTTTAACTCGCTTGTGTGTATACCTTGTAGACGGGAGGATTGCCTCACTAAGTATTTGTTGAAATACTTATGCATCTCTTTTGTTTGATGCAGAGAAAGAAAAGTTGTGACTGTGGAATCGAGGCGAGGAAGAGGGGTTGATCTAAGGACTCGTTGTTTGTTTAAGTGTTTTATAATAAAGTTGAATAATTTCTTACAGTTAACTTTGGTGTTTCTGTATTCGTATTTTTATTGTTTAAGGAGTTATGCGAAAGTATTTTATTTATGAGTTAAATAATTTATTTCGTGTGTTTAAGTAATCCGAAGGATAAATGATCGAACGATCTCAAGTCCGGTTTCTTGTTTATCAAGAACCGTTATAGACAACAGAAATTGTCTAGGAAAGCCAAGGTGGCTATACAGACCAACTTCGACTCTCAACTCAAGTCGTCGTATTCTGGAAAGATCAATCGATTTAAATGTCCTTTCGGATTGTTAAGTGAAATATTTATGTGTTATATTTTACTTATGGAGTTAATTAATGCATGAGGAGTTGCATGGTTAATTGAGTGGGGAAATTAATTAATATTTATGGGAATATTAATTAATAATTATTTGCAAAAAAAAAAAAAAAAACGAGTGCGGGCGTTACAAGCTCAGTGGTTTAGGGTTCTTTTACCTAATTTAACGAAATTGGGATTACTGTTGATTAGTTAAATACATGTATGTGTGTGAGGAACTCATGGATTGATCAAAGAACTCATGAATGGATAACCTTTTTGTTGTTTGTGATTTTGTTCCCAAAGACGTTCAATCTTTGAAGGCATGCCATGAAAGGAGAACGAAGAAATGACAGAGATTATGATAAGCTACCAACTTTATTATTATTAAGGATTGATTAGTTGCTTCTTCTTATACAGATACCATAATTAGTATATCATTTATATGTATTGGTCTTGCGAAATTAGATTAAAGAACATTTCTCTGATTGTTCTTCTTGTGGGATTGCAATTTGCAAAATGCACAAAGCTTTTTGTACAATGTGATCTTGGTTTTGTTTTTGTTGGTGGTTGATTTTGTTTCTTTCCTTTTGCTATCATCATCTCTTGAGTTTTCTTTAATGTAACCTCAACTGTCAGAGAATTAATTATTTCGCATAATAAAACAGCATTTTGGTGTTGTGACTTGGTTTGTTTTCGTCCTCGTTATATTTGGTTATTGTACATCACTCTTCCAAAATCTATGTATCATTTTAACTGTATGCTGCTTTTGCTCTGTTATTTATCAGAGCAAGAACCATAACTCTGAGTTAGACTGTAGAAAAGAGCAAAGATGCTCCTTAAAAGATTGATTTGGATTGTTGAAATTTCCTAGAGACTAGATAATTGATAAATAAAGTGCGGAAGCGATAAATCAAACAATAAAGCAACGAGGAGACGACACGAGATTTAACGTGGTATCGGTTGGTTCTCTTTCAAACCAACCACTAGTCCACAGGCTGCAAACAAGTTTATTAGATCACTTTAAGAAGTACAAGATAGACTTAGAATTTCTACACAAATTCTAATACGTCTATCTAAACACATGAACTAAAGGATAACACAAGTAAATTCAGTTTACTCCCCCTTAATCATGGCTGTCTTCTTCTTGCAGAAGTCTTTGCCCGCTTCACACAGCTCCAACAATATCTTCTCAAGGTGACCTCTCCCAAACTTCACAGCAACACAACGCTTGGATAATTAACTCTTGTAAAAGCTCTGTTCTCTATTTTGACGTTTTTGACAGTGATAAAACGTGTATCTTGAAAGAAGACGTTCTTCTCAATATATAGAGAACTCTGACTTGGAGGAGCGTCAAAATATCCTGCAAAGAATATTTCCTTTCTAACAAAGGAAAATATTCAAAATACTTGACAAAAGATTGTTAACTGAATCAAGGAAAAATCATCCATAATTAATACAATAAATATTAAATCTTAAATAGAAAATCATATCAGAATAAAATATTCTTCAATCTCCCCATTTTTGACTAACTAAGAGTCAGACCAAAAACAAAGTAAGAGATTGAGATAACCAAAATAACCAACCGTCAAGAACAACTTAACCAAACGCCAAGCTAAATAAAATATTTAGCCCATAATAAAATATTTCTTTGATTTATCCTCGTTGCTTTATTGTTTGATTTATCGCTTCCGCACTTTATTTATCAATTATCTAGTCTCTAGGAAACTTAAACTTTGATGAGAGAAAATATATATTAGTGTTTTTAGTTCGAGTTGCTCTCTGATTTTATTTTTTTACAAATCCAAAGCAGTCGATCTCAGTATGGTAGACATCTCATTGATGAAAAATAAGAACATGTATTAACCAACCAACCTTTTAGCAATTGAAAAACTTAGATTTAAGTGGTAAGTTAGTTTATATTGATTGATTAGTTTCAATGAACTCATGAGTATCTTGTTGTCAAAAAAAAACCCATAAAACATCATGTTAATCAAACCCTCACCAAGCAAACTCTCGTATTTCTTCAACAATTTTTTTAAAGAGACATGCATCTTATCATTTTTTACGTTAAAAGTTAATTATAAACTTAAAACTAATAGCAAACGTTGACAAACACAATCTTTGAAAGAAATGTACCTTTTCATCAAGGATGGTGTTTACAGAAATGCATCTTTTGAAACGAATGAATAAATTAGTGTCAAGGTACGACATCTTCCAAGGCTTCACATCTTTGAGGTAAGATTCACCAAGCCTTGGAGCCATGGATTATTTTTTTTGGTTGGTCGTGAATTGGTTGATATGGAATGAATAGGCTAGAGACGTTGAATGGACACTACAAGAAAACTGGCGCGAAACTGACGGCCAAATCCGTCGGAATTAGCCAATCCCGACGGATTTCCGACGGATTTGTCCGTCGCTTCTATCTCGTCGGAAATGGAAAATCCGTCGGAAAACCGTGGGTATGTCCGACGGATTTCCGACGGAAAATATGAATCAGAAATCTGTCGGAAATCCGTCGGTTTTCCGGTTCCGGCAAGCCGTAGGAAATCCGTCGGTTTACGTGTTCCGGCGAGCCGTCGGGAATCCGTCGGTTTACGTGTTCCGGCAAGCCGTCGGGAATCCGTCGGTTTGCCGGTTCCGTCAAGCCGTCGGAAATCCGTCGGTTTACTCGTTTGATCATTCCGTCGGAAATCCGTCGGAAATATTCCGACGGATTTCCGACGGATTGGCTAAATTATAATAAAAAAAAATTATTTAATAAATAATTATATATTCCGAATATTAATTCTAAAAAAAATTATTTAAAATCCAAAATTATTTAATAAATATTTAAAAATATAGAAATGAAATAAATATTAATAATAATAATTTAAAACAATTACAAAATTCATATTTTATATAATTAAAAATTCAAAAATTAAAAAATTAATTCTCAAATATTGAAAAACAAAAAAAATATAAATTTACAAATATTCTATATAAATATACAAATCAAAGTTTAAATCTAACAATCGAAAATCTAAATTAACATTAAAAACCTTAAACTAACATTAAAAACCAAAATCTAAATCTAACATTCCAAACTTAAAACTAAACATTATAGAAACCTAAAAGAAACATTTCAAACCTAAATCTAATTACAAAACCTAAATCTAACATTATTATCCTAAAATTAAAATTCCAAACCTAAATCTAACATTCAAAACTTAAATCTAACATTCGATAATCTTAATATAACATTATTATCCTAAAACTAAAATTCCAAACTTAAATCTAACATTCAAAACTTAAATCTAACATTCGATAATCTTAATATAACATTATTATCCTAAATCTAAAATTCCAAACTTAAATCTAACATTCAAAACTTAAATCTAACATTCGATAATCTTAATATAACATTATTATCCTAAAACTAAAATTCCAAACCTAAATATGTTAATTGAAAACCTAAATCTAACATTCCAAAATATAAATCTAACAATTTTATCCTAAAACTAACATTATAAACCTTAAACTAACATTAAAAACCAAAATCTAAATCTAACATTCCAAACCTAAAACTAAACATTAGAAACCTAAAAGAAACATTTCAAACCTAAATCTAATTACAAAACCTAAATCTAACATTATTATCCTAAAACTAAAATTCCAAACCTAAATCTAACATTAAACTAAACATTAGAAACCTAAAAGAAACATTTCAAACCTAAATCTAATTACAAAACCTAAATCTAACATTATTATCCTAAAATTAAAATTCCAAACCTAAATCTAACATTCAAAACTTAAATCTAACATTCGAAAATTTTAATATAACATTATTATCCTAAAACTAAAATTCCAAACCTAAATATGTTAATTGAAAACCTAAATCTAACATTACAAAATATAAATCTAACAATTTTATCCTAAAACTAACATTATAAACCTAAATCTAACATTGAAAACCTTAAATCTAACATTGCAAAATCTAAATATAACATTTTTATCCTAAAACTAACATTCAAAACCTAAATCTATAACATTCAAAAACTCTAAATTCAAAAATTTCTTAAAATTCATTCAATATATATATATATATATATACTAACCAAACTTAAAATCTAACTTTGAAAACCTAAATCAAACATTCTAAAATCTAAATATAAGATTTCAAACCTAAAACTAATATTCAAAACCCATATCTAACATCACAAAAACTAAATCTAACATTCCAAAACTTAAAACTAACATTCCAAACCTAAAACTAACATTTATAACTTAAAACTAACATTAAAAACCTAAATCTAACATTCCAAACCTAAATCTAACATTCCAAACCTAAATCTAACTTTGAAAACCTAAAATTTATAAAATTTGAAGGATTTGCTCTGATTTTTCGTGTGAGCTCGCGGAGAAGATGAAGCTTATAAACAGAATTTTCCGACGGAATTTCCGTCGGAAATCCGTCGGAATTTTTGAAATTATTTCGTAAAATTCAACTAACGCGGGACACGAAAACGTTTGATTTTGCCAAAATTTCACTGTCCTTCGGAAATTTGTCAGAAATTTCCGACGGATTTCCGACGGAATTTAGAAAAATTCAACTAACGCGGGACACGAAAACGTTTGATTTTGCCAAAATTTCACTGTCCGTCGGAAATCCATCGGAAATTTCCGACGAATTTCCGACGGACTTTTAGAAAAATATATGTTATTCCTTTTGTCAGACAAACCTTAAAAACCAACACGTGTTTCC
Organism: Barbarea vulgaris; assembly: GCA_963667165.1. Lineage (NCBI taxonomy): Eukaryota > Viridiplantae > Streptophyta > Magnoliopsida > Brassicales > Brassicaceae > Barbarea > Barbarea vulgaris. The sequence goes on along the minus strand of OY763893.1, from coordinate 20,677,126 downwards.
CTAAACCCATCGAAAATCCGTCGGAAATTTCCGACGGATTTCCGACGGGTTTGTGGTTTCGTGAGTTTTTTCGATTCGTTTCAATTGAAATGTGTTTGTAGTGTGGTTTATTAATGATTTCAATGATAAGTTTACAATATTCACCTCCGTTTATAAGAAATTTATCAAAATTAAGATTTATACTTAGGAACTAGTAAACATGTAAGTTAAAGTATATATTTCATTATGTAGAACTTAAGTGTAAATCATCCCAAAATCTTGAAAACAATAATTTAACCTAAATACTAAGTTTAAATTGTGTTATATCTAATAATATTATAATATAATTAGTTATTTGAGGTTTACTGTGTAAAATTTGTTAAAAAAGCCATGAAACCCCAAACCGTCGGAAATCCGTCGGTGATTTTGCGACGGATTTCCGACGGTTTGCCCAAATCTGTCGGAAATCCGTTGGAAATTTCCGACGGATTTCCGACGGATTTGGGGTTTCATGGCTTTTTTTTAACGTTCTTTTAACGTTCATATTTTCTGACGGATTTCCGACGACCGCCGACTATTCCATCGGAAATCCGTCAGAAATGGCCGGTGGTTCTATCCGTCAGAAATCCGTCAGAATTTTCTGACGGATATCCGACGGATTACCGACGGACGGTAGTCTATCGGAAATCCGTCGAAATTTCTGACGGATTTCCGACGAAGTGAAAAAATGCAATTTCGTCGGAAATCCGTCGTTTTACCGTCGGAATTTTCCGACGGACACGGGTCCGTCGGAAATTCCGTCGGTTTTGCGGCTGTTTTCTTGTAGTGGGAGTGTATTTATAGAGTAGGTCGATTAGTAGAGGTTTGTTTAGGTAAAATCTTGAAAGATATTTGAAGACAGAAACTGGAGATTGTTAGTTACCGAATGTAGATGTATATTGGTGCCACATATATGAAATGGTTGTATAGAATATTTGATGGCCTATATTTTGTTAAAGTTGTTTGTCGAGAATTTAGGATTTGGAAAAATAGATGGTTGAATAGATTATTGTTTTTATTTTAAATTAGATGTTAATAATATTTTGTTAGATTTGGAGAAATATTAGAAAAAGGAAACCGGTATTGATGGAATAATATAGGCGGTTGTAGAATAGATTTGGGCTGTGATAGGTTTTAAAGATTTATGTGGATTGGATAAGAATTGGGCTCTGATTGTTTTTTTTATCCATTACGCAGGAACCAAAGGAGTCGGTGCGAAATGTCTTCAAACGGGTTAAAATTGAACCGAACAGGATCCGCGTCCCTCTGAAACGGGTCGGAAACGGGTATTCGGCTTGGGTCGGCTCGATCCGTGTGAGATTTGTCGCTAAAAGGCAAATTTTTTTTTTTTTTTTTCATAACTGTAAGCCGATGGCATGAACCGTAATTAAATAAAAATGGCTTAAACGGCTCGTAATTATTTTCTGCCCCTCCCTCTCAATTAATAGTATAGATACGTGAATAATTTTTAAAAAGAAACATTTGTGAGCACAAAAAAGGAACAAACGAACATGTGAAAAATATATACTTTGACATGTGGTACAAATTTATTTAAATGGTAATTTGCGTAATAGCCCAAATCTATATTTAGGAAAATGACTATGTTGCATTTTTTTTAGGCTAATAACTATGGCCTCACGGCTACAGCGTATGAAAATGACAAAAACGTCCTATCAATTGATTTTGCAAAAGCTTTTGGACATTTTTGAAAATGGCATGAACAAAACAAAAATTGCGGCATCTGAAGAAAAATATCTGGAATTTGGAATCTACTGAATTTTTTGAAAGTAACATGTTCGTATTTGTGTATAATTATTCATTAAGATATATATTTTATAGTGTTTATTAATGTACGTATAAACTCGAGAATGAAAGATTTTATTATTTTATATTGTTATTAATTTGTCGAGTATTAATTTATAGAGGTTTTACTGTATATTGTAACTATTTAAATGCAATTGAAAAAACGATTGTGGAAAATATGATTAGACGTGTAAAAGAAGATGATGAAAATGTAAGATTAGTTAAAGTCATGTGTAATGTAATGTTTATACTTTATGATTTTCTTAAAATTAATTTAAATTGTTTATCTTTTAATGATTTTAAAAGTAATTAAATTCAAACTAATTGATTTGTTATATATAATTAATAGTTGTTCATAAATGATGAGATGGTGGAACCTTGACGTGGCTACATGGTAAGAAAGAGGAGAAAGACTGGATGTGTCGAAACTGGAGAATCCCTTCAATCATTAAATATCGGATGAGGATTTTATTATTTTATAGTGTTTATTAATTTGTCGAGTATTAATTTATATAGGTTTTACTGTACATTGTGACTATTTAAATGCAATTAAAAAAAACGATTGTGGAAAATATGATTAGACGCATAAAAGAAGATGATGAAAATGTAAGATTACTTAAAGTCTTGTGTTATGTAATGTTTATACTTTATGATTTTAAAAGTAATAAATTTAAACTAATTAATTTGTTATATAGAATCAATAGTTGTTCATATATGATGTGATGGTGGAAGCTTGACGTGGCTACATGGTAAGAAAGAGGAGAAAGACTGATTTGTTGAAACTGGAGACTCCCTTCAATCATTAAATATAAGATTTATATTTTTCTTTATGGTTAACAAAATGCTCGGTTCATATAAAACATTATAATCTCTGTCAAAATGCAGGCTTTATCGGGCAATCGGTAATGAAGATTGGCATGCAGCTTTTTCCCACACTTATGTGGAGTACATGGCATTGTGGGGATCTGACCACCGGCCCTTTATGGCTCATATTAACGTCAAAGAAGTACACTTCGAGAAATCTTTTAAATTTGACAAATGGTGGATTAAAAAAGAAGGTTTCGCAGATGTGATAGCAATAGGTTGGGAAGCATCCCAAAACAATGGAGTGGAACCTATTCATGAGAAAATTTCCCGATGTCGCAGAGAGATATCTGAGTGTAAAAGATCGAATCCTTCAAATTTGGAAAAAATCATTCAAGAACTCCAAACTGAGCTTAATAGAACAGCAAATTAAGAGATGGGTTATACGGAAGAAGTGAACAAGATCGAATCCCTCTTATGTGAGGCGTATAAAGATGAAGAATTTTTTTAGCAGCAAAGGAGATAAAAATTCAAAATTCTTTCATGCTACCACAAAATAAAGAAGAGCGCGTAATAGAATCATTGGTCTAAAAAATAAAGAAGGTGTGTGGATAGAGACCTCGGAGGGAATAGAAGCAATATCGGTTGAAGATTTCACCGAATTATTTTCCTCGATGTCCTCAGGAAATATTGAGGAATCGCTGAAATATGTTCAAAGCTCCATACAACCAGAAATAAATACAGCTCTCCTAAGGCCAGTAACGGAAGCAGAGGTGAAGAAGGTAAAGCCCCTGGACCAGATGGTATGGCGGCCTTATTTTATCAAAAATTTTGGAACATTGTGAAGAACGACTTAGTTAATATGGTCCGAAAGTTCCAAGAAGATGGAGCGATTGATGAGAGGTTAAACGAAACAAACATATGTCTTATTCCCAAGCAAAAGAGACCTACGGAAATGCAATAGTTCAGGCCCATCAGCTTATGTAATGTAAGCTAGAAGATCATCTCTAAGGTTCTCTGTCTTCGTTTGAAGAAAATTCTCCCGAGCTTAGTTTCAGAGACCCAATCGGCCTTTGTGGCTGGACGTTTGATCACGGATAATATATTGATCGCTCAAGAAAATTTTCACGCTCTAAGAACACATCAATCTCGAAGGAGAGACTTCTTAGCAATAAAAACCGACATGAGTAAGGCCTACGATAGAGTAGAATGGATTTTTCTTGAGAAGCTTTTATTAAAAGTTGGCTTTGACCCTAAATGGGTTAACTGGATAATGATATGTGTCAAGACAGTATTATATAAGGTTCTTATCAATGGGCAACCCAAAGGAGAAGTGCTACCAAAAAGAGGCTTGAGACAAGGGGATCCGCTGTCACCATATCTTTTTATTCTATGTACCGAGGTGATAATCTCTCATCTTAAAAATGCGGAAAGGGAAAAGAAGATCACATGCTTAAATGTAGCACCCTCAAGCCCATCGGTTTTTCATCTTTTATTCGCAGATGATAGTTTATTTTTTTTGCAAAGCTAATCCGGCGGAATGCCATGAAATCCTAGACATTCTCCGTCTTTATGGCGAGGCCTCGGGGGAGCAAATTAATTTCCAAAAATCATCTATCCTCTTTGGCAATAAGGTTGGCGAACAAATAAGACTAGAGATCAAAAATCTCATAGGAATTCAACAAGAGGGTGGAATGGGCAACTATCTAGGTCTCCCGGAACAGATATGTGGTTCAAAAGCTAAAGTCTTTGCTTTTGTTCGGGACCGCCTACAAAACCGCATCAACAATTGGACAGAAAAGTTCCTATCCAAAGGCGGTAGAGAAGTTTTGATCAAGTCAGTCGCGCTGGCTCTTCTGACATATGTAATGTCGTGCTTCCTTCTCCCTAAAGGTCTTTGTACAAAGCTTAGTAGTGCGGTCTCACGTTTCTGGTGGAGTGCCAAAGAGAATAACCGAGGAATGCATTGGATGACCTGGGATAAAATCTGTAAGCCACAATCCTTAGGAGGTATCGGCTTTCGCTCTTTTATGGAATTTAATCTAGCTTTATTGGCCAAACAATAATGGCGGCTCATCAAGTATCCAGAGTCTTTATTGGCGAGGATTTAACGAGGGAGATATTTCCGTTATGGTTCTCCTATTAAAGAAAAATGAGCAAATTCCCTGTCTTTCGGGTGGAGAAGTATGTGGACAGCCCGTACTCTTCTCAAAGCTGGGCTAAGGAGAACTATAGGATCTGGTATCCTCACCTCCGTATGGAAAGACGCGCAATGACAAGTTTTTTAATTATCTTAATAGAGCACCTGAAGAAACATTAAGGATCACCATGAAAGAGTACACATAATGGACTGAAGCAAATAAGAAGTCGGAACAAGAAGAAAACGAGGCAGAGAGCGCTACCAGAACTTCAAGTCCAGTTGCAGGTCTTAATAACTCCTTTTTAATCTGCAGGTCGGATGCAGCATGGAAAGAAACATAGGAGACTTGTGGTTTTGGCTGGAGTCTCTTTGATGCCTTTAACCGGCCCATACACATTGGCATGAAGGGCTCACGAAGGTGTTTATCGGCTCTTCACTCGGAATTATGGGGACTAATATGGGCTATGCAATGCGTCCTAGATGTTAAGTCATCTTGTTATGCTTTTGAAACGGACTGCAAGGAGCTCCTCGCTAAAACAGAAAACCAAGAAGATTGTCTAATTTATCAAGCTGAACTCGCTGATTTCAACTCTCTACGAAGGAATTTTAAGGCCTTCTCTCTCTCTTTTATCCATAGAGATTCCATTTCTCATGCGGATTTTCTTGCCCGTTGTGCAAGAACTAGAGGTTTAACATTTTCATTTGTAAACTCTACCGTGCCAATGTGGCTATCTAGCGTATCCTCACCTTTTGCGCATGGTTTTTAAATGAAAAGTTTCGTGTTTGATGTAAAAAAAAAGAGACTACAAATTATCATTTGATCGATCAAATGGCCTACAAATAGAGATTCATTAGGAAATTATACCTATAGAGAATAAAAATTCCGGAAAGAGAGAGCGTTAAAGCCCTTTCTTTGAGGCAGCCGCATGCAAGCTCCTCCGTTCAAAGATGAAGCTCCACCACCAGCGCTCCTCCTTCTCCTCTGACCAGCTCTCCTCCTGAACGTCATCGTGCTTCTCTCGGTTCCAGCGAGCCTCAGCCTGAAGAACCATCACCTTTTCCGGTGGTTTTGGTCTCATTTTCGGCAAGATCTCTTCCTCATCTCGAACGCATCAGTCTCCGGTTCTCTCTCTGCTATGTCTGAAGGTATGAAATAGTTTCTCCATATCGAACATTACAAATCGTCCTCGGCTTCAGATCTGGGCTTTTCTTTCTCTCTCTCTTGGGAGATGACTTCTTTGATGTTACCAAACCATCCTCATCCGCCAGAGCCTCTAGATCCGCCGGACCCGCCAGTCCTACGTCCATTTCCGCCTCTAATCACAGTTCTTCATCGTCTCTTGTCAAACATTTATCTCCACTATTTGAAAAGCTACCAATGAGTATTCCCTCCCTCTCCACCAAGCCTAAGCTCTGCCTTGCCAATCCGAAGAGTTTGTCCGGCGCCTCTGGTCACTCCTATCGTTTCCCGTTCCTCATCTCCGATTTTCACTACCTCTCCTACTCTCCTGCTTCCTCAGATATGCACTTACTCCTCGCCTTCTGACACTCCTACTGTGGATCGTTATCAGATTAGGGTTAAGTGGGTGGTTCTGGTTATGGGAATTTTGGGTATAGCTTCTCTGCTGCTGAGAGTTTCAGATATCTTTGGCTCCACACTTGTGACCTATAGTGGCTCTCTTATCGCCTTGATGCGATTCACTACTGCTTTATGCAGTCCTATTATTGCAGTATACAGGTCAGCCTTTGGTGTCTTCAGGTCTCGTTCTCTTCTTTTGTGGCAGCTTGAAGGTTTCTTGCTGGAGATTTCCATCCCTCCCGTCAATCGGGTCTCGTTGGACATTTATTGTCTCATTTCCTCCTATATGGAGTTTGTTTTCCTCCTAAGTTCATCACTTGCTTTAAGTGGTTTTGTTGTAGGGGGTTTTCTGTTGAAGATTTTACTTTCTCCGGGCTCAGTTCTAACTAAAGGCTTAGCAATATGGTGTTTAATTGCCTCAGCGTTTGCAGCCGTTTATGTGATTGATTATTGATAATGGACTCTTTAGGGCCATGAGTCATCAAATACCCTTAGCGCGTTGAATCACTTTAGGGATCGATCCACGAGGAAGCAAGAATTAGCAACACTAGGAATGCAAGTCTATGCAATAATCTAAGTTATATAAATATTGTGTTTTAGAAAACAAAATCAAACTAAATGAAAGCGATAAAACAGTTTGAAATTCAAATAAAGGAAGTGATGAGTCTTTGAAATGGTTATGATTAAGAAGAGATGATGAATGTTTGATGATGCAAGAATAAATGATGAACAAAATCCTAGGCTAAAGGATCAACAAATAAGACCATTCCACTTCATGGCAATGAACCCTTCAACAATCATCAATCAACAATAATTCTCATTAGCAATTAAAATGATCATTGAGCATTAAGATTCAAGTCTAATCCAACCATATATCATCCTAATCAACTATTCTTATAGGTAAAGAATGAAAAGCTCACTTAGGTTTCTTTCCAGCATTTTATCAAACACTTTGTAGGCATGAAAATGCTATGATCTAGATTTCTCAATTACAAGCCTAATTTAGCATTACTAATCACCTAAATGAAGGAATAACATAGAATCTAATCCTAAACATCATCATCAACCCATCAAATCATCAAAATCAATCAACCCTCAACTCATCAAAAAGACTACTCACTCATTGTTATGGAAACACAAATCTTGGTTTGATATTTGCATAATCATAACTATAATATGAATAGTTGAAAGATTTAAAGATAGAAAAAAGATTTGATACCTGAAAATCTCAAATTCATACAAAGATCCTTAGCAAAAGTTTAAGGAGGCTAAGAGAGATCTAAGGAAAAAAAAACATCTCCTCTCTAATTAGGTTTTGAGGGTATATATAGTTAGAAATAAAGAAAGCATGGTTTAACACTTAACCAAATTGGTAAAAAATGAATTAAAATCGGATCAGACTTGGTAAATATCGGTTTAATGAGAAAAGAAGGAAATTCAGATTGGTCTTGGCGGACTGATTCTGCATGGGGGTGTTCTGGCGGTTGATTTGGCCGTAAGGATTGACATATGCTTGTTGAAACTTCAAATCTTCATAACTTCTTAACCGTAATCCCAAATTCACTTCCGTTTCGACCCATATTCCTTATTTTTGATGCTCTTGAGTCTATTCTTAAGCCTCAAACCACTCCATTCATATGAAAAACTCACATAATACTCTAAATATGCAATGAAACACACATGGACATAAGGAGAAATGAACTCTAAATCAAGCTAAAAATGCAACATATCAATTATTGTGCACTAGTTGCTGATTCAGTCTCGGAATATCTGAGCTCCTCTTGTTCACTTACTGCAGTTTGCAGGCTCTTTACCGGTCTCTATCCGATATAAAATTTTACCAGCGATTATGTCACATGGTGTATTGTAATGCAAATGGTTCTATTTGAAGCAGCTTGGCAAGCTTATATGGAAACAGGCGGCATGGGTGGGATTCTTCAAAGTTCAGACTTGAAGTTTCACTCCCAAGGTAGCACCCATCGCCTTCACGTTTCATCTGTCATTGTTGCCAAATCGCTCTCTATTTCACCAGCTTTGCTTGTGACTCAAGCATCTGTTATCCCTTGCTTCGTATGTCTCTCGGATTGTCGGGACCTCATTCGTCTTCTCAAAGCCGGTGGCCAAATGAACAATGTTCAAGGAGTTTGGTTCGACTTTCATTCTTTATTTATTCTACTTTCTGCTATCTCGTTTCATGTTGTTGTAATTTGGTCATTGTTGCCGTGAACATTTTAGCTAAAGCGACTATGTTCGTTTGTATCACCTCCTCCTTAATTGGAGTTTGAGGATCTCTATTAATTCAAAGTATTGTTGCAACAAAAAAGAAAAAAAGAAAAAAAAAGAAAAAAAATTTCCAGTAGAATCCAGAATTCGGTTGGCTCAGATCAACATAAAGACTCACTCGGACCGTAGCAAAACCAAGTCAATCTACATATTGAAGAATCTACTCTACCAAATGAAGTGGGCTTGAAGATTCACCCATGATGGCCTACCTGGAACTACCACCGGACGACTAAAACAACCTAACGAACAATCTGATCAATAAAATCACATGGGCTTCATATTTCATCAACAAATCCAATATTTTAAGAAGAATGATCGAGAGAAATGGACCACGGATTGGACTAATTAAATCAAGAGATGGTCATGGAGGCCTTAACACCAGACCTGTTTAAGGAACGTTTTCTTTTTAATTGGTTTGGTTCATAGGAGAATCATTGTTGGCGACTAGGAGACACTGTTGGAACTCAATTTTGACAATATATATTTGGCCAAATTTTCGGTGAGTTTTCCGGTGAAGTCCGTCACCAAAATAACCGGATCTTGGGGTATTTGTAATATTTTTTAATAAGCACTATAAACAGTGTAGTTACATGTCAAAATCGAAGTTATGTTTGAATAAGAAATGAGGAAACTATTGAGTAGGAGATGGATGACCGTTATGCAAATATTATTTTTGTATAATTCTTGATAAATCTAGAAGATTCTAGATTGAGTCAAAATTATTAATTCCGGATAAATTTAGAAGATTCTAGATTGAGTCAAAAATATTTTCGTGATATTTCTTAATCCTTATCCTTTCGGAAAAAAGCGGAATATTCACGGAATATTTGTGAAATATCTTATCCTAGTGGATAAAGGCAAATCTCGCACAACCTTATCTCTTCCTTTGGGATGAAGCAAATCCTCCCTATAAATAAAGTCTTGCCTCATTCTCTGAAAAATAAGATCGAATACGATCAATACAATTGAATCGAGTTCAAAACACAAAAGCTTTCAGCAACAAAAAACAATCTCCTTCTTCTCTTTCTTTACGAGTAAGTCTCGAGAGTAAATCGTAGATCTGGTTCGCAAATTCTGTAATCGGGTGTTGCGATTATAGTCTCAACTCGATTGTATCCTCGGATTCAAAATCTCATAAAACCGCCACACTGCGGGACATTTATTGAATTAAGGAAAGAGATAATATCTCGCCTCCGTGTATCCGTACTTTCCTTAATTGGATTTGTTCGTAATTTTCGATCCTGGATTTCACGATCCTACAGTCTTAATTCAATAAAATCTGTTTCCTGCTTATAGCTCTAAACGGATTGGATCTTACGAACAGCAGATACGCTGAACGAATAACGGTTTCCGCGAAAGCCTTTGGCAGTTTCACGAAACATTCATTCTAAAAAGATCAACGCGATCTGAAAAATAGTGCTTAAGAAAACCTTTACTGGTTTATGGGAACAACTATTGGCGAGCTTTTGTGATATTCACAGAAATTCAAAGCGAATTCTGAAAACGTTTTTCAGAGAACGTGTTGTTTTAACGAAATAAATTAAATTTAATCGCTTCTACAATTTTTTTTAATATTTTTTTTACACAAAAAAAAAATAAACAGTAATTAAATTCTGCAATTTAAAAAAAAAATCAGAATGACTAACAGTGTTGATGAATCCATTAATGGAACCATTGGAGATAATTCTCAAAAACTCGGATAATTCTAGAAGATCTAGATTGTGTCCAAAAGTATTTTCAAAATATTTTTTACGTGAATATTCTTGGAATATTTACAGAATCCTTGCAATCATTATCAGAAAAAAAAAAAAAAACGGGTCTTGTGAGTCGACTCCCGAGCCTCAGTTTGAGAGTGGTCTACCATATGTGAATATGTTAGTTCCTAGCGCTATAAGCGCAAGAGTAATGCCGAAAAAGTTTGGTGGGATTGGGTTTAAGACGTGGCAATAAAAGATGCATCTCTTTAAGACCACTAGTACCCTAGAAATAAGGTTGTAAAACTATGAGTTATCTCAGGAAATGTGGGGGAAGCGTTGCTTACCACATTAAAGTCATTGGCAATATGCTAGATGAACTTTGGAGAGATAAAATACATTTACACAAATATATTTAAAGACACAATTAGACTAAAAACTTACGGATTATATTCCGATGTGGAAAAAACCAGTACCGATATTATGTGTACACTGTGATAGTTCGGGTAGTACTGAGTTTTGTGTATAATGGTTAGTTATGTCTTTAAGAAGACGAAATAAACCATTAGACAATTGATATCAATTAATGTAATCTAAGTAAATTATATATGATGAGATGATAACCTAGGATTTATAAAGGTGTGTCATGATATCAAGTTGTAAAATCATCAAGAGGAATGGGTTTAAAGCCTATTACTTAAGAGGAGGTTTGATGGAAATCCTACCTACGTGACTGGAGATCCCAAGATGGAGGTTCAAAGGGAAAACTAAATCAAACTGAATATGCTAAGAGCACTGAGAGACTTTAATCTCTTCCCAGTTCCTTGAATGATGAACAGTGCTTCCTGTATGAGTAAAGGATAAGCGTAGCTTTTAATGAATGAATCCACAACTTTCATATATGCAGAGTATTTACAGGATATTTTATTATATGACAGGAGTGCGTGGAAGTCACCTAGTGAGTGTGAAATGGGGACGTTTCTAGGAGGATGAAGATCAGGCTATATTCTCCAAGTTCACTCATGATCTACCAGGCAAGTTCAAGGCCACAATGAACACAATAGAGAACTTAGTTCTACGAGGAAAAGAAACTGGGTTGTACCTGTTGTCTAAGTTTACATAAAAATCCGGGTGGTTCAAGACATCATGTTCACCTCCTGGCCGAGTGAACTCGACAGATATTAACAATGAATGGTTCAAGGCTGAAATATGCTACTATCTCATATACAGCGATTTTTCGTTTATACTCTCGAAAGTCTGTCAGTCGTGTCAGTCAAGTCTGTCTAGTCTATCGAGTCTGTAGAGTCGTCATATGTTTAGAGTCATTTTCTATTCATGTGGGGGATTGTTGGAACTCAATTTTGACAATATATATTTGGCCAAATTTCTGGTGAGTTTTCCGGTGAAGTCCGTCACCAAAATAACCGGATCTTGGGGTCTTTGGAATATTTTTTAATGAGCACTATAAACAGTGTAGTTACATGTCAAAAGCGAAGTTATGTTTGAATAAGAAATGAGGAAACTATTGGGTAGGAGATGGATGACCGTTATGCAAATATTATTTTTGTATAATTCTTGATAAATCTAGAAGATTCTAGATTGAGTCAAAATTATTAATTCCGGATAAATTTAGAAGATTCTAGATTGAGTCAAAAATATTTTCGTGATATTTCTTAATCCTTATCCTTTCGGAAAAGGCGGAATATTCACGGAATATTTGTGTAATATCTTATCCTAGTGGATAAAGGCGAATCTCGCACAAGCTTATATCTTCCTTTAGGATGAAGCAAATCCTCCCTATAAATAGAGTCTTGCCTCATTCTCTGAAAAATAAGATCGAATACGATCAATACAATTGAATCGAGTTCAAAACACAAAAGCTTTCAGCAACAAAAAAAACAATCTCCTTCTTCTCTTTCTTTACGAGTAAGTCTCGAGAGTAAATCGTAGATCTGGTTCGCAGATTCTATAATCGGGTGTTGCGATTATAGTCTCAACTCGGTTGTATCCTGGGATTCAAAATCTCATAAAACCGCCACACTGCGGAAGATTTATTAAATTAAGGAAAGAGATAATATCTCGCCTCCGTGTATCCGTACTTTCCTTAGTTGGATTTGTTCGTAATTTTCGATCCCGGATTTCACGATCCTACAGACACTTCACTTCATGTAGAATCCCTAAGAAGACTTAAAACCATTAATTCATCAAAAGGACTTGATATTAACTATCAACAATACTCCCAGAAATGAGACGCCTAAGACCTTCCAACATCAGATCAAGCATGTCCCTTTTACTCCCAGAAGCTTCCCTTTTTTTTACCTGAAATTTTATTTAAGCCTATATATATATTTCCTTGGAATTTTTATCGTTGTTTCTGGCTTACGAGCTTTATACAAGAGCATTTTTATACTGTTGTATTTCTTTACAAATTATGGATTAATAAAATAGATTAAAATATTATGTTATATATATGGTCAATACAATAACATATGAGAATGTAACATCAAATACTTATTTGGAAATCCTCTGTTACATATTGGAGGGTTCATTTCCTTGTTTTCGTTGCTTTTTTTTTTGAGCTCTTGACGATATATCTATAGTGACACAAAATTTATAAATAAAAGATCCAAATTAATAGATAATGTAAAATTATATTAAAAAATACAAATTCACAAAACATTGATTGATAGTAGTTGAGCGCTAGGAATCATCATAAATTAAACTACATGAGGTTATAATTTTATCCCAGCTCATAAATACTTAGATATTAAAACAAAGAAAAACAAAACAAAAATCAAACATTTTGATATATTTGAACTTTATCAACTTGCAAGTCATCATCTTTTCAAATCTACTACTCCCTCCGTTTTAGGAAGAGTTCCATTTGACTCATTTGACACATATTAATAAATTGTTTAAAAATACAAACATATCTCTATTTAATATACTCCTAACTAAATAATAATGATATAAATACAAAGATTTTTAGATTTAAATGAAGGGTATATTTAGAAATTAGTTTAAACAGTTTCATTGGAAAATATAAAATGACATTTTTCTAGAAACACAATATCAACTCTAGAATGACACTCTTTTAAAAACGGGGGAGTATAACATACTTCAATTATTTGAAAAATATGACAAGATTACCCAAATTATTGGGCAGTTTTCTCACAAAATTATTAGACACTTACAAAACACTCATATATACATTATTGGATAATTTAAACTACCATTCATATAAAAAAGACTAACAGAATAATATAACTCAATCTACATATGGTTATATTGTCATGAGTATCTTAAAAATAAATTAGTATTAAAATTTAACGATACTCTATTTTTAAGGATCTAAAATATCTTTATATAGACACAATACTAACTATTCATACATTTAAAGACACCCTTATTTCTTTTCTTTTATTATTTTTATATCTAAAGACACTCTGATGGTATTACCAATGAGGATGGTCTTACTATTAATTTATGCTTAGTTGAATGTTGGTGAAATTTATAATTATATAACGTATTAGGTAACTTAGTTTGCTATAATATACTAGACTTAAAAAAAAAGAAATCTAAAAATAAGTTCAATCAATAAACTTATATATCCATTTATGAAAAATAAACATGAATGTAAATTTCTGAAAGTGGGAAAGTTGGCCCAATTCATATATATCAAAGTGTGTACTAGTCCGACTTTAGTCCGATCCGCCGGGACCTTAAAACCATTGACAACCTTTAATAATATTCATATGAATTATTAGCTCTTTGGAGCTTACATATTTATAGGTAAACCTTTAACATAATTTCGTTAAAGTAATCTTCTTAATCTCTTAAACAAAATAAAAGAAAAACTAACTAATTTCCAAATATAATAATTTCCTCTTCTAGGAGACTTGGCTTTCACATATGTTTACTCATCTGCTTCCACTTAACTATTCACATGATAGTCACGTGACTTCTTCTTCTTATCTCTTGTACGTCAGTTTTGTCTCTTGACAATGTAATCAGCAAAAAACAACAATGGAGCAACCTTGTCTGAATCAAACGTCTTCAAATGTTCACGAGCTTCTTTATTCAACTTCTCAGCATATTCCCTCGATTTCTCCACTCCCATTACCTTCGGATACGTCAGCTTTCCGGCGATCAAATCTTTACCAGCGGTTTTCCCAAGCTCCTCCGACGACTTCGTCACATCAAGCACATCATCCACAACCTGAAACATCAATCCAACGCACCTCGCATAACTCCGAAGCCTCTCGATCTCTTCATCAGATCCACCTCCCATTATAGCTCCCACAACAGCTGCTGCTTCAAGCAACGCTGCCGTTTTATGAATATGTATAAACTCAAGATGCTCTAGTCCGATCTCTTTATCAAAGCTCATACCTTCTCCAGCCAAATCAGCCTCTTGACCCGCAACGAGCCCTTCTGTTCCTACCGCTTTCGCCATCTCCAGAATAGCCTGGAGAACCCTCGCTGGAGGAACTTCCAGCGAGGTACATTCCACGGTGTGCTTGATAGCCAAGGCTATGAGCGCATCAACTGCCAAGATGGCTATATTTTCGCCAAAGACTTTATGGTTGGTGGGTTTTCCGCGGCGTAGGCTATCATCATCCATGCAAGGTAGGTCGTCTTGGATCAGGGACGACGCATGGATCATCTCAATCGCACATGCAGCAGCCATTGCATTTGAGTCTTTCCCACCTACAAGCTCACAAGCAGCTAAGCATAGCATTGGCCTTACGCGTTTGCCACCCGAGAGAAGTGTGTACCTCATTGCCTCACGGATCTTGAGTGCTGGCTCACAAAGTGGAACGGCCATGTCTAGTGCCTTATTGACAAACTTAGATTTACGGTTCATATACAACATGAACTCAGATTCAAAGCTTTTTGCCGTCAGATGGTGGCTCGATAGAATCAGGTGGCGGGTCAGCTGCGGCAAAGTTGTAAGCGCAGTGTAACGCGGCAAAGTAGCCCTAACTGCAGTGTAAAGCGGCCGCAGAAATCTTCGAAACATGAATTGGAGAGAGATGAAGATGGAGATGAGAGTGTAAACAAGTGCTTGAGTTTCCATCTTTGACTTTAGTTTGATACTTTTTCTATTGGAATGTTGATACATATATATATATATAATGTAAAGGTTTACTGATTAATTTAGTAAATAAATCCATCACATATTTTTGAAGCAATTTAATAACACAACTCATAATCTTGTTGTAAGTTGTAGAGTGGGGATTTATCAAAAAAAGAAAATAATAATAAAAATAATATGAAATTTCTAAAATAGCAGCAAATAAAGTTTTTGTTTCATATTTACCACACATTTTCATTTAAGTCAAATTTAGCATTTAATAAAGCTTAGAATTTTTTTTTTTAGTTTGCGTTAACTAATTTAGGCCTCGACTAGTTTAAACGAAGCGGTTACGGTTGTGGGTGCGAGATTTTGCGGAAGTGGGCGGTTGCGGTTTAAACGTTACTAAGCGGTTTGAACGACTGGTATAGCGGTTGAAAACTTGTGGGTTTACGAAAAATTTGTGATTGGTTAACCAGCGGGTAAAATAGTGGTTAAACCAAAAATCATCAAAATAAATGCAGTATATATTAATAAAAATATATAAAACACTAAAATATATTATTATTATAGAATATAAATTGTTCATCATGAATAATTAAAAATATATATATAATAAAGCCATAATGTCGATGGAAAAAAAATTAGGTTAAATAATGGTTAGAGTAACGTAATTGTTAAGAGAAAAAAATGATTAGGGTAAAATCATAAATTTATATAGAAACTGAATTATTAAAAAAAAAAAATTATTAGCCGCAACCGCAAACGCTTGTGGAAAGGAGCTTTTGAAATTGAATGATTTTGAGCGGTGGAAAGCGCTATAAAGAGATTCCTATGAACTTAAAAAACGCTAACAAGTGCAACCGCCCGCAAACACTGTGTTTACGGGTGGTTGCTGGAGAGCCAATCAAGCCATGAGGGTATAAGTTTTAGAGATAGGAGGTTAGTATTTAAGACTTAAGGTTCAGGAAAAATTTAAACCCTAAATCATAAATCTTAAACCCTAAAAATGTGAGATTAAGATATTTGTGCTATGTAAAAGAATTACCTTTTAACAAAAATGTTATTTGTGTTCTAAATAAAAATATATGATAAACATGTCATATAAACTTTATTTTATGCTATTTAAAAAAATTGTAGCCTGGAACAAGTTTGAGGGGCTATCTCCAATTCTCCATAACAAACTAATTTTTAATGTTTTATGCTTTTAAAAAAAACAATTTTAAGGAAACTTTAAATTTGAAGTTTTACGTCTTCGTTGTTTTTTTTTTCTTTCTTTTTGGGGGGGGGGGGGGGAGGGGGGAGTCAAGTGAGGTTATACTATTCAAAACCTTGAATTACAGTTATTATATTTTCATAAATAATAAATGCCAATACTAAAGATGATCGTCGGTGTCATTGGTAGTTAGGCGTTGTAGTCAGCATCTTTTTTTGGCGACAAAGATTTGGTCAAAACAAATATTTACGTTTCCATTTATTTATTTACTAGGATCTGACGCGGTGTACACAGCATGGACGATATTTTATAGATATCTGATTTGTGTGCACCGTGGGATGTTTTATTTTTTTTATTGTATCAGTAATTTTTTGTAAAATCTGTAATAGTAATTTTTTTTTTGTATGTATGTTTGTTCATCGTTTTTTTATGAATATGTGATTAGATTTTCATTGCATTTGTGTTGTATGTGTTTGTATATCCATATAAGTTTGTTTGAGAAATTTTTTTTAATTTTAATTCTCATGTTTAGGTGTGTTAAAATTCTAATTAAAAATTGGTATTCTAAAGAGAAAACATAGAAACAAATTCTCCACTACCAATCAAAGGTAAGCGATTCAAAATTGATTAAATTCTTTTGCATATCAATTTTTTTAGTTTGATTTTGAATTTAGAAAGAGTACAAAAATTAAATTACGTAAATTAAATTAATTTATAATAACAGTTTAAGTTAAGAAAATACATACTAATAATGATATTTAAATATACAATTTTATAATATTGACGAATTAAAATCAGAAAACCGGATACAACCAATAAACTAAACACACTACTCTTAGAAGATTCATCTTACCGCTTTAACAATGAGAATGCGATCACATATATAGTTATAAATTATTTTCAATCAAGACATATGAAAATAATTTAAACGGAATAGTATAATTGTTAAAATGCAATTGCAAAAACCACATGTAAGATCACATATAGTATATATAAAAATATATATTAATTTATATTTTTTAACTTCCAGAAAATACCAATAGCTTCAGTAATCAAAAATACAAAAAAAAAAAAAAACAATTATAGAGCATAAGCACCTCTTGTGAATCACTTTTATGGCTTTCATCTGTTTCAATACTCAAGTCTGACTTCAAATCTGACTTCAAATCCTTACATGAGTAATATCATATTCTTAATTAAATGATTCTTGTAGAAACCCCGCGGTGTACACCTAATCTAACACAACCCAACACAAAACCAAATCATCGTAACCAATACATAGATTAGTAAGAATCTATAAGATGATATAATATTTTAATAAATAAATAGCTATTTGTAATATATATGAACAAAAAATCACCTTGATAAAGTTTGTTGTTTACATGATATATTCTCATGTTTTGTCTAACTTTTACCCTGACTTTTGATGTGGGATTCAATGTATACTTGTTGTTGCTCGATCTTGCTTTTATGTTGTTTAACAAATTGATATTAGTAAGTTAAATAAAATGCAATATAAATCGTTAAAATAAGAGTGATGAACAAATAGATCAAAAACAACAAAAGTTTTTTAAAAAAAAGTTAGTATTACTAATAAATAAAAAATAGTTAGCATTAACAGTAGTTAGTAATAGTATTAGTAATTAGCATATATTGAATAATAAGATGAAACTTATAAGTTAGTGTTAGTAATAGTTAGTGTTAGTAAAGAAAAAAATATCATTAAGATCATCTCAATAGTTTCAGCAGTCCCGCCGAGTTTTTGTTTCCACAATCGAATAATCTTAATTTTGATTTTCTACATATTCTTAAAATGTTTCAGATCAGAAAAATTTGAGAAAGAAGCAATGAAAAATCAAATATAGATAGATTGGAAACAAAAATTGTCCTCGCTGTTGTTGCTGATGTTGTTAAAAATTTGAAATGAATATTCTTTTTAGTTTACCCTGAAAGTTTCTATATTATTTATTATGTTAATAATAATTAAATTAATTAAAAACGTGACAGTATTTTGAAATTTGAATATTTAATATTTAATGCATATCTTAAGTATTAATTAAATTTAGATTGTGTTTGATTTAATCACCAATATTAATTTAGGAAAATTTAGACTATATTTACTCACAAATTTGAACTTAGGAAAATTTGAATTAAGAAAATATGTTGATTGTTAATAGGAATTTAAAGTTATAATTATTCTGATTGTTATAAATGAATATTTCTTTCGCAAAAGATTTGATTCAAAAGAAATGAAGCTGATGAGGAAAATATTAATCTCTGATTTAATTGATAGGTTACTTTTAAATTTAGAAACTATATTATTGAATGATAATGATTGGTATCAATGGAACATTCGATTATGGTTAGAATTTACTAAGATAGAATCTGTGTATACGAAACAGAAAATATACTACCTATTATTTTTAAATATATATGAGAATTAAATTCTGCAATATTTAAGGGATCATATCCTCTCCAAGTTTAAATATTAACTACTTTAACCCATGCGAACATGTAATTAATAAGATAATCCATGGGTTGGGATGCGGATCTTGCTATATTTTAAATATTAACTCCAAGTTTAAATATTAACTACTTTAACCCATGCGAACCTGTAATTAATAGGATAATCCATGGGTTGGGATGCGGATCTTGCTATATTTTAAAAGTTTAATATGTAATTAATTTTTTGTAGACAATTCTCTAATGATTAGTCGAAACATACCAAAACATAATTATCGTGGTATCTTTTTAATACTAAATTACCCTCCCTGATTTTAGAATTCATTTTAGAAACTAACTAATTTAGTGGCAATTGGTGTAAATAGATGATTATTTTGATTTATTTCTTAAATGTACTCTTTAAATGTTAGTAGAATTTATTTATTTTATTTTATTATTTTATTTTTTTTACTTTACTTTTTTATTTTTTTTACTTACAACATGTGATCTTTACGTTTATAAAATCGTTAAATTATTTATCTCTTTTCCTTAATCAAACATCATATAGAAATTGTAAAATCAAATATGCAAACGCAAATATTTTTTGTTTTTTTGTCATCTATTACATAATCTTAATATGATGATTATTAGTCGACTATCTACGATAGTTGTGATTATGATACCTCTCTTACTAGGGAAAGGTCCTCTCAATGCTCTAACGCCCACACCGGATATGGACCGAACTATCTCACGACGTTCTGAACCCAGCTCACGTACCGCTTTAATGGGTGAACAGCCCAACCCTGGGAACATACTACAGCCCCAGGTGGCGAAGAGCCGACATCAAGGTGCCAAACCTTCCCGTCAACAACTTCTTCCAAAAACAATTCCACAACGCAAATTCTCCTCGACGGACGGTTCTACATGTACGACATCTCTGTGTTGGAGATGTTTTCTTCACAACATTCCGATCTACGACGGACAGTTCTGCATGTACGATATCTTAGTGATGGACAAGCTCTCCCCGCAACACATGAGACCACGACGGACGAATCTATCTGCAGTACTCTGGAATCTCTGAAAAGCTCTGCATCCTTTAATATGCAAGAAACAATCCATAAACTTAGTGTAGAAACATTTAAACCCTTAACCAATGGACTAAGGGTGTTTCCACAACGCAAATACTATTTTGAAGCTGTTTATTTTTATGTTCTAAAATAATATTTGAGTAGAGCAATAAATGAGAATTCCTTTTTTTACCACTAATCATATTCCTTTCTTTCTTTTATAGTTTTTATATATGAGTATTATTCAGTTATGAGTTTTAACTGGATATTATACTAAAAATAATCCACTGTTATTCAAAGACTAAATCTAAGTGG
The DNA here is from genome assembly GCA_963667165.1 of Barbarea vulgaris. NCBI lineage: Eukaryota > Viridiplantae > Streptophyta > Magnoliopsida > Brassicales > Brassicaceae > Barbarea > Barbarea vulgaris. Next base: position 20,656,688 of record OY763893.1, on the reverse strand, counting down.
TTTTTAATCATATATTAAATTGTGGGTCACATAAACAAAACAAGCGGGAATACATAAACGAAAAAGAAGAATTCGGGAACAATGTTTCCCGTTACAAATATCAATATTACGGACGCGAAAAACCAACACCTAAAAACTTAAATTCAAACTTTGGATTGAAGACCATAACTACTTTGCTCTACGTTTTCCGACTAAACACACAAAGTCACAAACGGTTTCAGATGTGTAAGAGAAATTGGTAAGTGATGAACTGCGTTGAACCGTTGTATTGGTAAGTGATGAACTTCTCTCTCGTAAATAGACCGACGATTGGACACACCTTTCCTCTCTTAGTTTTTTTTAAATTTCAAATTTGACTGATAATTAACTAGTTATGCATGCAATATAATTATTGTATTTTTGTTTTTTTTTGACGGCAAAAACAAAAATCCATTAACCTTCTAGTATACGACTTACCTCGAGGAAAAACTAATCCAGAGATTGAGAGCTTACATGGGTAAAGACAGTACCACGTGCTCGAGCTTTCTTAGACAAAATATCGGCACAGACATTCAATGAACGAGAAATAAAAGAAATTGCAAAAGACATAAAATAGAGTTTTAGAGAAATAAAATCTTCTAGCTCCGCCACGTAAAGGCAAAAGATCCGGTGATTCCACTATTGTAATAAGCTCCTTGCAGTCTGTTTGAAAAGCTACGTTAATTATGTCAAGATATTTGAAGCATCTCATCACCCAAATAACAGAGTCTAATTTCACATATAAGGGTGATAAAGATCAACGAGCACTCTTCAAACCCATGTGAACCGTAAAGCCATTAGAACTTACTATCCAACCATGGCCGCTATACTTTTCCTTCATTGTCCATGACACATCTAACTGACAAAGATATAACTGATTAAATACCGGCTGGATCATAGGTACCTGAGGCGTGATCACCGCATTTGTAGCTGTTGAGCGAATATTAGTAAAACAATTGCACCCGCTTTTTTAAAACCTCAGAAACTGAGTCCTAAATCATTTTCCTCTTCTCGCCATGATTTCACGATCACACTTTTTCTTTTCTTACATCATAACGAATAGATGCATAAGTATTTAATAAATGCTTAGTGAGGCAAACCTCCCATCTATGAGATAAACACACTGGAAAATGAATATAAAAACATATAAACCAATGCTAATCATCAATTTAATAACATGCTATAGATTCTCATCTGATGGCCTCTACAAAGGGGAACATGTTAATACACTCAAAATCCCACATCTAATCTCATGGTCATGCACTCACCTTTGCCACTTGGCGACGGAATGAACACATGGTTTCTTTTTCTGAACTTTCCTCATTTTATACTTTCTTTTTTAGAAAACTTTCCATTTTAGGAAACCTTCCCTTTCGGAAACTTTCTTTACGTGAGCTTTCTTTGTTTTTGAACCTCCCGTGTCTGGACTTTCCTTATGTGGAATTCGTGCTCGGACTATCCTTATCCGAAACTCCTCGCCTCGTGATTCTGAATTAGGGTTTCTGTTTTTAGGGTTTTCTTTAATGTAGGTCAAGTCACCGTCACTTTTAAACTCTGATTCTGGCCGGAGGTTATATCGGAATCTAAATCTGCCAGTGATCCTGGAAAGTTGACATCCAGGGCTTTCGGTGGATATGTCGTGTGTCTCCTGAATTCTTGTGGTTCGTCGAAAAACTGCTCTTGATGTTGGACGGCAGCAGAATCCGATCTGGAGAGATCCGTCCTAGAAGAACGACCATAACTTTCCGACTAGAACTCCGATTTGGGATTTGCTTGCGGCTGTAATTAGCTCTTCATGTCGTGCATCTATCCATGAAAAATAAGAATGAAAGAAATTTATTTGCTCATCCGTTTCCTAATTCTCCCAGAACTCATCAATTTTGTCTCCTTCCATTATACCTTTTTTCTTTATATTTTTCTCTCTTTTCTCTCTTATTCTCAGGTCTTTCTCTCTCACAAGAGACACAAAATTTCAGACCCAAATTTTAGACTCCTTTATATATGTCTCAAACCATATTATTTCTTAATTTATTCTAATTTGGATTCCTTAACAATATATCTATTTTAAGTCAAATAACATTTCTATAATACGAAGAGATAGAAAGTTATAAGTTATAGAGAACTAATTATAAGATTATCTCTTACCATACTATGTATGATACTATCGGTGGTAATTTGTTTTATATAAAACATGTACATAGTGCATGGGTGTACATAAATAGTCAAAAGACATATTCCGATCATTTATTATTCGGTTGCAGTGATAAATCTGATAGTAACATCCGGACCTACGTGTAATGAATGGGTCAGTTGGTTGATTAAATTTCAGAATTATTTTGTCTTTCACAACAATAAAAAATTATATATGAAATTAAGAATAATGATTAGCAAAAAAAAACTATAAAAAAATAATACTAATATTTTATTAAATAAATATCTGAAGTAATGGAGAAACTCACTTGTGAAACGAATTTCTCATATATATATATATAATATTATATTTGTGAGAGGTTCATGTGAAATGCTATTGATAAAGATACTCTTAGTTACGGAAATTCTAATAAGTGAATTTCTTTTTTTTTTTTGCATTTTGTAATTACTTATCTTATAGTTTTGGGATTTATTATTAAATTTAAATGATTATAAACTTTTTTTTACATAGTCAGCATAAATTTTAATTATGGGGTTAATTTATCTAGGAAACAATATCTAAAAAGGCTCAACTTTTAATTATGGCTGTTTAAATCAACAATTTTCAAAATATCGTGCAAATGCCTAAGTTTTTATTGACTTTAAGATTCATGATTAAATAGTAATTTATGTTGACTATGTCATTTGAGGCACAATGTTAAATCGAAATACAGAACACGTTTACAGAGTTAAAGTTTCCGTTACCAACTTCTGTTTAAACAAAACGATGTTGTTTTTCTCTTACTTAAAAAGCTCAACTTTTAAATTGTGGACGTTTATATCCCCAACTTTCAAATTGTGAACGTTCAAATGTCTAAGTTTTTGTTGACTTCATAATTAAATGATTAACTTATGTTGACTATGCCATTTAAGACACGACGTTAAATCGAGAGACGGAACACGTTTACAACATTAAAGTTTTAACACTCTTTTATCGGTTACTAGACCGGTACCCGCGCGATGCGCGGATTAGTTAAAATCGATTTAATGCTAGCTTTAATATGAAGCGGCTCTATAGAACTCAAAAAAGTATCAGTAACGTTTAAGAGATAGACTCTCTGCTACCACTATTTATTTGATTACTTTGGCAGGTCAGAGCTGTAAGATTGTAACAAACAAAGACAAAACCTTGCACAATGACCAGTGATTTGCAAAGTTTGAACAATATCTTTGGCCATACATATATTTTAAAAAGATCAAGATATCTAACACTCAAGAAAATATAGGCACAATCATTAGTCAAGAAAATTACAACTTTAAAATCCAAACCCAATGTGGCAATTCTCAAACACACTAATCTATTGACATTCCTTTTCCACTACTTCTGTGACGGGAACATCTACTACCAAGATCAGCTACCATTTCATACTTGATGATGCTAGTCATCGTTTTAAGGAAAATACCATCAAGAAGAAGAAGAAGAAGAGAAAATGAGATAATGATAACACATAGAGGTAATTGTTTACTTCTAGACCAGTATGTCGTTCCATTGATCCTCTTTGTCCTTGGAAAATGTGAAAGGATCAATTCCCTTTTTCTAATTCCGTCTTTGGACCTGCAATGCTACAGCTAGTTCAACTCTCAGTTCTTATATTTGAGAACAATATTGGTAACGCATGAAGCCTCATATTCTTTGAAGCCTCTACTATCTCTAGAATTCTACAAACCAGTCGTTACTTGTACACTGTAATCTAGAGAATGGTCTAGAACAACATTCTTAGTGGTAGTCGCAAACAAAGTAAGAAGATAACAAACACATTACAGTCTAACAAAAAAAGAGAGCAAAAAAGAAAGAGATGAAGTAAATGTAAATCTAAATCTAAATGATACGATTATTTTAAGTGGCTTTTTTGTGTATCATGATGAAGAGATAAAGTTAAACATTAGTTCTCAACTGGCAATCAAGCACCAATCTTCAGAAGCAAGTATAAGAAAAAGCTCTTTCTGCTAGTGATCAAGCCATACTGTGATCCATGAAAAGCAGAGAAATATGAATAATCAAAGTGGATAGTTGATTTTTAAGAGAGAATCAATCACATGATTGTAGAAATATACTTTATGAATCGATTTGAAGAGGACATGTTGTAAATCTTCTGAACAATCACAACCCTTGAAGTATGATAGTTCAAACTGGGAATGTATAAAATCTAATAATCACAAATGCAAGAACTGAAACTAAGTACTTGACGGGTGTAAAATATATTTGCTTAGCATCACCTATTTTTAATTTTTTTTGTCAATCAACAGATACAGGTCTGAGCAAATAAGATTAGGCCTTCTTTTGCTAATATGTCTACCCTACATTTGGACATACGACTAATATAAATGAAAGAGAGAGAGAAAGAGGTTATGTCGGCTAAAAGCCTAAACGCCATGGGTCTTAGATAAATTTGAATCTGCCTTGCTGGTTCTGATTAATTGGAGAGAGCCAAAATTGATTTCTACGTATTCGCCGGATTCCCAATTTTAGAGTATTCTTTAGAGCTGCTCTGAGACCGCTAGTGCTTTCGCCGTTTAGAGGAGAGATCACAAACGAAACTACTTCGCAGAAATTAGAGATTGGTTTCGTTTGGTTTATGGAGAAGCTCCAACCTACCATCGCCTTCTATAATCTGAAGATAACATAATAAAAAAAAAATATTAAGTTGAAAGTATACAATTTATTTGAAAAGATATCTGCTATGAAAAAGAGATATCTGCTTAAGTTTCAAATTGTTAGATTTTCGCTTTTTTAATTCAGACTGAGAATTGCCGAGAGGTATACATATGAAATTTGTAGGTTCAAACTGGAACACAATTATGAAAGGGAATGGTAAAGGCGCTGGAATTAAACTATCTGGGAAGATGAAGAGGTAAACGATGAAATGCATTTTTTCCAATGCGTTATAATAATAATAATAATAATAAATAAATAAATAAATAAATAAATGGGATAGGTGTCACATCCTCATATGCTGGCGTGGCAAGCAGAGGGAGCATGTCATTCAATTTCATATATATGATTTGACTTTCCATAATTATTAAAAATAGATTTAATCGGTTATTGCAAACGCTTCCGATAAAAGACATCGTTGGATTATATTTTTCCAAAGGCAAATTTCAATCTCTGAGAAATTCTCATAAAATTCTCTAAAATTTTGTTAATATATATGGATATAATAGTCTCCATTACTCATACTTGATACAGTTGTCATATCTACATAACACAAGTAAATTTTATAATTATTTAAAAATCTTCAAAACTTGTTTGAATTTTTACACTCAGAAAATGAATGTCTGAACAAAATAATTTAACCTTTTTTTGGTAAGGACAAAATAATTTAACCTTTTCTTTTTGGTAAGGACAAAATAATTTAACCTAATAACATGTATTATTATAACCAATGATATTATTAAATGAAATGAAAATATTCTGTGACTATTCCAATAAATCGTGAGAAAAAAGTCGTTAAAATATATATGAAAAAAATTCATTAAAAAACATCAACTATATATCGATTTCCACTAAAATACATAAAATCACATAAGTTAATTTTTATTCTGTTATATAATATACAAAATTTTGAATTGTATCAATATAACATCTACGAGTTAACAGAAAGTATCCTCAAACTTTGGAAAAATATAAACAATTTCATAGAATTCTATAAATTTCTAAAAAAGAATTCTTTCAAGTTCCCAATATTAAAATATTAAATTTTCAGATTCAGAATAAACCAAAATAATTTCCTAAAATGATTTAAACTCTAGAAAATTCCAAAAGGTAAAATTTTATATTACAGATGCAAACTATTTTTCATATGTTATACCATTTACAAACATATTAATTTATTAAATATTAAAATACTTTAAGCAATTTTTACTACACATAAGGTAAATAACACATATCAAGTCTTTAAAAATCATATATTTTATCTATTATATTATATAACCCAAAATTATCCATAATACAAATAAATAAAATTTATTATGTTACTATATTTGCACACAATGTTATAATCTAGGTAACGTAGTAAATCATAAATCATGACTCATACAACTATATAGTTACAAAATATACTATTTTCATGATACTATTTGTCAAAATATAATAATGGTAACTTTATTACTGAATTTTTATGAATTTCAAATTTATATTCTAATTTTTAGAGTTTTAAAGAGTATTAGAGATTTTATATGTTTTCTTAGAATTTTTATTTATGAATCCAAAATTGGAAAAAGGTTAATTCTAAAATAGTGATATTATAGATTTTCTTTACAGTTTATTTTAGATTTTTATTTGTTTTATGGATTTTAAGCAATTATTTTTATCTAACATTTTTAATGAAAATTTATAAAAACTTAATGGATATATATCCAAAAAAATTATGTATTTTAATTAAAATCGATAAATAGTTATGTATTTTTACAGAAATTTATAAAAATTAATGGATGTCACATTCTATCAACTCGTGAGTGTTAAATTGATATAATTTAAAAAAATTTATATTATAACAAAAAAAAATTAATTCATATATTTTTTATGTACTTTAGTGGAAAGCGATAAATAATTGTGTATATAAAAACACACCAACTACTCCTTCCATTTATAATTAATCCATGTTAAGGTTTTCACACATATTAAAGAAAAAAATTATATGATATTTTAACCTTGTTTTATTAGATAATTGTAATAAATTGATAAAAAAAAATATAAAAAATAAAGACGTATAATAGGAAGTATAAAGATAATTATGCATAAAAAATAGAGAATATAAAAAATTTTGAAACAATTTTTTTTAAACCTTGATGAATTTGAAAGAGACAGAGTATTTATCGATATTGATTTTAATCAATGGTTCATGTCAAATATAAGTGGGATCCTATTGAGACTTAACCTAATATGTTAAAAAAAATTATTTTTCAACATTAACATCATTTGAATCTTCCATTTCAATCCCTTATTACATTAAAAGTCAATATATTTTACCATCCCTGTAACTAAATAAACTAATATAGTGGCTTAATAAACATGTTATTGTGACTTTAGTGTGTTTAACAAACATTGAATTTGACTCATAAAAGTCTTCTTCTGAGACATCCATTATGAATTTATGATTCTATCCAATTGCTCTTTTAATGTCTTGGTTTTCTGACTACAAACCACTTAGATTTTTTTCTGTGCAGATTTTCTATTAATCAAAGTTATATAGGCTATGAAACAAACCATCAAGAAATGATCCCAATATGTATCTAAAGAATTTTTTAAAAATAAACCATGTATACAAAAGGAGAAATCACAAAATTAAAAGCTATTTTATGTTATGATATTTTCTATTAAATTCTATTTTATAATTTATTTTAAAAAGATTTATGGTATTCTTTTAAAACTTTTTAACTATTTTAAACGGATCCAGATACAAGTACATTTACAAACCCGGATCTAAATAATTGTATATCGAATTCGGTGGATCTGGATACCCTAAATATGGATCAGAATATCAGGATAAGAGTTTAATTAATAAAATAATCATTGATTTCGCTAGTTTCAACTTGTGACAAGGGCTGCTTCACCTATGACAACTGCTGAGCCACTTGCCTCTTCCAGACAACGGCTTTAATAAGGGACCCAACCTGTATTGAATAAGGCATTATCCTTTTTGGCAAAAATGACAAGAGTCGTTAGCGCAGCGGTTGCGGTTGCGGGTGCGGGAGTTTGCGGAAGCGGGCGATTGCGGTTTTAAGCGTTATTAAGCGGTTTGAACGACTGGTTTACCGGTTAAAAATTGGAGCGTTTGCGAAAAATTCGTGACTGGTTGTTCAGCGGGTAAAATAACGGTTAAACCAAAAATCATCAAAATAAATGCAAATATAAATTATTCATACTAAAATAAATGCATATATATTAATAAAAACTATAAAAAACACCAAAACATACTATTATTATAAAATATAAATTATTCATCATGAATAATAAAAAAAAAACATAATAAAGCACTGAATAATTATTAAAACAAATAGATTTCATACTAAAATGTTGATTATTTCATGCATTAAGTTCATCACCAAAAATTGTATCAAGTAGTGTGACAAACTGCAAAATGATTGCTTGAACGTGTAGATCTTCCGGATTGACTCTATAAATATGATAAACTCTCTTCAATGAATCCAAGCGGTTTTTTACTTGAGGTCAGCTCAAATCAATATCAAACTGGTTGTTAATATTCTTAACAACATTTTCTCTATGAGGACTACTTAGAAATTTTTTTCCTTTGTCCTCCGTTTGTTTTTCCACAATCACTCATTGAAGTAGTGCACAAGTCATCTCATTTGACCATGTAAATCTCTGAAATATAAAAATTATATTTAAATTATCTAATTTTAATGGAAGAAATTATAAATTATATAAACACATACAATAACTTGCCATTTTAGAAGTAGAAGCAGAACGATCATTTTGTGAAGCCATGAATCTCAACTAATAATAGTATATAGAAACATATAATCTACTTAACGAATGAATAACAACACATATAGTTGACCAAGAAAAAGAAACAACACACAAAACAAAGATATCATGAAGCCATAGTTCTATATGAGAACTTTTAGTTATTCAAAAATTAGGGCTTATTATGCAGTTTAATCATGACGATGGAGAGAAGATTTTAGGATTCTTACTCTGGTTTCAGGACTCTCTTCACTTTGGTTAGAAGTCATGATGTAGATGGAGAAAAATGAAATTAGGTTAGATAATGATTAGGGTAACGTCATAAATTTATATAGAACTGATTAAATTTTTTTTTTTTTTCAACTAGCCGCAACCGCCCGCAACCGCAAACGCTTGCGGATAGGTGCTTTTGAAATCGAGGGAATTTGAGCGGTTCAAAGCGGTAGAAAGCGATTTGTATGAACTTTTTTAAACGCTAACAACCGCAACCGCCCGCAAACGCAGCATTTGCGGGTGGTTGCGGGAGAACCAATCAAACCCTTAGAGCATGTTCAATGCAAGAACCCTTCAAGGGGTTCATAGTTAATAATTAATTATAAAATTTTAGTTAAACATTTTTGTTAAGATAATTTTGTTTGATCTGCTCTAATGCTAGTTCCCCTAATGGGTTCTTAACAAAAAAAGAAAAAAAAAATTAAATTTTTTTTTATTGTAAGTAGAATTTATTTTATGAATAAAACATACTTGACATGAAAAAAATTTAAACATAATTTCGAAATTAAAAAACGGAAATGAACACTGAGTTGTTATCTTGATCACGTCCAAATTTTTGCCATATATACTCAACCAAATCGGCTTTCAATTGTTGATGCACTTGTCTATCACGAATTCTAGTTCGAACACCCAACATATTGGCGAGATTTGTAGGCATATCTGTAGAATACGTGAGATCCACATGTGAACTTCCGTTTCCTTCTCCTTGTTGGAATTCTGAAACATCAAATTGAGTGTATCCATCGATCTGGCCAGGATCAATCGATATCGTCTTGGCTGATCGATCTGGAAAGTACTCGCAAAGCTGGATCGATCGATCCAGCACTGAATCGATTGATCTGGTCTCTGGATGGTCGATCTGGCCTCCTATGGTCGATCCAGGAAGCTCTCGCATTCTCCTAATGCAGGATCGATCGATCCAAGCTAGGATCGATCGATCTGACCTTCAAACAGCTATCCTTGCTCTTTTGTCTCCTTTCCTTAATCCTTTTGCCATCAAACTCCATTTGAACATGTTTCAACCTGAAAAGACTCTAAAACCAGAGCAAAGACTCGAAAAACCATTGAAAACTCTAATTAGAATACGTAAAAACCACAATATATCAACTCCCCCACACTTAGTCTTTTGCTTGTCCTCAAGCAAACTACCGAGAACAGAGTCGAGGTTTGAAAACAGAAACTCATTTTGTCATAAGAGCACCACACTCACATTCACCTTAGTAATCCACTAGAAATTCTTACCAGAAAGGATCTAGACCACCATGTACTTCACCATCGACGTTCACAGCTTCCCTGATAAAACCCACAATCTCACAGCATAGTCCACATTACCTTCATCGCCGGGTCTCATCTCTGATCTCGATGCCCAGGACCTTCTAGACTCTTTCACGTACAATACCAAAACAAAGACAACCATATAGGTATCGGTACTCTTTCTCTCCCCCAGCCTTATTTTCTTACTATCTTTTTACTTTCTTTTCTTTTTCTTAGCTTTTAAATTCAAAGGTGTAGTGAATAATGAGGTCACGGGAAATTTTCCTACCCCTCACTTCCACCTTTGCGTGATCATCTCAATCTCAAGTAAAATAATGAGGTCACGGAAAATTTTCCTACCCCTTTACTCAAGAGAGAATCATATCATCTTTTCTGCTTTTATTCTTCTTCTTCTTTTTTTTTTTTTTTTTTTTTTTTTTTTTTTTTTTTTTTTTTTTTTTAGATAAGGGAGAGGAGTACCGCTTTTGTTAGTTTACAGAAGTTGTCTTGTCCAGTATGAACGATGAGTCAAGCTCCAGAACACCTGTCACATCGATGAGGTAAAAAGAACTGACAGAAATTGGCTCAGGTGTTAGTGGCGTTCTGCTGGAAATATGAGCGTCTCAAGTCCACCATTAAGTCTTTGGTTTTTCCAATAGTCTCAGATGCCAAACAAGCTTGAATCAAATGGTCACATCAGTTCCTGCAAATATGGTGGTTTCCTCGAAAAATCATTGTTTCAAAAACATAACAGACTGACTCAAGAAAAACATCAAAATGACTCAAGAGAAACCAAAACAAAGAAAATGGCGTTAGTCCCAGCAAGTACCCTCCCCCAGACTTACTGCGCACCGTCTCGGTGTGGAAATAAATCTCAAGAAGGATACGACAAAACGCAACCAAAAATACAGTAAAAAGAAAAACTTACCTGGACCGTAAATTAATCGATCTAAGGCCCCTTTTTTTTTTTTTTTTTTTTTTTTTTTTTTTTTTTTTTTTTAAAGAACCTGAAACTAAAAATAAAAGTTAGAAAAATAAAATAAAACGAAGTTATGAACACTTACCGGTGGGTTGCCTCCCACCAAGCGCTCGTTTAAAGTCTTTAGCTTGACTTGGACGCCGTCTAGGCTTGAGAAGAATCAATAGGAGGATTAGAGACTTCCTCATCCGGATCAGGGTGTGGTGGAGGTGGGTTGAGACGCGGTCTGCTTGCACTCTGATCACTTACATTCATCGTCACAACCCTACTCAGCATACCATCCACAGCTGCTTAGCCTTTTTCCTTAAACTCCGGAGTGATGATAGCTTTGACTTTTGAGAAAGGCCTTGTCGTACCTTTACATCTCAGCTTGTACTCAATCGTGTATCCAACACATCTCTGCGGTGTCAAGGTGATGTGGGAACTAGTCATCACTCTCTCGCTCTTCGGTCTGTCTCTCCTATTGACCTTTCGGGGTTTCCACACATAAGAAGTAGTGTCTCTAGCCAGAACTTCACTAACCGTCATCTTAATGTCAGGTGCCGCAGTTGACATAACATCCAGCTTCTTCTCCTTAATGGAAATATAGGAGCCATACTGGTTGCCGTCATTCTCTGAGATTGCATCATAGAAGACCTTTTCGTCGATGTTAGATAAACAAACCCTCTTATTAGGCAAATCGACGACTGCGCCTGTTGTAGCGAGAAAAGATCTACCAAGGATCAAAGGCATATATGAATTGAGGCTCATCTCCACAACTTGAAAATCAGTAGGCATCAAGCAATTGCCAATCTTTACATGAAGGTCTTCAATGCATCCCTGCTGAGTTTTAACTGAAGCATCTGCAAACCTGATGGACATCCGAGAGGCCTGAATATTATCAATTCCCAAATACTCTGCAAGTTTTGTTGACATGAGGTTCACAGTAGATCCAGAATCACAGATAGAGTCTTCGAAATCAACTCCAAAGATCGAGCATGGAACAACAAACTTCCCTGGATCAGCTAGCTTAGGCAATTGCCTCAATGGTGGAGTTTGAATACTACCTGAATCTACAGCTTTGTCCAGAACTTGAGAATTCAGAACCGGCATGGAGAGGATCGACCGGTCTGGAGAAGGGATCGATCGATCTGGAGAAGGGATCGATCGATCTGGAGATGGGATCGATCGATCTTGCTCGTCTGCGGAAATCAATGCAATCTTGATATTTTGCTCAACCTTCGTGGTCGCCTTAATCTCAGATGTAGAATCAAGAAAATCAACCCGACAAGTTAAGTACTCAAGTTTACAAGTGAGCTCGTCATTCATGTTATCCAGCTTGTTATCAAGAGCGTTTATCTTCTCATTCACTTTTTGTGCGCTCTTTCTCTGTCCATCTAAAATCTGATGCATCATGATTTCGAGTGTATTATTTTCTTGGGGATGTGGTGCTTGATGTCCTCTACTCTGATTGGTTCCTTGGTTCCCAACATAGTTAACATTCGCACGTGAGCCATTAGATGCATCTCCAGTCCTAGGATTGTGCTCACCTTTCTCAGGAAGGACTCCTTGCTGTCTCTTTACCGCATCAGCCGTCTGAGCAACTTGAGTATCAAGCAGTTTCATATGGGTAGAGACAGCTACATACTTACTATTGAGATCATTGTACACACTGTCCACCTTTGCATTGATCTCGTTAGAAGACTTTTGTTGCTGGAGGAGAGGAGTTGCTGCATAAGAACCTTGAGTTCACCTTGAGAATCATTTGCAGGAGCTTGGAATGCAACTGGGTTGGTCCCTTGGAAGTTGTTGAATGGTTGTTGAATGGTTGTTTCAGTTGAAATCCGCTCTGAAATCTGTTCGGACCATGAGCGACTTCCTGATGTGGATAAACTTGATCCTGCGGATTTTCGACGTTTGTGCTTCTATAAGACAGGTTGGGGTGATTTTTGTAGTTCTGGTTAAATCCTCTGTTTTGCACAAATCCCTGTCCATTCACATAATTCACTTCTTGTGGCTTATCAATCTCCTCATCAACAACTTCTTGACAGAAAACTGCTTCTGTCCCATCATCACAAAGCTGAACTCCTTGCTGATTTGCTTTCAACAACATATTCACTTTTGCACTCAATTCATCAATCTTCTGAGAATCCACATTATTACCTTTCTTAGATCGATCATACTCAGGACACCGATTGTTGGAACTGGCAGCCAAGTTCTCTATCAGTTAATATGCTCCGTCTATGCTCTTAGTCATGAAATCTCCATTGCTCGCAGCATTGAGGGCATTCCTGAAATCCCATTCAACTCCATCGTAGAAGATGCTAAGAATCTGCTCATCTGAATATCCATTATGAGGGCACTCTCTGCGGTATTCCTTGAATCTCTCCAAAGCTTCACAATAAGATTCACCGGGATGCTGCGCGAAAGTAGCGATTTTGTTCCTCAGCGAGGTTGTTCTGGACTTGGTGTAAAAGTGATCCAAGAAGGCTGCTCTACAATGTTCCCAAGACCTCAACGAACCAGGAGGTAGTGACTTGAGCCATCTCAACGCCTTGTCTGCCAAAGAGAAATGGAAGAGTTTGCACTTGAGGTAATCCGCAGGAAACCCATTCGACTTAGTGGTGCTGCAAATCTCTTCGTAATTCTCAATGTGATCCATTGGATTCTCAGCGGGTAATCCATGAAACACATGCCTTTCTACCAGCGCTATCATCTGAGGCTTGATCTCGAAATCTTGCCTCGCAATCTCTGGTGGACAAATTGCAGCCCTGTTCTGGTAGAAAGTGTGGGGTGTGTCTACATCCCCAATAGCACGTTGGTTCTGCTGCTCCTGCTGCTGTTGTAAACGCTGAAGTTGTTGTCGCATGATGCGGATCTCCTCAGCCTGAGCAGCTTGAGCCTCAGTTTGTGCTTGGTTGCCGACGTTATCGCCCATGATGGCTTGTTTCGACTTCTTCTTTGTAGCTTTGTTGTTAGTACGTTCTGTCCTTGCTAAATCTTGATTGGTAAGTTGCAGGAGGTTGCTAGAGCCTTTGCTTCTTGTTTGCATAGACCTGAAACACACAAGCAAGCAAAAACAGAACCGAGTTAGTAAATCTTAGACTAAACTTCAATCTTTAGATTCGAAGGTAACGCAATTGGTCCCCGGCAACGGCGCCAAAAACTTGATACACAGAGTTTTAACCCAAATAAAGACTGCAAGTGCACAGACAATCGCAATAGAATAGATGGGATCGAATCCACAAAGACCAAGTGTCACACTACGAATTTGCAAGAATGAAACTATGCTAAGACAGAAATATGATTGTAGAATGTGTTGTAAACGAAAATAGCAAATTAAAACGATGTAAAGATCAATTTAAAGAGCGCTAGGTCAAGGGTTGTTTTCGGGAATTCAGAGATCATGAACCAGACAACTATTCAGGGAACTACTCAGCACCATCTAGAACTCAAACATGAATGTATAACCAATCCACTCTCATGGTATCAATTACTTTATCTAGCAACCTAGGTATCTAAACTCTCGTTTAAACCTAAAATTCTAAATAAGCATTAACTAGCAGGTTTGATCTGTTCACGGGGTGCCTTAACATCAGCTCTCATTGGCTAAGGACACACCGCTCATCTATGTTCTTTCAGGCCTCTAGCAAACACTTTTGATGCGTTAAACAACCTAAGATCTGAAACTAGGTAGCTAATCAAGTTCCAGCAGTAAGTTCAACAATTGATGAAGAATCCTAAGATAAATCCCTATCTATGTCCAGTTCAATGATTCATAAATCCCCTTGAAACACTAAACCTAACTAGGAGACTACTTAGACATGGAAATAGATAAGCAACAAAGAGATGAAGAAGAACTCATAATCAATTGAATAGAAATCAAAAAGGGTTCAGAAATCTTCTCCAAATTGTCAATGAGGTCCAGAGATCTTCTCCCAAAAGCTTTCAATAGAAAAATAAAGCGTAGTCTAAACAATGACTGAAAACTCTAATATATATCAAAAACACGATTTAGGTTGAAAATAATCATAAAAGAGTAATTTTCCTTTTTCGCGACATTCTCGGCATAGGGCCAGATCGATCGATCTGGGTGTGGATCAATCGATCTGGCCAGGATCGATCGATCTCGTCTTGGCTGATCGATCTGGAAAGTACTCGCAAAGCTGGATCGATCGATCCAGCACTGAATCGATCGATCTGGTCTCTGGATGGTCGATCTGGCCTCCTATGGTCTATCCAGGAAGCTCTCGCATTCTCCTAATGCAGGATCGATCGATCCAAGCTAGGATCGATCGATCTGACCTTCAAACAGCTATCCTTGCTCTTTTTCCTCCTTTCCTTAATCCGTTTGCCATCAAACTCCATTTGAACATGTTTCAACCTGAAAAGACTCTAAAACTAGAGCAAAGACTCGAAAAACCATTGAAAACTCTAATTAGAATACGTAAAAACCACAATATATCACAACCGTATCAGCCGCAGTTCCATAGGCCAAGAGACGTATTGCTGCTGTACACTTTTGAAGTCCAGAGAGACCAGGCCTTCCGAGAGCATCTTTCTTTTGTCGAAAGAATCGAACTTCATTGGATAGTCGATGAACAATATGCAAGAACAATGGCTTGTTCATTCTAAAACGTCGTCGGAAGAAATTATGAGGGTATGTTGCAGCTTCACTGAAATAATCGTTCCATAAACGTATGTGGCCTTCTTCGCGATCTCTTTCGATAAAAACTCATTTTTTCTTTGGCTCGGTAGCCTCCTGATGATCACCATAATCAATGAACAAATTCTCGAACGTTTGATCAAATATTTGATCAAAATGTTGATCAAAATTTTCATCAATTGATCCGTCAAAAGTATTATGGGAAGAAGATGCCATATAATGTGTAAAATTGTTTGGGATTTTGATGAAGAAGTGGATTTGATCAAGAATAGGAGAAAAGGAATTAGAGAAGAAAGAAGCACATTGATACAAAATGTGAAGAATAGGTTCGCAAAATATATAAACCGAAGAGGAGGAAACTTGTGGTATCAAGCCAAACTGCAAACATGTTTTTGGTTTATTGTATTCTCGTGACCTCTCTTGTATTTTTGTGACATGTATTTAAAATTTTGTGTTTATTGCATTCTTGTGACCTCTATTGTTTTTTGTGACATGAATTTAAAATCTCGTGACTCCTCTTTTATTCTTGTGAGACCACATTAAACATGAAGTATGAGAATGATCTCATTCTTGAATTCATCAATCAAGATTAACACTAAGTAGCTGAACTCGAAGTATTAACAAATTGCTCTGTTTTTGTATATCAAAACATAATAACAAAAGAACAGAGTACAAATTACACATATCAATTTGTACTTGAAGTACATTGAGATCACAATTTCAATAAATAATCTGTTTTTTACAGTCATGAGTTTCGAAGGCTAATGACTTCAAATGATTACCCAAAAACAATCTTACATGTGGGAAAGAAAGATCAATCATTGGCAAGAGTTTGTTTTAGATATTCATCGACATCAAAAGCTTTGCGAGCTTGTTTTAGCTCTTCTTGCATTGCCAACAGTCCTTCATCAATTCTGAAAATTATTGCCCCAGCAAGTTAGTTTTATGAAACTCGTTTCATTAATACTTAAAACATAACATGAAACAAACAACAACTACTACAAAAACAGAACAAGAAACATTAAATTACTACTACAAAAACAGAACAACAAACATTAAACAACTACTAAAAAAGAACAATAAACATAAAACAAACTAGCTAATTCATCAACATCTCTGTAATAAGCTTCTTCTTAAGCGCTTCTTCATACTCAGATAGTGGTTCTTTTTTGGCAATGAGATTGTCAAGTATGCCCATCTTCGACAGTTTTTCTTTCATAGCCAAGTCCTTCTCTTTAATCAACCACATGCTTTGAAAATCCGAGAGAGCCTTCGCCTCTACCGTAGACCTCTTACCTCTGCCTTTTGCTGCCTTAACACCAGGAGGACGGTTGGTTGCTTGCACATCTTCTACAGTCTGGCTTTCATAAGCGTGAGATTTTGATGATTGTGAACCATCCTCACACCTTCTCCTTTTAGAGCTTCCTCCCGTTTTAGTTGTAGAAAGGTCACACCATTTCTGGTCATTGCGCAGCTCCTTCCAAGCATGCTCAAGGGTGAATTTCTTATTATGATCGTTGTAGAAGATTTCATGAGCCAGTTTAAGAATATCATTCTCATTCTGACCACTAGCTTTCTCTCTTGTTGCAGCATCATAGGCTCCGCAAAACTTGCAGACTTGGTCATTGATCTTCTGCCACCATTGCTTACAGTGACTTGGCTCTCGGATTTCACCTCCTGCAACCTTTGGACTTGCCGCAAAGTATGCTGCAATGCGTTTCCAGAACGCACCGGATTTTTGCTCATTGCCCACAATCGGATCTTTGCTTGTGTTTAACCAGGAGCTGATCAGCACTACATCATCTGTGGGAGTCCATTTCCTTCTTTCTCAACGCTCTGCAGGTGTGTCTTCAACAAAGCTTGAATCTTTAGTCCATTGACTGCTAAAGACATGGACACTATCTTGTTGACTGTTCAAAAGTTCAACAAAGTTGTATGTATCACTATATGGATTCGTAGAATCCATATGCTAAAATGTCAAAGAAGAGAGAAAGAGAAGAAGAATTGTGTTTAAAGGATGATAACAAAGAAAATAAAAAAATGAATGTGTTTAGAAGATGAAAAGAAAGAGAAGAAGCATCAAGTTTAATAGATGATAACAAAGAAAGAGAAGAAGTAAAGATGAAAAGAAAGATTTCATCACAACCACATCGACTTGACAAGTATCTAACACTAACAAGCATTCATCACAACCACATCCACTAGTATCTAACCATAAAAAAAAAACCATTTATTACCTAACACAACCATAATTTAACACTAACAAGCATTCATCACAACCAAATCCACTTGTATCTACCATAAAAACAATGTATTTCATTACACAACCCTATTCTAATACTCGGGTAGCAATTATTAACATCTAGTTCTTGATGGTCGTAGAGGAAATGCTCTTGATGTTCGTTGCAATACAATTTATCCAGTGGTTTGACATACAATTTCCAATTCGGATACTTCAATAATTGCATTGTATGAGAAGCCACCGGATTATTGTATTGCAATGACCATAAAGATCAGTGGCATTGTAGGAGGAAAACATCAAGCAAGGCATATCCGAATCTGCAAAATTTTAATAAAAAGTACACACACAATTAACAAAGAATGTGATGAGATGCAACAAGTAAATAAACTTGGAAAATTCAAGCAAACAATTCCATTCAATTCTGTTCCTCAACCGCAAACTAATCCTACAAGCAAAGATTACTCTATTTCAAACAAAGATTACTCTATTTCAAGCAAAGATTACTCTATTTCAAACTCAGAAGCACATATCAACGATTGATTTCAATCAAAACAGGAAGCTTCAATACAGAAATAAATAGAAACTAATTACAACTAATTTGGTGATCTATATGTAAATATTCTAGATCTGTTCCTAGATCCGAAACGATTTGCAGATTTAAAATTTCCAACTCAAGCGATGAAAACTATGAAAACCTAAGACAAACCAACTACAAAAAAAAATTTGATCAATACACAAGAAGAAGACAAACCTCAGAAATCGGAAATTATGAACCTTGAATCTACTCGGCGGTGGGAAGATGGAGGTTGGCGATGGAGAGAAAGAGGAGAAGCGACGGAGAGAACGAGGAAGACGAAAATCGCGTAGAAGAAGAAAGAGAAGATATTTTCTCTTCTCAACACATCCAACCTGTAAACATAAGACACGTGGCCCTTAAGAATCGGTTCTTAAGTGTCTTAATTAAGAATCGGTTCTTGCATTATTATCTAATTTTGATTAATTTAAATAACTTAAAAGCCTAAGATACTCACTTAAGATACCGCGTTGATCATGGTCTTAAAAATGACAAGAGTCGTTAGTTACTCGATAGTTTAAGACCATCTCTAATGGTTAAGAACCATGGGGATTTTTAACCATATTTATAATTAAAATATTGGTAAATTAATAGTTTAGAAACTCAAGAGGATCTTTTTAAAAAAATATACTCTAATGGTAGAACTTTGAATGAGGTTCTTAAAATTTAAAATTTTGAAATATTGTGAAATCCCATCAGATTTAAAATCCCAAAATTTGAGAGAAAGAATACTCGAGAGAGAATATATATTTTTTTTTTTTTCTGAACCAATCAGAAAGCAACGTATGTAGTTCTTAAGAATCCTAAAAACTTTTAGATAAAAACGGATTGATAGCTTTATTATTTGTTTTATTTTAATTTTAATTATTTTTATCTTAAAAACCTCTTTAGAAACACCTTTTTAAGTGTGTAATACAAGATATCTTAAACGATTATTTGACGTAAACTAACAAAAGTAAAGGTTAGATAATTAAGCAAAGTATTGGGTAGGACGTTAATGATTCTGATACATTAAAAATCACTATCCGAGTTCATACCCAAGTTTAGGTATTAATACCCGAACTCACATTGAAATGTATAATGTTTGTATACTTCATGTAATACAATTTAGGGGAATTGCTACAAATGTTATTATCCCCCTACCACTTTGTATAAATACCATCCATTTGTGGCTATTTTTATAAATACTATCATTGGGCTTGGTAATTGACATGAACACCCTTAATGAATTTTTAACCTAGCTCCATCTCCTCTACATTTAATTCATGACATGCCATGATATATATTGTTCATTTAATATTTTTTAATTGGGTTAACTATATTAGTATTTAGGGTATAGTTTTAAGGGGGTAGGAGATAAGATTTAGGGTTTAAAATTTTTATTTGGGTTAACTATATTAGTATTTAGGGTATAGTTTTTAGGGGATAGGGGACAAGATTTAGGGTTTAGGGCTTACGATTTAGGGTTTAGAAAACCCTAAACCCTAAACCCTAAAAATACGGATACATAATTTTCCCGCCAAAAACGGATCCGTAATTTAGGGTTTAGGGTATAGTTTTTAGGGGGTAGAGGATAAGATTTAGGGTTTAGAGTTTAGGGTTTAGAGTTTAGAAAACCCTAAACCCTAAATCCTAAACCCTAAAAATTACGGATACGTAATTTTTTCGCCAAAAACGGATCCGTAATTTTCTCGCCAAATATTTTATTTCGTAATTTTTTTCCGCCAAAAACTTGATTTCATAATTTTCTCGCCAAAAAATTTATTACGCAATTTTTTCGCGAAAAATTTTATTCCATGGTTTTTCCCGCCAAAAACTTGATTTCGTGATTTTTCCGCAAAAAAGTTATTCCGCAATTTTCCCGCCAAAATTATTCTGTAATTTCCACTAAAAATTAGTTATGTAACTTTAATTAAAAATAATTAATTTATATATTCATTTAGGATAATTAAGTCAAAATACATACCCAAAATCTACTAAACTTTTTAAAAAGACCCAATCTTATAGGGTGTTTCCAAACACTCTATAAGTATAAAATCCTATATACAAACACCCATAAAAGGAAATATTAATTCCACCAAAATTAAATTAAACACTTTATTTGCATCTTTTTCTTTCTCCTCTTTATTATTTATTTCCTTATCTAATGTTAAAATATTAATACTATAAATTATAATTTCCTATCACATTTGTTAGATCTTATTTTCAAATTATTTAAAATTATTATATCATATATATAATTAATAAAAAATTAAATTTTTTTCTCTATATTATGATTCAAAATTAAAAAACGGACATATATTACTCAATTAAAGAAAAAAAATGTGTTCAACATCTCACATTGATTAAAATTTTGGTGGATGATTCAGAATAATATTATAAAATACACAAAAATGATTTTAAATGCGAATGAGCAAGAAACTTGATTTATCGTGCGTCCAAATTTTTTTAAAAAACTTATTCAATTTTATCCAGTTCATTAGTTGAAATAATTTAAAAGTTCCACATCGACTAATTTTTTTGTGCAACAGTTCAAAGTCATATTATAAAAAAAGACCAAAATTATTTTAAATACAAATGTTTTTAAAAATGTCCGGTTTAATTTGGTACTTATTGAAATAATTTAAAATAATATTTAAAATTTAAAATATTTATTCGGTTTAACTCTATTAAAATATTAAGTTTAAAATACTATTAATACTAAAACTATATAATATCGACTAATCAATAATATATATAAAACTACTTATTTATAATATATAATAAATTATTTAGTAAAAGTTATTTTAAATATAAATAGACTAAAAATTCTAAAATAATCAATCTGAAATGGAATGGAAAGTTTCCGACAACTATGGGACAATACGGGGTTTTGTCCCAAAATGACCAGGTTTAAGACAAAGAGAACTGATCATAAAATATATAATAAGTATAATTAATATTTTCAATATTAGAACTAATTACCAAATATTAAAATGGGTTTAGATATAACTCAAATTACATATGATTTACAATTGTATTTTTTTTTAGTTCAGATTAATTAATTTAATATTTAATTCGGTATGATTTGGTCTAAATTGTTTGAATGAGAGTATAGAACATCAATCATTTGGTGTATGTTTGATTCAAATAACAGAAATTTGCTATTGTTACAGAGAAATAAAATAATTTGATGTTGAAAGCACGTTAGATATATTATAAAAAAATAAATAAATAAAAACTACAAATATTAACAGAAATAAAAATATTTATAAACATTATAAAAAATCAAATTAAAATTATACAAACAAAATAAAAATATTTATTAAAAATAAAAATAAAAACAAATATAATTTATATTCAAATAATTCCCAGGTACATCTAATCTCTCTCTCTCTGATCTCTTCACAATGATAATTAGAGATTAGGATCCTCTGAAAATTTGAGAAACTAAAATTTTTCCCTTTTGAAACTACACATGGCACTCTGATACCACTTGTAGAGAAATGTATAAGGAACGATTTCTTGTAAAAGAAACAACATACGGTTTGATGACCGAGTTAACTGCCTCTAACCGCTACGTCTCTGAGGAGAACTCTTGCTCCCAAGCTTCACTATATATATTAAAGAGGTTACAC